>JAESUZ010000393.1:0-672661 GCA_017311185.1 Proteles cristata cristata | reverse complement strand
CTTTCTTTCTTCTTTCTTTCTTTGGTTCGGCTTTGTTTTTGCCTCTCATTGAGTTGCATTAGCTGCTATCTCAGAACAGCATCAAGTACCAGTGCTGACAGTGGGCATTTCTTTTTCCTGATTTTAGTTGGAATGATTTCCATAGGAAGCTTAATGCTGGACTTGGGACTAAGGTAAATAAGGGCTATTTTGTTCAGGAAGTACATATATATTACTATTTTACCAAGAGTTTAAAGAAAGCTGATACTAGAAATTGTAATTTTCAAATGCCCTTTCAACGTCTACGGTGATGTTCATGGGATTTTTCTCCTCAGATCTATTAATAGGATGAATTATATGAACAAAATCCCTAATACTGAAGTTTTTTTGCATTCCTGTATGTAATCCCTCTGAGACATGGTGTCTTATTGTTCCCTTGTGCTATTGGACTCAGTGTGTTAATATCTGGGTAGGATCTTTGTGTGGACAGGAGTGATACTTGTTAGGAATTTTCCCTTTTGTGCACAGTCTTTGCTGTGTTGATGTTGATTGTAAACCCATTTTGTATCAAAATTGAGAAGTCTTTCTTCTTTTTATATGCTCTGGGATCGTGCAACATTACAATTTGTCACTGTGGCGTTTTTAATGTTGCAGCTCTTCTAAAACCTCATCCATTTTCACTTTCAGGAGGTCCATTAACATTTGTAGATAGTCTGGAATCAATTTTGATGAATTTTGTGTTTTGCTAGTTAATTACTCCATTCAAGTTCAAGATGGTTCTTTTTTTTTCTAGATCCTTGTGGCTTATTTTTTGATAGATTTTCCCCATTATTTATTGGTTGCATGGGTTAGCAATTTATGCATTTCATTGTTTTTCCCCGTATAACCAGATTTTGAATTTAATTGCTATCTCTAATAATACTTTTGCCTTTAGAATTTATTCTTTTCTGCTCTTGTCTTTATTCATTTCTTTCTTTACTTGGTTCTTATCCTAAATTGAGGTGGATACATTTATTTTTGTATTTCCTTCATTTATTGATATAAATAATTAGACTGAATACTGTTTGGATTGAATAGCAGAGGTTCTGATATGTAGTGTTTTCTTATTATTTTCTAGCTGTATTTGGATTTCCTTGAGTTATATCAAAGAGAACTTTACCTAGTAGAAGCTGTCTCCTTTGGAGCTTGTTATTAATTTCTACTTTTATTGCTTTGTTGCCATGACTGCTGTTTGTTCTCTTTCCACGGTGAAGAGGAGGTCACTACATGTACAACTTTATTACATGCATGTTATATCTGCATATATATACTGTACATACAATTTTGCTTTTTATCTCTTAGTCTTTTACATCTTTGTCCCCTATGTTATGTAACACAATCCTTGGACATGGTAGGACTTCAATAAAAGCTAGATTTTTATTATTTAAAAAGTTTTTAAGTGCTTATTTTTGAGAGAGACAGAGTGTGAGAGGGGGATGGGGGACAGAGAGAGAAGGAGACACAGAATCTGAAGCAGGCTCCAGGCTCTGAGCTGTCAGCACAGAGCTTTATGTGGGGCTCAAACTCACGAGCCATGAGATCATGACTTGAGCTGAAGTCAGATGCTTAACTGACTGAGCCACCCAGGTGCCTCTAGATATTTATTCTTTTAAATGGTTATGAGATTTTTTGGTTTAAAAATTTTTTAATGTTTTTATTTTTGGGAGAGAGAGAGAACTGGGGAGGGGCAGAGAGAGGTGGGGAGACATGGGAAGCAGGCTCCAGGCTCTGAGCTGTCAGCACAGAGCCCAACAGGGGGCTCGAACTCGTGAACCACGAGATTGTGACCTGGGCCGAACTCAGACACTCAGCCGACTGAGCCACCCGGGTGCCCCGAGAGTTTTGGTTAAACATATGACCAGAAAATGAGGCTTGTTCCCCGGTAAGCATCTAGAAGGAAGAGAAGACTCTGCTTGATGTATTGTGTTCACCCTGAGGGTCACACCATGGTGTTTGGTTTGGGCAGTTCTCAAGCAACTTATTGACACTTCGTAAGTGTAAACTTTCACGGCTTTTGCAGGCTTCTGAGATATTTCCCTCTCCGCAAGTGTAACACTCAGTAAAGGTGAAAACTTTTACGATACCAAACAAACAACCCAAACCAAACAGTACAACATTCGAAGTCATTTGAAACCAATTTACAGCGCTGTATTGGAGTTTTCCAGAGGATGGCTGTCAGTCGGAATCCAATTCATAACCTAACGTCAAACTTAACGATATTCTTCTCTCCTGCCGACTCTCTTCTCGTCTCTCTTGTCTTCTGGTAGCAACTACAATGGTTCCCCCGATCTTCTCTCCAGACTCCCTCAAAGCTTATTCTCCTTCCATCCCCACCACAGATTCTGCTTACTTTTCCCATCGCCTACTTTTCCAGATGTCTTTCTCCCTGCTTCCCTCACCTCACCGGCCGTGTTGTTCCTTTTCTTCCAAAATACAACCTGTCAAACTGTCTTCGAGTGCTTCCTATTCATCAGCTATTTTTATCTATTATTTCGACCAATATAACAAAAAATAACTAAGTGGTGAGGAATGTGGTTGTCAAATGCAGAATTTTTCTTAGAAAAATCAGGCACAAAGTTGTAAAAATACTCATACATTACAAATTCTTGGCCCAATTATATAGATGCGACTTATATATATTTACATATACTATAAATTATGTTATAAGTGTGACTTAAGGGAGATAAGATTGCATACATTTGTGAAAACAATTTCATCCACTTATAGTAAGTCAGTATGGTTTGGATTTTGTTCCTGAGATGTAGGTTTGTCTTTCTTCCTAATGAAGAATAAACTTGCACACACAATGTCTTGTTTTGCAGTCTAAAGAAGGGGCATTTATTGTCAGAGATTCAAGACATTTGGGATCCTACACCATTTCTGTGTTTATAAGAGCCAGAAGGTAAGCAATTGGGATTTTTAAAAATGTTTATTTATTTATTTTTGAGAGGGGGGAGGAGAGCACATGCATATGCATGAGGGGGAGGGGCAGAAAGAGAAGGAGAGAGAGAACTCCAAGAATTTTGTACTAATAGCACAGAGCCCAATGTGGGGCTCAAACTCATGAACTCTGAGATCATGACCTGAGCCAAAATCAAGAGTCAGACACTTAACCAACAGAGCCACCTAGGCACCCTAGAGCTGGAAGGTATGCGGTTGTGATTTTGTTCACTTTAGAGATAACAGTCTGTCTTCCAGAGACACTGTCACATGGAGAAAGTGAAATCTCAGCATAGAAGATTGCTGGCCTGGAAGTTAGCATAACTAATCACATTCAAGTTGCGTCCCTAACAAGCTCTGTGTGTGACTTTGGATAAGTTATGTGACTTCTCCCATCTCCTTTTCTCAACCGTAAGGCAGTTGGCTTAGTTGTAGCAGACGCTGGTGATGCTTTTCTCCTATACATTGGTGTACCTTGGCGTTTACCTGTAGAGACGTCCCCTGCACTCAGCAAGCTTCCCTTTCTGCCTGAAGATGTTCTCTGGCGGTGGGAACTCATGGTCCCCATGGGTAGATTGGAAGTGCCTGAGACTTAGCATCCTAGGAGTGACACTCTGTCAGTGAGGAAGGGAAGATTAGCCCCTCAGCGGCTTTGCACTTTAGTGGGACAATTCTCAGATGTGTTTCACAGTCTCTCATAGCTTCCCAGAGCCCTAGCGGCTCATAGCAAACCTGCTCAATACAGCCTCTATCGGCTTTCCTCCTTTCTTTGTTTCCTATCTCCTTACATCCTCAAAGTGCATTTATTCACTCATTGAACTGATACTTGATATTCAACAAATACTTATAAGTGTCCCTAGTGGGCCCTCCTTTTTTTTGGACACTGGAGTTGTCAAGTAGACAACTTTGACTGAAGTTATGTTCGAATCTAAAACTCCAATAAGATAGCTATGGAATTTACCCAGGGGTAGTGAGGCCCCTGTTGAGTCTAACCCTCTCTGCAGTGTATGTTGTTAATAGGATAAAAGTTTTAGAGGTGGAGTCCTGTTGCTTAATGAACTGACTTCGTTCCAAAGCGATCTTTTGCTTGTTTGTTAACTGACATTTTATTGATTGTAGAAATATGGAGGCTACCATCAAACATTATCAGATTAAAAAGAATGACTTGGGACAGTGGTACGTGGCTGAAAGACACCTCTTTCAATCAATTCCCGAGTTGGTCTGGTATCACCAACACAATGCAGCAGGTAAGTCAGGAGCAGCGAGGCTGGGAGAGTCAGCGAGCCAGGCCCCAGGCAAGCTGTGCATCTGTGGTCTCAGGCACTTAACAGGAGCAAATACCCCTGTAAGAGCCTGAAATACAACCTGTGTCCTGAACAGTTCTCCTCACTGATGCTTCTTTGTTTTTGTAGTCAGGCGACAAGAGGTAAGTTGATGTTTTACACTTCGGCCACGTTAGAAAAATGAAAGGTGGCAGAGAAACAAAAGGCAATCTAATTTTCAGTACACTTGTTCCTGAAATTTACATATGGCTGAATGTAATAGAATTTCAAATATCCTGAAAAATGATGCTTCCTTCTCTTTGCCCCCATAAATTTGCTCTCGACTTCAGATGCATAGAAAATTACTCTTAAATATCTCATTCTCTGTTCTTTCTTATTTGGAGAACAGAAAAAATTATATAGGATGCAGCCTTTCCGTTACAACTTGCCTTAAAGCAGAGCCATCATTGAACCCCCTTCCCTAGATGTTGTTTGCAATAGTTGCTATTTTTGCAAACTTATCATCTATGGAAAGATGCAGAAAGCTCCACCACAATTATAATCACAGCTCTGGCTTTCAGCCTTCACCCAACCTGTACGGGACCACTTTGAACTCATAGAGGAATCTTCGTACCTTAACGTTATAGAATTTGGAACCCACTGTAATTTTTCGTGTTGTTTTGACTTCTTGTCATACATACTTTTTAAAGATTTCTCTCATGAAAAGTTGTGTTGATAAAAAAAAAAAATCCCTTTTGGAAAGCGGCCACTTTTCCATCACAGTAGTTCTAAAAATCAGGAGTGGGGCGCCTGGGTGGCTCAGTTGGTTAAGTGTCCGACTTCGGCTCAGGTCATGATCTCATAGTTCATGGGTTTGAGTCCCGTGTCGGGCTCTGTGCTGACAGCCAGCTCAGAGCCTGGAGCCTGCTTCAGATTCTGTATCTCCCTCTCTATCTGCCCCTCCCCCACTCACACTGTCTCTCTCAAAAATAAATAAACATAAAAAAATAAATAAAAATAAATAAATATCAAGAATAAATCCAAGGAAAATTTTATCCACTTATGGGATGAGTCTGCATAGATATTTTAGATGGTCACTGGGAGTTTGGTTAGAGAGGAAGGAGCAGTGAGTCTGAGAGGGGCCAGGGAGGACATATATGTGTCTAGAGATGGAAACCCTTAGAATAAGGAGATCAGTTCTGAGGTTTTTTTCTTTATACTCCTGTTTCCCTTCCCTTCAAAGAAAAAATTTGAGCAACAGAGTGGTTATGGTGGTGAGGTTAAAAAAAAATACTAAGGTAGATCAGGATGTGCTGACATGAGAAGATGTTAGTGATAAGTTGTTTAGTAAAGAGAGAAAAAGTGCAAAGCAGTCTATGAGAATATAGTCCCACTTTTGTAAAAAAAGTGTAAACATGTTGTGTGCCTAGAGAAATTCTGTTAAATTTTATGTAATAATTTTTAAACTAACAAGATTATAACAGATTACAAAGTTAATGCTCACCTCTGGGGAATGACACTGAGGCAAGGGAAACTTTTATTTTCTGCCGTAGAGATTGCTTTAGGGTTTGGTATTTTTGTTTGAATGCACATAAATGAATGTACATAAATTGAATTTACAGAAAGTTCATTTCTGTCTTCCAGCCTTTGCACATGCTGTTCCATCCGCCTGGAATGTTCTTCCTCCTAATCTTTTTTTTTTTTTTTTTAAATGTTTCATTTATTTCTAGGAGAGAGAGAGGAGACAGCGTGAGCAGCGGAGGGTCAGAGAGAGAGGGAGTCACAGACTGAAACAGGCTCCAGGCTCTGAGCTGGCAGTCAGCACAGAGCCCGACGCGGGGCTCGAACCCACAAACCGCGAGATCATGACCTAAGCGAAAGTCGGACGCTTAACCGACTAAGCCACCCAGGCGCCCCCCTCCTCATCTTCATAAGATGGTTCCTTGTCAATTAATGTTATTATACTTATAATGTATAAAATACCAAACAGATCATTTTTATTTTTTTATTATTATTTTTTTCTTGAATAGTTTTTTGTCAGACTGGTTTCCATACAGCACCCAGTGCTCATCCCAACAAGTGCCCTCCTCCATGCAGATCATTTTTAAAAGATCAAACAAAACAAAAAGAAAAGCAAAACTTACAACAATGGCTGCCGTTTTTTAGAGAGAAAAGGAAGTAAAAAAGATATAAGAAAATAAGAAAAGAAGGATGATAAAGGGAAAGACATGGGAACCCAGAAATAGCTGATGTTTACCCAAGACTTAATTTGGGCCAATCCCCGCTCTGAGTGCTTTCATGTATATTTGTTTTTAAATTATTTTTAATAATTATATATGTATATATATATAATGATATATAATATTATTTAATCTTCAGAACAATCCTGCGAAATAGGTTCTGTTAGTCTCTCGATCTTACAGGTGAGGAAACGGAGGGATGAGTTGTACTTAAGATTACATAGTTAATAATTGTGCTGAGATCTGAACTCAAAAAATCTTTGAAACAATTGGAGCCATTGAAGCCCCTGACTCCACAGTCTGCAATAAATGACTGGTGTATCCTCCAGAAAGAGACAAGCTATATCATTGGAGGGTAGTTTGGAGGGCTCAGTTTCAGAAAAGGCTGTGAGTCAGAGCCTGTGACTGTCCTGTCTACATGCTGATTTCTGGTCAATTTAGTTCATGACAGTCCATCTCTTTCCCAGAAGTAAGGACAGTGCAAAGAGAGTGACAGACTTCTTTCTGTCAGAGTGATAGACTATCATTAAACCACTGGTAGTAAATCACAGAATAAAAATGTTTAGCAAATAAGAACTTTGAAATTAGAGGGAGGTGTTAGGGTCTTAAAGAAATTCCTCGTTATGTTCCTTATTTGGATCATGTGGTATAGAGCCCCAACTTGATGAAGGCTGTAACCTAAACTAAGTCTTCAGGGTCCCTGGTAAATATCCTTTCCAGCTCTCTCTTCAAAGTTCTACCATTCTCCTCAAGACTCCTTTCCAATATTATCCACTGCCCTGTCAGCAAATCCCTAGCTGTCCACTTCATTAAGAAAACTGAAGCCAGGGGTGCCTGGGTGGCTTAGTTGGTTAAGCGTCCGACTTTCGCTTGGGTCATGATCTTGTGGTTCGTGGGTTCGGGCCCCGCGTCGGGCTCTGTGCTGACAGCCAGCTCAGAGCCTGGAGCCTGTTTCAGAGTCTGTGACTCCCTCTCTCTCTGACCCTCTCCTGCTCACACTGTCTCTCTCTCTCCTAGAAATAAATAAAAACATTTAAAAAAAAGAAAAAAGAAAACTGAAGCTAGCAGACCAGGAGCTCCCTCAGACTTACCCCTCCTCACCTCATTCCCTCCAGGAGTGGTCAGGCCGAGCCTGTACCCCTGTTGCCTCCATTCCTCTCCTGCTGGGACCAACCACCATGTCCCCTTCCTTTTACTCCTGTATCTCTTCCATTTCTTCTGAACTTTTCTCTTTAGCCTGGAAACATGCATAAGACTTTATTATTCAAAAGGCAAACAACCCAAAGCCCTTCCTTTGTCCTTTTGTTCTTCTTTTAGACATTGCTCTTCGAAGTCATGCTTTTTGGAAAAATGTGTCCACATCTACGGTCTCCTCTTGCTCATTTCCATTTGCTTTTTTTTTTTTTTGAAAGAGAGAGAGAAAGAGAGAGCAAGAGTATGAGCAGGGGAGGGGCAGAGGGCAGAGGGAAAGAGAGAATCTTAAGGAGGTGCCACACCCAGCATGGAGTCTGACATGGGGCTCAATCTCATGACCAGACATCATGACCTGAGCTGAAATCAAAAGTCAGATGTTCAACAGACTGAACCACCCAGGCGCCCTTCCATTTACTTTTCAACATCTGCAATCTGGCTTCTGTGTTCATCACCCTGTACTTTTCCAGTGATCCCCATACTGACCTACAGGGTGATGCTTTTTAGTTCTTACATTTTCCAGCCCTCTCTGCTCTATTTGACAGTGCCACCCCTTGAAACACCCTGCTTCCCAGATTCTTTGACCCTGCCCTTTCTTGTTCTTGAGCTCAGACATTCCTTATAGGTCTTCCCATGGAGTCTTCTACTTTTCTTTAAACACTGGTGTCTGCAGGGATCGGTCCCCGATCACTTCTCTTCTCACCCTAGACATTTCCCTTTGAAGAATTCTTCTGCCTGGTAGTCCCAGGTCCTTGCAATCCCACAGGCTCTGAACTTCAGTGATGAACTGGATCTCTTCATCTTAAACACTGCTTTCCCTCCAAACCTGCTCCTCTTCCTGTTGTCTGTCTCAGATGATGGTATCATCCTTCTGTCCATTACAGGGGCTGGAAACGTAGGGGTTTCAAGAATGTTTGCATTCTCCTGAGAGATAGCTCTTTCCTCCTCTTCCCACCTCCCCCTCCTCTTCCTCCTTCTATTTCTTCTCAGTTATTAGAAACTTGTTTTATTGAAATGTGGTTACCAAACAGTAGTATATTCAGTTGTGTAACATAACGATTTAATATTTATATTAATAACAAAGTGATCAGCACAGTAAATCTAGCTACCATCTGTCTCTGAGATCTACCTAGAAGAGTGTCTTGCACACAGTAGCACTTAGTGATGCTTCTTTCTGTTTTTACACTGGCCAAGTTCGTTTCTGTCTTCCAGCCTTTGCACATGCTGTTCCATCTGCCTGGAATGTTCTTCCTCCTAATCTCTGTAAGATGGTTCCTTGTCGATTAATGTCAGCACAGCTGTCATCTTGTCAGAAGGGTCTTCCCTGAGCACCTACTCTATAGAAGCTCTATTTTATGTACTCTGTGTCTACTCCTCATCTTCTCCTTTTTCTTGTGTGTGCATGTACTTTATTTTCTCTTCCCCCACTAAAATGCAAGCTCCATGGGAGCAGAGAACATCACTGTCTTAGTCACTGCTATCTCCCACCAGTTAGCTAATGATTGGCACCAAACAGGCCCCAAATAAACATTGGTTGAAGGAATAAATAGTTAATGCTTGTTGAACTAAATGAAATTGATGGACCCAACTGGGTCCATGTGGACCCAATCAAAAGATGCCTCATTTACTCAACCATGATATTTAGAGAAAAAAATCTCGAATAGTAGGGTCAGGAAATGGGTCACTTAAATACTGCTGGCGGTTGAATGAATTAGCACAATTTTTTATACGTGCTTTGATCAAGAAATCAAATTTCCAAGGCAATAATTTGAGACGTACATGAAAGTTTGTGTTCAAAAACAGACAGCATATTTTATAATAGTGAAATTTTGGAAATAACTTTAAGCTCTATTTATAGTTATTAACATACGTCAATGATATATTGAGTGCAAAAACTTATAGCAAAACTTTTACTTTTCTGTGAAACATGTTGTGTGTGTACGTGCTTTCAAGTGCAAATATAGAGGGTTTTGCAAAGGTGTTGACCAGAATGATAATGATATATCTCTGGCTGCTAACATTTTGTGAGATCTTCATGTTTAAATTCTCTTGGATTTTAAAATGTGTGTCCAATGTACAAATATTATTTTATGAAAATGGGGGAAATAAGCAAATAGACAGATATAGAATGCTTTTTTGCCTAATTTATTGGGAGAAGGGCACTGTCTTCTAGTATACTTGTTTTTTTTTTTTCTTTTATATCAGTAACAAGTCTTGAGATGCGATTCCTCTTCCTTCCCAGGTCTCATGACCCGTCTCCGCTACCCAGTTGGACTGATGGGCAGCTGTTTGCCAGCCACGGCTGGTTTTAGCTATGGTAAAGTATGCACATGTATTCAAATGCAAAATCAAATCCAGTAAAGAATCTCCCCCAAGTTCCCTCAACGTTCTTTAAATTTTTCACTTTTCTGAGATACCTAGATAGGTTTCTTCTCAAAGTTGAAATCCTCCTTCTGAGATAGTGAAGTATATGCAGCTCATAAGAGCAAGTTAAACTTTGGAAAGAACTGTTTCGATTTTACTTCAAATTTCATTTTACATTAACAGGCGCTCTAGTGATAAATTAGAATTCTTTTTATTTGGATGTTTGAGTTACTGCTCTCTGGGTACAAGGGTAGCTGGGAAATGACTGCTTCCCAAGAGACCTGCTAAGAAGAGCTGCTGTTTCCTCTTCACCTTTTAAAAATAGAACTTGTAGACAGTTTGATTCGAACCATTTTCTAGCAAATGTATTTTTGCGAATCTATCAAGAATAAATAAGAGCCAAAGAATTTTGCTTTGTAACTTGATGACCCTTTATTCCCTCACATTTCTCTCATCGGTGTGAATCAATATACTGGGAAACTGATGACACCATTCTATCATGTAATGGGTAATCAGGACTCAGAGTCTCTCTTTTCATTGACATGGGAGAGTGATTTCAGGGCATCACAGATGCCTAGGTGATTCTTCTGCCCCTAAATACAATGTATATAATAAAAGTTATGTGCCATTAGCAATTTATTTAGGTTAAGCATGGTCCTATTTAATAAAAAAAATAAATGTCTCAATTTTTTAACATATAGAACAGTGCACAACTCATAACTAAAGCTCAATTGCCTGGTTTTGACTACTTTATCTAAATGGAATAAGACGTTATTGGCTTCTTCCTCTTCATCCATGGTATTGGGTGTGGTTGGCTCATCTCCATTGTGAGGTAGTGTGACATTGGTGTGGTGTGACAATGCATGACTATGCCACAGTGGACTTACCCATCCATCTTTAGATGACTATTTGGCTTGTAACCAGTTTTTATCTCATAAATAATATCATTGTGAACATATTGCATGTACTTTGATGAAGTTCAGCACTCACTGAAGCTCCAATAATGTTGGATATATATTTAAGAGTGGAATTACTGGGTCATAGAGTATGTACACACTCAGATTTAGTTAGTTTTCCAAACAGCTTATACCAAACCACACTTCAATCAATAGTGTTTGGGAGCGCCTGGTGCTCCACACCTTTGCCCTCACTAATGTTTAGTATTCTCATGGATACTTTGGTTTTCACTTTAGCCAATCTGGCAGGTGTAGTAGTATATTGTGGTTTAAATTTGCATTTCCCTGATGAATAATTATTTTGATCAACTTAGTGGCCATTTGGGTATACCCTTTTGTGAGAGAATACTCTATTCAAGTTTTTTAACCCTTAGACATAGAACTATCTGCCTTTTTCTAACTGATTTTTTTCATATTCTGAATACAAATTTTTTATTGGTTACATGTTTTAGAAATATCTTCTCCCAATATGTGGCTTTCCTTTTCACTCTATCTTTTAAAAATTTTAATACTTACTTATTTTTGAGAGAAAGAGAGTGAGAGCAGGGATGAGGCAGAGAGAGAAGGAGACACAAAATCCAAAGCAGGCTCCCGGCTCTGAGCTGCCAGTACAGAGTCCAATGTGGGTCTTAAACTCATGAACTGTGAGACCATGACCTCAAAGTCGGATGCTCAACTGACTAAGCCACCCAGGTGCCCCATTCCTTTTCACTCTCTTAATGGTGTGTCTTTGATAGGATTTTTATGAAGTGTAATTTGTCAATATTTTCCTTTGTGGTTGTATTATGTTGAATAAATCCCTGCCAATATCAAGATGATGAATATATCCTCCCGTGTTATTTTTATTTATTAAAAGATTTTTTTTTCTCATGTTAGTTTTAAAACATCCCTATTATTGGGAGTGAGAGCACGTTGCAAAGCTGGCCTTTTACAATTCTTTAAATTGCATTATTCTAAAGTTCCAGCAGATGGCGGTGTCACGATATAAAAGAAGATACTAAACCGAGGATTGTCAAGAGGGTTATTTTAAAAACCATTCTTTTTGTCCTTGACTTCTACGGAAGTCAAATATACTGTACCACAAATGTCACTTCTAACATAGACTTAGATATATGCGACTTAGAATCCTAACATTAGACATATTTATTGGATGAATTTGTTAGACTCTTCCCTAAGGAGAAAACACTGAGGCAGAAAAGCCCTTCAGGGGTGATAGTGGGCAGAGGACCAATAGACGGAAGTGAAATGGCTGGGGGGCGGGGACCACATGTTCTGGGCTTCGCAAACTCGGCAGGACAAAACCAGATGGGGACATACATATTTTAGAGCTCAAGTGTAGCTTTGGTGGGTTTGGTTTAGAAAGGCAGTGTTGCGGGGCGCCTGGGTGGCTTAGTCGGTTAAGCGTCCGACTTTCACTTAGGTCATGATCTCGCGGTTCGTGGGTTCGAGCCCCGCGTCGGGCTCTGTGCTGACTATCAGCTCAGAGCCTGGAGCCTGTTTCGGTCTGTGACTCCCTCTCTCTCTGACCCTCCCCTGCTCACGCTGTCTCTCTCTCTCCTAGAAATAAATAAAATATTTTTTAAAAAAATTAAAAAAAAAAAAAAGAAAGAAAGGCAGTGTTGCATTTCATCCTGGGCCCCTCTGGGAAGAGAAAGTATGTTTTAATATCCATAATTCCTCTTTAAGTAAGTCAAGTTTGTATCGTTAAGCTTGAATTCTGAAATTACACATGTAAATCACAATGAGGGTATTAAAAATGGTTACTGTTCTGTTCTACTCTTTTATAAAATGTTTAACCTCTTTGTAAATGAAAAGAATAGGTCGAGGTCATTCCTAAATCTTTTCTAGCTCTAAAAATGCCCCCTGCTTTGGGGCACCTGGGTGGCTCAGTCGATTGAGTGTTTGACTTCGGCTCAGGCCATGATCTTGCGGTTCATGAGTTTGAGCCCCGAGTGGGGCTCTGTGCTGACAGCTCAGAACCTAGAGACTGCTTTGGATTGTGTGTCTCCCTTTCTCTCTGCCCCTCCCTCCCTCACCCTCTATCTCTCTCTCTCTCAAAAATAAACATTAATAAAAATTTTTAAAAATGTCCCCTACTTGTAACATGGATATTTTACTTTTTTAGAAAAGTGGGAGATAGATCCCGCTGAATTGGCGTTTGTGAAGGAGATTGGAAGCGGTCAGTTTGGGGTCGTTCATTTAGGGCAATGGCGAGCACACATCCAGGTAGCTATCAAGGCCATCAGCGAAGGCGCCATGTCTGAAGAGGACTTCATTGAAGAGGCTAAAGTGATGACGTAAGTATAAGCGACACCCAGATAAATTTTGTGCAACATTCTGGTGTCATGGAAAGAGCATGGATTTTGGAGCAGTCATGCTTGGATTTGTGTCACAACTCGGCCCAAGCTACTTGTGTGACCTGTCTGGCATTTTTGTCTGAGCAGCTGCAGTTAGAAAAGTTGAAACATATAGAAACGGGAACTCTGTGCAGACCTAAGCAAGGAGAAGTAGCAATGGGGAAGCAAGAGGCTTACAGGATGGAAAGCAGAAAAAAGCAGAATATGGAGCTCATAATATTCTGTAGGGACGTGGGAAGTACCACTTGACCTCTTGACCTCACTGATTAAGCGTGCACGGCGGAAAGGAACCTTCTAGGTTTTCTGTGGTTGGGTGTTTTTCGAATCTCAGATGTTGAAAATAATGTAGAGCTGGAAAATTTCACCAACCGAGTCTAAGCACTTCGAATGGCAAAACTAATCTGCTCATGGGTGTGTGCTTTTCTTCCACAGGAAGTTATCGCATTCGAGGCTCGTCCAGCTGTACGGAGTGTGCGTTCAGCAGAAGCCCCTGTACATTGTGACCGAGTTCATGGAGAACGGCTGCCTGCTGAGCTACCTCCGAGAGAGAAGGGGAGCACTGCGGAAGGAAATGCTACTGAGCATGTGCGAGGACGTCTGTGAAGGAATGGAGTACCTGGAGAGGAACTGCTTTATTCATAGGGATTTAGTGAGTACCATGCAGGCTCAACCGGGTTTTTATGTGTTGCATTTCAGAAGAACAGGACAGTCGAGGACTTTCAATGTTTAGTTTTGTATATTTATTTGTCTTTATTTATTTTTATATAGAGAGAAAACATCAGTGGGGGTGGGGCAGAGAGAGAGAGGGAGAGAGAGAATCCCAAGTAAGTTCCGTGTTGTCAGTGCATAGAACCATGCTGGCCTGGAACCCATGAACCCTGAGATCATGACCTCAGTCCCAAATCAGAAGTTGGATGCTTAATCAACTGAGCCACCCAGGCGCCCCCAAGGACTGTCAATATTTTAAATAAAATACCTTTGACTTAACTTCTTTCTTTTGAAAAATGTTTACTTATTTTTGAGAGGCAGAGAGAGACAGAGCACAAGCAGGGGAGGGGCAGAGAGAGGGAGACAGAATCAGAAGCAGGCTCCAGGCTCTGAGCTGTCAGCACAGAGTCTGACCCGGGGCTCAAACCCATAGACCGCGAGATCATGACCTGAGCCAAAGTCGGAGGCTCAACCACTGAGCCACCCAGGTGGCCCCTTATTGGCTTAATTTCTAAACACTTTCCTGTTCATGTAATTCTCTGGGACATGTGGCTTTATTTTTAATTACCCAATAATGCTGTAGCCAAGGAAGGTGTTGCTCTAAATATGCCTTGAACTAATGAACTGCCACACTAATCAACCACTCAAAACGAATTTACTTTTCTTTCCTCTCGCCTTCGCTGTCTTCTTCCGTTACTTCCACTTTTCTTCTTTTCAACCAATGATCAAATACAGATTGAACGTTGATATGTGCCAGGCACAGGCCAGGCACTGGAGATAGAGTAGTGAAGAACAGCCAGGGATGAAACTGCACCATGTGGAGGGGGTTTGGTTGTAACAGTATCACAGTGGCATTGCTGGCCCTGTTGAGGGGGACTGGAAATGCTAAATCATTCTGTTCTGTAATACTGGGAACATTACATCCTAAAAAAATATTAATTAATTAATTAAAATTAAAATAGCGCTTGTCTTGCCCTAAATGCTAATAGCCCTGCTTTCCTGCCTTGCTACCTTGCCTGGAAAAACATTTTGTATCCACTCCATATTTATTCATGATATTCATGCTATTCCTTCTCTGTCTTCCCATGCCTCATTTCTAAGTCCAAAAATTAACCACAACAAGATCTTGAGAATCTGTGAGATGTCCCTGACATCGCCACCTAGAGGTAATCCTGAACTTCATTGCTCAAGACCAGAGTGACTTTCTTATCTATCATTCAGGCTAGAGCTTTCTGGGGAGAGAAAGAAGGTATTATTTCATTAACCTTAGCCCACTTATTGCTAGCCTTATGGGTGACTTAGAATTGCATGGCATTTCTTATTTACCACTCACTATAATAGTTCATTGTTTACATTGTTAATACAACTATTAACTTCTAAATTCCCTGATATCAAGGCCTCGGCTTCTGAGCTGCGGCCGTGGGATGGGGACACAGGTTGCGGAACAATTTTCTCAGATTTAGGGGTGCCTTAGAATCACCTGGGAACTTCTAAAACATCACGATACCCAGGCCATGACCCGAGTCAATTAAATCAGAATCTCTGGGGGTAGAATCTAGCCATAAATGTTTTTTTGAAAATTTCCCTGGTGCGTTCAACGTGCAGCCATGATTCACAACCACTGCTCTCGAGCTAGACTGCCTGCATTAATTAGTATCTCGCCTTTGTTTCTCACTAGCTATGTGATGTTGGGCAAGCTCGTTAACTAGCACAGTGGTGTTAATTACAGAGCCTTCCTCCTATGGGCTTGTTGGGAGAATTACATGAATTAATACGACTAAGCACTTACACCGGCTCTGGCATATAGCGCGCTCAGCGGTGCTAACTGTTGCTACTCTATAGCTGCATTATCGTTCTGTATCCTTCATGGCACTTTCCCCTGTCTTCAGTACGTAGTAGCTATGAAGCAAATATTTGAATGGATAGATATGGCATGAATTCCACCTAGCTTGCTTTCCTAGTCTCTGCAGGCTGGTCTTTTCTGACAGGGATTAGAATTCAAAACTCAGGTGGGTGATGGTTTTAGTCATTCTGTCTGTTCCCAATGGCTTCTTGCAGGTCCTCTGTCCTTGGTTTCTTCCTTGATTGGTTTGTTTTGGGCTCTATTTTATTCATGCCGCTTACAAAGTATCAGCTAACCAAGAGTCTTTCCCCTGTCAAGGGCTCGCCTTGTGGTTTGGCTTTGAGATCCTTGCTAGTATTTGTGAAAATCTTCCAAACCGACTCCTCCTAGCTTGCCATTGTTAGTTCCTTGCTTCTGTTTTTGGACTAGCTGACCCACAGAGGAGCTTAAAAGAGGGGGAAAAAATTATCAAACTACCGATTTACATGAGGCTAAATAACCAAATCAATGATTTTCTGTGACTAAGCTCTCTGAAAATGAATTATTTTGGCATCAAATACATTGTCTCTGCATTATTTAAAAATGCACACTAAAGAATGCAATCTGACCATTTGCAACTACGTGGATAGAACTAGAAGGTATTATGTTAAGTGAAGTTAGTCAGAGAAAGACAAATATCATATGGCTTCACTCATGTAAGGATTTTAAGATACAAAAGAGATAAACATAAGGGAAGGGAAGCAAAATAATATAAAAACAGGGAGGGGGATGAAACATAAGAGACTCTTCAATATGGAGAACAAACACAGGGTCACTGTAGGGGCTGTGGGAGGGGGATGGGCTAAGTGGGTAAGGGGCATTAAGGAATCTACTCCTGAAATCACTGTTGCACTATATGCTAACTAACTTGGATGTAAATTTAAAAACTTAATTTAAAAAATACACACTAATTTTAATGCCAGGATTCATAGTTTAACGTTTCTTTGGTTTAGTCTTTCACTTTATCAAAGCTACTTCTTGAGAACAATTAAAAACTTTTAAAAGAAAAAGTACTAAAATTTCTTTATCTTTTTTTTTTGTTATTTCTTTGAAGAATCCTTAAAATCCATCATGTGAGGGCATATATATTGAGTCATATATGGTATTGATAGGGGTCACCATAAAAATAAAATGGCTGCTCATATAGAGAAGTAGCCTGGGGGTCCAAATAAACTAAGAAAAGGAGAGTAGAAACTCTTGGAAGAGAAACTATATTCAAACTTGGATTCCTTTCTTCTTTTTATAGGCAGCAAGGAATTGTTTGGTCAGTGCTGCAAGTATTGTAAAAATATCGGACTTTGGAATGACGAGGTACATGATATATATTTTGTTTGTTTGTTTGTTTACTCATAAGAAAGAATCTTACATCTGTCTACTGACAAACTGAAGATGTTAATAGCATTTTTTTTTTCCTGTGAAGAAAGTATTGATGTGGTGGTTTGCCTTATTGTCCTCTTTTGAATTTTAGGACATAAACCAATTTTAGCTGTGAGTTCAGTGGATATTTTGGACTATTCTTCTGATATTTTTTCAGGTCATTTTCAGGCATATCTTAAAATCTATAATATTTCTCAATCTACTCGTCGTCATAAGAAGGTTAAGAAAAAAGCTTTTCTGATATATGTATATTTCTGAAAGAAAAGAAGAATAAATTTGTTTAGCTCTGATTTTTCTGTGTCATCGTCATGCTTTTTTTTTTTTTTAGTTTATTTATGTTTTGAGAGAGAGAGCAGAAGAGAGACAGAGAGAGAGGAAGAGAGAGGGAGAGAGAGAATCCCAAGCAGGCTCTGCACTATCAGTGTGGCCTGAACTCGTGAACTCTGAGATCATGACCTGAGCCAAAATCAGGAGCCAGATTCTTAACCGACTGAGCCACCCAGGCACCCCCATCATGTATTTCTTTCATCCAATGTAGTAGTTGACTTTAAGACTACAACTCAGGTGTAGAAAATTGAATCTTATTTTCTACAACTCTATGCAGTCTGTATTGTGAGCCCCTTTCCTTCAGGTTGCTAAAAACATAATCCCCGTGAATTCATGATTTCTCTCTGATTCAAGGTCAGATTCAAATTCTGTATGTTTCCCGGGGCCACATACTGGGGACGGCATGTCTGGTCCTTGTTGTTATCCATTAATGCTGGTGTCCTTGCAGCCCCCACCCTCCTGTTTTGTCCTTGGCTGGACACTTGCACAGGTCGCTGCCGATTCAGCCCAAATTTCTGTCTGTAAGATGCTGTGGTGCTGGCATTTTCCATGACCAGAAAACCCCTGGAGTATCTATCCAAGGCCCTATTTACCCAAGCACATCCACAGCTATTTATTTTCTGGAATCGTTTTGCTTTTCCTGGAGCTTGACCTGGGGAAGAGGCCCAGGCCCTGTTTTGCTCTTGAATCCCGCTGACCTATTCCCCTGCCATGTGGCCCGGGCAGCCACTGTGGGTGCAGGGTCCAGGACCCCGCCGCTGCCGCCCACTAACGTCTAATACAGCTTCCCTTTCCCTTTATTCTCTCCCACCTCCCAGCTGCAGGGGCCTTTTTCTAGAGGGATGGGTGGTGGGTGGGGGTGGTGGTGAGATATCACTCTTATTTATGAGCCATTCTCCCAAATATTTTGTTAGCAACTCAGTCCTTCTCTTCTCTGGAAAGCTTAGATCTTTGAAACTCCAAAGCTATGAAAAATGGCTCTTTCCCTTTTGTTTTCTATTACCCACTCTTTCCCTTAGTAGAATGACTTCTGTCTCAATAAAGCACTTAAAGGTGGGGTGAAGTAGGGGATATGGGGGAAGAAAAGAGAGTGTGAGGAAGCACTAGTAAATAATTCAAAAATACTCTACTGCACACTTTAGGGGCTACACAGCATGACTCAGTTTTCATCTGTTCTCTCCAGATTCCCATACTTGAGTGTTCCTGCCTATGATTCTCAAAAAAAAAAACAAGCTTAATATTTTTGTAGTTTTTAAAAGGAGGTGGTAGTTATTACTGGTTTCTTATAGGGCCATTTTAATACATTGGAGATTTTTTACATCACATGTATTATATTCAATATTTTTATTTTCCCCTTCTCTGTCTCACAAAACATATATGTATGAAAAAAGAAAATAAGGCACCTAAACCTTGAATTTGTTCTTTGTCTTATTTATTTATTTCTTATTTTTAATGTTTATTTACTTTTTGAGAGAGAGAGAGAAGCAGAGCATGAGCAGGGGAGGGACACAGAAAGAGAGAGAGGGAGACACAGAATCCGAAGTAGGCTCCAGGCTCTGCACTAGCAGCACAGAGCCCAATGTGGGGCTCGAATCCACGAACCGTGAGATCATGACTTGAGCTGATGTCAGGTCATCAGCCTAATGGACTGAGCCACCCAGGTGCCCCTATTTTTTAATTTCCTTTTTACAACCTTGGGTGTTAGAGCATTAGCACCTTTGCAGAATTAAGAATTTTTGTAACTAAGGTAATCAGTGGGTTACCAATTTTGGATTGAAGAATTGCTCCAGTTTTCTGAAACTGAAACAAAATAAACTGAATTGAGGCTTGGCTTGGGGAGGAATCACTGTATAGGATACTTTCCCACTTTGGTTCACAAGAGAAGGTATATGGAACATTTCTGGGGTAACACACTTTCTCTCTTAGAACTTGAAGTCGACTAAGGGGGGTTGAACTAAGCTTACCTGGAGGTATTTAGCACAGGTGCTTTGAATCTAATAACCTTAGGTACGTTTTGGATGATGAATATATCAGTTCGTCTGGTGCCAAGTTCCCAATCAAGTGGTCCCCTCCCGAAGTTTTCCATTTCAACAAGTACAGCAGCAAATCTGACGTGTGGTCTTTTGGTGAGTAAATTTGATATTCGTTCGATGGCAACTGACTTAATAAAAGGCCAATCTTTTTTAAGGTTTGATTTTTTAACGTGATGTGGCATTTGAAAAAATTCTTCTTGCAACAGTGCTTCTATCTTGGGTGTTCTAAACACACCCAGGCTGTCTTTGGTGAGTGGTGTCACACACCTTCTTATAGAAGTCTACCTTTTGGACCTTTTCCTTTCGCATTGAGCACTTGCTGCAAAACTATAACAGAGAGTCTACTGATCTAGAAAACAAACTCTGCCAACTTTTCTGCACCACAGAGACTTACAAGGAAAATAAATCTTAAGGTGTCACTGAATTTTGAGCGTAATTTATACACTTCATTGCCTAACTACCAAGCAACACCACCTCATTTACTCCATTACCTTCAAATTTTCTGGAATTTAGATGTTGGCCTCCTTGGGACCCATCAACTGGAGTTTATATTGTATAATGTTCTTCATTGAGAGGGAGACACTGTAGACGCGTGTCCAGTGGAGTTTGTTCTTCAAGTTGATTCTCAAAAAGGGGCAATGAATGTGCAATGAGCTATCTGTTTAGCCTAGACCTTTCCAGATGGCTTCTTGAGTTTGGAGAGACATCGGCACCCTCAGAAGGGGGTGAATTTTATGGTCCCTGTAAGGTTAAACTTGCATCATTGATCTCTTTAGCTCACCACTCACTTGTGGTAGTCTCTGCAGGTGACATTTTAAGCTCTACAGGAGAGCAGTTAAGTTGTGAGATTAATGGATAGAAACAGAAAGACCTCCTCAAGTGGTTGCAGAACAGTTAGAATTTCTGAGCTTTACCTGATGTCTTGTCCCTACTGCCCACTAGACGGTGAGCTTCTTGAGCACAGAGACTGGTCTCTTTCTTAGAATCTTCTGGCTCTAGCGTACTCCTGGCCTCTAATCAGTACATAATACATATTCGTAGAATAAGTGAATAGTTAAATGAAGTCCAAATGAGAGCATTGAAGGAGTTTCACTAATCTATCAGTCGATCGATGACTATAGAATATCTGCCTATGTACCAAGCCCTGGCTAGATATCCTGGTCTACCCAGCAGCCTAATCTTTCAGTGGGAGGAGGAGAACATGTGCCAGCGACTGGCTGGGAAACTCTTGGTCTTAGCGGGCCGCAGAGGCTCACCCAATTCTGTCACTTTCTATAGAATGGCAGAAAGACTTGTTGGTTTCAGGGTGTGACGACAGGAGCATACTTAGGAACAAAAGTGCTGGCAACATTCGTTTTCACTAGGGAGGCAGTCAAGACCAATGGAAAAGAAAGGCATTGTTTTCACTTGGAATATTTTCAGATTATAGGCCTGTTCAAAAACTCAGTTACACATTGTCTGATTCCTAGACAGAGCCATTCTCCTCCTGAATGATTATAATTCAAAGGAGGAAGAGGAAAGGAGGCCTGGGGGTTTGAAACAGTTCTTGCAGTTTCAAGTAACCTCTTGTTTACATGCATTTTATGTGTAGGAGTTTTGATGTGGGAAGTTTTTACGGAAGGAAAAATGCCTTTTGAGAATAAGTCAAATTTGCAAGTCGTGGAAGCCATTTCTAAAGGCTTCAGGCTGTACCGTCCTCAACTGGCACCAATGTCCATATACGAAGTCATGTACAGCTGCTGGCATGAGGTGAGTGTCCCCTGCTTTCCTATGAAGTCGGCATTCCCAGCGTCTGAGAACAGACCCGGGTGTCACAAGCGTTGCTCAGGACTCCAGCATGGCGGGAAGAGGGATTGATTTCTGATGATGATCCCCAAGAGCCAGAAGTACTGTTTCTTTTTGTTAAATGAAAAAAATTTTTAATGTTTATTTTTTGAGAGAGAGAGAGCGAGCGAGTGAGAGAGGGCACGAGCATGGGAGGGGCAGAGAGACAGAGGGAGACACAGAATCCGAGTTGTCAGCAGAGCCCGATGTGGGATTCACCCTCACCGACTGCAACATCACGACCTGAGCGGAAGTTGGACGCTTAACCGACTGAGCACCCAGGCGCCCCCAGAAGTACTGTTTCTACCTGAAACTGCCACTACGAGGTCATTAATCCATTTTGTTTTTAGCAGCAGCCTTTCATCTGAGGAATCCAGCGCATTTCTCAGGGCTTATTTTTCTCAGATTGGTTCTTGCAGAAACTCTTGATGCTGCGGGAACTTAAGTGATGAGGTGTTTTACTCCTTTAAGAACTGGTGGGTGGACTCAGGTTTGGTAAACTTCCACATTGAAGGAGAAGGAGGGTGTTTTTATTTACTTCACTCTCCTGTAATTTGTCTTGCTTTCCGCAGGCTGACAGTAATAGGTTTCATCTCTTTTTTGGCACTCAAGACTCCCAATAGAGAGATGAAACCAGAGTAGGAATCAAGACAGAAAGTGTGTCAAGAACTTCTACTCAGGAAATTCTCTCTGGGGGGTGAGGGGTGGGGATCCGGTTTTTCTTTTTCTTAAAATGCTGAGCTTAAAAATAAACAGGGATGTTCTATCTTTTCTGTGCACAAACGCAGCACACCCGTCTCCTTCATGTCAGACTTCCCTGTGATTTCTGACAGCTTTCTCTCTCCAGCTGACAGGGTTACTCCAGCAAAACCGCAGGTGAGCAAGTTTTCTCCTGGCTGAAGAAGAAATCCCTTGCTTTGCAACCCACAGTCACTGAAAAACTCAGTATTTCAAGAGCAATGTAGTTGTTCACATTCCAGAGATGTATTAATCTTATAAAGATCCTCGATGTGTGAAAATGTTACGCCTGTGATGAACTGCTCTGCAAGGAATCTTGGAAAACATAGGAAAATGTTAAATGAGCTATTAGTAGTGAATGGCTCTCTTAAGAGCCTCTCTGCAATAATAGTGTAAATAGCTCAGAAGCATAAATTGTATCTGGAACAATATATGTGTACATGTGTAAAAAATGTAACACTTACTGAGATTTTATTTACCTGTGGAGAGGAAACAGGAGAGTAAATCAGAGGCGGACAGGAAGACCGAGTAAATGATGTCAGTCTCAAATGTAGTTAGAACATTGATTGAAACAATGTTTTTGGTTATGCTGATTTATTTGTTTGCAAAAGGTGATTTACCTACAACTTTTTAACGTAATCTAAATGCCCCAAGTCTTAGGTCCCTTTAAATTCAAATGTGATTATGTCAGTACCGATACACATGCACCCCGATACACACATACTGTTTCATAGGTCTACTACCGGCAGCATGTCAACAGCTCCACAAATTACTCCTGGAATCTCCAGGAGAACTTGCACATGTGCTTCCATATCCTTCTGCTTGGTCCTTTTTATTGATGCCATCTGTTTATAAAGCACTAAGAGTGGTATCTCTGCATGACCCTGGCTGCCAGCGATCTTTGTGAGAATGTGGCTACCAGGAGGCATTCTGTTTCCCATGGACCTCAAAAGATGCCAACAGTGTCTTCTTTTCTTCCTCCTGGAGCCAAAGCCAAACCACGTCCCATGGTGAAATAGGAAAGATGTTCCAGTCCCTGTCTCCATGACCATGGATTCTGTTGACTGAGCCTTAACAGTCTGTGCCCCAGGAACTGCAAAGTCCTGTATGAAAACATGGCATGTGCTTTCTGACTGAAATCTTTCCTTCTACAGGGAATCAAATGTAGTAAATACCTGGGGCAGAGTATGATAGCCTGGTACTCTGGATGCCCATCTTCTCCCAGCTCTTTGTTTTCAGTTTTTTTTAAATGTTTGTTTATTTTTGAGAGAGTTAGAGAGAGAGAGAGGGACAGAGCATGAGTGGGGGAGGGGCAGAGAGAAAGACAGGGAGACACGGAATCTGAAGCAGGCTCCAGGCTCTGAGCTGTCAGCACAGAGCCTGATGCGGGTCTCACGCACACGAACTGAGAGATAGGACCTAAGCTGAAGATGGATGCTTAACCGTCTGAGCCACCCAAGTGCCCCTTCCCAGCTCTTTCGTTTACCCCATGCACACCAAGTCATCCCAAAAGATCTCTAGGGCAGTGCTGTCCA
This sequence comes from Proteles cristata cristata, assembly GCA_017311185.1. Classification (NCBI taxonomy): domain Eukaryota; kingdom Metazoa; phylum Chordata; class Mammalia; order Carnivora; family Hyaenidae; genus Proteles; species Proteles cristata. The sequence goes on along the minus strand of JAESUZ010000393.1, from coordinate 648,909 downwards.
GTGGGACAATGTGTTATTGACAATGTGTCCCATTGGATATATAATATCCAATATATTGTCTGCCCTCTCCAATATATTACCCATGCCTGGCTATTGAAGAATTGAAAGGTGGCCAGTGTGACTGAGAATTGAATTAAAAAATATATTTAATTTTAATCAGTTTGAATTTAAATAGCCACACGTGGCTGGTGTTTGCAGGTCAGGCTGCTTTATTTTTGCAGCACTCTCTACTCTTTATTTTCACTCATGCTTCATTCAACTACCAGTCATGCCCTGTGCACCCGCCAAGGTTTCGTTCTCTTCCATTTGTGGAGAAAAAGCCTAGGTCCAGGGGCCTGCCAGCAAGTTCCAGAGCTGCCATCTGAGTGAATTCTAGGCTGAGCTGACCATCTTTATTTCCCTTTTCCAGAAGCCCAAAGGCCGCCCTACATTCGCCGAGCTGCTGCAGGTTCTCACTGAGATTGCAGAGACCTGGTGACCTGAATGGAAGGCTAACCCAGAGGGCCATCTTGCCAAATTATCACAAAAGGAAATCCTGTTTGGAGTCACGGAAGGTTAACACCTTCCTTAGGAGCTGCTGACTCTTGGAAATGGTGTAAAGATCACAGGCTTTTCCAACATTAAAGTTTAAAACTACTCCGACAGTCATGTTTTCTACAGGGATGTCTTTGAAAGAAACTTTCCAACTCTCATTCTTCCGTGTTGTTCTTCATGCCCCATATGTGAAGAGGGGGAAACTGCCTCATAGCAGTCTTCACAGTGGCTGCTCTTCATGAGAAGAGCCCTGGGAACCCGTGAGAGGAAAGAAATTCTCCCAACTCATGGAATGAAGGAGCCTCCCCTGCAGAATTCAATGCTTTTCAGCTGTACAGCTCTTTGTGGAAAGTGCACCTTTACAAGCCACGTGAATGTGACGTTCTTAAACTTTTATAATCTCCCCGATGTTATTTAAGGACTTGGTTTTGCACATATCTGATTATTTTGGAGACAGTTTCTTGTATTTCAGTTTTAAACACTGTGAAGGCAAAGTTCTTTGAACGGGTCCCAGCGACGTTTCTATTTCCAGTAATATCCATTGTCAAGGTCAAGTCAGAACCCGGATTTCAGTTCTGCAGTTTCACACTTTGTCCATGTGAAATGGGGCAACTTAAGAAGCCTCCTTTTAAAATGTGTAATAGATCTATTTTATTTTCTTTTCCTTTTAGTGTTAAAGGATGCTTATTGCACAGGTGGGTAAAGAAAAGTTACACATTTTGAAGGTTCATGTCTTTTTTTAGTTAAATTCTTCAATCTTTTTTGAGTATGGCTGACACAATATTATATTAGTTTCAGGTGTACCATGTAGTGATTTAACATTTCTGTATGTTATGTTGTGCTCACCACAAGTGTAGCTACCATCTGTCACCATACATTGTTATTACAAATATCATTGATAATTTTCCCTATCCTATGCCTTTTATTCCTGTGACTTATTTATTCTATAACTAAAACCCTGTATCTCCCACCCCCACCCACTCTCTCCATCAAGTTTGTTCTCTGTATTTGTAGGTCTTCTGGAAGAAGACTTATTTTGTCATAGAAGGTTCCTCCAGTACCTTTCTAGAAGATGACTTGCTTTTTTCATAAGAGCAAGAGGAAGCAAAAACAAAATATCCAAATATTACCTCCAACTCCATTATTTCTGAAGTCCAGGGTTTTGAATTCAAGATACAATAACCATAGTCATAATTAAATCTTTTTTTTAATGTTAATTTATTTTTGAGAGAGAGAGAGAGAGCACAGGTAGAGGAAGGGCTGAGAGACAGTGGGGAGACACAGAATCTGAAGCAGGTTCCAGGCTCCAAGCTATCAGCACAGAGCCAGATGTGGGGCTCAAACTCATGAACCACAAGATCATGACCTGAGCTCAAGTTGGATACTTAACCGACTGAGCCACCCAGGTGCCCTAGTCATAATTAAATCTTAATTTCTCATGCACTGTTTGTGGGAATGATTGGAAATGTATCTTTATCATTGTGAGTGTTTCAGAATCACCGTAGGAAGAAGTGTCTGGCAGAAGGCACGAATGTTACCATTGTAAGGTTCTGCTATGGGGGAGTCTATCGTTTGAATACTGCCCTAATCTGCATCATGGTTCTGCATTATGATTCTCATTAGATGCTAAGTTGCTGTCTGGCAGCAGTTGTGACTTTTACGTCCTATTTCCCTACTCCAAGAATGAGGTATTTGAGTATCAGTAGTACTCGGTCACTGAGCACTGAAATGAGCATCAGGCACGAGAATGTTCAACTTTGATAATTCAGGTGGTGGTCTCAGAAATATTTGCATGAGATCCTGTGGTGTTTCTGAGACTATCAAACCCCTTTTCCTCATGATATGGGGGTGAGACAGGGCTCCTACTACTGAGATCTTAGGTCAAATAAGATTTGCAGAAGTTAAGTGCAAGAGGGCATGAGACTGTTGAACAAGCAAAAGCCAAGGCCAGGGGGAAGGTTAACGTTATGACAACAGAACAAAACAGAACATCCAAATACTGAAAAGTTAGGATTGACCACAGAGCATCTGCCATCACTATCGCTGCGATGCAGGAAGACAGAGTGCAGAGCGAGAGTGAGTCCAGAGAGAAGTCCTTCCTGGAGGTGTGATGGCGGCTGCTGGCGTGCCTATGAGCAGTCATTGATGGTGGTAAGAGAGCTCTATTCCTTTTGTTTTAATACTTCATCAGAGTTTGAGATACTAAGAAACAGAAGTAACTGGAGATAACGTGTATGTAACTGAGGTGCCAGATCATGGGTGAATTTGGAATGTCTTTAATTTTTTTTAAATGTTTATTCATTTTTGAGAAAGAGAGAAACAGAGTGTGAGCAGGGGAGGGTCAGAGAGAGAGGGAGACACAGAATCCGAAGCAGTCTCCAGGCTCTGAGCTGTCAGCACAGAGCCTGACACGGGACTTGAACTCACAAACTGTAAGATCATGACCTGAGTTGAAGTAGGATGTTTAACCAGCTGAGCCACGCAGGTGCCCCACAATCCATCTGTTTCAAGGGAGGCCTATCAATTGCCCAAGTGCATAGATACTTGGGTCCCTCCTCAACCACCTAGAGAGTGTGTATGATTGCTGGTGATGAGGCCATGGTCATTGGAATTTGTCTTTATGCAAAGAAACTTCTCTCTTTGTTTCCCACTTGTTATGTAGGCCTACAATTCTCAGGTCTCTCAGCTCATGTGCTCTGCCACAGATGAGAGATTTCCATAGCATTACAAAACACATGTCTGGCCCTGGGACTCAAGATTCCAAATTTATCTTGGAACGTGTTGAAGGGGCTGTGCCATTCATTTACCATTCAAGTGCTGGACAAAAGCAAACCTAAAATCCTCCCAGACAGATCTAGGTCTGGGATAAAAAGAGTACAGGTCTGCTGTCAACACTTTGGTCACATACATAAGGTACACAAGTCATGTGTATATAGCTTAGTTTTCATAAAGCGAATATATATGTGTAACTAGCACTCAGATCAAGAAATGGTACACTCCAGAATTCCAGAATCCATTCTCATGCCCAGTTTGAGTTGATAGGGAAAATCTATTGTAAGATGGCCTACAGGACTAATAAGAAAACACTTCTCCCTGATTAATGAGGAAGGCGGAGGTAACAGGCTATAAATTGTTCCCTCTGCTAATGCTTGGGGCTCAGACCTCTGGAGAGTGACTCCTCTGAGCCCACTGGTGTAAAATAAACCTCCTGCTTTCCAAGATCTCCGAGTGCTGCTTGGTTCTTGCGCTGAGTGATCCCAACCAGATTCCGTAACAGAGTCATTCATCCAGTAGTAATCAATATCCTGATTTCCAACACCGTGCATTGGTAATGGCCTTTTGGAACTTTATACAAATGGACTCCTATGGTATGTACTCTCCTGTGCCTGGCTTCTTTCACTGGATATGTTCATTTGGTCCCTCCATGTTGTATGTGGTTGTGTTTCATCAACTTGTATTTCTGTATAGTCTCCCACTGTGTAACTATACCGCTGATTATTTATCTGTTCTACTCACGATGGCCTTTGGGTTGTTTCCAGTTTGGCTATTAGGGTCGGTGCTGCTATGAACATTATTCTACACACCTCACGGTGAAAACATGTATGTGTATCTGTTCTGTGTGTGCCTAGAAGTGGAGTTGCAGAACCAACAACTTTGTGTGTGTTCAGCTTTTGGAAATAGTGCCAAGCAGTGTTGTAAGTGGACATCACCAAGGACACGACCAGCTGCAGTGTATGAACATTCCATTCGCTTCACATCCTCAACCGTATTTGGAATTGTCTTGCCCATTACAATGGCCAAAGGATTTGTATGGACAAGGACGTCTTGTGTTAACTTTTGTTGGTTGAGCTGCAGTAATATCAATCCCCTATTCTTTGTGGTCAGCATAGCAGGATGCCCTGTACACAACTGAAAATAAATAGTATTTGAGAGGCTTGAGGTGATTTGGGGTGATACAAAAGGATACTATTAGAGATGAAATGCAGAGAAGGGGAATTTGATAGAAGCAAGAACTTGGATCTAGAGATACTATGAAAGATCTGGGTGTCTCATCATGTGTGGGATGAATACATGCATGTGCACACATGCGTGTGGACACGCATGTGCACACACACATGCACACGCCACCCCACACATGGCTATTTGTTTCTCTAATTTCTTTCCAGGGAGTGAGGGTCTTACTAAATGGAAGGCCACAATTTGATGAGAAATTTGATAGGTTTGACTAAATAAGTTTGGGGGTAGGTATCAGAGACAGATGCATTGCTTGACCTGTAGAGAAACTAGAAGAGGAAGGAGAGGAGAAAAGCAGATAAAAGAGTTAGAGGGTGGGCATTGCCTGATGGCAGACATGGGGGAGCAGGAATATTGGTTTTCTTATGTTTTCTTACCCCTGTAACCCCAGTTATTCCTTAAAGTCAGTTGGGCTCATGAATGCTGGGTTTGAGTGAATTTTATTGTGTGTGTGGGAAGAGCATGGTGTATTTCTCATGCTGCAGGACAGAGACCATATGAAACATGTCTGGGAAGAAGAAGAAACTGGCAGGCAGAAGACACTCTAAGCATATAAGCCCTCGGAGATTTTGTCTAAATCTTGGGAAAGTCTTTGGTTATGTATAGTTGTGTGACTGCTACACTGAGGATTTAACTTGATTTTAAGAATATATTGGGGCGCCTGGGTGGCTTAGTCGGTTAAGCGTCCGACTTTCGCTTAGGTCATGATCTCGCGGTTCGTGGGTTCGAGCCCTGCGTCGGGCTCTGTGCTGACTGCCAGCTCAGAGCCTGGAGCCTGTTTCAGAGTCTGTCACTCCCTCTCTCTCTGACCTCCCTGCTCACGCTGTCTCTCTCTCTCTCCTAGAAATAAAACAAACAAACAAACAAACAAACAAACAAAAAAAGAATATAAAGAACCAGGGTGCCTGGGGCTCACTCGGCTAAGCATCTGACTTTGGCTCAGCTCATGATCCCACAGTCCGTAGGTTTGAGCCCTGTGTCAAGCTCTGTGCTGACAGCTTTGATTCAGATTCTGTGTCTCCCTCTCCCTCCCTCTCTGTCTCTCTCAAAATAAAATAAAGACATAAAAAAATTACAAAAAAAAAAAAAAGAATAAAAAGAACCTCCCCTAACATCTGGGTTACAGGCATGTAACTTCATAGCAATCTGGATAACTGGAATCAAGGAGTTCTTATCTGGTCGATAGCTGCATTAGTGGAAAAATGCAATATAAATGGTATGGGATACAGAAGGGAACATGTAACATAAGAGCATCAGCCAGTGACATAATGAAAGAAGTATGGACCAGGGTAGAGCCATGTCCCTGAGCCACACCCAGAAAAGAATTGCTTCAGTTCCCTTGCGGAGAGAAACTGGATGTTAAACAGAGAACCACATAACACAGGTACATGTTCACGCATAGCCAGTGTAAATACACTGCCCAACATGCAGTGTAAGAAGTATAACATCATTTTCCTGAATCAAATGAAGGCTGATTGTGGGTCTCTCTCTTGCTGTGGTTGGTGAGAAGTGCCTTTTGTGAGGAGACGCTGTGCCCGACTCCCCAAGCAGTATAGGAAAGTGGAGGTGTACGTACTATGTGGAAAATAGAGATGAGGGGTGGGCATGGAGGGAGGGCTGTCCTGGGCCCTACGTGTTCAGTGGCTTGTCTTTCAGGTTGCAACTGTCCCTGGTCCTCTGCTTCTGTCAGGCATACAGGTTTCCCTTGTGAGAGTCCTCCCTGCTCGCATGGGCTCAGCCACAGAGAACCTCAGCCCCGCTCTCTACAGGGCCAAGTTCGTTAGTGCTCAGCTCCCTACATATCTCATGGCCATTTCCCCATTCTCAGTGCTGCAGAGCTTGGGCCTTGACTACTAGAGAAAAAATATTTTAACATTTGTTAAAACAGTAAGGAAGACTTTATCAAGACTATTGCAATAGGGAAGAGAGACGGAATTCAACTCCAAATACAGCAAAGACAGTCAGGACAGATAGCCAGAATGAGGGGCTCAGTAGATGGACAGTTACCAAGAGGAGATACCAGGGGTAGGGGGAGTCTTGCTAAACTGACTTGACAGGATTCTTACTAAGGGTAGACCATGGATGGGCCTGATGATGAGGCCTAGACAAGAAGAGGGCTCAGAGGAGCCGGATTGAAGTTTGGTGAAGGAGGGACTCTGTCACCACCTATCACATTAACCCCCGTCTCGGGAAGTCAGCCTCTCATGGGCTCCCAGGCCAGCCCATCTCTATACTTCATTTCTAAGCACCAGCTTCTCCTTCCTCTTCTTTTCTTCCATCTGGCATAATTGCTCTCATTAGATCTAAGCCTCAAATGCTATTTACTTCCATCCCATGAAGTCTGGGTGTCCTATGGAGCACATGACTTTAGAATCACAATCTTATCTCTTTTTCCTGCGATGAGAGTCCGAGAGAAAGAACTTTCCTATAGGAAACCCACTAAAACATCAGAACGCAAATGCCTTATGCCAGTCGGTTGCTTTACTTTTAACAGCTCACCTTGCTCCCTTGACCATATTGTCCTGCTCTTTCTTTTTGTCCGCCTTAAATTCCGTTTCCTGGGAAGCTTCTTCCAAATACAACAGCGCTTAGGGTAAAGGTGGGGAATGATATACTTTCCAGGCTTCCTAAGGACTATGTGGTTTGGGAAAGGCACAGAATTTACAGCTGCCTTTATAAAGAATCCTTCATCCTGACCATAGTTTTTCTAGGTCTAGTTCAGGGTTTCTTCATCTAGTTCAGGGTTCTCAGTCTCAGTGCTACTGACATTTTGGGCTGGATAATTCTTTTTTTTTTTTTTTAATGTTTTATTTGTTTCTAGGATAGAGAGAGACAGCATGAGCAGGGGAGGGTCAGAGAGAGAGGGAGTCACAGACTGAAACAGTCTCCAGGCTGTGAGCTGGCAGTCAGCACAGAGCCTGACGTGGGGCTCGAACCCACGAACCGCGAGATCATGACCCAAGCGAAAGTCGGACGCTTAACTGACTAAGCCACCCAGGCGCCCATTCTTCTTCTTCTTCTTTTTTTTTTTTAAGATTATTTCTCGGTGGGGAGGGGCAGAGAGAGAAGGAGACAGAGAACCCCAAGCAGGCTCTGCGCTGCTAGCACAGAGTCTGATGCAAGACTCAAGCCCACAAACTGTGAGATCACGACCTGAGCCGAAAACAAGAGTCAAACACTAACTGCCTGAGCCACTCAGGTGCCCCAGGGCTGGATAATTCTTTACCGTGGAAAGATGTGCTGTGTCTTGGTAGGATGTCCAGTGGCATCTGTGGCCTCTAGGCACTAAGCCAGCAGCACCCTATAACCCCAATAGTACGACAACAAAAAACATTTCAGGAACATTGGCAAATGTCCCCTGGGGGGCAGAATGGCCCTGGGGTTGAGAACCACTGATCTAGTTACAAAAGCTTCTTGACCTGGGACTAAAGAGTTGTTCATAAACTTGAACAACAACAACAAAATCACATTTATTTTTATGGATCTTTAACTAAAATTTAGCATTTCCTGTAATGCCAAATATAGGTAAAACAAAACAACAATAGAATCTAGTACTTTATATCAGCAATTTCTGTGACTTTGTCGCATTGTGAAAAACTGTTATTTTCATATGAGAGTTGTTTCAGCTTTTGAGGGGAGAAAATCTACATGTATCACTACTTCAAAGACATGAAGCTTTTAGAACCATCCCTGCATCTTTTCATTTAACTCAATTTTTAAAAAGATGTATTACCTAAGGCACACATGTGTCTTTAAAATACTTTGATAACTTTTTTCAATATGATTGGTTACCTTATTAGTTCTGTGTGTTTTTATCTTATGCATTTAAAGGCCTTGTTCTGAGAGGGGGTATATAAAGGCTGCCCTAGATTTCCAAAGTGATCTGTAGCATGAAAAAACTAAGAACCCCCATATTGAACAGAATTTCTGAATCTGGAAAGGTCTTTGCTGGGCTACACATAGCTGACCAGCTGCTTACTGTGGTCTTAACAGAAGCCCCGTGAGGATTTAGTTTGGCCAGGGCCGCGGGTTGATTTTCCAATGTGCAGATCTATCCAGGCCCATCCTCAGAGCCATCTCCATCCCCCTTTCCATTCATTGCCGAGGCCGGTCCTCAGTTCTGGTTTGCATGGCCTCGTTTTCACCCACCTTCTGACCCCACGGTGAGTGTGATGGGGGTGCAATGAGTCTGGTCCCACGTTTGGCAGCAGAGAGAGAGGCTGGCCAGCAATTAGCCCCTTCAACCTGCATGGAGTCCAACTCCAGGTGGGCATTCCTGGCTCTCTTCTCCTCCAAAGCTCCCACACCTGGCCAGCTGGAGGGACAGAAGTGGATGAATCAAATCTCTCTGGAGACCAGGGTGGCTCCATTCCACTCCCAAAACAAGGCAAAAAACAACAAAAACAAAAACAAAAAACCCCTCCTCAATTCAGACAGGCATTTTTGACCATCACCCATAGTAGGGAGGTACTACTGGCATCTAGGGACTAGCGACCAATGATGTTGCTAAACATCCTACAATACACAGCATGTTCCTTCACAAGGAAGAAGTATCCAGCCCCAAGTCAATAGTGCTGAGGTTGAATCAGGTATTATTGAACCATATGACTGTTGAGTCCACAGGTGCAGATATTCACCCTGTTCCAGCTCCTTTTCTTGGGTCCTTAGGCTGCCTCCACTTTCTACCTTCTCCATCCTCAGATGAAAAGTGGCTGCTGTAGCCGCATAGCTCAACTTGACACTTCATATCATCCAAAGGGAGAAAACATCTTCATCCCAGCGTTTGTACCAGCGTCCTGATATTCTCTCTTACTGGATCAGAGCACACGCCTCCTTGAACAAACCTTGCAGGCTGGGGCATGGAATGCTTTGATTGGCTTAGCTTTGGTCACATGTTCTCACAAGAGCCAGGGATGGGACCCATTTACCTACAACCACTTGGAACTAGAAATGGTGAGTTCTAGAGAGACAGGGAAGGGAGGGTGAGTAACAGATGCTGGAATGATAATCAACAAATACCCACTGCTCTACTCTTCCTAAGTACTCTTGCTTTCTGGGCCTTTTAGAATGTGATCTGCCATCTTTTCTAGTAACCAGCTGGAGGTGTTTGGCTATGATCCATGCTTCTTTAATGTAGATTAGCTCCAACATAATTAGCAAATTTGTCTGTATTAAGGGACAGTTGGCTAGGTTCAGTTTTCTTCAGCACTTGACCGTTTTGAAATGATCTGGAGTACGCTTTCTCACAACTAAAGAGAGAGCTTTAGCAATATATGAGGATCTGAAGTTGGAGGTGAGGGACGCCTGCGTGGCTTGGTCGGTGAAACATGAGACTCTTGATTTTGGCCAGGGTCATGATCTCACAGTTCATGAGACTGAGCCCCATATGGGGCTCTACACTGGGCCTGGAGCCTGCTTAAGATTCTCATTTTCTCTTTCCCTCTCAGAAGAAGAAGGAGAAGGAGGAGTGGGGGGCAGGAGGTGGAGGAGAGGGAGAAGGGGGAAGGGAGGGGAGGGGAGGAGGAAGCTATAGGAGGAGGAGGGAAGGGAAAGTCTACACATAATCAAGAAATGTCACAGACCACTGTACTCCCTTAACTGATTAAACCTCTTTAAAAATCTCTGGGCCAGGCAGAAATCTTGGAGTTGGCTTCTGGACAAGACTCCACCTCCTCCCCAGGTGACCAGCCTTCTGTGAAAAGCTCATATTCCTTTCTAATCAAAAACTTGTCTCTTAAGTCTTGCCCTTTCTAGCGACAGGCCTCTGAACCTAGGTGTCAGTAACATTTCCACACAATGGTGGATTGTTTTTCTTTCTGGCAATACTGTATGAAGTCAGGCAGTTACCAGTTCTTTTTGGTAGAGATCTCACCTTTTCCAGAAAAATTTGGGGGCGCCAGGGTGGCTTAGTCGGTTAAGCATCCGACTTTCGCTTAGGTCATGATCTCGCGGTTTGTGGGTTCGAGCCCCGCGTCGGGCTCTGTGCTGACTGCAAGCTCAGAGCCTGGAGCCTGTTTCAGTCTGTGTCTCCCTCTCTCTCTGACCCTCCGCTGCTCACGCTGTCTCTCTCTCTCTCTCTTAGAAATAAATTAAAAAAAAAAACATTAAAAAAATTTGACTTACACATGATTTTCAATATCTCCCTGTCCCTACTTACGTAGAGAAAAATACATCACATTAAAGACTGACATCAGATTAACAGAAAAAAAAGATACCTGAATAAGGTATAGAAAAATATAAATTCATATAGGTAGATAAATAATAGAGGAAGTAGACTATCCTTGTTTCTATAAAAAGGATGGAAATTTCCCCACTCTACTGCTGGATGCAGACAACCTGTAGCTACTTGACTTTGTAACTATCCTATTTTCTTCATGTTCTCTTGCTTGCTGGGTAATGCTGGGAAAATCCAATTTAGCTTAATCTCGTAGCTTCAACCCAGGACAAAAAATGAAAACATTTTTCATAAGAAAATAGGGCAGTCACTGAGATTTTGCCTTTCCATCCCTCTGTTTCTGCCAAGGTAGTATCGGGTATAGAAGGGGGAGGGGTGATTTTATCCAGGGTGATATTCAAAACATTTGACAACTGATTTGGCCCAAGCACAGACCAATCAGAAGCTGAGTGGCAGTAATCAGCCCAGCCCTCCCAATGTCTATCAGCCCCTACAAGGTGCCCTTGAAGTGATGACGTGAATGGGAGGGCTGCTCGGATTGGAGCAGGCCCCCCCCCACCCCCGCACCTCTGGTCTCAACAATACTTCTTATCAACCTGCTTGCTGGCTCGCCCTGCTGGCACTTGCAGACTAAGTTGGTGGCAGTGTGGGTTGGTCTCTCCTGACTTGGTCAGGGCCCTGCAGCCCTCCCCGGCTGACTCGGCCTCACCCCAGCGCTTGCTGGCCCTGTAGGCTCCCCTTGGGCTCCACCATGATTTCTACTTGCCCCTTGGGCTGGAATGCTGGTGCAGTAGTGGAGGCTACGGGTCATCTCGCTTCTCAAATGGCAGGCGCCGTCACAGCATGTCTGGTTCTTAATTCAACTTCTTCCTGCTCCCATCTTGAGCCCATGTGGAAACTTCTGAGCTCCATCCATATCATAAGGGGACTGAGAATAGCTCAAAAAATGTTCTTCACTTCTTCAAAGTTCTTCTATCTCCATTCTTCTCAAACTTTAATGTATATACAGTCTCCTGGAGACTTTGTTAAAATGCAGATTCTGATTCAGTAGGTCCGAAGTGGGACCTTACATTCCGCATTTCTAAAAGCTCCCAGCTGATGCCAAAGGTGCAGGTCCTTGGACCATATCCTTCCTTCCAGGTGACATTTGCATCCCCATACCCTCCAGGCTAATCAGATCCAGAGAGAGGGAAATTGACTTATGGATAAATACAGGTATTTTCAAAATATACCCGTTACATATGGCAACAAACAACTTCATAGTAGATGCTGTGGATTTATCTTCCAAAAAGTAGCTACAACCCTTTGTTCTTTTTATGAAAAGTTGAAATACTCATCTTTCGAGGTTCACTTGCAGCAAGCATATGACACAAGCAAATTTCACATAATGAAATGCAGCCAGAAGCACCTGGGTGGGGGGAGTGGGGATTCCCTTCCCCAATACAAAGCCAAAACTCACCAGAAAGAAAGTTTTTTGCCTCTTCCTGTTGGAGCATGGCTTTGAGACTGGAAGCTCTGTGACTCTGAGGAAACAGGCATGAAGATGAGGGCCCATAGATATGGTTGCTGCATAAAATATAGGATGTCCAGTTAAACTTAAATTTCTGATAAACAACAAATAATTTTTTAGTGTCAGTGTTGTGGTCACCTCTCCAGTTGCGGTCAGTCCCAGCAATGGATGAAGCCCCATCCCAAGTTTGGCTCAGATGTTGAGACTGTGGACACCATACACGTACCAAGAAAGTAGGAAAGGTGTATGACGCACATAATGACTCACATCTGCTGGGGATATCCTCAGCGAATCCAGATGGGGCAACTGCGTTGGAGTGGTGATGAAGGGTAGGGCTGAGCTGAGCGGGCTGCGGGCACGGGGTTTGAACTCTCCGCTGGTACCAAGGGAGGGAGCACACAGCCTTTCTTATCCACTTGCTCAGGTGTGGGGCAGAAAGGAGCTTGAAAGTGGTTGGCAAACATCAGAATTGGAGTTAGACTATTGCAGTAAGTGTTTCCAAATATTGCCAAGTGACATACTTGCATGTGACAAAATGTATCTGTCTGAAATTCAAATTTAACTGCTTGCCTGGTATTTCTGTTGCTGTTAAATCTGGAAATCCTCTCTAGGGAGCAGAAAGAATCCTCTCTGGGTCCCTCTTAGGGTTGTGGGGGTACCGCTCCAACGCAGAACTGCCCACTTCCAGATTGCTTCTTATATGATACGAATGAACCCCGATTTCTCTAAGCCACTATTAGTCAGCTGTGCAATGACTTGAAGGCAAGCCCATTCCTACATGATGCTGACTCTTCTGTTGGCAGCTACTGTACTAGGTACTTCTTCTTAGCTACGGATTATATAACTTCCTACAAAGATTGTTGAAACCTGTCTAAGGAATTGAAAACAACCATAGGATAGGTGGATGTTCTAGTTCAGCACTTAAAAAAAAAAACCAGCCACTGTGAAATTGGGATATGACTTTTAATAGGTGGGGCCTCAGATTTAGATCTAAATGGTCCTCAGCCCTGGCTGCATATTAAAATCATCAGGGGAGCTTTTAACAAACACTGCTGCCTGGACCCGCCCTCAGAAGTTTTACTTACTTGGCCTGGGGCTGGGCCTAGGCGTGGTAATTTTCTTTTCTTTTCTTTTCTAATTTTTTCAGTGTTTTATTTCTGAAAGAGAGAGAGAGACAGTGTGAGCAGGGGAGGGCCAGAGAGAGAGGGAGACACAGAATCTGAAACAGGCTCCAGGCTCTGAGCTGGCTGTCAGCACAGAGCCTGACACGGGGCTCGAACCCACAAACTGAGAGATCATGACTTGAGCGAAGTCAGACGCTTAACCGACTGAGCCACCCAGACGGCCCCAGGCATGGTAATTTTAAAAAGCACCCTCTGTGAAAGTAATGTGCAGCCAGGGCCAAAAATCATTGCACTCGATAAAATACTTCATGTATGTATAGACATGTTTACTCTGCATCAAGGCTTCTTCTAAACTTTTTTAATAGGTAATGCAAAGAAAGAAAGCTGTCCCCTCAATACCTGATGACTAACAGCTGTTCAACAAGCTGTCCCCTGCTAATTCGACAAACGCTTTTGCTAGCCTGTCCGCCATTTCACTGGGTCCACTATCAAAATGGCTACTCACTCATAGCTAAGGAGAGTGAAGGAAATACAGTGCCCTTTTACAAAGAGCCAGAAACCCAGAGGCAGGGAGCTTTGCAGCATCTCCTCACTTGATTTCAACTCTACCGTGTCCCTGGAAAAGAATTTAAAGGTCAGAAACGTGTGGGGGCCACACTACATTCTGAATTCCATGAAACCCCAGGAAGGAACCAGAAGTTCAAATATTTTAAAGAAGAGTTTGTTGTTTGTTGTGGAGTCTGCTTGTTAAATGGTGGGAATGAAAGTCAGCTGAGATCTTCTGACTTTGAAGTAAGTCCCACTTTCTTGTCTGCCTGGTAACAAAATTGAACGTGTTTCTGCGTAGCTAGATATTAGACTTTACCCTTGATGTCTCATTCACCATTCTGGTGTTACGGCCTTTCAAGGACATTGGACTCTAGTTAATCTTCATTCTTCTGGACTGTAAATTATCCCGATGTTATGAAAATAGATCATGTGCTCATATTGTGGGTCCCTGCTTCAGGCAGCCCCAGCTACTGGCACTGTGCAGCAAAACAATGCAACACTTGATCCTGTTTGACCAGTTCCTCCATATGTTTTATTTTTCCTTTTGCTGTGGGCTAATCTTCAATCAGCAGGCACCTCCCCATAAGGGGACCTGCTCTGTGTCACTCGAATTGCATTGAATTCCTTAAGTCTGTCAGATTCTAAACCAGTTTGGTTCTCACAGTAAGACATCATCATGGTGCCCTTGATGTTGATTCTCCTTTCTGTTCGTGTAAACTTAATCCGGCAGCTTCCCTTGCCCAGTGTCTGTCTCAGTACTTTCTGAAAAGATTGGATCGCTTCATTTCAAAATCTACGTACTGTGATCCTGAAAGCAGCCTCTCAAAACTGGTAGAAAGACTTGCCCTTTTTTCCCCTGTGCATGCAAGACTACTCAGAAGGAATTAAGTTCAAGTAAGGTAATGATAAATAAAACCCTACTCTACCAATAGGAATTTTTCTGTCTTTTCTAAGGCTTGCCCATTATAACCCAGCTTTATAGTTTCATGAGTTAAGGAGAAGAGTAATCTCTTTTATTCAAATGTATTTTATTTAAAACTCTTGCAGCGATATGATGAGATGTTAATGGTAAAAACAAAGGCAATTGCTAATTGACAGAGAGAGAGAGAGAGACTTTCTGAGTCAGAGGGCTGTTTTGCCCATTCCTGATCTAGGAAACAATGTGTTTTGTTGAGCTTAGACAGTGGATCTCTTTGAGTGTACTACCTGGATGATTGTTAGATACAATTAACTCTAGGAGGAGCCACATGTCATTACCCAGGATCTGTTCTAAGGGCGATCCAGAGACTTTCTCCACAGAGATGAATTTGCTTTCTATGGTCCATGCATTCCTGGAGGAGGCATTTGCAAAGCAGTCCACAAGCTTCTGGGGCAGAGCTGATGCTGTTTAATAGCAGTCAGGTTTTACTGGCTGGATCACGGAAGGCAGAAAATGGGAGGGGATTCTGGGAATGGTATTCAGAGCATGGCTCCTTTATCTATACCACCAACTCTGTCTATCTTCCCCCTGCCCCATTCAAGTAGTTATGGCACACTCAAAAGATCATGCGGACCTCCCTCCCACACAGCCCTGTGCACAGGGGCCTGCACAGGGGCCTGCACAGGGCTGCGTGGAAGGGAGGTCCGCATGATCTTATGAGTGGGCCAGTACAGAAAACTGGTGTGAGGACTTGTCTTCTGAGGGCTGGAAAAGCTCGTGAGGCTGGTAGAGCTTGGCCAGCAAAAATTCTACTCTCCCTTCAGCCACAGGAGAAGTTCTACATAAAAAGAAACTCAAATGTCTTCTAATTCAACTAATGATGGCATTTATAGAGATAGTTTTCCCTCCAGAAGAAAGGTTTTTCATGATTTGTAACTGACGGGGTGAAAGGGTGGCTCAGGCAATCAGCTCCCTCAAAAGGCTTTTTGTTGTTTTTTGCAACCCATCAAAGCTTTCAGTCAGGAAAAATATGTTGCTCAGTTATAAATAAAACTTAATCCTCTTTCTAACCCATGCTTACCTCTTAGAGGCTTCCTATACACCACAGCCAGGATGCTGAAATGGTTGGTGACGACAAACACTGCTTGCTGTGAGAAATGTGTTCTAACCTCTGAGATCCGACGTTTCTACACAGGATCGACTCCACCAAGCCTTCCTTAGGAAAGCATACATTCAGTGGATTGAGTAGTTTGGGGTGTTGGTAACCAAGTGATTTAAGGGATTGCATATTATTTCTGTTTCTTTACTTTTACAATGGCGGGAAAGAGGGGGGCAATGGGATGCTGTAAAAAGGGGGCCTTTTGTATCCTAGACAATTCATTTCCATAGAAACAACTGAGAGAGTTGTTCTCAGACATGAGTTCAAATCAAAATAGGGAAAACTGATCAAGTCATAGTGATGTGGTCAATACATGAAAAAAAAAATGTTTTCAGTAAACTATTCCAAACCTGGGGCTCAAGCTCCGGACGCAGGGATCAAGAGTTACTTGCTCTTTGGACTGTCAGCCAGGCACTCCCCTGAAACAAAGATTTAGTCCCACAGGGGCCAGAAGGAATTGCGCTGAGGGTTTGTAAATGTAAATTTTAGTGTAATGCACTGCTACCAAACTATTTTTACAATGCTTTCTCCCTCTTCCTCTGTTTCTTCAATTTGCAGAGTTTGCAAATGTGAATTTAATATAATGGACTGCTACCAAGTATTTTTAAAATGCTTTCTCCTTTTAAACTTCTGAACTGAGATGTCATTACAGTGACTGCTTTGTACTCCTATCTTGTTCAATGCTGTCATTAAATGATAAGACCGTTTCTCCTACTTTTGGTGCTGGTGCCAAATCAATGATACAGGAAATGGTTTTATGAAGATCCTTCTCCTTTTATTTTTTTAATGTTTTATTTATTTTTGAGAGAGAGAGAGAGACAGCATGAGCAGGGGAGAGTCAGAGAGAGAGGGAAATACAGAATCAGAAGCAGGCTCCAGACTGAGCAAGCTGTCAGCACAGAGCCTGATACAGGGCTCGAACCCATCAACTGTGAGATCATGACCTGAGCCGAAGTCAGATGCTTAGCCGACTGAGCCACCCAGGTGCCCCATCCTTCTTCATTTAAAAAACAGGCTTCAATTTCAAGGAAAATGCCAAAGCAAAGTTAACCTAAGTGCAGATTTTTCTTTTAACATCAAAACTTGAAAAACAGTCTCAAATCTAAATGGGGATATTTATGCCATTAAATACACTTAACTTCGATTAACTAAAAATTGAATCCCAACACACATAATTAAAATGCATTTTATTGCAAATGAAAAATATACAGAAACATTCATTTAAAATTTGTAAACTTCCTAAAATGAACAGTATGTATAAACATTTGAAAAATAGAAAATTTCAGGACTATAGAGTTTATTCAAAATATTTGAGAACATTTCATATATAGTCATACAAATTGCTTTTCCACAAAGTTCTGTTAGAATGTGAATGGTGCATTTAGTTCAGTTTTATCGGCTTTAAGAAAAAATATTCTTGTTGGAATAATTTTGTAATGGTGTTGAGATAGTATAATGATGGAATTCATTTTCATTTGGATCATTTAAAATTAGCTAATGTGACATATTAAGAAAAGACGAAGAATGTATGACAATTGGCAATAAATGGTACTTACCTATCTGATAATAAGACTATAAGAATCAAAATGTGGATTCAAAGAGAAATAAATTCATATATCAGGCATGATGAAGGGTGTTTTCCAAGTATTTCATTTAATACTCTTAAAACACAAAGGCATTAATTTAACTTTGTCCTGCTAAATCTAAAGGGTCTTATAAACATTCTGCAATCTGAACTAAAAATAAAGTCATTAGACATTTCCTCTTAAGAATAAAATTACGAGTCAAAAAATAAAATGAAACTATTATACGAATGAACTGAATGAATGAATGAATGAAACAGAATTATGGAAAAGCTTTCAGTTTGGCTGCGTGAAGACAGCTTTGTAGTCCTTAATGACCCATGTGCAGATAGTTATATAATTAATCTTAAGATATCTATGTGAGATAATGTATAAACATTAAGATATGTACATATATGAAGCCACCAGTCAAGACTAATATAGTCTGAATACAGGGATCCAGCATTTTATTTCTTCTTAGACAATATTTCCCTACTTGGGAAAAATTATTCTGACTTTTAGATTGGCAATAACATTTTAGTTTTTTGATGCATGTACCCGCCAGGGATTTTTTAAAGAGTTTTAAAATATTTCATTGTTTCTCAACATACTTCAACTTGTTAAATCTTTTTCAGCCTTTCTCCTGGTGTATGTGTTAATATCAGTTCAGTTTCCAATCCCAGATCCACATGAGTTCTTGTGTTCTGTGAACCTTTAGCCGGGGCACAATACACCAAGGGCAAAACTTTGTTAACAAGTGACGTATAAGAAATACCTGACACTGAATTTCACTAGAACAGAGAACCACCACGGCCTTGGGGTGGATGTCCTGCATTTGCTCACTAAGAAAGTGCCTTGGATAAACCAAGAGAATTTTTCAACAGGGGAAAAAAAAACTTTAAAAGAATTTCTACAAGTTTTAAACACTACCTTTCCAGAAAATACTTTTTCTGTTCATAGCTTATACATCTGGTATACAATTAAAGTGAAACAGCAATCAACAGAGTAAACATGTACTTGACCTGAGGTATCAACCCATGTGTCTTCCATGGATTATCAGTTTTCAAAAATTAGAAAGCACTGAGTTGCACTCAACACTGAGAAGTGCTGAAGAGACGATGATGGCCCTTTACAACTTCACATTCCTCTCCGGACATCCCTGGGAACATTAGTCCTAACTAACAGAACTCCAAAATGCTGAAGTCCATTTAACAGAGTCTAAATAACAGAACTTAACATTACGACCCAGGCCATCCTTGAGCCAGATTACAAACAAATAAAACATCTGATGTTGGAACAGAAAAATCCAATCAACCTGAAGGGTTTTGTTCCCCCCCCCACCCCCCAATATATTAACTTTTTAGTTAGGAGTTTTGTTTTGCTTTTGATGGAAATAAGTTTCGTCTAGAAATAGGTACTTTCTTTCCCATGAAATCAATGAGGGATAAGATATCTGTCCATACACATTAAAGGCCACCAAAAATGTTATTCCTGATGAAAATTGTATGTAAGTTTTAATATTCAAAAGGTATTTTCCTGTAGTAGTCCCTGAGGTCTGAATATTTTGTTTTCTACGAAGTTAACTTCCTTCCTTTTCTATTCTCCCAAAGCACTTCTCAATAAAATTTATAGAAAACGTGGTCAGGATGAAATTCAACAGAAGAAGACAATCTACCACTTATTGTGGTAGGGTATGTATGTTTTCGGAAAGGTTAGTAACTAATTATAATTTTCTTAATAAGAATGAAACTACCAAATTTCAAGGAAACAATTATGATAACTCATTTTGGTTTTTACAAAGATTTTTCTAACTGTTTCCAAATAGCCTACCCTTTGAGAACTAGACATTTGAGAAAAATCGAAGTGTACAATATAATCTTAAAATAATGTACCAATTTACACTTATAGACTTTACAAACATCTCTATGTCAACAGGAAAAATGACCTTGGGGATGACAGTAAGAAAAAGGGACAACGTGAATATGAGGAACTCCATGGCTGAAATCATTTGGTCATCTCCAGAAACTCAATTTTGTCTTACGTTGTTCAGGTTTGAGTTAAAAGAACCCTGGAAAATAATCACTTGCATTTGTTTTTGTGAGAAGAAAAAACCACTGTGTTTCACGTAAGTATTTCTCTCCTTCCTCCATTTTCCCCTTTTGAATTTGTAGTAAGTTTTCATGATCTGCCAATGAGTTACAATTCATAAGCCCTTCATGGGCTGTGTGTCTTGTGCCTTCTAACCCACCAAGGAGCAGATTTCCAAAGCAGGCCTATTTTTGCTTCAGCACACCACTCTAGCTTAGAAAGAAAGAAGTTATGGAAGGGGCGGGGAGAATATCAGTGATCTCACTTCTCAGTTTTAAGAATTTGAAACAATGACTCATCAGAGAATGATGATTGCTACTCTGCTTATCAGCACGTAGCTAAGTTTATCTACGAATTACTAAGAATAGCAGCCAAAGAAACGAAGAGCCACCTGGCAGAGCCAAATATATTGTGACCAGAAGAGTAACTCAGAGGCTCATGTAACTCTTGAACTTCTTTTGTGCCCAGGGAATATTTCAAGTTTGTAGAAACAAAAACCACTGGAAGTCTTCTGGAGGAGGCTCCAAACCTTCATCTTAAATTTGATGGCTAAAATTGAGGATCTTTTGGCGGGGTAAGGTTCACACCTAAATTATTAGTTAGAACTTTAAAAATGCCAGCTTTCCTAATAGTTCTCGCAAGAATCAGGTATTTCTTGTCCTCTCCAAGTGTCTTATATTGGCTAAAGTTTGGGGTTTCTAGAGATTTTGATCATCAACCCTGCTAAACAAAGTAATGTCGTCATTGTATCCTGGGGTTGAATATTCCGTGTGCTCCAGTAAGACATATTTGTCTTCACTGCCATTCAGCGAGAGGACCTCTTTCTGTGTAGTGGACGTCAGGTCACTCCAGGTAATGTCAGTGTTTTTAAAAGCATGTAGAAGAAAGATGCCATTGATAATGGTGAAGAAGCCACTCAGGGTCCCGATGATATCTCCAGCCTTCATGCCATACCATTCTTGGAATAAGATGGCGGAGCAAGTTACTACCATGGATGTGAAGAACACATAATAAATGGGAGTCACGAGAGATGTGTTAAAGGTGTCCAGTGCCTTGTTGAGATAGTTAATCTGTGTCGTCACTGAAAGCACAAGTACACCCAACAAAACAAAGACCAGTGGATGCCTATAAACTGGCTTCCATTCCAATAGTTCCTTAATGGCAATTCCCAGGCCCTTGACAGAGGACACTGAAAATGCTCCAATCAAGGAACAGATTGAAATGTAGACCAATATATTGGTCTGTCCCTTCCTGGGAGCCACGATCAATATCAGCACCAACGAGATCACTGTTATGATCACGGCAAAGGAAATAAATCCTGTGTGGAAGAAAAAAGAATTAGAATTCAGAAAATGCTGACAAGATCATATCTTTATGAAATGTTGTTAGTCAAGAGTTTAGGAGCACAGTTGTTTCAGAAAGGGAAGTGAGATTAGATTAAAATAACAAAATCAAAACAACATTTTACTAGCATGGCTCTCAACATTTTACAGTGGACTTTCACAAACGTATCTTTTGAATTTCATAGCTAACACTATGAGGTATGGTAGCTATTGTCTGAGTGACTATTTTCAGAGAGGAAAAGTAGTCACAATTGGGGTTGGAACACATGCCTTTTGCCTCTCCTATCCCCATCTCTTCCTTTCACGTACAGAGAGGAAGCATGGACAGAACAGTAAGCTGGGTCACCTGTATAGAAGACTTGTGATACAGTCAAACCTTACTGTATCTCACAACCCACCAGGAGGCTTACAGCTTTTTACAGAATTAGCACAGATTCATTTGATGAGGAGAGAAAATGGAACAGAATCTGAGTAAGGGTTTCTTTTGGTTGAATCACAGACCTGGGTCTCTCAATTTCATTTCCATTTCATGCAAAGAAGTGACTTCCTCTTCTTGCGGGGCATGGATAACCATCACAGTTGACCCCAATATACTTAAAATGCAGCCCATTTTACCATGAATGTTCAGATGCTCATTTAAAAAATAGGAAGACAATATTGCACTGTTGGGAGAAGAAAAACAAAATCGCTCATTCAATTAGCTTTTGATCCCATAGCAGCTCAGAATTCTCGCTGTAGTATGTGCCATCCTATATCCTTGTCTACAATCAACTGATCTGAATATGCTACATGCCACTGAAAAACCCGATTAGCTTTAAAACTCAGAAATGATGGTCAAATCTGCTGAATTGCTTTAGCATCTAAAGAATTTTCACAGACATTCTATATCCCTGTAATCTTCCCATGAGAGGTCATTTTCAATTTCCCCATCTTCTATAATGCCAAACAAAATGGAAGATCTTTTATATCTTACTGGCTTGATACACTTAGGATATCTGTGCTCAAAAAAGCTCAAATCAGTAACTACGGATTATCACTCCTTGCACAGACAGTGTTCTAGTGCTCTCTGTGTGCTGACTCATTTACTTCTCACAACAATGCTATGAAGAAGGTAAAAAGAAGTGGGTAGGCCTAGCCATAAGCTTTCTACTAGGGATGGATAGATAAAAGGAACAGAAAAGCACAACAAAACAGTTGCTTAACTGTAAGAGTTCACATGCCCGTTGAGCACATTCATTTGGGATCCTAATAAAGACCAACTCAGAAAGATGAGATGTACATTCTATGAACATAAAAATGACTCCTGTTTCCATGACTAAAAAACTCAGAGGTCTCTGAACAGAACTATCCAGCAAATAATGCAAGACTTTAGGTGAGAGTTGAAGTTTAACCCAAACACTATGTTTTTAAACCCTCTGATAACTGTGGTCATTAGTCACTATGACAACAGAAAGGCTGAAAAGGGCTGTGGCAATGTGTTCAGGTGAGAGAAAAAAATCCCGTAGGCTTCATTGAATAAACGCAAACATAACACGTGATTATTTTATGTTAGCAGGAAATTAGGACCCCCTCATATTTTTCTAAATAACAACAATAACATAACTTATTTCTCATTTCTACTACTCTTGATTGTGTCTTCTCAAATTAGTTGTGTGATATTTTGTCTGGAAATATGCTTAGCAATATATTTCTTGTGGTTTAAGCTCATCGTGGTATTGACATCTCCACAGAAGCCAAGTTCATTTCTCACATACCTTACAAGCACACTCAGAGCACCCAACGGGGTGACCAAGGTGGCCGGTGCGAAAGCATAAGCTGCAAAATTTGCCGCTTCTCCGGCTCCCACTGGAAAACAAGCCATAGTATTCACATGAGAGATGGATTTACTTGTCAGAAGAGAAAACCAAGGACACAAGCAAAATGGTAGACTTTATGCCAAGGATACTAACAGATCTAGTAAAAGGAACAATTAAACTTTTTTAATGGAGCTTGGGGGGAGGATTGGTATTAAGGGATGCAGATAAACTGTAATTACCTGGTGATAGGAACTCAATTAAGGCCAAAAATAAAAGTGGTAACAGATGAATACACATTTTAAGTGACTTCCAATAGAGACTTACTTTAGTTACATCACTACCAAAAACATATTTGGCCACTCTGATAAAAGTCTAATTAGAGGCAGCTTTAACCTAAGCAAAGAATTTTTCTATTTGCTCAAGAATACCTACTGTTATGCAAATTAACAAAAGGCAGAGTGGCAAATTAGCGTGCTTTGCAGAGATCTGCTTACTGGGCAGGGCATAGCCAGAAACGCCTACCACTGTCCTAGGTCGCCAGGCATCTGTCTCTGAATCGCACAAGATCCTAAAGCACTTTAACAGGATCTTAAAGCTCGAGGAGAGGCAGAGGGCTGTTTTAAAGTCATAAGGATGTGCTCCTGCCATCTTTCTCTTATCCAAGGAAGTCTAGACCTCTGTGAAATGATTTCTATGGTGAGGGAAAATCCCTCTAAGAACTACACTCTTGTCTCAGAGCCAAAGTATTCTTATGGGTCCCAAGTGAATACTTGCCAACAGAAGGCAGTATTTCACAAGGGCAAACCAGCCCAAGAAAACACTTATATTGTAGAGAGAGCTTCTGGAACAGATAAACGACACAGAATACTTTTTCTTTTTCCATCTGGCTGCTGTGTTCCCAGCCTTCCCCTCTACACCCCAGCCAAATCTCCAGGAATACTCAGCTTGAGAGAAATACCATAAAACACATAGAAACTTCCAGAACAGAGCAATTAGGAGACTGCTCTTCTAAGAAGAGCCATGGCAGTTTTCTTCAAATATTAAGCTTTCTTGGATACTTGATATTATTTATATTTGTATCTCTTCCAGACAGCTTTCTGGGAAAATATTAATTTCATGATTGAAGTGCTATGTGTTTGTCAGGAGATAAAATCTCTAATGTTGTAGACTTCTGCTTTTCTGTCTTCAATACTAGCATGAACTTGGTACATGATGAGAACAAAATTGTAAATGTAGGCATATACTGTTCTCCTTATATCTTCATCCTGCTGTGCGGGTAGAGGGGTGGGGAGACGAGTAGAAGAGAGAGAAAAGCACAAAAAAATCATCCAAATCTCTATCTGAAATCTCCCCAGTACATCCTGGTCAACTTTAATTCAAAAGAAGTAAGAAAACAGAAAACACCTTAACAACTGTAATTAACTTAATTAACTTTTAAATTTAATCACATTTAAATGATTATCATTCTTTTAGATTCTAACACTGAAGAAAAGTTATCCAATTCCTTTGCATAGGAGGACCACACAAGTACTGAAATGTGTTAGTTGGTGTGAGAAAACAAATGGAAGTTTTCAGTCTACTTGCTGCAGAGGAAGATGACTAGCAGGAGGTGTGAAACTACAGTTTATAAGCTCCTATCTTTGTAAGTCTTAGGTCTGGGATTTCAGAGGAGTTAGGGGAGGAGATAGAAATCTGCAAAAGCACCTGTGAGCACATGAACACTGCCTTCTATTTGCACAGCATATGAGCATTTCTAAAGTGCTTTCCCATCCAACAGTCTCTTGTGCTCCTCAGGGCAAGTCTGGGAGGAGGAGAGTGCTGACAGCCTCCATCTTCCCTCCATTTCTTCTGTGCTAAGCAGCCCGGGACTTTAATTAGCCCCTGTTTTGGTGCTGGCCAGTGAAATGCACCCATTCCTTAGTAAACATGCAGCTAGAATAGTCACAGATTCAAATTAGGAGCAGGGAAATGTGGGAAGAGGATGTTTTCCGCGTTGTTCTGGGAGATAAAATATAACAAAAAGGGAACTTTGTGATAAGATAACAGTACTTCAGATGTTAACTTTTTTCCTTGCATTCTAAGACAGGATTGAGAACATGGGGGTACAGGGAGAGAAGAGGAAACATTAATTTTAAACATGTGACTTTGTATGTAAGACAATATATTATACCTGCACGAAAGTGTCTAAATTTTAATGCCATCCTTACCAAGAAGATAAATTAATCAATTTTGAGCAACCCCATGTAATTTATTTATCATTTTACAAGCACGCACTATTTTCAGCAGTAAAGACTTACTTGAGAGTAATCCTGCCCACCAGAGCCATTCCTTGAGGTAAGAATGTCCACCTTGTCCTCGAAAAATAAGAACAATTAAAATGAATTTCTGAACTGGAGGAAGAAGATTGGAAGAACTGATTGCTAGGAAGAGTAATGGAATATGATTGGAAGAGGCGAGATGTAAAGCCAGAAAATATATATTGTAAGTTACATTGGTACCTAATGAGGACCTTGAAGGGAAGAAGACGGTTGACAGACAAGCTTTTGAGATTTTGGATAGTCAGTCAGAGAACAGCAAGTATTAGTCAGTAGGCCTCTCCTTATTCTCTACCTTGGCATCATGAAATTGAGTTTCTCTCTAGTCTACTGAAAAGGACAAAAAGCTTTCCTGAGATACTCAGAGTTATCTTTTCTTTACTGTAATCTGTGACCTAAAGTCATTGCTATCTTTGCTATAGAAAATGGAATTTTCTCACCTATTCAGTATACTTAATCCTTGTCTTTGACCTGATTTTGTTACAATGAAACGAAACAGGGTATATTAGCTGTGAAGATTATCTTGCAAGGTAGTTATTTATTTAGGATTTTCTTCTTATAAAATGTGCAAATGATTAAATTGGAATATTATAATATAATTTAATAATCTGTCTTTTAAAAAGTTAATAATGTATCACAAATATTTTTCTCAAACAATATATCACAATATTAATTAATGGCTTAATATTATTTCAAAATCTGGCATATCATTATTTACTTAACCTGTGTGCAACACACACACACACACACACCGAGTTTCTAGTTTTGTTCTCATTACATAAAACCTTTAAATAAATATCCTGGTATGTAAATATAGGTGGCATTCTTGTTCACCTCTTAAGATAAATTTCCAGAAGTGAAATTATTATGTTTTAAGAAAGTAACAGTTTTTAAAATGTTTTATTTATTTCTGAGAGATGGAGAGAGACAGTGTGAGCAGGGGAGGATCAGAGAGAGAGGGAGACACAAAATCTGAAGCAGTCTCCAGGCTCTGAGATAGCTGTCAGCACAGAGCCTGATGTGGGGCTTGAACCCACGAACCGCGAGATCATGACCTGAGCCGAAGTCCAACGTTTAACTGACTGAGCCACCTGGGAGCCCCCAAACGGTAACATTTTTGAGCTTTACCAAACTGTTCTTAGGAAAGTTTGTACCCATTTATGCTATATGCTGCCTCCAGCAATGTTTGGGAGGGCTATTTATTTTCCAAAGTCCCTTACCAACACAAGGCCTTTGCAAGAGAAAACAAAACCTGGTTAAAATGGTAGAAAACAACCCAGGAGCTCATTGTACATAGTTGGTATCTCTCTGGGTACTAGTGAAATAACATTTACTTCTACCTGATTACTGGCCACTTGCATTTCTTGTTTTGTGAGTTTCTTATTTATGTACTTTGCCTATTTTACCTTAGGCCACTACTAATCTTTTTCTTATCAACTACAGTCACTATATATATTGTGGATCTTAATATCCTTTGTCTGTCATATATTTTGGAAGCATGCCCACCCCCACCCCCAACGTGTCATTTGCTCTTTAGTTTCAGTGAGATGTTTCCATGTAGGATTTTTTTTTTTAAATCAATTTAGATAATCTCGTCCTTCATATAGAATAGCTTCTTCGTTTATCTGTACAGTTAGAAAGACCTTTTAGGATTTTGAAAAAAATCATTTCATTTTAAATTGCTGAATGGTATGAAGTAGAACTCTTACATTTTTATCCTGTAATTTTTGCTGATTGTCTTAACGCTTTTTAAAGTATGTTTGCTTTGAGAGAGAGAGAGAGAGAGAGAGAGAGAGAGAGAGCACGTGTGCCCACCCTCATGCAAGCTAGGGTGGGGCAAAGAGAGAGGGAGAGAGAGAGAATCCCAAGCAGGCTCTCCGTGCTGTCAGCACAGAGCCTGATGCGAGGCTCAGTCTCACGAACCATGAGATCATGACCTGAGCTGAAATCATGAGTCGTGTGCTTAATCTACTGAGCCTCCCAGGTGCCCCATTAACACTTTTGACTGAATAATCCATCTTTTCTCCAGTGAATTGAAATGCCACTTTAAAAAATCGTACATTCAATTGTTACAAGTACTTGGGTCCCTTGATAAGTTTTCAATTCTCTTTCATTTTTTATCTATCCTTTTTAGTGCCAGTACCAAACTGTTTTAATTTCTATAGCATTATAGTGTATTTTATTTCTGATAGTGCAAATCTCCTCCAATAGTACTTTCGTGAACTTGTTTGTGTAATTTGTAGTCACTTTTTCTTATAAACCTTAGAGTAATATTTAGCTCTTCTATGATATTCTTGATAAGAAAGAATAGAAATTCATGGTTAACGGAGGGTAGTCAAGCTGAGTTACTCAACATGTGAAATATCACTGTGATAACAGCAACTTTGTTCTATCCATTTATTCATTTAACATATACTTACTGGGGTGCCAAATGCTATGCTGGGGAAGGTTCCTGCTCTTGTGAATCTGCTATCAATAAACAAGTAAATGAACAATAAATGTACAATGACAGACTTTCTAGATACAATGAAGGAAACCTTTAGTGCAATGATAGACAGTAACAGGGCAGGGTTGGGATGGAAAGGGACATCTCCCAGAGAGGAAGGCCAGGGAAGGTGATGATATTTAAGCTGAAGTCTGAAGGATGAGTCAGCCAAATGAAGGGCAGGGAGAAGAGGGTTCCAAGCAAAAGGAAAAGGTCTTGAGATGGCAAAGAACTTGGTCTGTTCCAGGAACCAGAGAAAAGTAAATGACAGGGAAGGCAGCAGAATATATAAGCCGGAGAGGTTGCCAGGGCCAGTTTACACAGGTCAGAGACTGTGGAAAGGTGTCTGGATTTTATTCTGAGTGCAAAGAAAGGCTACTGACGTGTTTTAAGCAGGGAAGCAGCATCTGACCTTGACCACTGAAATCACACACAACAGCTATGAAAGAAGAACTCGTCCCTCTGAAACAAGAATTTTGGTTGCACCCTAAAGGAGACACAGGTGGCTCAATCCTGGGCACTGCAGAGGAGATGTGCTAAACTCAGACAGGGACTAAGAGACAATAAAATATTACTACTATGGCACTAGGGTCTGACAATAGGATTCTTTCTGCAGTTCCTGCAGAGACTCGAATTTGCTAGTTGCATTCATTTCTTACCGGCTCTGGTAACGCCCTTCTTGGCCAGTTGCAAGAGGCCCTTCTTTTTCAGTATGAAGCTAGAGCCAATAAAAATACTGGAACTTACTGCCAGCGCCAGGCCTACGTACAGACTGTATTTGTTTTCTACGTTTGCAGAAATGATCAAGTCACTTATGCTGGAATTCATGTCCCTGTAGCTGGCGTTCAGGTCCCTGTAGAGGACAGGAGAAGCCAGCAGCCGGGACACATTTGTGATCTCACACCAGGCCTGGGCGGAGTTTGCACAGACTAGAGACAGCGTGTAGCCTGGAAAAAGGGAAAGAAGGAAATGTCAACAAACACGAAAGGGAGATACATTATAAAGTTTACCCCTTTTCTGTAAGAAAGAGAAACCCATGGGGTGCCTGCGTGGCTCAGTCGGTTGAGCATCTGACTTCAGCTCAGGTCATGATCTCATGGCACATGGGTTCAAGCCCTTTGTCAAGCTCTGTGCTGACAGCTCAGAGCTTAGAGCCTGCTTCAGATTCTGTCTCCCACTCTCTCTGCCCCTCCCCTGCTCATGCTCTGTCTCTCTCTGTTTCTCAATAATAATAATAAACAAATGTTGAAAGAAAGAAAGAAAGAAAGAAAGAAAGAAAGAAAGAAAGAAAGAAAGAAAGAAAGAAAGAAAAACTCAATCGGACGGCACTGAAGTCCTGTTTTTCACTGTATGAAGGGAAGTTCCCAGGAGGTGATCCACAGTCCTGTGGACACGTTCTGCTTGGCTCACACAGGTTCTTGAAAATGTTTTGGAAATTGTTTAGCTGTAATCATTTAAAAACGAGAGATTACACCTGAAACTCTGGCTTCCTCTTACAAATTGGAGAGTCTGGGCAACACTTGCTTGGTTCTTCGTTCTAGCAAAACAGCAACCTGAGTGGTGCTCAGCAATTCATCACAGTCCCCCACTCGCACCTCACTCCTTCTCGTGATCAGCATGGCTCCTGGAGGGCAGTGTTTATGATGCCTGCGTGTGGGGATGGGCAGGGCGACCCAGTGGTCAACATGTTAAAGGAAATGCAGCTAACACATTCAGTGGGGTGTGAACTGTGCCTTTCAGAAAACATATTTTAAAAGTGGGTTTACTTGAGGGTGTTATGCTGGGCGAAATAAGTCAGGCAGAGAGGGACAAATACCATATGTTTGCACGTATAGGAGGATTAGGAGGAACTTAACTGAGAAACAAGGGGAGAAGAAGGGGGGAAATGGTGGGGGAGAGGGAGAGAGGCAAACCATGAGAGACTCTTGAATGCTGAGAACAAATTGAGGCCTGATGGGTGTGGGGGGAGGGGGAAGATGGGCATGGAGGAGGGCACTTGTGGGGATGAGCACTGGGTGTTATGTGGAAACTAATTTGACAATAAACTATTTGTAAAAAAAATAAAAAATAAAAAATAAAAGTGGGTTTAGAGTTCTGTACCACTTTTCCTGAAGAGAATGATTTTCCTACTCCTCTCCCTTTTCCTAAATAAAATAGAATCTAATAAAAAAATGAATTAAACGTCAGTAGGCTTTTCTTAGAATAGCATTCAAATAAACATGTAAATCTACTGAACCAGACCCATTATTATTAGTGCCTTGGAATTTGAAAGCTAAACACTAAAACACAATAGACAAAGTAAGAAATTTTTATTTTTTTTTTTATTTATTTTTAAATGATTTTTTTTTTTGAGAGAGAGAGAGAGCACCTGCACATGAGTGAGGGTGGGGTGGAGAGAGAGGGGGGACAGAGGATCCCAAGCAAGCTCTAGGCTGACAGCAGAGAGCCCAACGTGGGCATCCAACTCATAAGCCAAAGTCAGACAGTCAACACTGGGCCACCCAGGCGCCCATGTAAGAAACTTTTAAATCTGTTCTCCACTTGAAAAGCTAGCTGCAAACAGGGTGAGATTATGACTAGATTTTCTGACATTCTTCTCAATTTTTTTCCTTTTATTTTTATTTTATTTTAATTCAAGTATAGTTAACATACAGTGTTATATCAGTTTCATTTTTTTTCTTTAAAAAGCATGTTCCCATTCTAACAAAAAAGGCAAAGCAAAATGAATCAACTACAATTTTAGAGTTCAATGAAAACAATTAGTTTTACATCCCAATTTTTTTTTTTTTTACATCTCAGAAATCTTAAGAAGGCAAAAGACAGTTTGACCAAATGATGCCTTAGGGATAAAACTGTGGTAACTGGATCAATGCCTCTCTGACATTATGCAGTTATCTGAATTTACCACTTACACGGTTAGGAAACCACCATAAAATTCAGGCCTTAGAAAGGTAAAATAGGGGTGGCTGGGTGGCTCAGTTGGTTAAGTGTCTGACTTCAGCTCAGGTCACAATCTCACAGTCCGTGGTTTCGAGCCTTGCATCAGGCTCTGTGCTGACAGCTCAGAGCCTGGAGCCTGCTTCAGATTCCGTGTCTCTTTCTCTCTCTGACCCTCCCCTGCTCATACTCTGTCTCTCTCTCAAAAATAAATAAAGATTTAAAAAATGTAAAACAAAAAGCTAAAATAATTGAATTCAATTTTTCATGATTATTTCATTTATTTCTTATCATTTGAAAATGAATCAACTGTTTCAAAGATACAGCATAAAATGAGAAACAATGAAATCTGGCCATGTGTAGCAACATGAATGGACCTTGAGGGTGTTATGCTGAGCGAAATAAGTCAGGCAGAGAAGGACAAATATCATATGTTTGCACGTATAGGAGGATTAGGAGGAACTTAATGGAGGAACAAGGGGGAGAAGAAGGGCGGAAATGGTGGGGGAAAGGGAGAGAGGCAAACCATGAGAGACTCTTGAATGCTGACAAAAACTGAGGACTGATGGATGTGGGGGGAGGAGGAATGGGCATGGAGGAGGACACTTGTGGGGATGAGCACTGAGTGTTATGTGGAAACTAATTTGACAATAAACTATTTGTAAAAAAAAAAAAAGGTTATACTTAAAAAAAAAAGATACAGCATAAATTCTAAGTCAAAACTGCTAAATATTCCAAGAAGAATTCTACTGCTGGCAGGATAGTCTATATCATTGAGGAAGTTTCAGGCAGGTTGTTAATAAGAATTGCTACAAATTTTCAAACAAGCTAGCCCTTAGTAATCCTGTTCCAGTCACTGTTCATCTCATCTAAATCCCAAGAATGGAAAATGATTTTCATAGTAAGAACTTTCATTCCATTAATTCCTGAGAGAGAAAACATCTGACTTGACTTTCCAGTAAATTCCATGGCTGCACTGGTGTTACTATGTAATTAACATAACCATTCCAAAACTTCATCTGGGAAACAGTGTGGGCAGGTCTCATTCCAGTGAAACAAAAATAAGCTGTTGACACAGCAAAATGTTTCTGACGTTTTCGGGGGGTGTGGGGGCGGAGGGCGATAAGGGAAAGCAAATAATCTTTGTTGCATTTTGTAAGTTCTTATTGTGAACAGTAGATATTAATGCTGCAAGTTCTATGGCAGGAACAATAATAAAAATCTTGTCTAGTTTCTGACCTTAGAAAAATGGTTTTATGTTTGGGTGCATGTTGATGAGAGCCTACAGCAGATGTGACTGAAGGAGGAAGTGGGGGGTTGAAGGGTGGGTTGGTGGGTGTGGAGTGGTTTAGGGCAGAAGGAGACAGATGGGTGAAGTACAGTGTGTGGGCAGGGAGTCTGTGGAGTGTTTCAGAGGAATCAGATATCTGAGTTGGGCTTCTTAAGATTCTAGTAAGCAAAGTAAGTTTAATCTAAACTTTATTCGACATAGAGAAAATCTATTACGGTCATATTTTATTTTGTTTTTTAAATGTTTATTTATTTATTTTTGAGAGAGAGAGAAAGAGAGAGAGCACACCTGTGCAAGTGGGGGAGGGACAGAAAGAGACGGAGACAGAATCCAAAACAGATTCCAGGCTCCGAGCTGTCCACATAGAGCAATGTGGGGCTGGAACACAAGAGCCAAACTGAGAGATCACAGCCTGAGCCAAAGTCAGATGCTTAACCAACTGAGCCACCCAGGTGCCCATCATTATATTTTATTTTAATAGACACTAGTACCCCTCTAAAATCATGGTACCAATACATACTCCTACACATAGGAACATGCATTAATTCTTTGGTATGGTTATTATTAACTTGTGTAAATACTGAGTAATATTTAGAAAATATGTGTCAGTTATTAAGAAAACTAATTCAGTATGCACCAATGTGTCAACCACCCAATTTAAGAAATAAAACATTAGCTCTATCATTATCCCTGACTTTCTGCATAAGATCCCTTTTCTTTAAAAAAAAAAAAAAAGATTTCCCTTATATGACTATATCTTTAAAAAATAAATTATTCAGTTTTGCTTCCTTTGCACCTTATGAAATGTAGGTGCTCACAATTTTCTCATTTTACAGTTGGTGGACATTTGGGTAATGTACAATGGTTTTGCTCTTCAAACAGTACTGCTAAAGTTCTTAGTTAGGTTGAAACATATGTAATTAATAATAGTTGACAATTTTTGACCCCATGAAAATAGTTTCATATGGTTGAACTTGTTATGTATCTTCTATGTATAAGTGTGAAAATTCACTTACACACACAACTTAAGAATTTAAAAACAAAGCTAAATTGTTTGTAGGATTATATGTCTTTCCTTACCTTGAACTCTGTTCCTGTCTATAATCATGGACAAGTTGAGTATTCACTTTTTTTAAAATTTATTTTTTTAAATTTACATCCAAGTTAGTTAGCATATAGTGCAACAGTGATTTTAAGAGTAGATTCCTTAATACCCCTTACCCATTTAGCCCATCCCCCCTCCCACAGCCCCTCTAGTAACCCTCTGTTTGTTCTCCATATTTAAGAGCCTCTTATGTTTTGTCCCCCTCCCTGTTTTTATATTATTTTGCTTCCCTTTCCTTATGTTCATCTGTTTTATATCTTAAAGTCCTCATATGAGTGAAGCCATATATTTGTCTTTCTCTGACTGACTAATTTCGCTTAGCAGAATACCCTCTAGTTCCATCCACATAGTTGCAAATGGTAAGATTTCATTCTTTTTGATTGCTGAGTAATACTCCCTTGTATACATATACCACATCTTAATTATCCATTCATTTGTTGATGGACATTTGAGCTCTTTCCATACTTTCGATAATATTGATAGTGCCACTATAAACATTGTGGTACATGTGCCCCTTCGAAACAGCACATCTGTTTCTCCTGGAGAAATACCTAGTAGTGCAATTGCTGGGTTGTAGGGCAGTTCTATTTTTAATTTTTTGAGGAATCTCCATACTATTTTCCAGACTGGCTGCACCAGTTTGCATTCCTACCAAGAGTGCAAAAGAGATCCTCTTTTTCTGCATCCTTGCCAACATCTGTTGTTGCCTGAGTTGTTAATGTTAGCCATTCTGACAGATGTGAGGTGGTATCTCATTGTGGTTTTGATTTGTATTTCTCTGATGATGAGTGATGTTGAGCATTTTTTTTTTTTACAAATAGTTTATTGTCAAATTAGTTTCCACATAACACTCAGTGCTCATCCCCACAAGTGCCCTCCTCCATGCCCATCCCCCCCCTCCCACCCACATCCATCAGTCCTCAGTTTTTGTCAGTATTCAAGAGTCTCTCATGGTTTGCCTCTCTCCCTTTCCCCCACCATTTCCGCCCTTCTTCTCCCCCTTGGTCCTCTGTTAAGTTCCTCCTAATCCTCCTATACGTGCACACATATGATATTTGTCCTTCTCTGCCTGACTTACTTCACTCAGCATAACACCCTCAAGGTCCATCCATGTTGCTACACATGGCCAGATTTCATTGTTTCTCATTGCCATGTAGTATTCCATGGTATAGATAAACCACATCTTCTTGATCCATTCATCTGTTGATGGACACTTAGGCTCTTTCCATGTTTTAGCTATTGTGGAGAGTGCTGCTATGAACATTGGGGTACATGTGCTCCTATGCATCAACAATTCTGTATCCCTTGGGTAAATTCCTAGCAGTGCTATTGCTGGGTCATAGGGGAGTTCTATTGTTAGTTTCCTTAGGAACCTCCACACTGTTTTCCAGAGGAGCTGCACCAGTTTACATTCCCACCAACAGTGTAGGAGGGTGCCCGTTTCTCCACATCCTCGCCAGCATCTAGAGTTCTCTGATTGGCTCATTTTAGCCACTCTGACTGGCGTGAGGTGGTATCTCAGTGTGGTTTTGATTTGTATTTCCCTGATGAGGAGCGATGCTGAGCATCGTTTCATGTGTCTGTTGGCCATCTGGATGTCCTCTTTGGAGAAGTGTCTGTTCATATCTTCTGCCCATTTCTTCACAGGGTTGTTTGTTTTTCGGGCGTGTGGTTTGGTGAGTTCCTTGTAGATTCTGGATATCAACCCTTTATCTGATATGTCGTTTGCAACTATCTTTTCCCATTCCGTTGGTTGCCTATTAATTTTCTGGGTTGTTTCCTTGGCTGTGCAGAAGCTTTTAATCTTGAGGAGGTCCCAACAGTTTATTTTTGCTCTTGATTCCCTTGCTTTTGGGGATGTGTCAAGTAAGAAGTTGCTGCGGTGGAGGTCAAGGAGGTTGTTTCCTGCTTTCTCCTCTAGGGTGCTGATAGTTTCCTGTCTCACGTTCAGGTCCTTTATCCATTTTGAGTTTATTTTTGTATGGTGTGAGAAAATGATCTAGTTTCATTCTTCTGCATGTTGCTGTCCAGTTCTCCCAACACCATCTGTTAAAAAGGCTGTCTTTTTTCCATTGGATATTCTTTCCTGCTTTGTCAAAGATCAGTTGGCTGTATACTTTGGGTCCACTTCTGAGTTCTCAATTCTGTTCCATTGGTCTATGTGTCTGTTTTTGTGCCAATACCATACTGTCTTGATGATGACAGCTTTGTAGTAGAGGTTAAAGTCTGGGATGGTGATCCTCCCCGTTTTGGTTTTATTTTTCAGGATTACTTTGGCTATTCGGGGTCTTTTGTGGTTCCATACAAATTTTTGGATAGTTTGTTCTAGTTTTGAGAAGTATGCTGAGTGCAATTTTGATTGGAATTGCATTGAATGTGTAGAGTGCCTTAGGTAGTAATGACATCTTAACTATATTTATTCTTCCTATCCATGAGTATGGAATGTTTTTCCATTTCTTTGTGTCTTCTTCAATTTCCTTCATAAGTTTTCTATAGTTTTCATCATACAGATCTCTTGTATCCTTGGTTAGGTTTATTCTGAGGTATTTTATGGCTTTTTGTGCAATTGTGAATGGGATCAGTTTCTTGATTTCTCTTTCTGTTGCTTCATTGTTGGTGTATAAAAATGCAACCGATTTCTGTACGTTGATTTTGTACCTTGCAACTTGGCTGAATTCTTGGATCAGTTCTAGTAGGCTTCTGGTGGAGTCTGTCGGGTTTTCTATGTAGAGTATCATGTCATCTGTGAAGAGTGAAAGTTTGACTTCCTCTTTGCCAATTCTGATGCCTTTGATTTCCTTTTGGTGTCTGATGGCTGATGCTAGGACTTCCAGCACTATGTTAAACAGCAGTGGTGAGAGTGGGCATCCCTGTCGTGTTCCTGATCTCAGGGGAAAGCTCTGAGTTTTTCCCCGTTGAGGATGATGTTAGCTGAAGGCTTCTCATAGATGGCTTTGATGATGTTTAAGTAGGTTCCTTCTATCCCAACTTTCTTGAGAGTCTTTATTAAGAAGGGATGCTGTATTTTGTCAAATGCTTTTTCTGCATCTATTGACAGGATCATATGGTTTTTATCTTTTCTTTTATTGATATGATGGATCACATTGATTGATTTGCGAATATTGAACCAGCCCTGTAACCCAGGAATGAATCCCACTTGATCTTGGTGGATGATTCTTTTTATATGCTGCTGGATTCGATTTGCAAGGATCTTGTTGAGAATTTTTGCATCCGTATTCATCAAGGATATTGGCCTGTAGTTCTCTTTTTTTGCTGGATCTCTGTCTGGCTTGGGAATCAGTGTGATGCTGGCTTCATAAAATGAATCCGGGAGTTTTCCTTCGATTTCTATTTTTTGGAATAGCTTGAGAAGAATTGGGATTAATTCTGTTTTAAATGTCTGGTAGAATTCCCCAGGGAAGCCATCAGGTCCAGGGCTCTTATTTGTTGGGAGATTTTTGATCACTGATTCAATTTCTTCACTCGTTATGGGTCTGTTCAGGTTTTCTGTTTCTTCCGTGTGAATTTTGGTAGTGAGTGTGTGTTTAGGAATTTGTCCATTTCTTCTAAGTTGTCCAATTTATTGGCATATAATTTTTCATAGTATTCCCTGATAATTGCTTGTATTTCTGAGGGGTTGGTTGTAATAAGTCCATTTTCATTCATAATTTTGTCTATTTGGGTGCTCTCTCTTTTCTTTTGGATAAGCCTGGCTAGAGGTTTGTCAATTTTGTTTACCTTTTCAAAAAACCAACTCTTGGTTTCATGGATCTGTTCAATTGTTTCTTTGGTCTCTATGTTGTTTATTTCTGCTCTAATTTTTACTATTTCTCTTCTTCTACTGGGTTTAGGCGTTCTTGTTGCTCTGCCTCTAGTTCCTTTAGGTGAGCTGTTAGATTTTGGACTTGCGCTTTTTCTAATCTCTTGAAATAGGCCTGGAGAGCAATGTACTTTCCTCTTAGGACTGCCTTGGACGCATCCCATAGATTTTGAATTGTTGTGTTTTCATTTTCATTTGTTTCCATATATTTTTTAATTTCATCTCTAATTGCCTGATTGGCCCATTCATTCTTTAGAAGGGTGTTCTTTAACCTCCATGTTTTTGGAAGTTTTCCAGACTTCTTCCTGTAATGGATTTCAAGTTTCAAAGCATTGTGATCTGACAGTGTGCATGGTATGATCTCTATTCTTTTATATTTCTTGAGGGCTGCTTTATGTCCCAGTATGTGATCTATCTTGGAGAATGTGCCATGCGCACTTGAGAAGAAAGTAAATTCCCTGGCCTCAGGATGTAAAGTTCTAAATATATCCGTCAGGTCAATCTGGTCCAATGTATCTTTCAACTCCATTATTTCTTTACTGATTTTCTGTCTGGTTGACCTATCCATTGCTGTAAGCGGAGTATTAAAGTCCCCTGCTATTAGCACATTCTTATCTATAAGCTTGTTTCTGTTTGTGATTAATTGTTTTAGATATTTAGGTGCTCCCATATTTGGTGCGTAGACATTTATGATTGTTAGTTCTTCCTGATGGATGGTGTAATTATTATGTAGTGCCCTTCTTCATCTCTTGTGATTGTCTTTAATTTAAAGTCCACTTTGTCTGATATAAGTATCGCTACTCCGGCTTTCTTTTGATTTCCTGTAGCATTATATATATTTCTCCATCCCCTTACTTTTAATCTGAAGGTATCTTCCCGTCTAAGATGAGTTTCTTGTAGACAGCATATAGATGGATTTTGTTTTTTAATCCATTCTGCTACCCTATGTCTTTTGATTGGAGCATTCAGCCCATTTACATTCAGTGTTATTATTGAAATATGTGGGTTTAGAGTCTTTGTATCTTTTGTAGGGTTCATGTTTGTGGTGGTGTCTCTGGAATCTTTGTTCCTTGCAACCTTTCCTTCAGAGCATCCCCCTCAGGATTTCTTGTAGGGCTGGCTTCGTGGTGACAAATTCTTTCAATTTCTGTTTGTTTGGAAAGGTTTTTATCTCTCCTTCTATTTTGAATGACAGGCTTGCTGGATAGAGGATTCTTGGCTGCATATTTTTACTGTTCATCACATTGAAGATCTCTTGCCATTCCTTTCTGGCCTGCCACGTTTCAGTAGATAGGTCTGTCACCACTCTGATGGGTTTCCCTTTGTATGTGAGGGCCCTTTTCTCCCTAGCTGCTTTCAAAATTCTCTCTTTGTCCTTGTATTTTGCCATTTTTACGATGATATGTCGTGCAGAAGATCGATTCAAGTTACGTCTGAGAGGAGTCCTCTGAGCCTCTTGTATTTCCACATTGACTTCCTTCCCCAGGTCGGGGAAGTTCTCTGCTATAATTTGTTCCAGGACTCCTTCAGCACCTTTCCCTCTCTCTTCCTCTTCTGGGATTCCTATGATACGGATATTGTTGTGTTTGACTGTGTCGCTGAGCTCTCGAATTCTTCTTTCCTGTTCCTGGATCAGTTTGTCTCTTTTTTGTCAGCTTCTTGTTTTTCTAGAATGGTGTCTTCTAAATCACTTATTCTCCTTTCTGCCTCTTCAAGCCGTGCATTGGAGGCCTCTAATTTATTATGGATCTCATTTATCGCATTTTTTAATTCTTCATGCCTATTTTTATTTTCCATTCTGTCTGTAGCCATAGTTTCTTTGATGTCGCCTATGTTTTTTTCAAGCCCTGCTATTAATTTCACCATTATTATTCTAAAATCTTGTTCACTTATGCTGCTGATATCTGTT
This sequence comes from Proteles cristata cristata, assembly GCA_017311185.1. Classification (NCBI taxonomy): domain Eukaryota; kingdom Metazoa; phylum Chordata; class Mammalia; order Carnivora; family Hyaenidae; genus Proteles; species Proteles cristata. The sequence goes on along the minus strand of JAESUZ010000393.1, from coordinate 610,274 downwards.
TTGAGCAGTTCATTAGCTGTCATTTCTTCTTGGAGTTTCTTTGGAGGAGAGCTCTTTCATTTCGTCATTTTAGTTAGCTTTCCGGCTCTTGTTGGTTTTAAAGACCTGTTATGCTCTCTGTTTCTATGAGCACTGCTATATCCAAGAAGACTCTTGACTTTCCAGGGCCTATCCTTTCAGAGATTGTTTTTTGAATGGTATCCCTCGGTCACTCTTGTTGGGACCTTAGTTATTTTATTTTCCTATTCGTAGTGATATTTGGGACTCTTCACCTTGTGTACTCTAGCTTGTTTCTTGAGGTAGCCCTGGAAAAGAAAACAGACAGACAAACACACAGGGAGCAGGAGCACACAAATGTTGAGCATTTTTTCATATGTTGGTTGGCCATCTGGATGTCTCCTTTAGAGAAATGTCTATTCATGTCTTTTGCCCCCTTTTTCACTGGATTATTTGCTTTTTGGGTATAGAGTTTGATAAGTTCTTTAAAAATTTTGGATACTAACCCTTTATCTGATATGTCATTTGCAAATATCTTCTCCCCTTCCGTAGGTTGCCTTTTAGTTTTGCTGATTGTTTCCTTCACTGTGCAGAAGCTTTTTATTTTAATGAGGTCCCAATAGTTCATTTTTGCTTTTGTTTCCCTTGCCTCCAGAGATGTGTTGAGTAAGAAGTTGCTGTGGCCAAGGTCAAAGAGGCTTTTGCCTGCTTTCTCCTCGAGGACTTTGATGGCTTCCTGTCTTACATTTGCTCTTTCATCCATTTTGAGTTTATTTTTGTGTATGGTGTAAGAAAGTGGTCCAGGTTCATTTTTCTGCATGTCACTGTCCAGTTTTCCCAGCACCACTTGCTGAAGAGCCTGTCTTTATTCCATTGGATATTCTTTCCTGTTTTGTCAAAGATTAGTTGGCCATACATTTGTGGGTCCATTTCTGGGTTCTCTATTCTGTTCCATTGATCTGGTCTGTTTCTGTGCCAGTACCATAACTGTCTTGACAATTACATCTTTGTAATACAGCTTGAAGTCTGGAGTATTCGCTCTTGACTTCAATTTCCTTGTCTCTAAAATGAGGGAGTTTGACTCAATGATTCTGACGAAGCTTTCTATAAATTTATGATTTGATCATAAGCTATCTTTGTTCCCAGGGTAATTTACTTACAATCCCAGTGGCTCATAAATGTTGCTGATATGATACACCAGCTTTAAATTCATAGGCACTTGGAGTGGAAAGACATTTCAAAGACACTGATGCCAAGATTACTAAGTGACTTGTGAAAGCCATGTAGTTGCTCAAATCACAACCGAGTAGCAACCCAATTTCCACGCCAGTATTCTTTTTATTTCAGAAAAGTAAAAACACAAAGTACAAATAAATCCAGTTGAAAGTATTATTGATGTTTATACAAAGATGAAACACTCTGAATGATTTTTTTCAAGTACGATTTGCCTATAGAGAATAATAATTAAAATTGTCCAGTTCATTATATACAGTAGGAAGCTGGTTCCTAAGACGTCCATGATTGTGTAAAACTGCATTTTTAATCACTACAAGATATTTCCAGTTTGAAGAAATCATTGTCTCACTACCTATATTACATGTTAGTTTGGCTTATTATTCAGCAAATATTTACTCCCTTATGCTTCCTGATGTGGGCAGAGCATTCTTCCCCTGAGGTTAGGCTGGAACTGAGTTGGTGGCCAATGGGACAACAGCAGAGATGATGTGAGAACAGGCTTCAAATGCACTGTTAAGTTTACTCTCATTCACCTCTGTATTGGTCAGGCATAGAGCTTCGCAAGCCCCTTCAGCCTGAGCCCCAGAATGAAAACACATGAAGCAGATCTAAACTCATCCCACATGAAGGAGCCAAGCTCCTTCATAGACATGTGGCCTGATGGAGAGACACCCAAGTGAATGCAGATTAGCTCAATCAATCATCAGCTGATCTACAGACACATCGGCAAGAATATAGGATTGTTGAGTTTGGGGCTATATATTACATAGGAATAGCTGACTGATACACTTAACTATTCCAATTAGCATACAAAAAATAAATGAATCTCTTTATGTTCCCTACAATTTATTCTCCAAATATCAGCCAGTGTGAATCAGATTATGTCATTCCCCTGCTTATTTCCTTCCTCTTCCCTAATGACTTTTCATTGCTATTACAACAAAATCTAAACTTCTCATCCTGGACTCTTTAAAAGCTTTACATGCCCTGAAGTTTGCTCACCTGTGACATTATATTGCATCTCCCTCTCCCACTTAGTCTCTGAAATAACACTAGCCATCTTTTCAATCATTGATTCAACAGTTATCGAGTATCTACTGTCTTTGAGGCATTTTCTAGAAATTGGGGATACAATAGTGAATAAAACAGAATTCCTGCTCTCATGTTTATTCTAATGAGGGGAAACAAACAAGTAAACTAATAAGTACATAATATGTTGAGTTCCATGGAAAGCAGTAGAAGTAGCATAAAGGAATTTTTATTTTAATTAAATAGACAAACCTCTCTGCTATGTGTAAATGCAACAGTCTTGAGGCAGGAATGTGCTTGAGGCAGACTGGGATGATGGAAGGGAGATGGCAGGAGATGAGGTCAAAGTGTGGCAGGGGGCAAGATCAGGTGAAGTGAGTCTTTAGATATTAGTAGGTCCAATCTTGCCATTCTCCCTCTAACATTCTATACTGACTTCCTTTCTCCAAAATCCCCACCATAGTCTATAAGGGCCTTCAGGATCCTACTTCCAGTTATCTCTCTAACCACATTCCCTACAATTTTTTTTTTGGTCTGTTTCTTTAATAAGCTAAATTCCTTCTCACCTTAAAGCTTTGTAATATGACCTGTGCCTTAGCCTGGGTAGTGGCTGGCAAGCTAACTGCTCCTCATTAAGTTCTTACTTGAAAATGGCACTTCCTTAGAAAGGCCTTCCTGCCTGCCCACTCTAAAGGAACTTCTTAGTCGCTTTCCATCATATCATCTTACTGCCCACGAAACAAACTTCTTCTCACAGTTTCATTATGGCTTTATAACAGCCTTGTATCCATATATCTATTTCTTTTTTAAAAATTATTTCCTTTTTTGTTTCATGTTACTTATTTTTGAGAGAGCGAGTGAGCAAGGGAGGGGCAGAGAGAGAGGGAGACAGAGAATCACAAGCAGACTCTGTGCTTCAGTGTAGAGATAGGCACAGGGCTCAAACTCATGGATCATGAGGTCATGACCTGAGCAAAAAAATCAAGAGTTGGAAGCTCAACCAACTGAGACATCCAAGCACCCCTTTCTTCTGTTTACTCAACAAAATAGCCATTGAACACCTACCATGCAAGGCACTATGTTAGGTATTCATTTATTCAACACTTTGCGAATTCTTATTAAGCAATTCCTGTGTTGCAGGCCTTGTTCTAAGAACAGGTGAGATAGTGATCAACAGGACAGGTGAACAGATCTCTGTCCTCTGAGCTGACTGACACCTTTAACGAGAGAGAACTATCAAACAGGAACAAGGGGGGCAGAATAGGAGTGAGAAATAATTTAGAGAAAACTTGGCACAGAATAAGAATGAGAAATAATTTTGAGAATATATGGAAATCAAGTCACAGTAATATATCTACATATAAACTCCGTTCAATCTGGGTAAAAGACCATGATTTCAATTAACCAAAGTAAAACTGAGAAGACACTATTGATTAAAGAAAAAAATATCTTACCACTATGAGCGTGTTTGGAAGCCAAATACTAGAAATCAAGAAAAAAATCCCATTTACAATTGTATCAATACAGTAAGATGCCCAGGAATAAACCTAACCAGAGGGGAAAGATCTGTATTCTGAAAACTATAAAACACTGATGAAAGAAATTGAAAAGGACAAGAAATGGAGAGACATTCGATGCTCATGGATTACAAGAACAAATATTAAAATGTCAATCCTACCCAAAGCAATCTACACTTTTAATGCAATCTCTATCAAAAGACCAACAGCATTTTTCACACAACTAGAACAAACAATCTTAAAATTTGTTTGGAACCACAAAAGACCCCAAATAGCCAAAGTAATGTTGAAAAAGAAAAGCAAAACTGGAGGCATCACAATTCTGGACTTCAAGTTATACTACAAAGGTGTAGTGATCAAAACAGCATGGTACTGGCACAAAAATAGGCACATAGTCTATAGAACAGAATAGAAACCCATAAACAAACCCACAATTATATAGTTAATTAATTTTTGACAAGCCAGGGAAATATGCAATGGGAAAAAGACTGTCTCTTCAACAAATGGTGTTGGGAAAACTGGACCACTTTCTTACCCACACACAAAAATAAATTAAGAATGGATGAAAGTCCTACATGTGAGCCTTGAAACCATACAAATCTTAGAAAAGAACACAAGTAGTGTTCTTTGGTATCAGCCAGAGAAAGTTTCTTTCTAGATATGTCTCCTGAGGCAAGGGGAAAAAAGTTAAAATAAAATATTGGGACTTCATTGAAATAAAAATCTGCACAGAAAATAATCAATGAAACTAAAAGACAACCCATAGATGGGCACCTGGGTGGCTCAGTTGGTTAAGCAACTGACCCTTGATTTAGGCTCAGGTCACGATCTCATGCTCAGATCTCATGCTCGTGAGATGGAGCCCACATTGGCTCCACACTGAGCATGGAGCCTGCTTGGGATTCTTTATCTCCTTCTCTCTCCCCCTCCCTCTCTCTATTCCTCTCTCACTCATGCACGAGCACACATGTTCTCTCTCTTCCAAAAATAAATAAATAAACATTTAAAAAACTTACAGAAGGAGAGAAGCTATTTACAAATGACATATCTGATAAAGGTTAGTATCCAAAATACATAAAGAACTTATAAAACTCAACACTCCCAACACAAATAATCCAATTAAAAAACAGGCAGAAGACATGAACAGATTATTTCTCCAAAGAAGATATACAGATCATCAACAGACATCAACATGTAAAGATACATCAACATGTAAAGATGTTCATTATCACTTACCATGAAGGAAATACAAATCAAAACTACAATGAGACACCAGAACTGTCAGAATGGCTAAAATCGACAACATAAGAAACAACAGGTGTTGGTGAGGATGTGGAGAAAAAGAAACCCTTATGCACTGTTGGTGGAGCTGCTGTAGAACACAGGTGGAGGATCCTCAAAAAGTTAAAAATAGGACTACCTTACCATCCAGAATACAAAAACACTAATTCAAAGGGATACATGTACTCCTATGTTAACAGCAGTATTATTTACGATAGCCAAATTGTGGAAGCAGCCTAAGTGTCCATCGATTGATGACTGGATAAAGAAGATGTGGGGTGTGCGTGTGTGTGCATAATAATACTCAGCCATAAAAAAGAATGAAATCTTGTCAATTGCAATGACGTGGGTGGAGCTAGAGAGTATAATGCCAAGTGAAATCAATCAGAGAAAGACAAATTCCATATGACTTCACTCATATCTGGAATTTAAGAAACAAAACAAACAAAGGGGGCAAAAAAGGGAGAGGGACAAATCAAGAAACAGAGTCTTAAGTATAGAGAACGAACTGATGGTTGTCAGAGGGGACGGAGGTGGGTGGATGGGTGAATTAGGCGACGGGGATTAAGCAGTGCATTTGTCATGATGAGTACCAAGTGATGCATGTTAGTGTTGAGTCTACAGCTACACTGTACACCTGATACTAGTGTTACACTGCATGGTAACTAACTGGAATTAAAATAAAAACTTACAAAAGATAAAAACAATTATGTACAGTTCATATTAAACTTTAGACTAAACAATTTTGAGCACACGGTTTTCCAGAAAATGTTTAGTTGAGAACTTTAACTACCTTTAAGCACTTTTGAATTTCAGCACTTAAGAAATCTATGGAAGCCTGAAAGAACAACTTGTAAAAAATGGAGGCAACCTTTTTTTAGTGCAACAGAAAAGCAGCCAGTACACAAAAAATGAAGTTTTTCCTGATAATAAAAGTTGCGTTTATCTGGTGAAACTTTGAGAAATGTTTATGGCATTTTGTAAAGTTTTTTAGGAGTAAAATTTCAGAATCATTAAAATGAATACCACTGCATCCAACAGAGCCAGAGAATGGGGACAGGAACCTACAGAAAAACAAAGGCCCAAATAATTTTGTGCCTGGTTTGATCACTAATTATGAAACATTATTCAGTTCTCTGGGCCTTGGTTTCTGTATCTGTGAAAAGGAGAGAATGACTACCTAATAAAACTCCTAGAATTTAATTATGTGTGAAGATAAACTGATACATTGTTATGCAAGCCCATTTTGAAAATTTCAGATTATATACACCAATATGGGACATATCCTAATCAGTACAAGAGAGATAGAGCCAGTCCTCAAAGAACACAGTTCCTTAATTTCTTCCTCTCAAAACCATCACAAGCTGAATCAGCCCTAAAAAACATCTATGTCATTTTTCACTCGGCCAGCTGGCTGCACCCTGGAAAAGCGGTCCACTCAGTCAAAGCTTTGAAAACCACTGGATCCCTATCTCCAGCTTATTCTCCTTACTGCCAAACCAGCTCCAAATTCTCAAATAGGGGCCCAGGAATATATGGTTTATCCTCCTCACAGCCCAATCTTTCTGTCCCTTGATTCCTTTATCCCCTTCTACAGTTCCATGGCCCACAGTCTTCATGCAGTTGGTGCCTCACATGTGATGGGCGTTATTTCTCACATTCTATTTTCATGGTGTCATATTTTTAGAGTAATAAGGCTCAATTGGCTGTTGGACTCAAACTGAGATCTGTGGAATACGTGACATAATATCAAAAACCTAAATTTAAAAACACTTCATATGTGTTATTTATTTATTTCTTATTTATAGAAAAGTTTGAATTAGAAGGTTTTTTGAAGCGTCTATGGTTTTAAGAGTCAAAACCAAGGCTTGGGGTTAACTTTTTCTTCATGGAAGTCCAAATGGAATATTCTATCCTTAGATTCATGATGAACTCTTTGTCATTCAGGCCTCAGCTCAAATGTAACGTTCTCTAAAGGGTCTTCCCTGAGTACCCGATCTAAACATCCCCTGTTCTCACAACACATTATCCACGACACCATTCTTGCAATGTCCTTTTTTTTTTAAATTAATGTTTATTTATTTTTGAGAGAGAGAGAAAGAGACAGAGCATGAATGGGGGAAGGGCAGAGAGAGAGGGAGACAGAGAATCTGAAGCAGGCTCTAGGCTCTGAGCTGTTAGCACAGAGTCGGACACGGGGCTCAAACCCACAGACCTAAAGATCATGATGTAAGCTACAGGGGGACGCTTAACCAACTGAGCCACTCAGGTGCCTCTTGTAATGTCCTTTCTTATTCATTTGTTTCTTGCATAGAATCTGCCGTCTACACAGTAAGCTGCATGCAAGGCTTACTAGAGCCCAGGACTAGACTGTCTTGTGAATCCCTTCATACCACCACCTAGGGCAGTGCTTGGCACGCGGGACTCTTGCTATTTGAATGACTGACTGACTGAATGAATGAATGAAAATTTGAGACTTTACTCCATGAATGAATGAATGGATGAATGAAAATTTGAGACTTTATTCCATGTCAGGCTCTGACCTGTATGCTTCCTATGTAATCTCACAACTGTAAACTTCCTCTTATTGAGGAAGACTCAAGGAGGTTAAGTCATAGCTGAGAAGACTCATACCAGGGCCTAATCTTTTCCCAGTATTGACAAGGATTCTGATTTCTTTTGTCTTTCCCACACAATTATAATTCATCACAGGTATTAAGCATTGAGCTTGAGTATTTCTTGTTGGAACTAAAGGCATGAGCAAAGCAGGAAAAACATCTGAGTTTCAAAAGCAAAAGCGTAATTCATATGCCCTTCTTACTTACAGATCCTTGGGTAAACAAGGGTGGATGTGTTATTAACAGTCTGACTTACTGGTTTAGGAATTGTTTAAACAAAGGTCACACCACCTCACTATCTAGGAAATAATTCCAGATTCAGCTGCTTTAGTAACCATTTCCAAAATCTCAACTTCTGAGTTGTTCGTGAATTGTTCAGGCATTTTCTCTCTCTTGATGGCATAGTTTTGACTTGTTCACTGCCTTCCTCCCATCCCCCAGTCTTTATAGTTTAAACTTCCCACATCAAAGGTACTCAGGAGGGGCAAAGAGGAGAGAAAGCCCTCCGGGAAGGGCTCAGCAACTTTGGGACGGTATTATCGCCACGCCCTTCACTCCGTCTTCCTGTCCTTAACAGGTAATTCAGAAATCAGCATTCCCCTTGACACCTTGAAAACTGTCATTGCGGGTGAGGCACACCCTTCCGGTCCTGTGGCACGCCCTCAGGTATCCCGGTCCCTACTTCTGTCTCAGCTCACACGGGCCTTCTGTACTGAGACACCCGAAAGCCTGCCAGCGTTTGTAAACACCTGGCAAAGGGCAAGCGGCCTCCTCGCCCAGCGATTTTTCAGGATTTGGGTGGGGGCCGAAACCCCAGCAGTAACTAACCTACAAATGACTGCCCCCGCTTCCCGGTCTCCTCTTCTGTTGGGCTCTCGCCCTAAGCAGCTCAGAGGAGGCTGCACGGCGAGCCAGACGCGAGGCTAGCAGGGCTGCAAAAGTTTTCATCTCGAAGACAGACGAGAGATGCGGATGGTCCAGGCGGGCCCAGCGCCCTCCCCCGAGGCCCACGGCGGCTGACCTTCCACAGTGCCTGACCCTCACGGAACCAGCCCAGGGCGCAACCCCAGACCCCCGTCCGGTCCCCCGGCACGCCCTCTGCCCACCGGGGCACTCCGACCGCAGACTCTGGAAGAGTCTTTCTCAGACGACACTTGGGAATCTTCCCACAGCACCCTGAATTGCCCCGTCGCGACACTCAGCACGCTGTTAATTTACATGGGTCTGCCTCCTGGACCAGAGGGAGAGCCAAGGGTATGCCTGTCTTTTTCGACTCAGGCTTTCCCAGAGCCTGGCTTATCATGGGCACCAATAAGTATTTATTGACTGCCTGAAAGACTGAATGAGTAAACTCACGAATGAATGCGTTACGAGTGGGTGTATTCGTGTCTCTTCCTCACGAGTACCCGGGACCGCCCATCCGGTCTCATCACCACCCAGATGCCAGCTCCCTCAGCTCGAGGGACACTCACCTTCCTGGCAGGGCTCTCCAGGCGGCAGCCTCACCTGTCCCCCCATGGCCCCCCACACGGGGCTTCCCGGAGCAGGCGCTCGCTCCTGCTCCACCTGGGCTTCTCCTCCTCCCGGTGGACCTGCGGGGCGGAGCTAGTGCGCTCTGACTCCGCCCCCGGGCAGCCTCAGCCAATGCGATTGGAGCCTTCTCGCGAGCCACGCCCCCGAGGTCTGCGGATGTGAGCTAGCTCCAAGCTTGCAGATCCTGGTCCTGGCTGGAGCCGCGCAGCTGAGAAGCGCGGACACGCCTCGCAGGGTGAAATCGGCTCTCGGAGCGTGGAGGCCGCCCAGCCAATCTTCCGGAGTTTAGTGGAGTAAAGGCTGTGCCGAGGGCCCCTTCTGGCTTCTTAGGCGGTCGGAATGTCTCTCTGAGGGCCCTGCTTCGCATGTTAGAGGCTTTGTACGGAAGTTGCTGGCCCCTGGGATTCTGCTCTAATCGCCACGCTAAAGTTGAATCTAGTAGATTTTGCCCTTGTGATGCTATCAAATTCTCCCCGCGGTCCCTCGGCTTCAAACTCCCGGTCCCCCCAACATCCTGTTTTCTAAGTCATGTAGTTATTTGCAATAAACGCTGAAGGAGAAGCAACGTTCAAACTGAAAAGACTTATTCCCACAAAAATAGCTAACATTTATGATATTCTTGTTTTACCATGCATATGTATGCATTAGCTCATTATATTTCACAACCTAGTCTATTAATGGCTAGTTTTTACAGATAAGGGATCAGAGGCAAAGAGCGAGGCTAACTAACTCAACCAACTAGTTAGTGGAAGGCTTGGTAGCCGGTCATTATGTAACACCAATTGGATATAATTCCTGCTAAAGTCCTCACCACAGGAAGGGGGTGCCTCTGTGCTCTGGGACTTCGGCAATAAAGAAAAGTCCTTTGTCTGATCGCCTTGCCTTTGCCCTAAGTAGTATAAACAACACTAGCATTTTTATTGCCCAAGAGTTTTATAGCAGCGGTCTCAATCTTGCTTTTCTTGTTCCTAGGCTGACGAATGAAGAGTTAAGAGCAATCAATTCATCAATACAAGGCCCACACTTCCATTTGTGGATGGCTTAGTGGAGAAGGAATAGCATAGAGGGGAATAGGGGAAAGTTGGAAGGGAAGGACATTTATGCCAAATTTGGAGAATAAGCCTCAAAGCTTAGATTTCTATTTAAACGTTTTGTTTGGGGGCACCTGGGTGGCTCAGTCGGTTAAGTGGTTGACTTCAGCTTGGTCAGACTTCATCTCAGGTCATGATCTCCAGGTCAGTGAGTTCGAGCCCCCAGTGGGACTTTGTGCTGCCAGCTCAGAGCCTGGAGCCTGCTTGGGATTCTGTGTGTGTGTCTCTCTCTGCCCCTCCCCCACTCACACTCTGTCTCTCAAAAATGAATAAATGTTAAAAAATTTTTTTCAAAATTTAAGCATTTTGTTTGAACACCAGACTTGAAAATTTTGCCTCTATTAAAGATTGATGATAGTAAATGTGATCTAGAGTATTACTTATTTATTATTTATTTAACTAGTACCAAGAAAGCATTTAGGTGAACAAACCCTATTCTAAGCATTTATAAATATTTGCTTTTTAAATAATCATGATGGATAGGTACTCTTAGGAATCCCTACATTATGGATGAGGAAAGGGAGGCACATAGAAATTAAGTAACTTGCTCATGGACATTATCTGGTAAATGGTGGAGCTGAGATGCTAACTAATGACATCTGGCTTCAGAATCTATGCTCTTAACCCATTTGCTAATTGGTTAGTGTAAAAAAAATGCTTAAAAATATACCATTGAGATTTCTTTTTTCTTTTAGAGAGAGAGAGAGAAAGAGAGAGAGAGAGAGAGAGAGAGAATCCTAAGGAGGCTCCATGCTCAGCATGAAGCCAGATATGGGTATCATGACTAGAGCTGAAATCAAGAGTCTGTTGCTCAACTGACTGAGACACCCAGGTGCACCCAAGATGGTTTCTCATAAAAATTGAATCCAGTTTGTTATTTTTAAAAAATGTTTATTCATTTATTTTGAGACAGCGTGAGCAGGGGAGGGGCAGAGAGAGAGGGAAAAAGAGAATCCCAAGCAGGGTCTGTGCTGTCAGCCTACTGGGGCTCAATCTCACGAACTGTGAGATCATGACCTGAGCCAAAATCAAGAGTTGGACGCTTAACCGACTGAACCACTCAGGGGCCCCTCCAGTTTCTTATTCAGTTCTATTTTAGGTAGGATGCACTTTACTGTAATTTTTGCTTTTCAGTTCTGAAAATAAGAAGAAAAACACTCAAAAAAATATTTAAGCTTATTTAAGATCCCTGTTTTCTCAGCTTCCTTGTTGCTAGGAGAACTTTATATTTTCTTTCACTGCCTATTTCCAGATGATTTTAGATTTATGCAATTACAGCACTGTAGACTCTCCTGAGTGACATTAACTTTGAGGGTTTTTATTCTCAACAAAAAATGCTGTGTTTATATAACCAAAAGAAGAGCATCAAAAAAATCTCCAGTTGGCCCACTGTAGGACTCTGGGAAAATTCCTTTTCTTTTTTTTTTTTTTAATATTTTATTTATTTCTAGCAGAGAAGGAGAGACAGCGTGAGCAGGAGAGAGTCAGAGAGGGAGGGAGTCACAGACTGAAACAGGCTCCAGGCTCTGAGCTGGCAGTCAGCACAGAGCCTGACGCGGGGCTCGAACTCACGAACCGCCAGATCATGACCTAAGTGAAAGTCAGACGCTTAACCGACTAAGCCACCCAGGGGCCCCGAAAATTCCTTTTCTTACTCAAAACTCAAGATACGATAATGAGATCCTCTACAATGTCAGCTCCTGGTCTTTGTTTTAAATTGAAAAAAAAAAAAAACCCCACTATTTTTAAATGTTTATTTATTTTTGAGATAGAGAGAGAGACAGTGCGAGCAGGGGAGGGGCAGACAGGGAGACACAGAATCTGAAGCAGGCTCCAGGTCCCCAGCTGTCAGCACGCAGCCTGACGCAGGGCTTGAACCCACAAACCACAAGATCATGACTTGAGTAGAAGTTGGAAGCTCAACTGACTGAGCCACCCAGGTGCCCCTGTGTTATTGGTCTTTGTGCTAGGTTGCTTAGACTCAGTAGTGATGGTCAAAATAACAGTAATCAGTAGAGCCTTAAGGCTTCGAGGGACAAGGTCCCAGGTTCTGTGAGCAGCACCGGTCTGAGAGGTATGTATTGTGTGCTTCAACCTCTCATCTCAGCTGCTAGAGATCTGAGGTTCTGTAGCAGGGGATGGGGTGACTAGCCCAGAAGAATTGTATCCTGGGAGGGGACTTGTAACTACTTGCAGGAATGTTTCATCTTGCCTAGCACTGTGCCAAGTCTACAGTTGAGAATTCGTGGTCCCTTATCTTTTTCTCAATTAGTCCATCTAGGAGGTTTTCAAGTTTATTCATCATTCTAGGAACCAACTTCTCCCTTTATTGATTTTCTTTACTGATTTTAAAAATGTCATTGGCTTCTGCTTTCATTACTATTAATTATGTATGTTGTATTTATTATTTTTACTTCTTTCCTTCGACACTGAGTTCAATCTGGTGTTCTTCTAGTTTCTAAGGTGGAGACATGGATTGTTGATTTTAAACCTTTATTCCTTCTATTTTAAGCATTTAAAACTAATTTGCCTCCAAATACTGTTTTAGCTGCATGCAACAAATTTTGGTATGTTGTGTTTTTATCATTTAGTTCAAAGTATTATTTATTTATTTAATGTTTATTTTATTTTTGAGGGGGGGCGAGGGGCAGAGAGAGAGAGGTAGACAGAATCCTAAGCAGGCTCTGAGCAGTCAGCTGAAAGCCCGAAGTATGGCCCAAACCAACAAACCACAAGATCCTGACCTAAGCCATAATCAAGAGTCAAACGCTCAACCAACTGCCCCAAGAAATATTTTCAATATAAAGATAAGTTAGAGGGCAGGTGGCTGAGTTGGTTAAGTGCTGAAGTATTGATTTCAGCTGAGGTCATGACACCGGGGTCGTGAGATTGAGCCTTGCAAGGGGCTCTGTGCTGATAGCATAGAGCCTGCTTGAGATTGTCTCTCTCCCTTTGCCCATTCACCACTTGCATGCTCTCTCTCTTTCTCAAAATAAATAAATAAACTTAAAAAACAACAATTCCTATAAATGGCAGAAAGATGTACTTTATTTTATTCCACCAAAGACTTGAGAAGACCCCTGTGCAGATTTCTGGAGCTCTTTCTCTGCACAACTTCCTTCTCTCTGGTACTGTGTTCTGCATATGCTAGCCACTTCAGTCTCCAAAATCAGAATTCAGACTCCTCAACTAGACAAGACCTCTGGGCTCTGCCTGATTTCCTTTTTCTCATGTCACAGTTCAGAAATTGCTTCTGGGCAGGGTTCAACTCATTTCCCCCCCTTCTCTCAAGTATCACACTCTTTTACTGCCTGTTGTCCAGTATTTTGAAGACAGTTTTTATATCTTTTCTTCATTTTGGAGTCAAGCTACTTTCTCATGAGCAAAAACTAAGATCTATAGTATAGGTGATTTGTAGGAGCCAAATGCAATGTTTGGACATGATATTTAAGTTTATGGTTTCTTTCTGTATCTAAGTATCATATTATGAGTTGTGTTGACAAATCATGCGAAGAATGCCCACATAGAAATTAACAAAATGATCTAGACTCTACCATGACTTAAGAAGAATTACCTAACTTGAGTGCATCACTTACCTCGACTCTTAGCTTGTTGGGGATGGTAACTGGGACCTCGTATCTACTCTTGCCGCCTGCACCTGCTAACCCGTAGCCACTATGCATGAGTGTATTTCCAGCCACATTGGCCAGGCTGGTGTCCAGGTCAGTGATGCCTGCTGGGAGCCCTATTGCCTGGAACACGGCATCCAACTCAATGGCCAGATGCTAGGTGACAAGACCATTGTAGAGAGGAGGAGATGACTCCTTCAGCACCTTCTTCAGTGAGACAGGTGTTGGAAAGCTCGTGCCCAGGGCAGTGTTTATAGACCTGGAGCCCACAGTCATTGATGAAGTTTGCACTCACACCTCCCACCAGCTTTTCCACCCAGAGTAGTTTATCACAGGGAAGGATGATGCTGCCAATAACTATGGCCAAGGACACTACACCACTGACAAGGAGAACATTGGCCTTGTCTTGGACCAAACTGGGAAACTGGCTGACCAGTACACAGATCTTCAAGCCATCTTGGTTTTCCACAGCTCAAGGGGGGGGAGGGGGGGGAACTGGCTCTGGGTTCATCTCCCTGATGTTGGGACATCTGTTTGTCAATTACGGCAAGAAGTTCAAGCTGGAATTCTCCATTTACCCAGCTCCTGAGGTTTCCACAGCTGTCATTGAGCCCTATAACTCCACCCTCACTACTCACAGCACCCTGGAACACGCTGATGTGACTTCATGGTAGACAATGAGGCTATGTATGACATCTGCCATAGAAACCTCAATATTGAACACCCAACCCACACTAACTTAATTGCCTTATTAGCCAGATTGTGACTCCCATCACTGCTTCCCTCAGATTTGATGGAGCCCTGAATGTCGACCGGACAGTATTCCAGACCAACCTGGTGCCTTATCCTCCCAACCCCTTCCCTTGGCCCCATGTGCTCCTGTGATCTCTGCTGAGAAAGCCCACCTTGAACGGTTTTCTGTAGCAGAGATCACCAATGCATGCTTCGAGCTGGCCAACCATAAGGTGAAATGTTTCCCTTGGCATGTAAGCGCATGGCTTGCTACCTGTTGTACCATGGCAACGTGGTTCCCAAAGACGTCAGTGCTGCCATTGCCACCATCAAGACCAAGCATTCCATCCATACTGTGGATGGGTGAAGCACTGGCTTCCAAGTTGGCATTAATGACCAGCCTCTCACTGGTACCTGGTGGAGACATGAACAAAGTACAGAGAGTTGTGTGCACGCTGAGCAACACCACAGCCATTGCTGAGGTCTGATCTTGTCCAGACAGCAAGTTTGACCTGATATATGCCAAGCGTGCCTTTGTTCACTGGTATATGGGTAAGGGTATAGAGGAAGGAGAGTTTTCTGAGGCCCGTGAGGACATGGCTGCCCCTGAGAAGGATTATGAGGAAGCGGGTGTGGATTCCCATTGAAGGAGAGAGTGAAGAAGAAAGAGAGGAAGATCAGTTACCTTTCCTTTCAGCCCTGCAGCATGTCCAACTCAGAACTTTAGCTTCCACATTAACTGACAGGACTTAAAGCTTTCTGGTTAGATTGTCTTCACTCTTCACTGTGATCATGTCTTACTTTTCCTTGTGTACCTGTATGATTTGTCCATCAGGCCTCAAAGTAAGAAAGAAAGAAAAAAAAGAAATATTATTTCACTTGGCCCTACTGTCAATAGAACACAAATAATCTAAAATCTGGATTGTTATAAGGCACTTAGTAAATTTTCTGAAAAGGCAGAAAAATACATTATATGTAATATGTAATAACTTATCATTTACGTGAATCTTTATTTTATTACTAATATTAATAACATCCCTGGCCCATCAATAGACCCACCCAGACATGTGCAATAATTGAATCTAGTTGTCTTTGAAATTTTGCCAAGTTTCAATAACATTATAATAATCATCTTATAGATTTGATTTTTTATTACAAAGGTGTATATATATATATATTTAATGTTTTCTTTATTTTTGAGAGAGAGAAGACAGAATATGAGCCAGGGAGTGGCAGAGAGAGAGGGAGACACAGAATCTCAAGAAGGCTCCAGGCTTTGAGCTGTCAGCACAGAGCCCAATGTGGGGCTTGAACTCGTGAACCATGAGATCATGACCTGAACTGAAGTCGGATGCTCAACTGACTGAGCCACCTAGGTGCCCCACAAAGGTATATTTTTCAAGGTGAAGACAAAACGTTTTATTTAATAACTTCATTAACTTGATATTTAGGCTCTGTTTATTCTTTTTCCTCAGTCCTGCTGATGTTAGGGGTGGGACTGTGGGAGAGGCAACCAAATTTAAAACGTTAGGTATCAGGGGTACGTGGTTGGCTCAGCTGGTTAAGCATCTGACTTGGGCTCAGGTCAGCTCAGGTCAGCTCAGGTCATGGTCTCACTGTGAGTTTGAACCCCACCCAGAGCCTGCTTCGGATCCTCTGTTTCCCTCTCTCTCTCTGCCCCTTCTCCCGCTCACACTCTCCCACTCTCTCTCAAAAATATAATAAGAAAAAAGATCTTTTAAAAAGGAAGTTAGGTATCATATAGATGGTTTGGCTTATCTGAGAAAGCTGAATCCAAAGCCAGTTTGGGGAAGATCAATAAGCAACCTTGTTTCCACTGTAGAGTCTCCAAAAATCCTAGTATATGTAGCAAAATATAGAATTTGAAATGTTTTCATATTTACCTAAAATACTTAAAATCCTCTAGTGTAACCATGCGTTTTTCCATGATAGATTCATTTTTCTCTGAATCCTTTTGAGCCTTCTATATCTAATTATGTTGTTTACCTAGAAATTTGATATCCTAACAGTATTAATAGTGAGCATCAGGAACTATTGCTCAGTAAAATAATAATAATCTTAATAGTTATATGACTGAGGACCTGATTTATGCCAGACATTGTGGAAAGTTTTAATGTGATTATTTCAAATTACCATAACCTGATAAAAAGAATCCCTCCCATTACACTGATAAAAAACAAACAAACCAGAGGCTTAAGGAAGGTAAATAACTTGCCCGAGACCAAAAATACAAGTCTACATTAGTCTGACTTCAAAGTGTATTATTTCTAATATTCTAAACAATATTCTAGTAATATCAGATGCTAAAATTATATTTCTCAGCTTCTCTTAATATGTAAGAGGATTAATGAAAATTCTATAAGTTTTAGAGGCCAGTTAAATTCAGACATAACAATAAATAAAATATTTATTTTAAGTCGCATAATAATTTATAAGGAGATTTTGTAATTTCAGTTACTATAGAAAGACGGTAGATAGTACACATGGTAATGAAAGACACAGTGCCTGCCTGTCTTGGAAGACAAACATAAAACAATGAATTACAAGACATTTAATGTATAGGGTTATACATGTTGAAGAGACAATCACTGAGCACTCAGGCTAAAAGTCCTCATGCATTGGAAGACAGACTATCAAATATTTAATAATTTAGAGTCAAGAGCCAGAATCCCTCAAATCACATGATTTTTGAACAGAAAATACCAGAGTCAATGTCATGCAAATGAGCAGCTGTAGTTAGAGGCAGTTTAAATAGGATTGTAAAGATTAGAGGGAGCTGACAAAGCAAGACTGGGAACCAAGCTAAAAGTAGCCTACTAAAACAGATAATCCAACGTGGCTATGTTCTTTCCACCAGTCAAGGTTACTGCGAGTCCCAGGGAAAGAAATCCATTGATAGACTAGGTCAGGCTAATCACATTTGGAGGGGAAAACCAAACCAAATAAAATAAAACACACTCTTGCCCTTCTTAGCTTGAGTAAATTGGAAAAATATCCTAGTGTGTGTTTTAGATATGAAAATTTCAGGAGAGATAATTTTTCCCCGGCAGTCTTCCAGTCTAGCTCCTTATCTCCCCAAATCTTAGGGCTCCCTGTAAGTGATTCCTCAGCTTCTGATCACCTTATATTATAAGCATCTGTTCTTTTGCCTGTCTCCCTCCTGTGTACTGTCTCCAGGAAAAAGGCTTTATGTACCCAGACCTTAGAGCAGTGCCAAGCACAGTGTGGTACTTAGAAATTATATGTTCAGTGAACGAATAAACACTTGAACAAATTCCATGCCTTTACAAAGGATTATTATTTCACATTGTTAAGTGAAATATAAAATATATTTCACATATAAAATACAGATTTTCATTAAAAAAAAAAAAGAATGGTTGCCTGGGGGGCTCAGTCAATTAAGCGTTAGACTTTTGGTTTCAGGTCAGGTCATGATCTCACAGTTTGTGAGTTCAAGCCCCACATCAGGCTCTGTGCTGACAATGTTGAGCCTGCTTGGGATTCTCTGTCTCCTTCTCTCTCTGCCCCTCCCCTGCTTGCCCTCTCTCTCTCTTTCAAAATAAATAAATAAACTTAAAAAAAAACCCAAATGAATTACTTCATTTGGTCACACTTACTAGCATTATATAATAAATTATTTAGAAACAAGGTATAAGTAATAGCTCTACAGCTTTACATAAGGTAGTGATTGAATGGCTGCATGTATCTCGCTCTCAGAAGTCCCATTACAACATAGGGGGGACAGGTGAGGCTTCAGCAGTATGCTGCAAAGCTCCCATTTAGGTGCCATCCAAGGGCTTCGAGGAAAGGGAAGGAGAGAGCGCGCACATTTATTGCATATACCAAAAGTGTATGATAACTCTATAACCTTGCTCCGTTTATCTTCACAGAAACCTAATGCGGTTGACATTACATTTTCATTTTACAGATAAGGGAATTGAAGCTCAGAAAGATAAAATCATTTTCTCTACACAGCTACTATGCATGATCCCAAGAATCAGTCATACTCAGTTCATCCTTAATTACAGTTTCAGAGTGGGAAAAGTATAAGGAAGTGTAAGAGCTGGTAAAAAGAAAGGTGCATTGGAGATGAAACCAATGAGTCATTCCAAAGAGGTGAAGAATTTCCTGTGTGTTGGGGGCTTGGGGGAGGGAGGGAGAGGGAGAGGGAGGGGGATCTGACGAAGGACAGAAGCAGGAAAATGATTACCCTTTGCCCACAAGGCTGACCTAAAGCCTACATAGTTTGGATGAAGATCAAATATGTGCTGTTTGCTACATTCTTTAAGGGTCTCACCACCGCCTCACCGATAGTTAATATTGAACTGAATGATAAGCACCAGAGGAATCTTGCAAAAGTAGTTTTAGGAGTAGAAATGCAAAGAAATTCGAAGCCACTTTCATAATCTGATACTCCCTGCATGCTCCCTTCCTTTGGTCACTAAGTACATAACCACCAACCTCACACAGCAAGAAGTGCAGCTCCTGCTCACTGGGTCCTGTCCCTGTGTCACTTAGACAAACTTGCTAAATTGCACCATAAATGTCTCAAGAATTCTTTCTTGGTCATTGCCTTCAATGACCTCACATTAAAATTCATTGGGGCAAGAGCTATTTTATAATAACAAGTTCTATGAAGTTTAATGAGGTTAACCAGGAGTTATGTTGGCAGGAGGAAGAAAGGTTAGTTAGAATTATTGCTCCAACTATTTAATTCATTAAATCATTTAAGAAAGTTTCAAGTAAGAAACAATCCATAAGAAGATGAATATTCTGTGGCGATAGATGGGAACAAATTCCCAATCTGGTCATCTTGTTTTATTTTTAGGTATGTTTGTTTTAGTTACATCTTTCACATATGAGATAGGACTAGGAAAAGATTCCTTTAATTAAACCTAGTATAATTCCTGACAAGAAAATGTATTTTTAACTTTTAGAAGAAGCCAGGGAGGGGCACCTGGATAGCTCAGTCGGTTGAGTGTCCGACTTTCAATTTTGGCTCAAGTTGTGATCTCAGGGTCTTGAGATCAAGCCCCTTGTCACGTTCAGTGTCAAGTGCGGAGCCTGCTTAAGATTCCCTTTCTCTCTCTCTCATTAAAATTTTTTAATGAAAAAATAAAGAAACTAGGCAAATTTATTTCATTATAAAATGAAGCTTAATTCTGCTATTTGTCTTTTAAAAATTAGAATACTAGCTACTGCCAAGTGTTTACTATGCTTTGGGGACTGTAAAACAAATTCTTCATATTACTATAGCACATTTTATTCCTTATACAGATCTGCCAGATATGATCATGTCCATCTCTTGAACACTGAAACTGAGGCCCAGAAAGTTCATTTGCAATGCTGATTCCCAGAACTAGTGAACCATGGAGCTGAGGTTCAAACTCAGGCCTGTGGCTCTAATCCTCTGCATTTAAATTCTAGCACAGTGTCATAGAAACCACTTCCCTCCAAAAGGGGGGATCAATCATTAGCATAAGACAGACAGAGGCAAGGTGAACACTAGCGTTAAGACCAGAAGGGTCTTCTGTATTAGACAACGGGTAGCAGTTTCCTGAAAACCCTTAGTCCCAAGAAGTAAGATCTAGCTGAGAATATGAAAAAGTCCACAAAGGGTCTGAGTACTTTCCTGAATGATAGATCCAAACTGGATGATTAAGACATCTAAAATATTTCAAGGAGAAAATTTCTTAGATATGAAGAGCATACTAATAATACCAAAACTAATAGATAACACTATAATTTTTGAGCACTTATGTGCAGGTAAAAAGCTAAGGGGTTTACAGGTGCATGCAGATAATAGTGTTTTCCTGTATACAAGGCTTTTTGCAGTTGCTGGTAGAGACACATTGCTGAAATGGGTGACCTGATTTGATTTTTCATGGCCGTACCTTCCAGATGCTAGGGCAGTGTGGTGTTCTAGAGTCAGATAGGACTTGGTGCAGGCTTGACAAATGAAAAAAAGAACACCCGATTGACTTTGAATTTCCGATGAACATAAAATACTTTTTTAGTATAAATTTGTCTCACGCAATATGTGGGATATCCTTGTAATGTGTTTTTATTTGCTGAATCTGGGAACTCTACCTGGGTATAAACCCGAGCTAACTCTGACATAATACTAGCTTTTGTCCCCTGGGAAATTACTTCACATCCCAGCCTTTCCTTCCTCCTCTGTGAAATGAAGTTGATACAGTACCTACCCCACGGGATTGTTAGGTTTTGAAACCATTATTTACCGCGGAGAAAAGTTAAATTCCTTTCTGTCTTGAGAATTTCCCTTTGGGGGTCTCTTCATTACTTACTATCCTTTATATGCTTTTTGAAATGTGCATGCTTTTGGAAATGTTTCCAGTTAATTTTGTAGTAGGATTCTCACACAGAGTCGTGACACCGAGGATACTTTCCAGGAAGCAACTTTATTACTGCCAGCACCGCTCAGCTGGCTTTGTACCTGAAGAACTGAGCCCCGAGCGCCATGTGGGGTAGATTTTTATGTATATTCTACTTTTTTATCTCCCATATATGGTGACCCACAAGCATGCAGTCTGAATAAGTGGGCTCACGTTAAGAAGTCATGAGGGATGTTGTCACATACACATATAGCCAGGTTGCTTTAGGGTTTCTTGTGTTTTTACCACCTCACACCTGTCAGTATGGCTAATGTTAACAACTCAGAAAACAACAGATGCTGGCGAAGATGTAGAGAAAGAGGGACTCTTTTGCACTACTGGTGGGAATGCAAACTGGTGCTGCCACTCTGGAAAACAGTATGGACGTTCCTCAAAAAATTAAAAATAGAACTACCCTAGCAATTGCATTACTGGGTGTTTATCCAAATGATACAGGTGTGCTGTTTCAAAGGGGCACATGCACCCCAATGTTTATAGCAATGGTATTGACAATAGCCAAAGTATATAAACAGCCCAAATGTCCATTGACAGATAAATGGATAAAGAAGATGTGTTATATATAGACAATGGAATATTACTCGGCAATCAAAAAGAATGAAATCTTGCCATTTGCAACTACGTGGATGGAACTAGAGGGTACTTTGCTAAGCAGAGTTAGTCAGAGAAAAACAAATATCACATGACTTCACTCATAAGAGGACTTTAAGATATAAAACAGATGAACATAAGGGAAGGGAAGCAAAAACAATATGAAAACAAGGAAGGGGACAAAACATAAGAGATATGTTATAGAGAACAAACTGAGGGTTCCTGGAGGGGTTGTGGGTAGAGAGACAGGCTAAATGGGTAAGGGGCACTGAAGAGGATACTTGTTGGGATGAGTACAGGGTGTTATATGTAGGGGATGAATCACTGGATTCTACTCCTGAAATCATTTTGCACTATATGCTAACTAACTTGGAAGTAAATTTAATATATTTAAATTTTATTATATATAAATTATATTAAAAAATATATTTTTATTGTATATATAATAAAAGCACTCACTTTGGAAACTTTAGACTAGAGGAAAAGTGTCCAATGAAAGGAAAATCAATCAATAAATGATGGAATAATGGAATACGATAAAATATTATGCAGTCTTCTAAAGGAAGATGCATATAAAAGATGTACATACAAAATATGTAGGTACATATTTAGTAATATAAAACTGATAATAATATAATATTAAAGAAAATAAGAGGGGCACCTGAGTGGCTCAGTCGGTTAAGCATTTGACTTCAGCTCAGGTCATGCTCTCACCATTCGTGGGTTCGAGCCCTGCATCAGGCTCTGTGCTGACAGCTCAGAGCCTGGAGCCTGCTTCGGATTCTGTGTCTCCCTCTCTCTCTGACTCTCCCCTGCTCATGCTCCTTCTCTCTCTCTCTCTCTCTCTCTCTCTCTCTCTCAGAAATAAAGAAAACATTTTTAAAAAAACAAAAGAAAAAAGAATGATTATATATAAAAATGATCTATATAAGAGTATAAACCGTTCATAGCAGCACTCTCCACAATAGCTAAAACCTGGAAAGAGCCTAAGTGTCCATCAACAGATGAATGGATCAAGAAGATGTGGTTTATCTATACCATGGAATACTACATGGCAATGAGAAACAATGAAATCTGGCCATGTGTAGCAACATGGATGGACCTTGAGGGTGTTATGCTGAGCGAAATAAGTCAGGCAGAGAAAGACAAATATCATATGTGTGCACGTATAGGAGGATTAGGAGGAGCTTAACAGAGGACCAAGGGGGAGAAGAAGGGCAGAAATGGTGGGGGAAAGGGGGAGAGGCAAACCATGAGAGACTCTTGAATGCTGACAAAAACTGAGGACTGGTGGATGTGGGGAGGAGGGGTGGGCATGGAGGAGGGCACTTGTGGGGATGAGCACTGGGTGTTATGTGGAAACTAATTTGACAATAAACTATTTGTAAAAAATAAAAAAAATAAAAAAAAAAATAAAAAAAAAAAGAGTATAAACCAAAATGTTAATATTGATTATAATAAGAATATGAGAAGAGTAAAAGAATATGTTTCAGTTTTATTTTCTTCCTTTCTATGATATCCAAATCCTATGAAACATGTTTTATTTTATGATTAGGAATTAAACATTATTTTAAAAATTCTGAAACCCAAAAGTCAACTTTCCAAAAGAAAGGAGTACTCAGTACTCGACTCATTTTCTCTGCCAGGCATCTTGGGGTATCTCTCCTTTTGAGAGCCTTGCAGTCCATCAGATGCTGAAGCCATTTAACTGAAACAGTAAACATTACTGGTTGCTCAATGGCTAATTAGTCAGCAAGACAAATAGTGCAAGTACTGGAAAAATAATGATGTATTTTTGGAGCCGATACTTTGAAATGAAAGCAGTTTTGTTAAATGGAGACAGTATTTATTTTGTGCCATTCTAATTTTCAATCATAAGTCAAAGTTTCATAACTATATAAATTGTCAAATGTCACACTTAAAATACTAAAGGAAATTTATTTTTGGATCATTAGAGTAACATTTAGATGCTAACTGGCATGTCTTAATGTGTTTTGCACAGCTCAAGTATGAATTACTCTTTAAAACAAGCTCAGACTCATTCTATTTTATCTCTTGACCAGATATGTTTCACACATGCAATTATTTCGCAAAATACACAATAAACAGATCAATGCATAAATAAATGCACCCTATTTATAGTTTAATAGTTTTTAATATGATGGCACTATATTTAGAAATATAATCATACTTTGCAAAAACATAAACAATTCTTTCAAGAATTCACCCTGGATGAATTGACAGTGTAATTTTAATAAAATCCATGAGGCAGTACTACCTTCGGCTAACTTTACTTTCACATTTGTGAAGAGGTGTAGTTCTAAGAAACCCGCTTTTATCCCTCACTCTTATGCATATTAATAAGCTCCAGCCCCAGCTAAGGATCATGGTGATTTGGTTGCTGTTATTTTCATCCTTATATAAATCCGCAAATCCAATACCGACTCATGAGAATCCTCCTTTGACAATGCCACAGAACTGTTTCTTTCCTTGGGAATGATTAAGAAAACTAGCTCTTTTCACATGTTTAAAGGAAGGAAAAAGATCTGCATATTTATTATTTAAAAATATTAGGACCTGGATTTTGATCATGTCAAGATTTGCACTACATCCCTGTTTGCTTTGGATATACCACTGACTTCCATTTCTAGAAGACACAGATTCATTGTTTAAGCAACCAAAGGTAAGAACCCGGTAGTAATTGCTGTTGTAATTTCACATATGCTTACACCTCTGTTTTGATTTATTAAAGTAGCAGCATTTGCTTTATTTTCTGTTACATGCTTTCTATTTACAGCGATGATTGCTTGTATTTTTATTGACTTCTCTGTAGTTTTGTCAGGTAAAAGAATATTCTACTGAAATACATTTTTAGTTAAAAATAATAATAAATAAATACCTGGTAATATGCTTCTGTTAATCTGAATATCACAGCACAGTAAATGCTGCCTGCTTTTTGTAAATTTCAAGTTCATTTCAGGAAGTCAGAAACAATAACTTTGGCAGATGTGTCTTCAAAGGAAGCATCATATACTGAGTTTTCTTTCTCTTTAATGTTCAAGATTGAAAACCATTAAATTCATATATATCTTAATAAAAAATTAACTCCTGAAAATATGAGCTTCAACTCATCGAGAGATTCTTAAGTGTTAGATATTTATAAGCATTATTACAGCAACCTGCACACCTCCTTTTAGAGATAAATAAATGTTCTAAGGAGATTAAGAGGGTTCCTCAAGGTAAAATATGATTATTGTGCGATGGAGCCAGAATTGAAATCACTTTGCCTTCTTTTAACTCTCCATGATAGTCATGTATATTTTAATGAGACTTTTAAAAATTATTAGTAGTTACTGTAATTTTTTTAATAAATGTAAAAAACTAGTGCTTATCGTTTTTATAGTGCCAAGATTATAGGATTATAAATACTTGTCATTTCATTCAATATTACAAAGTTAGGTATTATCAAACTAAGCTTTTAAAATGTTACTATCAGGGGCACCTGGGTGGCTCAGTTGATTAAGCAACCGACTTCAGTCAGGTCATGAGGTCATGATCTTGTGGTTTTTGAGTTTGAGCCCTGCATCTGAGCTGTCAGCTCAGAGCCTGGAGCTTGCTTCAGATTCTGTGTGTCTCTTTCTCTCTCAAAAATAAATAAACATTAAAAAACTAAAAAATTAAAATGTTCCTATCAATAAACACATGACTTTTCACATTTTGGATTTTCTTTTTTTTTGTTTATATACCCCTTAATCAATTTGTTTAATTACATTCATTTTTTGCTTAGTGTTCTTTACGTAAACATCTTTCATTCATATCTTTGTTAGATCAAGCAGGCAGACAAAAGATGATGCAGGGGGAAGGGGAATCATTAGAGAGAAACCTAATAAATAAATAAAAAGGCCTAATAGTTATTGACTACACCTTATATATTATAGAGGGTACATTCTCTTTTCTCCACACTTTGGAATGTTTATTAACGCTGGTCACAAAATGATCTCGGTAAGGCAAAAAAGTATCCAGGTTATAATCTCTGCCCACAGTCAAAGTTAGAAATTAATAAGTAAAGTTTAAATTAAAGATCCTACCCTTAAGAATAAAAAAATACTGAGGGTAAAGTTGGGGGTGGAGGAAGAATCATCAAATACATCTTTAATTGAAGATAACAAAACAGCAATTATAGATTTTTCTTTTTCATGGAGGTAATTGTTTTAGGCTGTGAAGTTAATATGTGTAAAAGACCTGGATAAAATAGATTATTTTTAATAAAAACAAACATCTATGTTGAACTTTGGGTGTAGAAATTCAACTGATGAAAAATTATGAGCAAAGTTGGAAAAAAGAGTCCAGGAGCTTCTTCCAAAAAAGCCACTTGTAAGTTAAATATTTTTACCCATTAATTTATTCAACAAATATTTATGTAGTACCTATTATGTTAAAGGCATTGTCTTAGCCAGAAACTTTGGTTTGTTTTTTATGGTGTCCCCATCAATAGGTCAAAGGAATAAATCCACATAATGCCTGAACTTTTCACCTTGAATAAAGTTGCATGAGAATTGGGCTACCATATTTTAAGTTTTGGCCATGGCACTAACCAAACTTCCTGCAGCTACATCCCCATAAAGGAGGCATATAATGTACCTTCCCTTCAGCAGACAACTATTTTTTTGTTGTGCAAAGATTTTGAACTATGCTATGAACTATGCTAATATAGGCAAAAAAGTATACAGGCTTCATTCTGTCTACTTTATAGGTGGGACAAGTGGTTACAATTATGCCTAATTGTCCTCACATGTACAAACATTCCATGGTACACAAATTTAGCTTTAATGCATATGGTTTTAGTTGATAAAAAGGTAATTGATAAAATTCAACATCTATTTTTTATAAAATAGGAAATTAGTAATAAAACTTTAACATAATAAAGATAATTTATCTGAAATCAATGGACAAAAATAGAAGTTCTAAAGTCTGAAATAAAACAAGGAGTGCTGATGTATCTATTATTTAACATTGTTCAGTGACTTGTATTCAACATAAGACAAGAAAAAGAAATAAATACAGTTTTCAGAGAGAAAATTATCATTACCTGTGGATGATTTAATTGTCTACTCAGAATACTCTAAAGGATCAATTTAAGACTATTAAAACTAATAAAAATATCAATAAGATATAGGCTACAAAATAAATATACAAATTAATAGTTCTATAGGCCAGTAATAACCAGTCAATACAATAAAAAATAGATCTTATTTACAAATAAAACTTTAACCATGTATAATGCATTTAATAGGAAATATGCATAGCTTATTTAAAGGAAATTTGTAAAGACTTGGGTCACTTGGCTGGCTCAGTTGGAAAAGCATGCTACTCTTGATCTCAGGGTTGTGAGTTTGAGCCCCACATTGGATGTAGAGATTACTTAAAAATAAAATACAAAAATTATAAAGAC
This sequence comes from Proteles cristata cristata, assembly GCA_017311185.1. Taxonomy (NCBI): domain Eukaryota; kingdom Metazoa; phylum Chordata; class Mammalia; order Carnivora; family Hyaenidae; genus Proteles; species Proteles cristata. Next base: position 583,134 of record JAESUZ010000393.1, on the reverse strand, counting down.
TTACAAAGTAGATTTTTAAAAGCCATCAATAAGTGAGATATCCCTTGTCATGTGATTTTATTTTATTTTATTATTATTTTTTAATGTTTATTTTTGAGAGAGAGAGAAAGTGGAGGAGGCGCAAGAAAGAGAGAGGGAGACACAGAATCCAAAGCGAGCTCCAGGCTCTCAGACTTGAACTCACAAATTGCGAGGTCATGACCCGAGCTTAAGTTGGCTGCTTAACTGACTGAGCCACCCAGGTGACCCCATTTGTCATGTGATTTTAAAAGTTTTACTATATTAAACATGTTGATTCTCCCAAAATTAATTCATACATTTAATGAAATATCTTTTTAAAACACATTGTGTTCTAGGGAACAGTATTCTAACGCAACTGGGAATAATAAATGTGCACACGGTACTGTCATAGAAATAGTTAAGTGCAGTCTTTAACATGATGATGGAGTGTAGATGCTTATTACATCTACATGGAGTGAAGAGGTAGTATTTGTGCAATAAAATAAGTAATAAGTAACAAAAGTAAAACAATTTTTTTGGTTGTTTATTATGAGCCAGATATTATGTAAAGCACTGTAGACATAAAAATCAGAACTCATTGGTACTTGCTCTCAAGTCTGGTGGGAAAGACACTGCTATAAAGGGATCATAATAAAAGAATGGGCCCATGCTCTGAGAATAAGTGCTCCCTATTATGTGAGTGCTCAGGGGAGCCACAGCACCCAGGTCTCTACCTCCAGCCATTGGAAATATTTGCTCTTTTCTTCTTTCTATACCTTCTTCACATGCTGTTTCCTCTGCCAGGAATGCTCATTTCTTCTCCTGTCTGGCACACTCCTACTCATTCTTCAAATTCCAGGCACATCTCCCCTGCTTTGGAAAGCATTTTGTGAATCTCCCCACTGTACAGTGGTGTATGCACACCCAAAATTGTCCCATTGGATTTTTATTACATACATGGTTCTCTCGCTAACTTTTCTAGGCCTGGAAGCCTGTCTTAATCACCCGTCCATCCTCTCTCTTTTCTTTCTCGCCTTCACACCTCAGCAATTTACGTGGTGCTGCTGTTTACATGGCCCACGCTCAACACATGGTGAGAAGCAAAAATATTAAGTGCAGGTTGGATTACATTATCTGAAAATTGTTTGCAAGTAAAAATATCAGTACTCTTAATGTGTTTCTTTTGGGTACAGGCATAAATTTGTAAGGAAAGCAGGACAAATTTATCCTAAATTTCAAATATTCATTGTGACTGACAAAATCTCCATATAATTAGAGTCCAGGGGACCTCAAGTGCTAAGTTCTAAGTATTTTTTGACTTTTATATGTTTACTCACCTTTATTATTTTCATAAAGTTTGTATTTGTGTTGTCCTGAGGCATATATATAGACAAAAAGGGAATTCTCTGTCCTTAAGTAGCTCAGAGAATATTAGGAAAGTGGGACATTCACATGCAACCATAGATGTATCTATATCTATCTATATCTATATCTAGATCTAGATCTATATCATCTATATCTATATCTTTATCTATATCTATAGGCTATATACTATAAATGTATAATATATTATTATAATGTATAAATGTATTGATGTATATATCTCTATATAGAGACTATATATTATAAGAGATTGATTATAAACATTAATATATAAATATTAATTAGTTAACATTTATATTATATATTTATTAATTTGGGAGGTTAATTTTTAGAATTCTGACTACTTTCTGATTTAAAGGACAAAGTGGAAAGATAACACATTAAGGCTTCCAACCATTGCAGAAAGTCTTTGCTCTTACACTTGATCAGTAGAAGGTATGGATTTTAAAGAAATCTTTCTTCAATGATATAGGGTCTTGCAATGCCCCAACGTCATAATATATATGATTTAATTATTAAAATCAATTCTTAAAATTTATTGGAAAAGGTTCTCTAGTCTTGGGAATGTAGTAGTGAACAGAACAGAAATTTTCCCTCTGATACTCTTACATTTTCTGACATTTAAACCACTCTGTTATATCACTGTGTTTTCTTGTAGAATGTTTTGGCCAAAAAAGAAGGAATATTGGAAGATGTATTTATTTGGTTATTTGCTGATTTTGTTCACTGGCTTTTGATCAATCGAGATTTTTTTTTTTATGATGGTCACTCTGTAAATTTTCTGTGGATTTTGGAGTGATGGTAATGATTATAGTAATTACCACCTCCTTGGTGAAATTGCTTCTTTCTGAGAAAACAATTGTGCTTTCTTCATATGTTGGTAACAAGTGACTTAGGAAGCCTGACAGGTCCCTGTCTTTCCTAAGAGCAACAGTGTTGTGTCAGCTCTGTTTGCATTTTCATGGGAATTATAGCTTGTTTATTATAATCCTATAAAGATAATTATTAAATAGTTGCTCTGACCAATTTGACCTCTTGAAGTGATAGTTCAAGGAGGGGAGGAAGGATTTAAAGAAAGATTATTTTAATCATTTAACTCTCTTTGTCTCCATGGGAAAGTTGATGGTTGTTTCTCTGAGCTTGGGGATTACATAACAATAGTGTCAATTTGCATTTATATAACCCTTCCATATTGCTTTGTATGTATTTATATGGATTTTTCATTAGCTGTCCATAGAGACTCATTACCAAGGGCAGGGCCGGTATTATCATCTCCACTTCACAGCAGAGGAAACTGAAGCTCAGAGAGATCTCTGCCAGGGTCTCACGGGCAACTCGGGGATGAGCTGGTACTAGAACCAACATCTTTGCCAAGTAGGAGGTGGCTGTTTCCAGACACTGGCTGCCTGTCTGTGGCACAGCCGGTGAAGCCTGTTCTGGATGGTTACACAACTCCTGGAGCATTATTAAATATTAAGCAACATCCTTAATTCTGGAACTGAATACTAAGATCGGGCAAGGGCTAGGAAACATTATTTTAAAGGAAAAGTGCTGACTCTAATTATTTTTGTTATTAAACAATATTCCACTTAAGAATACTACCTTTTTCCCATTAAAAACTAAATTAGCAGAAGATACAGAGGAGCACAAAGAAGAAAGTAAAAATACTAATGACCACTAAACACTTAACATGTTTAATATTAAGGAAGTGTTTATCCTTTCTATGAACATATACACAATTTTTAATAAAATGAGATGATATTATAAACATTGCTGACCAATCAGGTTTTTCCGCTTAACACCGTAGCATGAACATTTCTACAAGTTGTTAAGTAATGCTCTTTTGAGAAAAGATATAAAACTTTATACTTTTGTTATTAAATTAATACATGTTCATTATATAACATTTGAATAATACAGAGAACAATACAGAGTGCTCCAGAGCTCAACTGTAAACTGGTGTTTACAGTTTAGTGCATATAGTTCTGCATTCTTCTATGAGGCCTGAATTTTACTGGTTACCTGGGCAGATGAAAGTTAGAAAAACTGCCCTGATGGAGAAGAGAACATCATTTATTTTAGAAAGTGCATATTTTCCTCACGAGAGCCAATATAACAATGTATAAAAAACAAATACGTCATTTATAATAATCGTTTCGAACATCCACAAAAAAATCCACTCCAGAATGCACCGCCACATGGGAATCCTTCTACAAGCTGAATCATCTTTGGCTATCTTCAAATAATTAGGTGGTGTGGGTGCTCTGATCTGCCTAATAAATTTAACTATCCTCTTTTAAAGATAATGCTTTTGGGTGCCTGGGGGCTTAGTCGGTTGAGCATCTGACTCCTGATTTTGACTCAGGTCATGATTCCAGGGTCGTGGGATCAAGCCTGTCATTGGGCTCCCCCTGGGCATGGAGCCTGCTTAAGATTTTCTCTCTCTCTCCCTCTCCATCTGTTCCGCATGCTCTCTCTTTCTTTCAAAAAAAGAAAAATAAAGGTGATGCTTCAGAGTCTGTGAACTCTGCCAGCCTTGCAAAATGAATTTCTCAGTTCAGTTTTCAGTTTTATCTAGAAGTTGTTCACTGCTTGGGTGACATAATACAGCCTATTATGTATCACAGGGTAGTAGTGATAATGGTTCACTGAGATTAGAGGGGTCAGATTGCTTTGTGAGCCATACACTGGCAAACACATATTGCCATGTAACTGAAGGGACTTCCAGATTAGTTAAGTACACAAATGACATTCGTAGATAATTTTATGTTTATTTAGCAAAGTAAAGTACAATAAATAATCAGAGAACCAGAGGTGCATATTCATTTAAGGGATAGTAATAATGCCTGACCCCTAGCAGGCGTTTATTAAATGTGTGTTACGTGTTGAATGGGTGAAAAATCCCAACTGAAGAAAAATTGGCCAAGAATGTAAACATCTCATTCACAAAGAAGAAATCCAAATGACCGATAGACACATGAGAGTTTCGCAACTTTACTAGTAAATGCAAGTTAAGACAGTTTTTATGCGTCGAATTGGGGAAAATCTTAAAAACTTGGCAATAGGAAGGGTTGATCTGAATGTTGGGGATATGGCACACTTGTATAAGGCTGGCAGGGTATAGAAAACAATATTCAACTTCGGGCAATGATTTGGCTGGCTCTCATAACCTAAAACTAGAACTAGCCTTTGCACGTTTGGATATGTACATAAGAACCACTCTCGCTCATGTGTCTAGAAGGAGACAAGCAGAGGAATTTTACTACAGCGCTGCTCACAATAGCAAACCACTAGAAAGAACCAATCTTTTGTTATTAGAAAGAGGAAATAACACAGAAAAAAGGAACACAAGATGATACCTGTAGACTGCAATATTTACAAACATTATTATAACAGGTAATAGCTGTATGTATATTAGCATACTTTTCAGTACATAATTTTGAGTGAAAAAAAGCGAGTTGCAAAATTATACACAGGTGAAGCTTTACGTGCTAAAACAACATGTCCAAAACTATACACCAATGGATGCCTATGTAAGCATGTGGAAAGAGGGAGAATGATCTGGAAGAACACACCACAGTGTGTTCTTTTTTACAGCAGTGGTTGTTTCTGGAAGGTAGGGAAGGTGGACAGTAAGAACAGCACGGGGAGGTGGCAGTTTCTTAAAGGGCTTTAACTGTAGGCATACAGTTTTATTGTTTTTCACTTACCATAAAAAGTGTGGATGCAAATTTGACAAAATACAAAAGGTAATGTTAATTCCCGGTGGTGGAACTATGGATGATTATGATTTTTGTACTGTTTTGCGTTTTAAAATAAGGGTCACTATGTGTGCCCACTCACTAAGTAATTAATTTACATGATACAAAATTTAAAAAGTACAAAATATTCCCTCTTTCTCTCCTATCGCCTACTCCCATTTATAGTTCCCCTTCGTAGAGACAGGTAATCATTGGTACTTTCTTATGGCATCTCTCTCTCTCTGTGTACACACACACACACACACACAGAGGAAATTATATATCCTTTTTTTCTGCACATGGTACCAAATTATATCTTTGAGGACTTTCAATACCTGCTCATACAGAAGTGTCTTCTTTTTTAAACAAATTTTTAAATGTTTATTTCTTTTTGAGAGAGAGACAGAGCATGAACATGGGAGGGGCAGAGAGAGACAGGGAGATACAGAATCACAGAAACCGAAGCAGGCTCCAGGCTCTGAGCAGTCAGCACAGAGCCCAATGAAGGGCTCAAACTCATGGACCACAAGATCATGACCTGAGCTGAAGTCGGATGCTTAACCAACAGAGCCACCCAGGCGCGCAAATGTTTTCTTATTTTTAATGACTACGTAGTCATTAAAAATAGTCATAGTATTTCATACACAGTTATAGTATTTCATCCTATGAGCCATATTTCTGGAGGGAATAAAACAACATACATAGTCATTAAAAATAGTCATAGTATTTCATACATAGTTATAGTATTTCATACATAGTTATAGTATTTCATCCTATGAGCCATATTTCTGGAAGGAATAAAACAACAGGAAAAAAAGGGGGAAGGGAGGTGAAAGGGAGACTGGGCCCTGCTGTACAAGAAAAGGTAACAATTCAGTAGACAATGGTGAAATCTCGAAGGTTCTGGAACAAGAATATGAGAGTATATGCTCCTTAAGAGGATTAATTTGGGAGTATGTTGCAGGCTGAACTGGAGGGAGATGAATAAATCAGCTAACAGACTAGCCAAAGACAAGGAGTGATAAGCACCTGACAAATTCTAGTGGTAATTAGAAGGGAAAGGTAGGAGTGCAGACAAGAACAATTGGGAGATGGTAATGTTCAGTGAAGTGACTGGGTGGGAAAGAAAGAGTCCCGGATAACTGACTCCAAGTTCTAAGTGAAGTGAATGAAGGAACTGCCATTCTGCCAACAGAAATAGGAAAGTCAGAAAAAAGAGCTGATGAGACCGGGAAAGAAGCAAAAACCCGTTTGGAGGCGCACTGAACACAAGGTTCCGAAGTAAATGCTCCAGAATTAAAACGAAAGGAATGTGGCTAATAAGAGGTGTTCAAAATCTTTAGAATGAATTGATGAGTGGAGTGTAGCATAGGAGCTGAGGAAGGCGGTCAGTGCTGGGTATGTGAATCAGGAGATACTGGCCTAGAAATAAAAGTTGAACTTTTATATAAGAAAATGGGTGAAAGTCCTGGCACTCCTATTCCTCAGCAGTGCAGGATGCTGAGTGTGGGACTGTCCACAATACTAATTTCTCTAGATAATACATTATATACATACGACATGCTACTATTACATATATATATATACACATATATATATATATGATGTGTTACTATTACTACCAATGGAAGGATGCAGTGAATGAAATTGTTGGGGGCAGACAGAGCTGGGGAGCTCTGCTCTAAAGGGGGGGCATATGCAAAATGACCTCCAAAGGCTGAAGGAATCATAAGACCAAAGAAAAAGACCGACAAGTCCAGCTTGACAAGAAATGGTTTATTAAGGAGGCTTACGGACAGAAGTGTACCATGGGTGGCCACAAGACATGCAGGTGTCCACAGCCTCACCTCCCCAAAGACCTGCTTTCATAGCCCTAGAGGCTGGGCGTATGGCTGGCAGACCACTGGGAAGAGAATGTTTAAGTCCACATGTGTGTCATTCTCGTATCTCCAGAGCAGATCAAGGGTGTTATGTGGAGGTGTACTTAAGGGTGTGCTTAAACAAAAAGAAAGAATGTGGGGTGAGGGACTATGCTCAGGAAGGCTTTCAGGTCACAGAGCGGTCACTATGGCGGATTTGTCTATGATGGTATGGGTCTGGTTCACACAGGAGCTTTGGCGAACCAGAACTTAGTGATTGGTGAAAAAGTGAGATCCACATCCATACCACCCTGCTAGTGGCCCCAGGATCATCGGATTTGCAAGTCCTTACAATCCTAAGTTATCGGGATTTGATTGATCTGGAGGAAGTGATAAAGAGAGGAGACAGGAAAGGGGACTTTAGTAAAGAGTTTGGAGTCCTAGCAAAGCAAAGATGATCAGGATTCATTCCATCACCATTAAGCCTTGCTCTCTCCAGCCTTCATGCATTCATTTGCTCATTCATTCTTTCCACAAACACCACTGGGTACTTGCTAGGTTCCAAGCACAGCTCTAAATGCTAAAGATGTATAAATGAAACACAAAACAAACAAAAAGCATTCCTTCTCTTCAGGAGCTAGGTTGAGTGAAATTACAGAAAAATCCTTTCTGGTATTTTTCCTAAGGACAGTCATGGATTCAGAATTTCTATATAGTAGGAGCAGCCATCTGGTGAGAAGTGGGGGCTAGAAAATTATTTTAAAAGCACATTTATTTATTAAATCTACTGTTTTTTTTAAAAGGTAATTTTTGGGGGTGAGATTGGGATCCTAAAGGATATTATCGAAAGATAAAACCCCCCAAGGCCATCCCTTTGCTTAAGTCAATATTTTCAGACAGGCTTTTTGAATTTATATCATTGTATTGTAAATAATTGGCTGAATCCAAAAGGCACACTTTTCGTAGAGAAGACCTTGCTGATAGGAATGAAACAGGGGACAAACAAGGTTCACTTGGGGACAACTGGTGACGGAGTTCCCACATCGCACCTTTTCTGAGCTGTGCAGAAAGAGCTTGAGCTTAGCAGCCTGTTTTTACATACCAGACCAGAGCTATGATAAAAGTCACATGACCTTGAGCAACTCCTCTCTGAACTTCATATCCTCCCCTGTGAAATTGAGAACATAAAGCTATGCCTAAGATTCTTATGTGGACAAAATGTAAGGTCCGACCTATAGCAGGCTCTCAGTAAACATTTCTTTCCTCTCTCTTTGCCCCTATGGTCTGAAAGTCTAGAGACTGAAAGAGGTCCAGTGATGCAGAGAATGGACAACACATAGGAGTTCTTTCTCACTTGCCTGTTTCTCTTCCTGCCTAAATCTGTCACACTGAGGTGTGAAAAAGTCATTTGATCTACTGGGGTTTCCAGTAGTGAGAGAGGCATTGTGCTCTCTCCCATGTTTGTGTTTATTTTGTACTTGCTTCAGTTTCCGCCCAGAATCTTATTCCACATCGTAATATGCTTGGCAGATGTCTGCTCTGTGTCCAAGACTGCACTAGCCTTCCCTTTTTGGGAAGCTTTATCTGGAGGCCCTGCAGAGGATCAGTGCATTTCCTCCTGGTTGCCACATCATCACTAACCCCGACCTACCTCTATGTGCTGGATATTGGCTGTTTGACCCTCTGGATCCTTTTTCAACCTGTGTTAGTTTCCTGGGACTGCTGTAGCAAACTAACGAAAATTTGGTGTCTGAAAACAGCAGAAATGTATTGTCTCAGTTCTACAGCCTGAAGGACCCAATCAGGGTATTATTAGAGCCATGCTCCCTCCAAAGGCACCAGGGAAGAATCTGTTCTGTGCCTCTTGCCCACTTTCTGGTAAAAATAGCCATTCCTTGGCTTGTAGATGCATTGCTCCAATCCTTCATTCTCACAGTCTTCTGTGTGTGTGTGTGTGTGTGTGTGTGTGTGTGTGTGTGTGTGTATGCATTACTCCAACCTTCATTCTCACTGTCTTCTCTCTTTCTCTCTTTCCCTGTGTGTGTGTGTGCATGTGTCCAAATTTTTCCTTTTTATAAACATGTCAGTAATACTGGATTAGGGCCCACCTAATTTCCAAATGAGGCTACATTCTAAGATACTGGGGTTAGGACTTCAAGACACCATTTTTGGAGGACACAGTTCAATCCGTAACATAGCCCTTCTCCATTCTGTATTCTGGGGGAGAGAAATGCCCTTTATGAAAGCATCTACATGCTCTCAGACATCACTCAGTATAGTGTAGATTGTAGTGTAGATTATAGTGTAGACTGAGGGGCAGTAGAGAGATATGAGGTCAGAGTTTTGAGTGCCCTGGTGGTGTACTTCCTGTGGGCTGACCTTGTGCTGACTCTGTCCTTCAGTGGTCAGTCACTGCCTCATGGGCAGTTATTCTTCATAACTCCTTCTCCTTCTAGGGCTGCTGACTACTCCCTCTCCTCGTGTTTGAAGCCTGGGGCTGGTAACTGGCCATATTAGCCCCAGGTCACTGCACCGCGCTTTGTGCTTCTCTCATATGAACACCTTTGCAAACAGTCCATTTGGAAATAAACCTCTTTAAGGAACTGCACTTGGGGTGCATCTTTCTTTTCTGTTGGGATTTCTAAAGATAATTATCAAAAGTGTTACTTTTCTATTAAATATCTTACCTGTTTTATTAACGATAGTATTCATTTCTTCAGGGCATGTATCACACCGTTTGTTAAGCTCTGTATCACAGCACTTAGCATATTTCCTGCTGGTAGTCGATGTTGAATAAACATTTTTGGTGGGAGGGAAAGGGAGAATGGAAAGAATGAAGGGTGGAAGGACTATAGACACCAAGTGGTTTTCTCACCTTGATGTAGTTTTCTGACAGCCTCAAATTCTTCTCCCAGACTCTAAGTCAACTCAATAGCCATTCTCTGTGTGCTTGCTCTGTGCAAACCTCTTCACTGGGTGTTGTGGGAAGCTGGTAATTAAAATGTGGCTCATTCCTCTGGCAAGTTTTGTCAGTGAATGGACCAGTGTAGCTAGAGGTTAGTGAAGTAGGGGATGTCTCTTGGTAGAGTTGGAAGTAGGGTATTAGACTAATAGGAGAGGCTTGGAACAGCTTCTATGGATACAGGGAGAGGATTGATGAGCGACATTAAGGGCCAAGGTGAGACTGCATGGCAAGAATTTATAATGCATCTAATCCGATTTATCCTGTACTCTGCTACCAGATTAATTGTCCTAAAGTACATTGGGGTAATGTCATTCCGTGCCTTAAAATCTTCAATGACTATTTCCTATGAAGAATGAGCCCCTATTTTGCCAAAACCCTCTTACTTTCTGATACCTATTTCCCCCTAGTTCTCTGTCCTCTAGTTAAACTAGATGAATCTTTATTCTTCTGATAGCTTCCCTTCCCACCTCCATGCCTTTTCTCATTAATTCCCCTTCACCAAGAAAGAAAGGTCTTTTCACTACTGGGAGGCACTGGTGGAAAGTGGAGGGCAGAGGGGAGGTGAAGTGAGATGGGAAGTCATTTCTGCCACTCATTCTTTGCCTCTGGAAGCATCTCCTACAGTGGTCCTGTCTTCCAGCCTGGACGTCCGGACTTTAGGCTTTCATCCTTCTTCCCGGCATGTCTCCTGCTCTAGGGGAAGCATCAGGGCCCTGTGGCCATTCATATCTGGGTTTTCTCACTGTTTCCTGTTTAGATTTTCCCACACCTTTGATATTCTCTCTAGTGAACCATCTGATTTGACCATTTTTCTGATTGGATCCTGACTATAGGCCACGCCTCTGTACTGTGCCGTCTTCCTCATGAAATTTTTCATAATCTTGCTGAAAAGGAATTTTTTCTTTCTTTAAAGCTTCTTTATTTAAAAATTTTTTTTCTTAATATTTATTTATTTTTGAGCCAGAGAGAGACAGCACGAGCTGGGAAGGGGCAGAGAGAGAGGGAGACACAGAATGTGAAACAGGCTCCAGGCTCCGAGCTATCAGCACAGAGACCGACATGGGGCTTGAACCCATGGACAGTGAGATCATGACCTGAGCCGAAGTCGGCTGCTTAACCAACTGAGCCACCCAGGTGTCCCTTTAAAGTCTCTTTAAACTTTAAAAAAGTATCTGTTATTCCAGCTATCATTTTTTCTCATAACATCATTAAAATGTCTACTAATTTTGAAACAAAGAAGAAATAATCTCAGAAATTGAAGATGTGATTGACAATTATGAATACTTACTTTATGTCCCTTTATGGGCCCAAACCATTTGTTTAGTGTGGTGCTCTTTTCTTCCCTGCTACTAGTTGTAAGCTCTTTAGGACCATACTGCTCTTGGTGTTTCTTTTTCTTTTTTTAATGTTTATTTTTGAGAGAGAGATACACACACAGTGTGAGCAGGGGGGAGGGGTAGAGGGAGACACAGATTCTGAAGCAGATACCAGGCTCTGAGCTGTCAGCACAGAGACCAGTGTGGGGCTCGAACTCACAAACCGTGAGATCATGACCTGAACCCAAGGTGGGCACTTAAGTTGGCCTGAGCCACCCAGGCGCCCCTCTTTAGGCTTCTTTTTTTTACAGCATCTGGCAAAGAACTTTGTATACAGTACTTATTTATTGAATTGGATATAGACATTAATTGCATGCTATGTATATATTCATTTTCATTTCATTTTCTAATTATTCATTGCTAACATACAGACATAAATGAAATTTTTACATTGATTTTTGTCCTGAGACCTTGTCAAGTACTTATTTGTTCTAATGCTTTTTTTAGATTCTTTACAGTTGTTTGATACACTATTATGTCATCTGCAAATAAAGATAGTTTAATTTCTTCACTCTATGGATGTCTTCTTTATTTTTTAATATTTAAATATTTCCTGGGCTTGTTGCAAGAGACAGCACAATGTTGAATACGTCTAAAGTATCTTTGCCTGTTCTTGACTTTAGGGAGAATATATTCAGTCTTTTATCATTAAGTACGATGTTAATTACAGGTTTTTTGGTACAGATTCTTTATGGGGTTGAGTAAGTTCCTTTCTATTCCTAATTTGCTGAGGCTTTGTATTATAAATAGGTGTTGAATTTTGTCAAATACCTTTTTTTCATCTGTTGTAATTATCATATGGCTTTTCTCATCTTTTTTTCCTATTAATATAGTGAATATTACAGACCATTTTTCAAATCAAAGTCTATATTTTTTTATATTCTGTTATGAAATTGACTTTTGATTATAATAGGTGTTTGTAAATTTTGTCTTCAGGAATTGATTCTCAAGTTTTCAGATTTGTAGATCTGAAATGTCAGAGAAGTAACAGCAATGTTGAAGTCTTTCCTGATAGTTATTTCATGCCTCCCACTACTATATTCAGAAAGACAGATATGACTGGGCTAGTGTACCAAGGTCAATAGCATAGAGTAATCTTCCTTTAAGTGTGACTCAGGAATCCCTTGAAACAGAATTACTTATGGTGCTTGATGAAATTGTAGATTCATGTCTACTTCAATTGATACTTCTTTCATACTCAAGAGACCAAGGCCGTGATACCTACATTTTAAACAACTTTCACAGGAATCATTCCTACCAAATTTAGAGAATCCCTGTTGCATACTTAATTACGTTTGTATGTGTGGGTTTGTGATTGGGGGCTCACAACATATCTTTTCTGCTTTTTGATATAAAAGATATTATTATTCTGATTTTATAGATGTTAAAATTGAGGTTCGGTAAGGTTATAAAAACTCACTTGAGTTCATTCAGCTAGTGAGAGAGTCAGGATTGGAACCCAAGTTAGAGCCTGATGTCAATCAATAGCATAGATGCCTTCCTGGGCATTCATAGTTTATATTCCAAATTAATTTTGCCAGAACTGTCCTTAAGATTTTCCCAGTCATTTGCTTTGCTTTATCTTTGTACAGGTTTTTACATCCTCATTTAAGTGGAAAATTTTTGTGATTCAGCCAAAAATGAAAACTGAAATTACTTTCATTGTATTTAAATTTTAAAAAATATGTATTTCTTTTTGAGAGGAAGAGAGACAAAGCATGGCTAGGGGAGGGGCAGAGAGAGAAGACACAGAATCCAAAGCAGGCTCCAGGCTCTGAGCTGTCAGCACAGAGCCCGACGTGGGGCTTGAACTCATGAACTGTGAGATCATAAGCAAAGCTAGAGCTGGATGCTCAACCAACTGAGCCAGAAAGGCATCCCTGAAACTTACTTTCTAAAAGCAGCTGCTTCTTTTTGATTCACAAATTTTGATTCAAGATTCATATTTGGGAAAACCAGCAAAGCAATGAATTCTCTAAAAGAAGAATCTTTTTGTTCTTTTCAGATGCCTTCTTAACAGCCCAATGATACCAAAAGAGTTGAAAAGTATATGAAAAACATTAACGGATACTGATTATTAAAAACCCTTTGTAAGCAACAGACTAATTTTGCAATTTAATACAATGGAAAAAATTTTAATGTAAAAATTTCAAAATAAAATACAATATTGGCAGCTAGGATCCAATAACATATGAAAAGAGGAATTTACCATAATCAGGACAAGTTTATTTCATAACTATTAAAATAATTCATTAATATACCTCATCACGTTAATAGAAAAAAATTAAAAGGAAAAATATGAAAATATGATCATTTCTATAAAAGCAAGAGATCTTTAATAAAAATCAATATTCATTCTTATTTCTAATTTTAAAACATTAATAAAATAAGAATAAATGGGGACTTCCTTAACACAAATCAACCATTTCTCTCAAACCAAGAGTTGGCACCATGCTTAAGAGTAAAATGCTAAAAATATTTTTATAAACCCCAAACCACATTAGGCATCTGTTAAGACAATGTTGATATCAAGGTACGTATTGTGTTCTGGAACTTTTAGTCATTAGATATCGAGACACCTGGGTGGCTCAGTCAGTTAAGCAGCTGTCTCTTGGTTTTGGCTCAAGTTATTGTCTCATAGTTTCATGAATTTGAGCCCCATGTCCAGCTCTACATTGGCAGTGCAGAGCCTGCTTGGAATTCTCTCTCTCCTCCTCTTTCCCTGCCCCTCTCCCACGCATGCTATCTCTGTCTTTCAAAATGAATTAGCCCCTAAGGTGGGTCTTGAATTCATGAACCCCTCAAGATCATGACCTGAGGCGAAATCAAGAGTCAGATGCTTGACCAACTGAGTCACCCAGGCGCCCCCAAAAGCAAATCATTCTTTAACATATTTTACTATAAAGAATGAAGTGTTTTACACATTTTTCCACATCAAACGATTCCTTCTCTCTCAGCCTTTCTTTTTTCTTTTTTGCTTTTCTATGTTATTAATAACAAAGGCAAGTTTGTTGCCCAAACCTTGAAATCAGTGGTAGAAAAATAACAAAGGAAAATCCCCAAGCCATGTAATAAGAAACTGGGAGCGCAGGCTAGGTGTGCGTTGTGGGGGAGGGGATGGATAGATGACCAGCCAGCCTGGGAAGATCAGGTGCAGGTACCGGAGGTGTTGAAGTTGTCCAGCACCCTGCTGTCATCCTCTCGTCACGTTGGCCTTTTTGGGGTCTTCAAACCCAGACCATGGCACCACCTTCAATACAAGCACTGGTAAACAGTGGCACTGTTCTTGGAGTGAGCAGATACTGATTTTTTTTTCTTCTCTTGCTGACACTGGGAGCTTTTAGAGTGAGGAAACTTGGTGTGGGAGAGGGGAGGCTGGGATGGACACCCAGCACCTATCTCGAGGGATTTTCCTCCAGGCAGATTTGGAGGAAACACCATCTGGATGGAAACCCCAGAGGGCAGCGCTGTAACTGCCCAACAAAGGGGTGGGTAGGAGGGCGTCCTATGCACATCTGGGCCCCAGGGCCCCGCTGTGCATGGAAGTCAATGGTCGCAAAGCAGCGGCTGTATCTGCACACAGGCACACCCATCGCGCCCACCAGGAACCTCTCCAGGTTCCAGGCGATGTGGTTGCAGCACACTGGATACAGGCGGACCACCGTGAGCGGTCACTGGGGCAGTGGGGTGGTCGCTGGGTGACTGCAGAACCTCGCCTGGAAGGTTCACCGCTTGTCTCCAATAGCCAGAAGTTGGGCTCGAACCACCGCAGGGTAGGACATACCTGAGGGAATTCAGGATCTCTTCGCTCTTGGCCTTCTCCTGAGGCTTGAGATGGTTGCACGGGAAGCCGAGCACTGTATGTATAAGAATAATTTAGGGGACTTGCTAAAAATGTGTCACATACATTTTTACTCCGAAGTTTAAATACCACTCAAGACATCACCGACCTCTCCCACACTCCATGCTTTGGAATCCTTGTAGAAATTCACAACCGATTACATTCATTTGGGTATTTTATCTTACTGCTTTTTATTACTTGGGTGATGTGTATGTGAGGTACACATACCTGGGGTAAAACTGGGGTAAATCCAGGGGCTCCTGGGTGGCTCAGTGGATTAAGTCAAGTCCTGATCTCACGGTTTGGGAGTTCCAGCCCCACGATGAGATCTGTGCTAAGCAGCCCGGAGCCTCCTTTGGATTCTGTGTCTCCCTCTCTCAGCCTCTCCCCTGTTCGGGCTGCCTCTGTCTCTATCGCTGTCTTTCTCTCAAAAATTAAAATTAAAATTAAAAATAGGAGAAAAAGCTGGGGTTAACCCAAAATTAAAAAAAAAAAAAAGTTTACACCTCTGAAATATTCTGGAATTTAAAAAAATACACAGAAAAACTGGCTAGTGGTAATGAAGGGCTTAGGCCACATCTGTATTCTATGAAAGAATAAGTCCTACATATAACTGGAAGTAAAGTTATTAGGAGAGCTTTAGATGAATGGTAGAGTGAAACTTTTGATTGTATATGTAACTATATAGTCTTTCTACTAAGAAGACTTTTTTTCTCCCCAGATATTAAACTAACCATGAAGAAAAATATTATCAATACACGGTTCTCTTTTGTAAATATTCCCAATGTGATTGTTCCAGATATTGAAAAGGAAATAAGGAGGATGGAAAATGGAGCATGCAGGTAAATCCGTGCATTGATGACACCAGCCACTGTTCATAAATCTAACCAGGTTTAATTTCCGTTTAATTTTTAATTTGTGACTCTGCTCTTTGTAATTTGTTTAATTTTGTGTCTGCATTTATACTTTGGAACAGCATAACTTGTCTCACAAATGAACATAGATATTATTGTGGTGCTTATTTGGAAGTACTTATGCAAGGCCTTTTCTCATGGGACATTTCATATCTAAAGGGATAGCACTGGCATACATGAATGTGAAAATAATATAAAGTGTCATATGCTGAATGTTTTAGAAGTATAATTTAAAGTTACCCTATAAATGAATAGGCATTTATACACATATATTGAATTTATTTTTTGCGGAAAGAAATGTCATTATAGGTTGGTTCATGCAAATGTATAATGTGATCTAAAGCATAGATACCATACTTTCTATTTGATAAATATTAACATTAATCAATGCATCAAATAATAGAAATACGGAAGACCCAGAAAGTAATTTCTTAATTACACACACGTTACTGAATTGTGCATATACTCTACCTAATTCCATGAATTCTAGTAGTTGTCATTTCCCTCTAATTAAAATGCGGCAGAGGCGCTTGGGTGGCTCAGTTGGTTGAGCATCCGCCTCTTGATTTCGGCTCAGGTCTTGATTTCAGGGTCATGGGACAGAACCTTGCATTGGGCTCTGCGCATTGTGTGAGGCCCGCTTAAAAAAAAAGGGGTCGTGTGTTAGTTTGAGAGGGAAGGAGAAAAGATGAGGCAGTGGCAGTGGCCTCCTAATGAGAAATGTTATTCCTTCATAATAATTTAAAACATTGATCTAATTCACCTCTGCCTCTTGTTGAACCATAGCTCTTTTTCTGATAATGATGATGATGATGATGACAGTGCTTCCGTGTTTGAAGAATCAGAGAATGAAAACCCCCATGCAGGGGATTCCTTTGGAAATAACTCACGCATCAGGGGACCATCACAGAGGTGGGCAGTACGATCTATCCCTCCAAATCTCTTTCTAAACTATTATTTAGATGAAGGAAAGGTATTCTCCTCCTCCCCTGACCACAGTTCCTATTACCCAGCCACTACGCAAGATCTCAGGAGTAACTTGCTACTTACTCTTTTCCTCTCTTGGAAACCACAGGCTGATGATTATTCATGTCCATGGGGCTTTACATCACAAACACTCTTGCTCATCATTTTCCCTGAGATGTGTCTCCATCTCGTTAGAACCTCAGGCCCTAGTCCTCTCTGACTTCGTCCTTCTTTCTGAACCTTCTTTCAGGGTCCTGTGGCAGTGGTATGTGGGACAGGTTGGCTGTCATCCTCTAAAATGCTGTATACATTTGACCCTACTTTCAGGGAAGTAGAGCCCTCTAGTGAGTAGCTAGAACAGAAAAGCTAGAAATCCTTAGCAGGAAATGAAGCCCTCATGAAAACTTCACACACTGACTCTGAGGGTGTGGAACGAATGTGATTTTGGTGTGGATCGGGAGTTCCCCTACCGTGGAACGTACTTACTTTTTCTTTGCTTTTTCTTCCTCTTTTTTCCTCTCTCTTATTTCTGTTTCCACCAACCACCTTCAGTTTCCCCATTGTTTTTATTTGTCTCTTCTTCTCTTCTAATCTTCTCTCACAATCTAAGTCTTATTTAGATCTCTTACTGGCATCCACGTTGGCTCACTTGAGGCCATGGAGGATGCTAATTTTTGGTGTTAGTACTGATTGATAGGTATTTACTAGTGACTTTGGTTCATAGCACTGATATTCAGCAACTCAAGCTTCGTGAAGGCTCCGTATTTTCAAAAATTGTCTAGGGAGTAGTTAGCAACTGAAGATAAGTTGTTCTTTAAATTTTTTTTTTATGTTTATTTATTTTTGAGAAAGAGCTAGAGAGAGACAGAGCACAAATGGGGGAGGGGCATAGAGAGAGAGAGGCATAGAATTCCAAGCAGACTCTAGGCTCTGAGCTGTCTGCACAGAGCCCAACATAGGGCTTTAATCCACCAACCGTGAGATCATGAACCACGAGATCATGACCTGAGCTGAAGTCGGCTACTAAACTGACTGAGCCACCCAGATGCCCTGTTAACTGGTTCTTTAAGACTTCTTAGGGCAGCTGGGTGGCTCAGTCAGTTAACCACCTGACTCTTGATTGTGGCTCCAGTCATGATCTCACGGTTTGTGAGTTCAAGCCCTGCATCAGGCTCTGCTCTGACGGCATGGAGCCTGCTTGGGAATCTCTCTCCCTCTATCTCTGTCCCTCCCTTGCTTATGCTCTATCTCTCTCTCTCTCTCTTAAATAAAATAAGCATTAAGAAAAGAATTTTTAAAAAAGACTGTTCTTTAAGATCATGGACATTATGCAGTTGGTAACAATTATGATTTCAGAGTACTTTTTATTTTCCAGGAAGCAGTACCTGCCTGGCACCATTGCACTTTTCAATGTTAACAACAGCAGCAATAAGGAGCAGTAAGTACATTTCCAATAGAAAACCAAAGGTTTGCTTTTAAAGAACACCAGTAACATGTAGGAATATATCTGAATCTGCTATAGAGGAAATCTTTATTAGGAAAACTCTATTTAATACAATGGCAATGGTATTCTATTATTTTGTCATGGAGTTATTCTAAAAAAATGTGGCTACCCATATTAAAAGCAGCATATATTTATGTATGTATATGTGTTTGAATATATATATTCAAACTACAGTCTACAGTGTAAATGCAGCTGCCCCACCTGGTGGACAAAAATAAATGAAATATCAGTAATCCCTTCCGTTCTGAGCCAATGTGTCTTAGGTCAATTCCTTAGGAGACAGTCTCTGAGAAGGAGGTTTGTGCGCAAAGGATTATTGGGACTGAACTTAGGAATGATACCTAGAAGGGAGTTAGGGGAGCAGAACCGGGCAGAGGGAGAAGTTGAACTTCAGAGAATAGAGTTGACGTGTCATATGATCCCATGGAAAGCTCTAGAGCAAGGATGGCCCTTCAGAGTTGTGTCATAGTTGGGCAGTAGGATTGGGCCATTGCACTCACGCACAGTCATTGGATGATGGCTCTCCCTAGAATGGAGGGGGGCATAGTTTTGAGCATGGTGGCTTCCTTTAGCCAAAGCCAGACAAAGGATAGGGGGACTGTGAGCTGTGAGCAAGCAATACTCTTGGCAGGTGGGGAATGAGTGCCAGAGTTCTGTACACTATTGCATCCATAGCACACTTCTTGTACTGCTCAGGTCTGCTTTCTTCATATAGAATATTCACCCCATTTGGGAACACCTCCTCCAGGAATCTCATTCTTTTTTCCTGAGGAAGCTTATAAGAGGAAGGTTAATGGGATGAACTCAGGTCCCTAACAACTGCAGCTGGTCTTGAGGCTTCAACTGAAATTGCTTATGCCCTCCTTTCCTACTCATTCCAGAGTCTTGTCACCTCTGGCCAGCACTTCTGTCGGTCTAGATGATTTATTTTGTGGACTGAATGATACAGACCCTTATTCCTGATGGATTTGAGCCCCTGGTCACTGTGTCTTCCTTGAGTTATAGCTGTTGTATTTGTCCATTAACCACTAAAAGTGGGGTAGAGAACACCAGAGACACCAGAGTGGATCATCTATGTGCCAAATATACTCCAATCTGCCCCCCGCCCCCATATATAACACAGCAACACTATCTAGTTCTGATTAAAGAAGTCAGTTTCTTTTGCCAGTATGGTGACACCTTTTCTTGCCTATTGGTTTTGTGGCATGAGGGGCCTAACATGACTAGGGAGCAGTCCATAGCTTAATGTTTAATGAGCCATTACTGTGTTCCCTGGAAGACACATGACCTACCTGGAAACCTCTCGCTCCACAGAGCATAAGGCTGTGGGGATGAGAAGCACACATTTCCTCTGCGAGTCACTCCTACTTCAGCTCCTTGGTTACGAGACCCATACATGGTCATTTGCTTTTCCACACAAAATAGATGACTGTGCACTGCTTGAAGCTGTGTCATTAGAAAGAGTAACTTTACCATTATCTTTCAAGGTCACTTCTAAGTAGGGCTATGATATACACATAGCCCATTTTGGCTTGTATACTGATGTCAAGCTGACCCATTCATTGACTAGTTCATCATAGATGATGACCTGTAAGACCCACGTATATGGCCATGCTGGAGAGTTGAAGAGTAGGGGCTGATGCAACTGTGGTAGATGACATGACAGAAGGGTAGTGAGCCACCTGCTCAATCCCAGATATACCGCTTCATCATGTGATAGATTGGTATACAACCTTATGACTTGTTAGTCTGTACAGAATCCAACTCGTGGTCAATGGTCATTTTTGGTCCCATGGTTAGTGAGTCCTCTTTCAAGGCCCTGTTAACATGATGCCATTGATATAGTGGGCCAATGTGAGGCTCTGAGGAATGTCCAGATAGTCTAGGTCCTTCTAGGCTGTGTTACGACATTAATCAGGAGAGATAACATATCCCTGGAAAAGACTATTAAGTGTGCCATTTTCCATCCCGTAACTATTGCAGATTCTCTTCCCTGGTAGTGATAAAAAAATAACACAGGTAAGGACTGTGACTGGCCCAGAACACTAGGCATGTGGTTTAGATTGCATGAATGCATTGTTTTTCACATTTCCCATAGGAGCCACAATTGGGGCTGCTATGTGTTTGATTTTGCAGTAGTCTGCTGCCATTCACTAGTATCCATGTGAATTTTGTAGGGACAAGACATTGAATTAAATGTGGGGAGACCACCACCCCTGCATGCATTAGGTCTTTAAGGGTTACATTTTCTTTCCTTTTCAGGATGCTCTATGGTTTTCAATGAGCAGGTAGAAGGCAGCTTGAGGGCTTCCACTTGGCCCTCCCCCTTATGATAGCTCTTACTCTAGGAGCCAAGGAACTAATGGGAATGAGGGTTCTGCCAATGACCAAATATCTACATTCCACTGTTACATTGAAGAACTAGAGAAATGACCACAATGGGGATCTTTAGATCCAGTGGAAACCCCCTAAGTCATAAATCATATAGGACTCCGTTATTACTAGGCCACCATATACTACCCCCTCCCCCACTTTAATGGGAGGCATGATGATGCTTCAATCCCTGGGGCTCAATATCAGCTTAGGTCTTATGCCAAACACCCTTTAATATATCTCGGTACTCCCTCTTCACCCAGCCTACAGTCACCTACGTAAATGACCACAGATTTTCTTTGGTGGAAAGACTGGGGAAATCCTTACTGAGTATACTTGTCATGGTGTTTGCAGAGTCTTTCTTCATGGGGTCTTCTCCTTCAGTCAGTGGTTTCATTTCTGAGAATTGGCTCAGATTTAGAAACTATTCATAAGGTTGTGACTTTTTATCAGGTTGTGTTGCCTTCAACCTCTTAATCATCCATACCTGCTCTGTTTTCATTGTATACATTAAACAGTATCCCCAATAAGTCAAAAGGATGCCCATCTATCTAGGAATACAGTATTTGATTAACTTCTTCCATAGCTGTCTATGGGTTAAGCCCCCTGGCTACCATGCTCACCTTCAGGGTAATTATAGTTATTGGACCCATCTCTCCTCTGATGTGTAAGCACTGCCACCAATCTCTTAGTCTCAGGTTCTGTTGTGTCCATTGCTCTCAGGGAACCCAGTTTTGTACCCAGTTTAGCATCTCCCACTCCAGCCCTGGCTTATAGAGGACTGTACCACTGAGTTCCTTAATGATGCTGGTGCCTCTCTCACCAGCACATTCCTTATCATTTTTGTGTCCTCTGAGGCCTCTTAGGGACCACAGTCAGTTGGTGGGTTATCTTCCTTACCTGGTATGTCCACTTCAGCACATCACTTCTCTCAGTCTTCCTGATACTTTCCTCCACCATCTGTCATGGCACTTTGCAGTTTCTATTCCACTTAGCATGAATCATCATTTTTTCTGAGCTTCTGAGAGCCATCCCAACAGGTTGTCGGCACCATTTCCAAGGATCTGCGCTAGAGGGTTGAAACCTATAAAACAAGAGTGTGCTTTCATGGTAATAAATTCTCCCTTGTCCCATTTTATGTTCTGTTCCTCTTTGTACATGACAGCCTTAGGTGCCAAGACCCACTTCCTTATCTAATTCATTTCCTATTTCTCCTCAATAGCAGCATTCAGCTTTTCCTGGGCGATTCATATGTGGACTAAGTTCACTTGTACATTTGCACCTGAAAATGTTCTTTCTTTTAGTGGCCTCACTCTTCTCAACTGCTTCAACCCTTACCCATACTTTGAGGCCTAGTCGTAACTCCCTTTAACATCCTCCCTGACTACCCTAATGGTAGTGCCATGCCTGTTCATCCACATCTGAAGAATAAACTTTCCCAAGACCCTTGAAGAGCCAACAATGGCAGCCTATTTTGACCTTAGGTCTGCCTGACTCCAGAATGCATTCTTCAGCTGACAGAGAGAGCCAACTGTAGGAAGAAGCCTCAAATCACATAATCACCACTGCAGAAGAAATTGTAGATAGAAAAAAGATAGAAAATTCAGTGAATGATTCTAAGAATTGGGATTCCAGTGTGTGGAGTTTTTTGACTACTCATAAAAAATTGCTTCAGTCATGATTATCCCTCTCAAGAAAACTGATGGCATTTTCTTGAAATTCTTCAAGCTCTTACTCAATAATAAATATAAGGGATATCAAGAGGCTTACATTTTAAATAATAAATATTTTTGGACACATGGAGGCTTTGAAAGTGCACTCTTAGGGGCTGTTGTTTCCTAAATTTCCTTTGTTGGGTTTATGCCTTTGTCCACCCCCCATCTTCAATTTTCCATATGCACTAACCCAGAGATTTTTGGGTGTTTGTTTTATTATCTGGTGCAGGTCCATTTTTGTAGACTCTCCATTAGAAGACCAGATGTCTAGTTCCTAGCACAGGGACAGGTCTCTGAACACAAAGCTCTGATTTCTTGCTCAATAGAGAGGGAAATAAATAAGAACGGAAGTCAGAATGTAATTTGACTGTGTGACTTCGATATTATCTCTTCTTTAGAGAACCAAAAGAAAAAAAGAAAAAGAAAAAAGAAAAGAAGAGGTAAGTTAGGCTTTGGCATGAATGATATCTGATATTTTGGCCCATAACATTTTTGTATTTTATTACTAACTACATCTCTCACTTTTCAGCAAGTCAGATGATAAAAATGTAAATAAAAAGGACTCAGAGAAGAAAAAGAAGAAAGAAAAGGAAAAAGAGAAGAAAAAGAAAGAGGAGAAAGGGAAAGATAAGAAAGAAGAGTAAGTGTTTTTATTGGCATTGAAATTGGGAATGAATTTGTAATGGATTTTGGATGTAAGGATAATTGCCTGAAAGTTTATAATACGAAGCCCTGGGTAAAAGACTAAATAAATTGTTCTTGAATGGAAATTAATCTTTTTCTAATTTCCTTAAAATGAGCAGTGGTAGTTTTATTCTTGCCTTTGTCATCAAGACTTTTCAATGTTATGGTTAATTGCCTTCCTTAAGTTCTGGTAAAGGTAAATTTTACCATTGGGAGATATTTGGATTTCAAGAGGATTGGGTTTCTGGGGTCTTACCACTAACTTTTTAAATTGGAATTAAAAAATTAATAATTTTACTAACATTTTTGAGTAATAAATACTGTATGACCAATACTCCAAAGTAAGCAAGTCTTCTTGCAAAAGCCATGCTTAATTCTGAGAGCAGTACAAATGCTTATTAAAACTCTAGCCATTTGAAAGATCCTTTGTAAACAAACATTTGGGGGTGAGAATTTCATATGGGTAAGGCTGAATGATATTTTCTTTTTTCTTTTTTTAAATGTTTTATTTATATCTAAGAGAGAGAGAGAGACACACAGCGTGAGCAGGGGAGGGTCAGAGAGAGAGGGAGTCACAGACTGAAACAGGCTCCAGGCTCCGAGCTGGCAGTCAGCACAGAGCCCGATGCGGGGCTCGAACCCACGAACCTCAATGAGATCATGACCTGAGCCAAAGTCGGACGCCTAACCGACTGAGCCACCCAGGCGCCCCTGAATGATATTTTCAAAACGATCTTTTTCCTTTTATTAAAGAGAAAATTGTTTTCTAAATTTAAAGAAAACTCGTTACCAAATAATACTTACTTATTTGTGCCTGCTAGAAAGCCATTGAAGTTCTTCGAAAGGGAAAAATCCTTTCCAGTATAGGCTTGGGGTGCCTGTCTAGCTCAGTCAGTAGAGGAGACAACAAGCTTTACACTGGGTGTAAAGATTACTTAAAAATAAAATCCTTAAAAACAAACAAACAAAAAAACCCAATCCCTATGCCCAAAACCAATAGAAGCTTGATACTAGACAAAAAAACTTTTCCATTTGATGATATATTTCCTTCCTTCCTTCCTTCCTTCCTTCCTTCCTTCCTTCCTTCCTTCCTTCCTTCCTTCCATTTTCTCTTCATCTTTCATAGATGCTTATGAACAAGTACCTTTTATTAGATTGTGTTATACTCTTCTTTCCATGCAGGTGAGCGCTCCCTCTCACAGTGTAGTTCCTGATTGTTTTGTTACCTGGTAGGAGGAGTGGTAACACCACCATTCGCTCACCACCCACGAGCTACCAAGGAAGCCTTTGGAATATCCAGAGTCTGGCATGATCTGTGCCATTATTCCTTTTCAGTGGTTGAATTGATGGAAGAAGTAGCTGCAGCATCATAGCAAAACAAGGGCTTTAATAAAAGTCTAGTGTAAGGTTTTATGTAAGACTAATCATTTAACCATCTAGCCAGCCCTCACTAAGCAATTTCTGATGTCTAATACACTCATGCCAAGCGAATCTTCTCCCTGTAGGGTGAGCTTCTCGGGCTTAGTTCTGTTTCATTAACTGTGGGTAACGGACATAACCATATTTAATATTTGACATAAAAAATTTCTTGTTTCTTGGTAACCTTCCACTTCATTTCTAATTGCTGCTAGGGTGAAGAAAGAAGTCAAGGTTATTGATCCCTCAGGGAACATGTATTACAACTGGCTGTTTTGCATCACCTTGCCTGTTATGTACAACTGGACTATGATTATTGCAAGGTATCTATATATTTTTGTGGATCTCGACTTGCTTCTAGTTTCTGAGTTAACTGACTTAACAGTTTGGTCCAGAGCTCTTCGGGACATACCTCCTTTTTCCGCCTCTGGTTGTAAAGAGAGGTTATATTATTCTCAACGTGTTTTCTTGACATCAGGTGTAGATGCATTGGTTCCCAGTATACTTGGAAATCTAGTACTGGGATGGGGTGTAGGGGGATATTTTTAAACTTTTGATTGCTGAATCGTTTAGTTAGAATTTTGGGAGAAACTTTATTTTTGTAGCCTAAGAAAAAAATGTTGCCAGGAGAGGAAAAAGATCAAAGATTTAGGTTGTTTTCGAGCAAGATATGTTTCTCAGGTATGTCTGTGGTTCTCTGTCTTTTAGACAGTAAACATCTAAGCCACCCAGGACCAAGCACAATTCCTGGAAGCATTTTGGGTGTAGATACTCAATAAGAACCTGGTGATCAATGTGTATAAGCCAATATATTTTGACATTAGCTTGAGGACATTTATTCTTATTTGATGTTCCACAAAACGAACTAGTATAATAGAAAGAATGTTGGATTTCAGAAGCGTAAGAAAACTAAATCCAACCATTCAGATTTGGAAAAGCTGTGGTTGATTAAACAGACTCTAAGAACCCTCTTAGCCTTGGTGCATTATACTTCTTATCATGATAAAAATTATACAGAGAGGACTTTTACTTAAACTGGCTCCCATTTAATTTTATTTGCATGTTTTTCTTTGACAGAGCATGTTTTGATGAACTTCAGTCTGATTACTTAGAATATTGGCTCATTTTTGATTACCTATCAGATGTAGTCTATCTTCTTGATATGTTTGTACGAACAAGGACAGGTAAATATGTTCAGCTTTGGATATTTTGCAATTTTGTGCTTTTATCTCTATAGTATAATTTGAAATTTCTTAATTCAAGTCTTCTTCAAAATAAGCTCACAGGTCTATTTTACAAGAAAAAGCACCATTGGAAACAAGAGTACCATATACTCACCCACAAGCTTAGGCCACTCCCACTGATTCAGGTTACTAGGCAACCTTTTGGATGTGGATTGGCGGCTTGTCCCCATTATCTTGTTCATTGGTTTTAGGCCAAGTGAGAGGAATAGAGAGAACAGAAATATTGTGCCAGCTCTGTGGTGAAAGGGTAATTGCTACCTCATGGAGAGATACCGTAAAGAGGCATGGGGGAAATCACTGTACCCAGCACAGCTGTACTAAACATTTTATAATAGTACACACATCCTTTTTTCAAAAAATATAGTTTATTGTAGGGGCGCCTGGGTGGCTTAGTCGGTTGAGCGTCCGACTTTCGCTTAGGTCATGATCTCGTGGTTCGTGGGTTCGAGTCCCGCGTCGGGCTCTGTGCTGATTGCCAGCTCGGAGCCTGGAGCCTGTTTTGGTCTGTGACTCCCTCTCTCTCTGACCCTCCCCTGCTCACACTGTCTCTCTCTCTCTCTCCTAGAAATAAATAAAAAATATTTTAAAAAAATACATAGTTTATTGTCAAATTGGCTAACATACAGTGTGTAAAGTGTGCTTTTGGTTTTTGGGGTAGATTTCCATGGTTCATTACTTACATATAACAGTGGTCATCTCAACAAGCACCCTCCTCGATGCCCACCTCTCCCTCACACCTCCCCCCCCCATCAACCCTCAGTTTGTTCTCTGTATTTAAGAGTCTCTTATGGTTTGCCTCCCTCCCTGTCTGTTTGTAACTGTTTTTTTTTTCCCTTCATTTCCAGAAATGGTCTTCTGTTAAGTTTCTCAAGATCCACATATGAGTGAAATCATATGATATCTGTCTCTCTCTGACTGGTTCATTTCACTCAGCATAACACCTTCCAGTTCCATCCACATTGCTGCAAATGGCATGATTTCATTCTTTCTCATTGCCAAGTAGCATTCCATTGTATATATAAACCACATCTTCTTTATCCATTCATCATTTGATGGACATTTAGGTTCTTTCCATACTTGGCTATTGTTGAAAGTGCTGCTCTAAACACTGGGATACATGTGCCTCTATGAGTCAGTGCTCATGTATCCTTTGGATAAATTCCTAGTAGTGCTATTGCTACTACTAGGGTCATAGGGTAGTTCGATTTTTAATTTTATTTTTTTGAGGAACCTCCACAGTGTTTTCCAGAGTGGCTGCACCAGTTTGCATTCTCACCAACAGTGCAAGAGGTTTCCCATTTACCCAATCCTCGTCAGCATCTGTAGTTTCCTGATTTGTTCATTTTAGCCACTCTGACTGGTGTGAGGTGGTATCTCATTTGGGTTTTGATTTGTAATTCCCTGATGATGAGTGACGTTGAGCATCGTTTCATGTGTCTATTGACTATCCGGCTGTTTTCTTTGGAAAAGTGTCTATTCATGTCTTTTGCCCATTTCTTCACTGGATTATTTGATTTTTGGGTGTTGAGTTTGCTAAGTTCTTTATAGGTTTTGGATACCAACCATTTATCTCATATGTCATTTGCCAATATCTTTTCCGATTCCGTCGTTTGCCTTTTAGTTTTGTTGATTGTTACCTTTGCAGTGCAGAAGCTTTTTGTCTTGATGTTCATTTTTTGCTTTTAATTCTCTTGCCTTTGGAGATGTATTGAGCAAGAAATTGCTGCAGCTGAGGGCAAAGAGGTCGTTGCCTGCTTTCTCTTCTAGGGTTTTGATGATTTCTTTTCTCACAGTTAGGTCTTTCACCCACTTTGAGTTTATTTTGTGTATGGTGTAAGAAAGTGGTCTAGTTTCATTCTTCTGCATGTTGCTGTCCAGTCCTCCCAGCACCATCTGTTAAAGAGGCTGTCTTTTTTCCACTGGATACTCTTTCCTGCTTTGTCAAAGATTAGTTGGCCACACATTTGTGGGTCCAATTCTGGGTTCTTTATTCTATTCCATTGGCCTATATGCCTGTTTTTGTGCCAATACCATACTGTCTTGATGATGACAGTAGTAGAGGGTAAAGTCTGGGATTGTGATGCCTCCTGCTTTGGTTTTCTTCTTCAATATTACTTTGGCTATTCGGGGTCTTTTGTGGTTCCATACAAATTTTCAGATAGTTTGTTCTAGCTTTGAGAAGAATGCTGGTGCAGTTTTGATTGGGATGGCATTGGATGTGTATATTGCTTTGGGTAGTATTGACATTTTAACCATATTCAGTCTTCCAATCTGTGAGCATGGAATGTGTTTCCATTTCTTTGTGTCTTCTTCAGTTTCCTTCATAAACTTCCTATAGTTTTCAGCATACAGATCTTTTACATCTTTGGATAGGTTTATTCCTAGGTATTTTATGATTCTTGGTGCAATTGTACATGGAATCAGTTTCTTGATTTCTCTTTCTAACAGTACACACATCCTTAACTTTGTAGTCATGGTGAGGCATTATTGACCAAGGAGCAGGATCTGATAGCTTCCCACTGAAGTATGCTTGTTAAGTGGGCATAAACTTACTGTTTCTACACTGCTGTCTACATCCAAAGGTAATCACTGTACAGAGAACAATATTTAAGAATCATTATGTAAAATAAGGACATGCTCTAAATACCAGTGTGCTGGAGCAATGCTCCTGTTGTTTTATCCTAGTTACAGCTCTGGTGGCCAGTATAGAAAGAGGAACAAATTCTTTCCTTGGTGAAATGTATCAGAATGCTAAAAGTCAAGGCCCACCGTGGCAACGTAGGAAAAGGGAAGATACCAGACATCTAAGAAAGCCTGAGGGACATGAGGGAGAGAGAAAACGAACCTTCAAAGGACACTTATTCTTCTCATTGAAGGGACAAGGCAAGAATACACATAACTGACAGTAACGCAGGTACCCAAATTTCAAGGGTGGGGCTAGGATTCTGACAAGAGAGAGCCATGAGGCATTAGGCACAAAAGCTAGGGTGTTTTAGAAAACTTCCCAAGAACATTGTTCTTGGCTTTACATAGATAGACAAGCTGGATCTAGAGAGATTGGCGTATATATGTTGGATATAATCTCTCACTTTGCACTTACAAAGATTAATTTTTTATTTTTGCAAAATAATATTTTCCATAGCTAGCTGTTGATTGGTACTCATATCTGACTGCATTCCTAAAAGCATATTTATTGGAAATGAAGTCTTGTTTTGAACTCAGCGAAGTTCGTTGAAGGTTATTTTAGAAAAAATTCATAATGGCTTCAAGTGAAAAGCATTAAATTTATTTTTTTTCCTATTTTAGGTTACTTAGAACAAGGACTGCTGGTAAAGGAAGAGGCTAAACTCATAGAGAAATATAAATCAAACTTACAATTTAAACTTGATTTTCTGTCACTGATACCAACTGATCTGCTGTATTTTAAGCTAGGGTGGAACTATCCAGAAATTAGACTGAACCGACTGTTAAGGATCTCTCGGATGTTTGAATTCTTCCAGAGAACAGAAACGAGAACAAACTACCCAAACATCTTCAGGATTTCCAATCTTGTTATGTATATTGTCATCATTATCCACTGGAATGCGTGTGTGTACTTCTCTATTTCCAAAGCTATTGGATTTGGAAATGACACATGGGTGTATCCTGATGTTAATGATCCTGAATTTGGCCGTTTGGCTAGAAAATATGTGTACAGCCTTTACTGGTCTACACTGACTTTGACCACAATTGGTGAAACACCACCTCCTGTGAGGGATTCTGAGTTTGTCTTTGTGGTGGTTGACTTCTTAATTGGAGTGTTAATTTTTGCTACCATCGTTGGTAACATAGGTTCTATGATCTCCAACATGAATGCTGCCAGAGCAGAATTTCAAGCAAGAATCGATGCCATCAAGCAGTATATGCATTTTCGAAATGTAAGCAAAGATATGGAAAAGAGAGTTATTAAATGGTTCGACTACCTGTGGACCAACCAAAAAACGGTTGATGAGAGGGAAGTCTTGAAGTATCTACCTGATAAGCTGAGAGCAGAGATCGCCATCAACGTTCACTTAGACACATTAAAAAAAGTGCGTATTTTTGCGGACTGTGAGGCTGGTCTGTTGGTGGAGTTGGTCTTGAAATTACAGCCCCAAGTCTACAGTCCTGGAGATTACATTTGCAAGAAAGGAGATATCGGGCGAGAGATGTACATCATCAAGGAAGGCAAACTGGCTGTGGTGGCAGATGATGGAATCACTCAGTTTGTGGTATTGAGTGACGGTAGCTACTTCGGTGAGATCAGCATCCTTAACATTAAAGGTAGCAAAGCTGGCAATCGAAGAACAGCCAATATTAAAAGTATTGGCTACTCAGATCTGTTCTGTCTCTCAAAAGATGACCTCATGGAAGCTCTGACTGAGTACCCAGATGCCAAAACTATGCTAGAAGAGAAAGGAAG
This sequence comes from Proteles cristata cristata, assembly GCA_017311185.1. NCBI lineage: Eukaryota > Metazoa > Chordata > Mammalia > Carnivora > Hyaenidae > Proteles > Proteles cristata. Next base: position 552,713 of record JAESUZ010000393.1, on the reverse strand, counting down.
GCAAATCTTGATGAAAGATGGTCTGCTGGATATAAATGTCGCAAATGCTGGAAGTGATCCTAAAGATCTCGAAGAGAAGGTCACCCGAATGGAGGGGTCCGTAGACCTCATGCAAACGAGGTTTGCTCGGATCCTGGCCGAGTACGAGTCAATGCAGCAGAAACTGAAGCAAAGACTCACTAAGGTTGAGCGATTTCTGAAACCACTTATTGACACAGAATTTTCAGCTCTTGAAGGATCTGGAGTTGAAAGTGGGCCCGTGGACTCCACACAGGACTGAAAAGCTGGCTATTAACAAGGACATGCTTCATGATCCTTTTGGTGATGTGATTAGGCAACTCTAAATTGGAAGGAGAGAAAGATTCAGCTGGGGAGTTTTTCCATAAGGAAAATGTGCTTTGGTGCAAGGGACAGGGCCCACCACATACTCACTTGTGAGGTACTATGATTAAAGAATCATCGTACTTGGGATTTTTCAGAATGGATAATGTGCAAAGATATAGAATGATTCACTTGTCAGTCTCTATATCTTCTGATTTTTTTCATGTGTGTTCCTTTTGTGTAATACGCTTTATAAAAGTGAAGAAGTATCCCTCACTTTCAGGCATTTTGCATTGTTGAGAAGCAACTGGGAATTACCAGGAACGTCATGTTCAAGATGCCGTTTTAAAAAGAATTAGAATGCAATAAAGTAAAAGAAATCCCAAAACTATAATGAATATTCTTTATTTGATAATTTAGTAGGGGGTTTAGGATTTCATAGAGCTTCAGAGTCATTTTAAGGATATTAATCATTGTACTCTTGGACTTAGGAAGTGTAGTTAAGAGAAACTTCTTATGATAAAAACATGACAAATTAGACTTCACATATATATGCTTATATAGAAATACGTAACATTAAAAAAATCATAAAATATAGGAATCTTTTATAATAAATTTAAAAGAAAACCTCTCTGATTATTAAGCCTGACAGCAGTGGCTACTCTCTTCCTTATCTGACTGGCCAGCAAGACAAAAAGGGATAAAAATAATTCTATTGCTGGATGATTAACAAAGGAAATTGTTGTAATGTTAGAAGAGGAGGTCTGTGGGGCACCTGGGTGGCTCAGTCGGTTAAGCATCCGACTTCGGCTCAGGTCATGATTTCATGTTTCATGGGTTCGAGCCCCTCATAGGGCTCTGTGCTGACAGCTAGCTCAGAGCCTGGAGCCTGCTTCAGATTCCGTGTCTCCCTCTTTCTCTGATCCTCCCCTGCTCACGCTGTTTCTCTCTCTCTCTCAGAAGTAAATAAAAAACATTTTAAAAAAGTAAAGAAGAGGAGATCTGAAAGTTCTATAAACCAGCACAGGCATCCCCACGTAGCTTCTTAGAAATTCTGAATCTCAGGCCCTACCCCAGACCTGCTGGATTAGAATCTAGTTTTTAGCAAGACCCTTGGGTGATTCATACCCACATTAAAGCTTGGGAAGCACCTAATTACAGAACCAGGAAGGGGTTAATGGGATTGTTTTAGCAATTTCGGAAAAGGGAACTGTGTGAGAAGCATGTGGTTGTGGAAGGCATTGCTAAGCAACCATACAGCTCTCAGCTGCTTAACCCAGAGGTGGTTCAAAAAATTCTTCTTAATACAGATAATTGGAACTGATAGAAAATTTCTATCCCGGCCTATAATAATATGACTTTGCAAGGTATCTTGTTAATTTGACATTTCAAATACTTATATGGACCTTGATCAGTGTATGCCTATGGTAGAGTTTATTCTTTTCTACCAAAAGAATATTCACTGAACTGTGCATAGTATTTTCAGTCTTATGTTGCCATTTTATATTTTATTCATTCAGTACCAGCTAGCAAGTATTTCTTCACTACAGACGAAGTGGCGGGTTCTGGAGTGGGAGGTTGTAGTTAATATGTAACATCGTTGCTAAGACAAGTACTCTTTTCACTCTCTTTTTCTCCTCATTCTTATTATGCCTTCGCTTTCAAACGCAGTTTATTCTTTGTGCTTTGTTGCCTGTTATAAAAGCCCCCAAGACATTGTAAAGAGGCTTGATTTAGTAAGATAGGAATGGGTGAGGGTTACAGACCTGGATGGGGGCTGGTTTCCAAGGAGAAACAGCGTCAGTCACAGCATCCAGGAGGGCGGGTACTTCAAGCATGATCTGGGCTAGAGACACCCATTCTGATTTGATGACCTCTGACCCAAAGCACTATAAGTCTTTCTGATGTAGAAAAGTCTTTCTTGGTTCAAAGACTTGAGTCAGGAGGGTTACGCAAGTTCCTTTTCCATGACTCCTGCCAGTTGGAGGTTCTGACAGCTCGTGGCCAAGTCCCACTTTAGACACTTGGAGCGCAACGCAGAGGTTTGCACCTGGATTCTGGCTTCACACAGCAATCTTTTAAAAAGACAGGAAATATGTGGCTTTGGGAGACTCATGGTAAGGATGCTGACCTGGGTACAGATAGATGCGAAAGCAGGAACTCCCCTTTTACTAATCCAAGAAACCACCCATATGCTAGAATGATTCCAGACTCCAATTGCCTGTCTTAACATATTTAAGAGTAGGACAGGTTTGATATAAGGACAAGGGAGAGGTGGTTGAAGTCTGAAGTTCTTTAGTAACTCATCTGAGAGCAGATGAGAGAGAATTCTGGAACTCATAGATGGTAGATCAAGGAGGGAGCAGAAGACCAATCAGCTAGTCTTTCCAGTGTGCCTGATGAGTGTTTACTCTGCACCTGCCTGCCCAATGCTAGTATAATGTAATGTTCTCATAGGAATAGATTACTTCAGAGTTTTGCATATATCTTTAAAAAAAACCCCAACGTTTCCATCTTGAAATATAATATGGTTAAACTTCTCACCATTAGGTGGCAATGTTGGTCTACAGTGACAACCTCCAAAGCCTGAAACAATTTTTCTTCACAGAGATTACAGGTAGTAAAATCAGAGCTCTTTGGCAATAATGGGCATTTTTTCCCCTAACATGGATATTTCCAGAAGATTTTAGCATAACAAACTATATGCCAGTCTGAAATTAAAACACAATCAAATAAAATTTAATATGCAAATTTAATGGATAAAGCAACCAGATCAATGGAAGCATTTTAGTATTTCTTAATTTCAGGAAGTTCATCAACACAATAATGACAATTATCTTACAAGAAGCTTTTTACCAGTCTGTAAGATATGTATTAGAGATACACACACACACACACACACACATGCAGAAGGGGAGCAAGTAACATTTATATTGAAATTCAGTTTATATTTGTATTTTTACAAAATCCATTGCTTAAAAAAGTTTGGAAACTACTGATATGTTTTAACAGTGTTGTAAGTATGCCTGGCTAAAACACTGTCGATTTAAGTAATATCCTACCTTATGACCACAGAAATTGTGTTATTGGATGTCTTTGTTTATAGACTGTTCAGGATATAAAATACCAAACAACAGGCTTATAGACTCAGAAGAAAAGGTTGCTTTTCACCGGACTAGTTTATCTCTAGGTGAAGGGAGAAAGTGGGAAATTCATGGAAAGGAAATTGGGGAATATAGAAAATGCAAAAAGTCTCCAGAGATCATCTAATTCACCATCCTTATTTTACAAATATAGAAATGATGATCAGGCAACACTAAGGTTGGTGAGGATGTAGAGTATTAGGAACTTGGAGTAACAGTGGGATGTTTTACCATAAATTGGAGAGCCAGGTGCTAATATTTGCTAAAGCCAGGGTCAGGCTGATCTAAAACCCAGCAATTTCATTCTTAGTTACAGTCACTACAGAAAATTGGCTACATATACACCATGAGACATGTTAAAGAATGGTTATAATAGTTAAAGGTTGGAAACAATCTAAATGTTCATCAAGAGGAGGCTAGATACATGAATTGGAATATATTCACATAATGGAATACTATAACATGTTTGAATAGTAACCAATAACACTTGACCTAGGGCTTAGTTTTTACAAGTTCTTTCTAGATTTCAGTGCATTGAATCTTCATTGATAACTTTTAAGTTAGGTTCCACTATGTTTTCTGTTTAAAATATGAGGAAAGGGAGGTACAGAGAGTTTAAGTAATTTGCCCAAGGCTCACAGGAAGGAAGTGGTACAACTGCTCTTTGAACTCAGACAGCAAGGCTTCGGGGCTCCTGCTCTTCACTCTTACGTTCATGCCGACTTTTGTATGTACACGTAATATCACCTACACAAAGTTTACAAACACACAGCACAATACTCAGTAGTGTTTATGGATTTGCACCTCCAATGTAACAGTTTAATAACAGGCATGCAAATGATAGCAGAAATCAGAACAGTGTTTATACTTCTGGGGCTGGAGAGAATGAGATGGGGGCCGGGTGAGAAAGTCAGAGGACTCCAACAGTCTGTGAATATGCTTTATATTTTTAAAAACAAGCTGAAATAAATAAGTCCAAATGGTAGGTTCTGATGAACCTAGGTACAAATATATGTATTCTGTCTATAGTTTTTGGTATACATGAACTCTTTCAAGTGAAGGAGAAAAGAGGAATAGGAGAAGTAAGTATAAATTCACACAGTTGGCTTAGTGACAGAGCCTGAACTCTTGACCCTTGGTTCAGTGCTTACTTCATTGTGAGGTTGCCCTTGATTGCTCTCTACACAGACCAAGTTGAATGCTTCGTGGGGTTCTACTTGGTGATAGCACGTCTGTTATCGGTATGTCTCCACTTGAAGCTAGTCAGACTGCACATTGAGTAAATTCGAGACAATACTTTCTAGAGTTACATTTCATGTCTGGCTCTTGGTTTCCTGATGAGTTAGAGGTGAAAGAATGCATTTTTCACCAATGCATTCCTTTGGGGTTCTGAAAATAGCAATTTACCACAAAATTACTCACCAGCCTGACAATGTTGGCCCTTAAAAAGAGTTGATATTGGATTCCTTGTCAGATTGCCAATTTCTCCAGTTTTTAGTTAGGCTCATTTTTATTTTACCTGGGTTGAGCTGTAGCCAGTTGGGTGTGGTCCAAAAAGCTACTTTAGAGTTAGTTCTTTAGAGATCAGTGAGCCTGTTTCCTGGGTTTGTCACAAAGATTCATGATGCCCAGGAGCACGATATTGTTACGGCACCAAAATCCATAATGTTCCATGCTTTCTTTCCTTCAGTGGTTTCATTGCTTACTCTCAGCAGGAAGAGGGACCGATGAGCCATCCAGGGCACAAGGAACGAACATTTGCCTACCATTATCAGGAGTTTCTAGAACACGGATGTAATTGTTTCCGTTCATTTTTGAGTGTAATAAGTCACTGTCCCTAGTTCCATCATTTGCCACAAATACTGATAATCAACAGATTTACATTACAGGCATTTCCATCGCTCCATTCAGGTATGATTTCAAAATGTCCGAAGAGCACAAAATACATAAAATTACTAAGGAAGCATACCACAATAACATAACATGAAATTTACCTCAGTTGTGTTTCTTTTATTTTCATATCTAAAATAATTGGGCATTCCAAACGTCTTGATTAAAGAGAGACAAGACTCTTTGGTGACAGAAAACAGAGAGTTGTTTTTTACTTAACTGCAATAATGGCTATTTACTCCCTTTTTAGAAATTCTTTATTAACACTTTGGTACTAAATCTCTTAACATAGACCTCTTGGTTTAACACCAGTGACCTAGCTTTATTTCCATCTCTTACCTGGAGAGGGAGCCTGTTCTTTTGGCCTCCATGCCAAACCTAAAAACCTTTGCTTCTTTGCAGCTCAGAGAGGATGGTCAACAATAAATCACAAAAGATCTAAAAATACGTAATGCAGCCTAACCATATTCCAAATACTTATCTGCAATCAAATAGAGTATGCCAAAGGTATTGACCATGTGAACTGAGTGTTTGCTCTCCGAGCCCAGTTGAGATGGCACTCTTCAAATTAGATGGTCCTTGAGAACAGGAAGCCATAACTAAACCATGTAGTTGAGCTAGAAATAGGTTTGTGGACAAAGGAACTCAGTAAATATCACTTATTTGAACTTTCAAAAATGTATCAAAACAATGATTATTCTTGTTTCATTTATATATGACATTTAGAAAAAGATCATATAATACATGGTATGGATGAATAGATTGCCTACTTAACTGATCCTAATGGGACCAGTTATACCCAAAATATTTAAATATGATCTTAAAACCAAGATGGACTTCAGTATAGATAAGTTCCACTGGAATACCTTGGAGTAAAAGAATTTAAATTATAATTTTTAAATAATTAGCTTTAAGCAATCAAATACAGTAAAGAATACAGTAAAGGCCTAGATAAGGAGTTTTGTAGCCTGTAATGTTCCAGGGAGGACTTACAAAAATAAAAATAAAAAATGCTGGGTTTCTCTAGAAAGTTTTAAAGAAACATTTTCTTGTCTTTGTAGAAAATCCCGAGGCATCTGCACTTAGAAAATTGTGTGCACTTCTGTTTAGTGAACCGTGAAGATATTTTATTAGAGCTGGGTGGGGTCTGAAGAATGAATGAAAAGGTGACACATGGATTAATGGTGGTGTGGGAGAGAACATGGGACTTCAGTACAGAAAGACAGAGGCCGAGCAAAATGTACTTTAAAAAATAGCAACAGCAACAGTAAAAATATCTAGATGATTATTAAGAGAATGGAAAGATTTAGCATTGACTAAGTCATCTATAAGGTTTCTTCAGAAGCCAATTATCCCCATGCCTGTCTCTGAGGACTACGAGGAAAGGAATATCTAGTCTCACTACGGAAACAGGCTTCAAGCTCATCATCTAGGCCTAAAGCCAAGTGTACGAGAGACAGAGAGATACAGTAGCCTCGGATTTTGCTTTACTGATTGGACTTCCCCAAGTGTTTGCTGCACTTTAAGACACATGACAAATAACATGGCACCAAAACTTCAGGAAGGCTATTCTCACTGGAGAACAAATGATTCTTAGAAGTGTAAATTAAGCAGAATGTTGAGGAAAAGAAAAACATTTCTGAGCCCAAGAACAGCCAGGTGCAATAATGAGGATAACTCTGGGGCACCTGGGTGGCTTAGTCGGTTAAGCATCCGACTTTTGCTTAGGTCATGATCTCGCGGTTCGTGGGTTCGAGCCCCGCGTCGGGCGCTGTGCTGACTGCCAGCTCAGAGCCTGGAGCCTATTTCGGAGTCTGTGTCTCCCTCTCTCTCTGACCCTCCCCTGCTCACGCTGTCTCTCTCTCTCTTGGAAATAAATAAAAATATTTAAAAAAAATAATGAGGATAACTCTTTCCGGGGCAGTCTCTTCGAACTTCCTTGACTATGACCCATATAATATGCATTTTGATTGTGATCTAGAAAACACACAGCTATAACAAATCTTTCAGAAAAGAATCTTTGCCCTTATAAAGTGCAGTGTGCTCCAGGAGTTTCTCTGTTATCTATTCTATTTTAGTTCTTTGAAAAAAAATGCTTGTTGCAAATTACTAAATTGTTTTCATGATTAATTAATGGGCCACCACTGGCAATTTGGAAAAAAATAAGCACTCTTTCAGAGAAAAAGTAGAATTGCTTAGAAGAAGAAAGAACTCACTGTAAACTAGTCAGAGATGAGGAAAATCACGTTAACAGGGAAGGGGAGGGAAAAATATGTAATGGTGGAGGTTCTGGAAGCCTCTTCATACAAACCAGTAAGAGTATAACTCCTCACAGTGTTGTGACTAGGAATGAAACATAGCTTATTTATAGTGGTTGCCTGCTATTTCTCGAGAGCAAAATGTGGGAATGAGTTACCTTGTTGCCAGACGGTTCCATCATTTTTTAAAAGCCCTATCTGAATGTCAACCCCATTTGCAGGAATTTCTTCTCTTCTAGTTTTTAGGAGATTTTCTTTCAACACATTCAGAGAAATACTGAGTCTTTTACTAGATCACCTATAAATGGCAAGAATGTTTTGCAAGGTGCATTGAATCTACTCAGAACTAGGATTTCTCAGATTTTATTTTTCTGTTCAAGAGAAGATAGTAATTTTGGAAATGAATGCTTCTACCACCTTTAGAAGCATTCGGCATGTTTGGCACACTGTTACTCCATATTAGGAATTAACATGTTTCTAGTATCACAGTTTTTTTTTTTAATTAAAAAATTTTCAATGTTTTATTTGTTATTGAGAGAGAGAGAGAGCGCAAGCAGGGGAGGGGCAGAAAGAGAGGCAGACACAGAATCTGAAGTGGGCTCCAGGCTCTGAGCTGTCAGCACAGAGCCTGACGTGGGGCTCGAACTCACAAAGCATGAGATCATGACCTGAGCTGAAGATGGACGCTTAACTGACTGAGCCACCCAGGCGCCCCTCTAGTATCATAGTTTTGATGCAAACCCTGAAAAAATAAACACAACAGAATAATCCAATAACAAGCCTGGAAAGGATCTTCAGATGTCAAGTTAACCAATGCTGAGCTTATCTGAGTAATGTCTAACAGAATAATATCTAAGCACTTTCAAAAGCCTCAAGGAATTAAACTTTTATCACTTCTTTTAAGCTGATGATTGTATTCTCTGACAACCATCTCATTTCTGTTGGGCTGCTTTCAAATTCTTGTAATGACTTTTCATTAAAGGTCTATAGAAAATGTACTGACATTGAATTATCAGCTTTCCTGCACAAAACTGGCTTATTTGTGTATCGTGTTAGTTTAGAAGTGGATTCAGATAAAGCAGAAGATAGTAATGGCTTCGTAGAATTCAGGAATTGTGGTTCAAACATGATTGATCTATATTTACTTCTCATGCTGAAGTCCAGATATAAGCAGGAGAGGCCTGCCATGACATTTTCCAGAGAAGTTCTCTGGGATATTAGCTCCTATCTGGATGTTTCAATAGATCTGCCTTTCATCCCATAGGTCTCCTCTCCCAAGATCACCTCACCGTCTGAGATGGCGAATTCAGCTTCTGCCATCCTATTTACGCGTTAGGCATCAGGAATGAGAAAGACAGGAAGAAGGACATTTCTTTCCTTCAGGACACTTTCCACTTCCCCTCACATCTCACTGACAAAAACTTCGTTGTACGGTTACACTTAAAAGCAAGAGAGGCTCACACAACCTTGTTTTTACTACGGAATATATAATATTACATACATGATATATTCCATATAAAATATATGTAAAATAATAATATACAGTATGTAATACATAATAATATAAATAATATATAATAGTGTATAATATACATTATAGATAACATTAAAGTCTAGCAGAAATACCTGTCTTCTTCCTTTAGCAGTAGAACCCCTAAGTTTATATATATATAAATATAAATATATAAATAATAAATAAATATAAATATATAAAAATATAAATATAAAACATATATATAAATTAATATATAATAAATATAAATATATAAATAATATATAAATGTAAATATATATATATCTCATATTTGGAATATCTGCCCAGATAAATCTGTTGTTTCTTGAGACCATTATGTACTAATAAATTATCCTACTCCCAGCTTATCTTTTTTTTTTGAGGTGTTATCTGAATGTCAACCCTACTTTCAGGGTTTTCTCTTCCAGTTTTAGAGAACTTCCTTTCAACATATTCAGTGAAATAGTGAATCTTTTACTGGATCACAGACAAATGGCTTGAACACTTTACAAAGTGTATTGACTTTACTCAGAACTAGGATTTCTGCTAGACTTTAACTCTGAGATGGGGGAAGGGAAAAAAATCTGTTGGTTCCTTGAATGCTCCCTACGGCTCTAGTGGGCGCTCAAAGGAAACAACCAAGTTGACCACTGGGAAGGCTGGATCCTAGATCCAGAAATCCTAGCCTCCAAAAGAGTCTCATGGCCCAAGCGGTACACTGACACTGCACACGTGAGGGCCTCACCACAAGAGCACCAGGCATGGGAGCAAGCCTGCAGAATGTCTGAGATAAGTCTCTCACAATGGACAAGCACCATAAGTTCCTGTCTGAGAAACTACATCTTCCACTTGAGCACAAGTTTCTAGATCCTCTCTTGTACTCAAGGACTTTGCTGTTACAATTACCTCCCCCTTCCCGTGCCCCCCATCATGCTTTACCATTCCCCCACCCCTATGGCTTGTCCCCATCAACGTGCAATGGCTCAGATCTTAAAAGAACATCTACCTGATGCCTGTCCCTGTATCTGCTTCCAGCCAACACTACATTCTGCTCTCTGTTATCATAAAACTTTTGAAGAATTTGTCTTTGCAGAGTTACTCTCTTTCTGTTCTTCCTTGAACCTGACACAATTAAGTTTTACTGTTATCACCCCACTGAAATCTCTTGTCAAGGTCACCAATACCAATGACCCCTGCTTTTCCAAATCTCATGGTCAGTCCTGTGTCCAAGACTTACCAGATCTCTCATTAGTGTTAGGTAGAGATGATCACTACCTTTCTTGAAATGCTTTCCTCACTTGCCTTTCGAGATGCTTGGCTTTCCAGTCACATCTCTGACTGGATATCCATCTCCCTTGGTTCTCCTCCTCATTAAATCTTTGAAGGCCAAAGTGTCCCCTGGCCACCATATTTACCCCCTACATGAGCTCATACGTCCCAAGGCACTTTACAACATCTACATGCTGAAGACTCCCAAATCTGTATCTGCAGCCTCTCCTCTGAACTCCAGACTTGCATATCAAACTAGGCACATGGTCTCTCCTTTGGTAAATGTGCTCTAATAAGAAATATAAATTTTTGGCCTTTGTTTCTGGTTCCTGGCCACAGCTCCTAAAACCATTGTAGTTTCCTAAGTGATAAGAACTATAGGAATATCTTTGTTAATCTTTGGTTTTTATCACTGACTCCCAAAACAAGCTCCAGAGTGAAAAAAAAAATTTTAAGTGTCTTCTGTTTTTCATAACATGCCCCTTTCAACCACATCTGAGTTTATGTTGATGAGGTGACTTTTGGAAAGTCTCTAAGGATGGGTGCTGGTTGATAGGGGAATAAACCAAGAGATTAGAGAATTGGAACTTTCAGCCCGACCCCCTGACCTTTGGGAAGAGGAAAGGGACTGGAGGTTGAGTCAATCACTAACACCAAAGGATCTAATCCATGAGGCTTATGTAATGAAGCTCCAATAAACCCCCCCCCCTCCCCTTAACCCAAGGGGTTTCGAGAGCTTCTGGTTTGGTAAACGCAAGGTACTGGAAGGGTAGTGCCCTCAGAGGCACAGGAGTTCCTCACCCCTTCCCACATTCCTTGTCCTATGGATTTCCTCCATGTGCCTGCTCCTGAGTTGTAAACCCTGTAACCAGTAAACCCTGTCCCTAGCTTCTGCGAGCCATTCTTTTTTTTTTTTTTTTGCAGTGTTTATTTTTATTTTTTCATTTTTTAAAAAAATTTATTTATTTATTTTCACAAATAGTTTATTGTCAAGTTGGTTTCCATATAACACCCAGTGCTCATCCCAAGTGCCTCCCTCCGTGCCCATCTCCCCTCTCCCTCCCCACATCCATCAGTCCTCAGTTTTTTCTCAGCATTCAAGAGTCTCTCATGGTTTGCCTCTCTCCCTTTCCCCCACCATTTCCCACCTTCTTCTCCCCCATGGTCCTCAGTTAAGTTCCTTCTAATCCTCCTATACGTGCAAACATGATATTTGTCCTTCTCTGCCTGACTTATTTCGCTCAGCATAACACCCTCAAGGTCCATCCATGTTGCTACACATGGCCAGATTTCATTCTTTCTCATTGCCATGTGGTATTCCATGGTATAGATAAACCACATCTTCTTTTTTTGTTTTGTTTTTTTTTTTTTTTACAAATAGTTTATTGTCAAATTGGTTTCCACATAACACCCAGTGCTCATCCCCACAAGGGCCCTTCTTCATGCCCATCTCCCCCTTCCCCCCACCACATCCATCAGTCCTCAGTTTTTGTCAGCATTCAAGAGTCTCTCATGGTTTGCCTCTCCCTTTCCCCCACCATTTCCCCTCTTCTTCTCCCCCTTGTTCCTCAGTTAAGTTCCTCCTAATCCTCCTATACGAAACCACATCTTCTTGATCCATTCATCCGTTGATGGGCACTTAGGCTCTTTCCATGTTTTGGCTATTGTTGAGAGTGCTGCCATGAACATTGGGGTACATGTGCTCCTATGCATCAGCATTTCTATATCCCTTGGGTAAATTCTTAGCAGTGCTATTGCTGGGTCATAGGGGAGTTCTATTGTTAATTTTTTGAGGAACCTCCACACTGTTTTCTAGAGGGGCTATACCAGTTTACATTCCCACCAACAGTGTAGGAGGGTGCCCGTTTCTCCACATCCTCGCCAGCATCTAGAGTTCTCTGATTTGCTCATTTTAGCCACTCTTGCTGGCATGAGGTGGTATCTCTGTGGTTTTGATTTGTATTTCCCTGATGATGAGGGATGCTGAGCATCGTTTAATGTGTCTGTTAGCCATCTGGATGTCCTCTTTGGAGAAGTGTCTGTTCATATCTTTTGCCCATTTCTTCACTGGGTTGTTTGTTTTTCGGGTGTGGAGTTTGGTGAGTTCCTTATAGATTTTGGATATTAACCTTTTGTCTGATATGTCATTTGCAACTATCTTTTCCCATTCTGTTGGTTGCCTATTAGTTTTGTGGGTTGTTTCCTTTGCTGTGCAGAAGCTTTTAATTTTTATGAGATCCCAATTGTTTATTTTTGCTCTTGATTCCCTTGCTTTGGGAGATGTGTCAAGTAAGAAGTTGCTGCGGTGGAGGTCAAGGAGGTTGTTTCCTGCTTTCTCCTCTAGGGTTTTGATGGTTTCCTGTCTCACATTCAGGTCCTTTATCCATTTTGAGTTTATTTTTGTGTATGGTGTGAGAAATTGATCTAGTTTCATTCTTCTACATGTTGCTGTCCAGTTCTCCCAGCACCATCTGTTAAAAAGGCTGTCTTTTTTCCATTGGATATTCTTTCCTGCTTTGTTAAAGATTAGTTGGCTGTATACCTTTGGGTCCAGCTCTGAGTTCTCAATTCTATTCTATTGGTCTATGTGTCTGTTTTTGTGCCGATACCATACTGTCTTGATGATGACAGCTTTGTAGTAGAGGCTAAAGTCTTGGATGGTGATACCTCCAGTTTTGGTTTTATTTTTCAGTATTACTTTGGCTATTCGGGGTCTTTTGTGGTTCCATACAAATTTTAGGACAGTTTATTCTAGTTTTGAGAAGTATGCTGGTGCAATTTTGATTGGAATTGCATTGAATGTGTAGATTGCTTTGGGTAGTAATGACATCTTAACTGTATTTATTCTTCCTATCCATGAGTATGGAATGTTTTTCCATTTCTTTGTGTCTTCTTCAATTTCCTTCGTAAGTTTTCTATAGTTTTCATCATATAGATCTCTTGTATCCTTGGTTAGGTTTATTCCTAGGTATTTCATGGTTTTTTGTGCAATTTGTGAATGGGATCAGCTTCTTGATTTCTCTTTCTGTTGCTTCATTGTTGGTGTATAAAAATGGAACCAATTTCTCTACATTGATTTTGTACCCTGCAACTTGGCTGAATTCTTGTATCAGTTCCAGTAGGCTTCTGGTGGAGTCTGTCAGGTTTTCTATGTAGAGTATCATGTCGTCTTTCTGCGAGCCATTCTAACAAATTATAGAACATGAGGAGGGGGACATGATTTATAACTAGTTGGCAGTAGCACAGGTGACAACAGGAGACTTGTGACTGGTGTCTGAGTGTGTGTGTGGGCAGTCTCGTGGGACTGAGAGTCTTTAACCTACAGGGTCTGCATTCTCCAGGCAGTTAGTGTCAGAACTGAGTTAAAGGCAGATTTACATTTACGTTTAACTCAGTTCTCACCGAGTTGGGAGTATCTACAAGTTGGTGTATTCTGCAAAATGAACTGTTTTGTTAGGAAGAAGCTACACACCTAGTGCCAGAAGCATTGTTGTGTGAGCTGGAGATTTTATCTATCTGTCTATCTATCTATCTATCTATCTATCTATCTATCTATCTATCATCTGTCTATTTATAGTAAGAATTTGTTATGTCCTAAGCAGAACTCATGACTTTTTTCTCAAACCTGTTTCTTTTCCAGGATTCCCTATGTCAGGAAATGACCCTGCCATTGACCCAGTTCCTCTGGTGAAAAATTTTGAGTCACACTTTGACTCCTAATCTCATACCTGCTATCCAACCTGTCAGTCAATGTTGTCAGCTCAACCTTCAAGATATACCCTGAGTGCGATGGTAATCTGTCACATCCACTGCTCATCTAAACTGCCATCCTCCACCAGATTCCTACAGTAGCCTGTTACCCAGTCTCTAATTCCACTTTTGCTCCTCTTACCCCAATCGTTCATTTCCATAGAGTGGCCACTGTGATCTTTCAGAAATGAAACCAGATTTAAAAAACCCCAAGCATCCCTTTTATGATATTGCTTCCCCTTTCTTGAACCTCAAGTGATTACTTAGTGCCAACATTGAGAACACATTTTTCAACTTCTGTTTTCAAGATGCTCTTATTTATGATCTTTGCCTTGGGAGTCAACAGAATTTTCTCTTTTCTGGTTCAAACATGTACCGTGTTTATTTCACTTCTAAATCTTAGCGTACCACTCAGATTTCATCTTTCCATGCTACTCAAATCTAACCCTCCCTTGAGCATCTTCATGAGCCTCTTCATTTTCATCCTGATACTTTACCTATAGTGAATCCTTCTCATCTCTAAGTACATATGTCCAGTGCCTGATTGTATTAGATATCTGCTAGACTCAATTATTGATTGATGGATGGATTACTAAACTGAACATTTGAAAAGTTTACATTAAATATGAGTAAGTGTTTGTTTGCTTTTGTTTCTGTTGTGGTTTTCCTAGAAAAAGTAAAATGATAAAGTTAAAAAATTATTTTAGTTTCCTTTTCAGGAAATTTACATTATATAGTACTATTTTATTATTCAATTCTGAATATTACTAACTAAAGAAATAAAAAGGAAAAGTCCCCTAAAGTTACATTTTTAAAGTTATTTTAACATGGCTAGGGAAACAACCTGATTATTAGTTTTCTAGTTTTCTTCTGCCCTATATGTGGCAGAAAATCTTTTTTACCCATTTTGGTTCATATATTTTGCACTTTATGTTGTATCCTTAATTTCCTTAAAACTTTTTTTTTTTTAAATTTAAGAGAGAATGAGCAGGGGGCCTTGGGGCCAGTTTCCATGTTGAGAGGTCTGTTTTGAAGGTTAACTACAGGCCAGGCAGAGGCTGCAAGCTTTCTAACCTAATGTGCAGTAGCAGGAAACACCGGAATACGGTTCTTTCCCAAAATGTTTCTCCAACGCCCACTGCTGAGAAAATTTAAGGTGGTGCTCTCAGAGGAGATGCTTAAAAGAATTCTGTCCATTATTATAGAGCATATATTGAAGGGTGAGTTGGAGTTGAGAGGCAATAAATTGATAACTGGAATAGTGTTTACATAAATATATATGTATCTGTCAAGGATAAATGTACTTGCAGGATTGTGTATGAGTCCTCTGGCAAAAAGAATCCGCATCAGGATAATATATCCCTAATGGACAAATAAATATAATTAAATCACATTTTTCAAGTGTCTGGACAATAGAAGTATTCAGATATCTTACTTTTTCTATATTTTAGAATTTTTTTCAGAATTGAAGTGTATCACACATACCATAAATTGCACAAATCATAAATGTATATATATTTTTGTTTTTTGTAGTTTACACACACATGAAACTACTATATAGATCAAGATAGAATTTTTCCATCATTTAGGTGGATACCTCACTCTTCTCAGTTAAAATCCTCCTACCCCCATCAGAGGTAAGCACTAATCTGGCTTCTATTTCTGGTTCAGGAACTTTACGAAATTGGAATCACACATAAGTACTCTGTTGTGTCTGGCTTCTTTTGCTTAATATGATATCTTTGAGATCCACCCATCTTGCTATATGTATATATATGTAGCCTGGGCGCCACCCAGGCTCCCCATTTAATTATATTTTTAGAATGTTGATTATATTTGTTATTTAATTTAATGTACAATATATAATAAATAATATAATAATGTAATATATGTTAATAATTTAATACATAGAATATATACTAAGATATAATTTTACTTATATTTATTATAATGTTAAATTATATTTCCCATAAACACACAAAAAATCTTGTTTCTCCTAAATATTATCTGAAATTTCAAAGTAAAAAAACCAGCAATGGTCACTTTTGACAACAGGTTCTCAATTGACATATGTTTCCATATGATACACAGCTCTTCACTGCACAACTTTCCTATCATTCTATAATAGTTTCCTGATACAGATAACACATATGATTATTTCTGATTCCAAAATAATTATGTTTATAAATTTTTATTTTGTCATGTGGCAGTGGAAGCATTCTCATTATGTGAGGGTATTTTTGCTTGATTAGGTCCTCTAAAAGTAACTGGAATTTCTAGGTAAACATTAAATAACGTTTATACAGTAATCATATGGCATGGTGTTTAAGAATATAGGTCAGGAATCACACTACTCTGTTGCGATCTTGGTTCTTCTAGGATTTTGAATTAGAAAATTTTGGGGGCGCCTGGGTGGCTTAGTCGGTTAAGCGTCCGACTTTCGCTTAGGTCATGATCTCGCGGTTCGTGGGTTCGAGCCCCGCGTCGGGCTCTGTGCTGACTGCCAGCTCAGAGCCTGGAGCCTGTTTCAGTCTGTGACCCTCTCTCTCTGACCCTCCCCTGCTCACGCTGTCTCTCTCTCTCTCCTAGAAATAAATAAAAATATTAAAAAAAAAAAAAAAAAAAAGAAAACAGTTTGGAGTAAGGAGAGTAGGAATGTGAGGGAGATGGTTTGTAGTTAAAAAAAAAAAAGAAAAAAGAAAATTTTGTCTTTGTTTTCCAATTTAAAAAATGGTATCTATGATAACAATTGCTAGCTGTATCAACAAAGGCAGATTACTTAACCTCTCTGTGCTTCAGTGTTCTCAGCTGAAAACTGGGAATAAATAGGGTTATTGTGAATAATTAGTTAATACATTTATATTAAGACCCTTTGAATAGTGTCTGACACTTAACAAACGCTATTTAAACATTAGATATTTATTATTAATATAGAGAATTGAAGTTGAAGAGTTGTATATAGACGGTAGTTCCAAGCAGCAATCAATATATTTCTTAATCCCAGTCAGGGACCCAATTTTTTGGTTTATCTTTTTTTTTTTTTTTAATGTTTATTTTGAGAGTGGGGGTGGGTGGCAGAGAGAGAGGGGAAGAGAGAATCTCAAGCAGGATCCCTGTTCAGCGCTCAGCACAGTTTATCTTATTGGAAAAATCAGCACAGTCTACTTTAGGCCATGGCTCTCAACTACTTTCCGTAATAAAATCTACTTTAGGGAGCTGTCATGAAGGTAAAAATCAGCCTCCCTCATGACCTTACTGTAAACTATAAAAAACTATGAGACTTATCCTTTATATCGCTTTAGCAATTCGGAAGGGCGCTATCTCTATTCCAGCCACTTTCCCACAATACTCCCCAAACTTTCCCTCCCTATTCCTCTACCCCTATGTGTTTTCATTGTTTATCTCCGTCACTGAGAATTCTCCTGCCACCTGAAATCCTGGGGTCAAGGCTAAGGCTGGATAATAGTCAATTCTGGCCACTCTGACAGGGCTGGGATACCCAACTGGGTTTAAGGTACTGGTGGGAAGGATTTAGTATGCTCTGGAGTTGAGAACTCATAGGACCCGCCCACCTCCCAATCTTCCGCCCTCTCTGGGCGACGACCCCGCCCAAGCCCCAGAGCACGCCGGGAATTGTAGTTTCCGAAGCCCCGGTGCAAGTCAGCGCACGCGCTCTGAGCAACACTCGCTCCCCGAAGCACTCCCGGATAAGGAAGTGGTTAGCGATGCCACGCGTTCTGTGGGCAGTGGATCTGGGCTTCTGGGAGTTGTAGTCACCCGGGGCGGGCGCCGTCGGTAAGGAGACGTAGCTTTCCTTGGGGTCCGCTACTACAGTTGGTCTCCGGCGGGAGGCGAGGGGTCAGTCTTTACTTTTATCCGCACTGCGCTCCCTCTGAGGCTGAGGAGGCGCTTCCCTTGTCCCGGACCCTCCCTCTGCGGCGCTGGATGCTCCTTGCCCTGAGGTCCATTTCTCTGTCTAGTCCTCTGCCTCTCCGGTCCATCTCCTGAACCTGGGCTTAGCGGGGACTCGCCCTCCTAGTAACAGGGCCGTGACCTTCTCAAACCTGGTCCTCGCCCCTCGGGGACCCTCCTCATTCCGCCCCTCACACTGGCTTCCCCCATTGTCCCTTTTCCCCCGCTGCGCTCACCTTCCTCTCACTCATTTTTCCCCCTCTTCCTCTGCAGGGATGGAAGCTTCCTGGCGCCAGGTGGCCGGTGGCCGAGGCCGAGCCCGAGGACGGGCCACTGCGGCCCCCTCTTCGGGAAACATAGTCCATCTTCGCGGCGCCGGAGGGGGCCGAGAGAGAGGGGCAATGGGCGCTGCCGGTCCTGGCCCCGGCCCCAGAGGAGCCCCGGCCCCCGCGGCTGCAGGTATCTCGGCGCGGCGCAGCCCCGCGGGATCTGAAGCCCCGCAGACTTCCGTAGCCGGTGGTGAGAAAGACTCCGTCCTCGGTTCCGCTGGGAGACGTAGGAAGGCACTCCGGACTCAGAACTGCCTCCCTGCCCTTCCCCTCCTTCACTTACTTCCTTCTCCTTCGGGAGTTTAGTATTGCCCCTACTTCTCCGACCCGTCTAGGAAGCCACTCATTTCGGCGTTCTAGGCAGATTCCCAGCATCTACCTCTTTCATCTTCATTTTAATTGCGTCCCTTCTCTGACCGGCGTTCTTTTCTTTATTCTTTTTTGCCTACCGAATCCCTAGACCAAAAGTTGCAAATTGTGGTGCAGGGTTCTGATTTAGCCTGTAGTTTGGTTTGGTTAACGCAGTCCTTGAAACCTGAATTGGTCGCCAGCAGGATTTAGGATTTTTGGATTTTCTCTTTAAAATCTCATAAAAATCTGGTTCATTAACTTTTTTTTTATTAAAATAGGATCGTGTGGCTTCATTGCCTTTGTGCAGGGCAACAGTCGACTTGCAGAAATGCCTGTTCAGGCACTCCATTTCACGGGGGCTCTCCTATCTCGGGGCCAGTTGTCATTTTCCATCTTTGCCAGATTGCTTTAGTTTAGTACCTTTGGTTGTCTGTACCCTGTGAGCACTTGAGCTTGAGGTAGTTTTCTCATATTTCCTGTCTTTTTCCGGATGTACCTGATATGGCCGCCCCTGGAATGTCAGTATCCTTCATCCAAGGCTGTTTGGGTGGAGCCTGAAAACCCTCAGGCAACCGAATTGTCAGGGCTGAGGCAGGATTGCATGAGGCTAAGGATATAATCCCCCAAATCATTTTAGCTTTATGTTTGGAATTTATTTGTCTGAGTATATTATTTGAGGGAAGGAGCAAGTTGAGCTTGAGTGCTTTTTTTCCTGAGCTACTTTTAAAGTTGTTTATTCTCATAGGTTGCAGTCACTGAGTTTATTTTAATTCTAATATAGTTAACATACAGCGTTATATTAATTTCAGGCAGACAATGTCGTGATGCAGCAGTTCCATACCTACCCGGTGCTGGTCACACCAGCGGCCTCCTTAACCCCTGTTATCTCTTTCCCCCATTCCCCCACCCCTTCCCCTCCGGTAGCAGTTATGAGTTTATGAGAGTGGTGCTGAAATGTGCAAATTGGAGACCAAGAACAGTTTCGGTAACATTTCTTGGATTTTGTGGATAGTAGAAAAGCAAGCATTCTTCCCTGTATACGTGAGATTTGACTGTGAGAAATAATGTCCATAGGAAGTTTGTTGTGTCACCTTTCTTTGAGAGGATCTTATGTGGACGCATTGATCAGGTTATGGACATTTTTATGATATCTTCTGATTCAGCCTTTAAAAATTGTATCCTTGGGGCACCTGAATGGCTCAGTCTTAGTTAAGCAACTGACTCTTGGTTTCGGCTCAGGTCATGATCTCGAGGTTTCGGGAGTTTCAGTCCTGCATCTGCCTGAGCTGGAGCTTGCAGCACAGGGCCTGCTTGGGATTCTCTCTCTCCAACTCTCTGCCCCTCCCCTACTCGTGCTGTCTCTGTCTCTCTCAAGATAAATAAATAAATGTATTAAATAAATAAATAAATACATGTATCCTTAAGTACTATTTTTCCACAATTAAGGACATTTATCATCTCTCTTATTGCACATCAAATTTTGAGGCCTATGTCTCATAGCCATTACTTTTTTCCTAATACGCAAAGATTCTTCTAAAGGCACTGTATACATTTCTTTGTTTTACTTGAAATGCTGAAATAATCCCCACCTAAACTGGCTTTAAGATGTAAATTTTGATTTCATGAGGGAATAAAAGATAAAAACACCATTAAGTACAAATGTACTGCCCAGATTAAAAAAGTTTATCCTGGCAGTGGCTTATCAGTTTCAAGCATACAGTTTAATTTTAAATTAGTGATTTACAATTTTAAATAAGTGTATTTAAAATCCTCGCAATAGGGACACTAATAAATTCAGATCAATTCAGTGTGTTTGGAGCTCTTTTCTTAAAACTGTGGTTCTTGTCCATAAGACTTTATTAATAGTTACTTAGTGCTTAAAGTTCCTCTGGTCCTTGCCCCTAAGTAGTGGGGAATACACTATGAAGTGATCTAATTCTTTTTGTGTTATTATTTAGCTGGGTAACAACATGAGAAGTATAGTCAGCGATAAAGAGAATAGTGGAAGAACTAATCAATTTATTTAACATTTCTTTTTGGAATGAAGCTGTTTTAAGAACCACATTTTCTGTATTGGCAACATACTGTGTGGATTAATGTTAAACATACATATTTTATGACCACACTTTAATAAAGGCACAAAGACCTTGAGCTTTCTAAGGGCAGATTATAAAATAACGGGTATGCAGTGAATATTGTTTGTGCAAAATTTTTGGTGGGCCAGGCAAGGCTGGGCTGTCGTGGGGAGAGGAGTGTTTGAGAAAGCACCCGCTTTAACTGATTCTGAAGTGTTCTCAGTTGGCATGTTTCCCACCTCTTAAAAATCACTGTGTTTCATTTGTTTTTAAACGTCCCATTTAAAAATTTTTTAATGTCCTTATTTGGGGGTTGATTACAGTCTTCTGATGCTTTTATCATATCTTTATAATTTTTTAATTGATTTGTTAGTCACTGTTTCTAGAACAATTTGCTGCATTTAGCAGGATATTTTAAAAAGGTGAAAGTTTTCATTGTAGTATTCTCTTTTTTTTAAAATATTTTATTTTTTATTTGAGAGAGGGTGCATGAGCGTGAGCAAGGAGAGAGGGGCAGAGGGAGAGAAAAATCTCTTTACATGTTCAGCGAGGTGCCTGATGCAGGGCTGGATCCCATGATCCGGGGATCATGACCTGAGCCCAAATCAAGAGTGGCTTGCTCAACTGATCGAGCCATCCAAGTGCCCCAGTGGTAGTATTCTCTTTAGTTATGTGACAAGAAACTTGAAAATGCTTTGTTTGTGTGTGTGCATAAAGCAAAACAGAATGCTCCAAATGTGACTTTAAATCTGTGCTTTTAGAGATTGTTTTGAAGAAATGGAACTAATTTTTTTTCTTTTCAACAGAGCTCATGTCTCAAAGGAAATTTGAGGAAATCAAGAAGGCCAATCAAGCTGCAGCCAAAAAACTTGTTGAAGAACACTTCAGCTCTTCCTCTGAAGAAGAAGGAGATGAAGATTTTGAAGGAAAACAGGGAAAAATAGTCGCTAATACATTTACAACTTACACTACTCAGACAGGTGCTGTATAGCCTTTTAAATTTTGATTTTTAAATTTTTTATTTAAATTCCAGTTAACATATAGTGTAATACTGGTTTCATGTGTACAATTTAGTGATTGAGTGCTTATATATAAAACCGGGGACCCGTCACAACATGTGTGCTCCCATCACCTATTTAGCCCCACCCCCACCTCCTTCTAGTAACCATCAACTTGTTAAGAGTGTGTTTCTTGGTTTGCGTCTTGCTTTTCTCCACCTATGATCATTTGTTTTGTTTAGAAAATTCCACATATGAGGGGCACCTGGGTGGCTTAGTCGGTCAAGCGTCTGACTTTTGCTTAGGTCATAACTCGCGGTTCGTGGGTTCGAGCCCCGTGTCGGGCTCTGTGCTGACTGCCAGCTCAGAGCCTGGAGCCTGTTTCAGTCTGTGACTCCCTCTCTCTCTGACCCTCCCCTGCTCACGCTGTCTCTCTCCCTCTCTCCTAGAAATAAATAAAACATTAAAAAAAAATTAAAAAAAAAAAAGAAAATTCCACATATGAGTGAAATCATATGGTATTTGTCTTCCTCTGACTGACTTATTTCACTTAGCCTAATACTCTAGCTCTATCCATGTCATTGCAAGTGGCAAGGTTTCATTCATTTTTTATGGTTCAGTAATATCCCATTGTATATATAAACCACAACTTCTTTATCCATTCATCAGTCAAGGGACATTTGGGCTCTTTCAATAATTTGGCTATTATAGATAGTGCTACTACAAATACAGGGGTGGATGTATGTCTTTAAGTTAGTATTTTTGTATTCTTTGGGTAAATGCCTAGTAGTGGACTTGTTGGATTGTAGGGTAGTTCTACTTTTAACTTTTTCAGGAAACTCCATACTGTTTTCCAGAAGGGCTGTACCAGTTTGCATCCCCACCAACAGTGTAAGAGGGTTCCCCTTTCTCCACATCCTTGCCAACACCTTTTGTTTCTTGTGTTGTTGATTTTAGCCATTCTGACAGGCGTGAGGTGATATCTCATTGTAGTTTTGATTTATGTTTCTCTGATGGTAAGTGATGCTGAACATCTTTTCATGTCTGTTGGCCATGTGAATGTCTTCTTTGGAGAAATGTCTGTTCATGTTTTCTGCCTGTTTTTTATTTATTTACTTTTAATTTTTATTTAAATGTTTATTTTTGAGAGTGAGAGAGACAGAGTGAGTGGGGGAGGGACAGAGTGAGGGAGACAGAGAATCTGAAACAGGCTCCAGACTCTGAGCTGTCAGCACAGAGCCTGACGTGGGGCTCGAACTCATGGACTATGAAATCATGACCTGAACCAAAGTCAGACACTCAGCCACCTGAGCCACCCAGGTGCCCCTTCTTCTGCTTGTTTTTTAATTGAATTATTTATTTTTTGGGTGTTGAGTTTTATAAGATCTTTTTATTTTAGATACTAGCACTTTATCAGATATGTCATTTACAGATATCTTTTCCCATTCTGTATGTTGCCTTTTAGTTTTCTTAACTGTTTCCTTTGCTGTGGAGAAGCTTTTTATTTTGATGAGGTCCCAATAGTTCATTTTTTGCTTTTGTTTCCCTTGCCTTGGGAGACATACCTAGTAAGAAGTTACTATGCTGATGTCAAAGAAGTTGCTTCCTGCTTTCTCCTCTAGGATTTTTATGGTTTCCTGTCTTACATTTAGGTCTTTAATCCATTTTGAATTCATTTTTGTGTATGGTATGAGAAAGTGGTCCAGTTTCATTCTTTTGGGTATTGCTGTCCAATTTCCCAACTCTGTTTGTTGAAGAGACTTTTTCCCATTAGATATTCTTTCCTGCTTTGTTGGAGATTTATTGACCATATAGTTGTGGGTTCATTTCTGAGTTTTCTATTCTGTTCTATTGTTCTATGTGTCTGTTTTTGTGCCAGGACCATACTGTTTTGATCATTACAGCTTTGTAATATAACTTGAAGTCTGGAATTGTGATGCCTCCATCTTTGCTTTTCTTTTTCAAGGTTACTTTGGCTTTTGGGGTTCTTTTGTGGTTCCATAAAATTTTAGAATTGCTTGTGAAAACAAATGTCTGTGAAAAATTCAGGTGGTATTTTGATAGATTGCATTAAATGTGTAGATTGCTTTGAGTAATACAGGTATTTTAACAATGTTTGTTCTTCCAATCCATGAGCATGGAATGTCTTTCCATTCTTTGTGTCATCTTCAGCTTCTTTCCTCAGCATTTGATAGTTTTCAGAGTACAGATCTTTCACTTCTTTGGTTAGGTTTATTCCTAGGTGTGTTATGGTTTTTGGTGCAATTGTAAATGAGATTGATTCTTTGATCATTCTTTTCGATGCTTTATTATTAGTTATAGAAAAGCAACAGATTTCCGTTTGTTGATTTTGTATCCTGTTACTTAACTGAATTCATGTGTCAGTTTTAGCAGTTTTTTGCTGGTGTCTTTTAGGTTTTCTGTATAGAGTATTTTATCTGTGAAGAGTGAAAATTTTACTTCTCCCTCGCCAGTTTGGATGCCTTTCATTTCTTTTTGTTGTCTGATTGCTGTGGCTAGGACATCCATTATGATGTTAAATAATGTGGTGGTGGTCAGATTGTTTTGTTCCTGACCATTGAGGATGATCTCAGATGTGGGTTTTTCATATATGGCCTTTATTATGTTGAGGTATCTTCCCAATAAATGTACTTTGTTGAGGATTTTTATTGTATTTTGTATTGTGTGTTGTATTTTGTTAGATGCTTTTTCTGCATCTATTGAAAGGATCATATGGTTCATATCCTTTTTTTTATCAATATGGTGTATCATGTTGATTGATTTGCAATATGGAACCACCTTTGCAGCCCAGGAATACATTCTGTTTGTTTATGGTGAATCATTCTAATGTAATGTTGGGTTTGGTTTGCTAGTATTCTTACTGAGAAGTTTTGCATCCATATTTATCAGGGATAATTGGCCTGTAGTTCTTTTTTTTAGTGGATCTTTATCTGGTTTGGTGGCAGAGTAAGCTGACCTTATAGTATGAATTTGGAAGTTTTCCTTTTCTATTTTTGAAATAGTTTGAGAAGAAAAGGTATTAACTCTTCATTAGATATTTGGTAAAATTTGCCCATGAAGCCATCTGGCCCTGGACTTTTGTTTGTTGGGAGATTTTTTTTTTATTACTGTTGAATTTCTTTCCTGGTTATTGGTTCAAGTTTTCTATTCCTGTTTCAGTTTTGGTCGTTTATATGTTTCTAGGAATTTATCCATTTCTTCCAGATTCTCCAATTTGTTGGCATGTAGTTTTTCATAATATTCTTGTAATTTTTGTATTTCTGTGGTTTTGGTTGAGATCTCTCCTCCTTGTCTGTGATTTTATTTTTTGGGGTCTGTTCTCTTTTTGATATGTCTGGCTTGAGGTTTATCGGTTTTAATTTTTTCAAGGAACCAGCTCCTTGTTTCATTGATCTGTTATATTACTTACTTAGTTTTTATATCATTTACTTCTCCTCTAACCTCTCTTATTTCCTGTCTTTTGCTGGCCTTGGGCTTTGTGGTTCTTTTTCTAGCTCGTTTAGATGTAAGGTTAGGTGGTTTATTTGAGATTTTTCCTGCTTCTTATGGTAGGCTTGTATTGCTCTATACTTCTCTCTTAGGAGTACTTTTGTTGCATCCCAAAAGTTTTGGACCAGTGTATTTTCATTTTCCTTTGTTTCCACATATTTTCTTTATTTCCTTTTTTAATTTCCTGGTTGACTCATTCATTCTTTAGTAGGATCTTCTTTAACCTCCATATATTTTTGGTCTTTCCAGATTTTGTCTTGTGGTTGATTTCAAGTTTCGTGTTGTTGTGGTCAGAAAATATGCATGGTATGATGTCAGCCTTTTTGTACTTAAGGCTTGATTTGTGACGTGGTATATGATCTGTTCTGGAGAATGTCCCATGAGTACTTGCAAAGAATGTGTATTCTGTTGCTTTCGTGTAGAATGTTCTGAATATATCTGTTAAGTCCATTTGGTCCATGTGTCAAAGCCTTGTTTTCCTGTTGACTTTCTGTTAGATGATCTGTCCATTGATGTGTGTGGGGTGTTAAAGTCCCCTAATATTACTGTATTATTATCAATGGGTTCCTTTATGTTTGTTACCATTTTATATATTTGGGTGCTTTTTGTTGGGTGCGTAAATATTTACAGTTGGTAGATCTTCTTGTCAGATTGTCCCTTTATTATGATATAGTGCTGTTTTCATGTTTGTTACAGTCTTTGGTTTAAAGCCTAGTTTTTCCAATATAAGTGTTGCTACTGGCTTTCTTTTGATTTCCTTTTGAATGATAGATGTTTCTCTATCCCCTTACTTTCAATTTGCAGGTGACTTTAGATCTAAGATGGGTCTAAGACGAGTCTCTTATAGGCAGCATATAGATGGGTCTTGTCTTTTTTAATCCATTATGATATTCTGTGTCTTTTGATTGTCACATTTAGTCCATTTATATTCAGAGGAATTATTGGTATGTATTCACTGCCATTTTATTTTTTGTTTTGTCGTTGTTTCTGGAGATTTTCTCTGATCCTTTCTTTGTCACTTTGGTTTTTCCTTTTCACTCAAAGAGTCCTATTTAATATTTCTTGCAGGGCTGATTTTTTGCTCAAGAATACCTTTCATTTTTGTTTGTCTGGGAAACTCTTTATCTTTCCTTCTATTCTGATAGCTTTGCTGAAGAGAGTATTCATGGCCGCAGAGTTTTGCCATTCAGCACTGTGAGTCTATCATGCCATTCCCTCTGGCTTGCCAAGTTTCAGTTGAGAACTCTGCAGCTGGCCTTATAGGCCTTCCCTTGTAAGTTAAGGACTTCTTTTGCTGCTTTTAAGATATTTTCTTTATCACTGTATTTTGCATATTTGGCCTGCTTTTGTTGATTTCGATGGGAGTTCTTTGTGCCTCTGGGATCTGGATGGTTTAGGGAAGGTTTCAAGTATGATTTCCTCAAATAAGTTTTCTGCCCCCTGTTCTCTCTCTTCTTCTCCTGGGACTCCTTTAATATGAGGGTTATTACATCTGACGGAGTCACTGAGTTCCCTAAGTCATAACTCGTGATCCATAATTCTTCTTTTTTCTTTGTTCAACTTCATTATTTTCATTATATTGTCTTCTATGTCATTCATTCATTCCTCTGCTTCTTCCAACCTTGTCTTCATTGCATTAAGCCTGTTTCCAGTCTCACTTACTGTATTTTTCATTTCCGACTGATTCTTTTTTAACTCTTTCATTACTGCACTAAGGGTCTCCCCGATGTCTTCCTTTCTTTTGTCAAGCCCAGTGAGTATCCTTATAATTTTTGCTTTAAATTCTCCATGAGGCATGTTACATATCTGTTTCGCTTAGATCTCTAACTGTGACTTTATCTTGTTCTTTCATTTGGGATGAATTCCTCCATCTTGGCATTTAGTCTTAAGTCTCTGCCGCCTTCTGTGTGTTAGAAAAGGCTGTATGTTTTCTGCTTCTGAGAGTATTATGAAGAAGAGGTCATATGAGTGTGCAGGGCCTAGCGCTTCAGGGAGTGTCTCTGGTGTGCGCTGCCTGACCCTGCGTTCTCAGGCCAGTCGTCTGCAGAGGCTGTCCTTGCCTGCAGCAGGCAGGGTTTGGGCCTTAGCCAGAATGTGGCAAGTTTTACTTATGTGTGCTCTGGTCTGCTTGTTAAATGAGACCTGATACTACTTCCACTAGAACTGAAGCTCTGCAGAACTCTGGTCAGGAGATGTGGTGTGGGCGGGGTTTATTCTAGTTCTGCTATGCGAGGACAGAAGCAAGCTTGACAGAGAGGGTCAGTCCTGCCAGAGCACAGGGGTGTGTGACTTTGTATAAGCAGGTTAGGCAGCCCATGTTGGTGCTGCCCTGCTTTACCACAGGTGGCTCTGTGTTTATACTGAGGGGTGGGGGAAGGAAATGGCACCCGCTGGCTCCTTTGTCCCATCTCTGAACACTGCCTCTCAAAGGATGTACTCTAAGAGGAGTGAATAATTATCCCTTGTGTGCCCCAGGCATTTTTCAGATTGCAGTGACCACACTGTCTGCCCCCAGGCGGTTTGCTTGCCTTCTCCCCGGGAGCAGTGTAGTGCTGTCAGGCCTCGGTGCCAGCCAAGCCCGATGGCCTTTACAACTCTAGCCTTTAAGCCCCACTGTTGCAAGAACTCATGAAATCTGCCCCTCATCTTCCTAGCTGGTTTGGGGGAAATTTTCTAGTGCATTCTGTCTGCTATGTACTCCTCTCTCTCATGACATTCTCTGAGACCAGGGCTGCTTCCCCTCCACAGTACTTGTGATCTATTTCTCCCCTAAACCAGGTCTCCGCCCTGCCTATTCTTTGGTGTGGCTTCTTCTTTCCCCTTAGTTGTGGAATTTGTTCTGTCAGTCTTCAGGTTGATTTCTGGGGTATTTAGAATGATTTGATAGTATCTAGTTGTGTTCCAGGGAAGAGACCAGTCTAGGGTACTACTCTGTCGCTGTCTTAGCTCACCCTAGATTGATTTTTTGACATCAATGAAAATATATTTCTGACTTTTATACATTAAAAAAATTTTTTTAATGTTTGTTTTTGAGAGAGAGAGAAAAAGAGACAGCGTGAGTGGGTGAGGAGCAAAGAGAGGGAGAGACACAGAATCTGAAACAGGCTCCAGGCTCTGAGCTGTCAGCGCAGAGCCTGATGTGGGGCTCGAACTCAGGAACTGTGAGATCATGACCTGAGCTGAAATCAGACGCTCAACCAACTGAGCCACCCAGGTGCCCCATAATTCTCACTTTAAGAAAGCTACTTTAGTCTATATGGAATAGTTGTTGCATTTTAAGAATGAGCATTTTTATACTGTAGAGTTGAATTTTTGTGCTAAATCTGTTTGAGTTACATGATGTAGAACACTAATCTTTCAACAGAGCAAATAAAATGGCAGTGTCCCTTAATAGACTTAGAAGTTCTTCTGTCGGTGTAATTGGCAGTTCATTAGGTTCTGGGAGGGGAATGTCAAAGCTCCCTGAAGTGTGGGGTCAAGTTGTCTCCAGTTATGATTTGGTTGGGCTGGAGGGCTTAAATACTCCCTTAAATCTATTCTTCATCATGTTAAATATGTTTTGAAGTCAATTTCGTTTCTCAACTTTATTCCTTTATATTATATCTTATAAAACTTCTGATTTCATACTTTTTTTTAAGCTAAGCCTTCTCGTATTTGATGTGTACAGTCACATTAAATGCTGTGTGTGTATCTGGTTTGCCCTTTTTAGAAAAATGTTTATTTTGAGATAGACCACAAGTGGAGATGGGACACAGAGAGAGACTGAGAATCCATAGCAGACTCTGTGCTGTCATGCCGAACCCATCTCGGGGCTCGATCCCATGAACATGACCTGAGCCAAAATCAAGATTTGGGAGCTTAAGTTCAAGCCCCTCATTGGGCTCTCTGTTGTCAGCACACAGTCTATTTTGGATCCTCTTTCTTCTTCTCTCTCTGCCCCTCCACTGCTTGTGCGTGTGTGCTCTCTCTTTCTCTTTGTCTCTCAGAAATAAATAAAAATATTTTTTAAAAAAAGAAGAGAAGAGTCAGAAGTTTAACCAACTGAGCTGACCCGACACCCCCTGGGTGACCCTTCATACCACATTTGTGTATGAGAGCGAGGGCCACATTGATGCTACTGTGAAGGATTTGGGGCTAAGTAGATTGAAATTTAAGTGTTTTCAAAAAAAATTTTTTTTTAATTTATTTATTTCTGAGAGAGAGAGACAGCGTGAGCAGGGGAGAGAGAGGGAGATACAGAGTCCGAAACAGGCTCCAGGCTCTGAGCTAGCTGTCAACACAGAGCCCGACGCAGGTCTCAAACCCACGAGCCTTGAGATCATGACCTGAGCTGAAGGTGGACGCTTAACCGCCTTAGCCACCCGGGCGCCCCAAGTGTTTTCACATTTTGTACTTAATGTCATTATTGGAAAGGTGCTGGCATATGTTATCACCGTGAGTTGCCTGAGTGTTCTGATGGCATCATGAGGCCACATACCGTCAAGTAGATTTATCTCATCTGCTAAGGAGTTGAGATTAGACAGCTTAAAGTCTGGCTCAGCCACTGTAGTTTGATAAAGTATGACCTTTATCAACTGGCTTGGCCAGGTAAGTTGATAAGAAGTTACTTTAAGGTTAGGAAGTTTCTTGCTTCTAGAAGACATTATAGAAAGTAACCTTAATTTCCCACTTGAAGAGGACCTCACTTAAAATATTTCTAGATAGAAGTTTTATTTTTAAATAGAAAATTCAACGCTGTAACTTAGTTATTTCTTTGTAGTGTTGAAAAACATTTTTTATTTATAATTTACTAATTTTTGGTCTAGCTTTCATCTTAAAGTGTTCAGGTAATTTTTCTTACGTTTTTTTGTTATGTCAAATCCATAAATATTTTGATTCTTGTTCCTTTGTGTTCTCAACTTTACCTGTATCCAAGGAAGGAAATCTTATTACTTGATTTAAGAATAATAAATGTTAAGGTATTGAGGTGTGTCCCATCGCACTTTAGTGAATTAAACAGCGGAACTTTGCCAAAGTTCATTCTTTTTGTCTGAGTCCAGCCTTTGTATTTT
Source organism: Proteles cristata cristata (assembly GCA_017311185.1). Lineage (NCBI taxonomy): Eukaryota > Metazoa > Chordata > Mammalia > Carnivora > Hyaenidae > Proteles > Proteles cristata. Next base: position 522,343 of record JAESUZ010000393.1, on the reverse strand, counting down.
CATGACCCTTCTTTCAAATTCAGAGTTGCATGGGCACCTTCCTGATGGGCGTCTCTATCTTGTTGACCCAAGAACCATCGGCCCATTGAGCATCTGTTGAAAGAGAATTTGTTTCTTCTCTTTTTGTTTACTTGTTTTGTTTACTTCAGTTAGCACCAGAATTTTTCCACCCAAGCCAGAAATCTCAGCTCAGTGATGGCGTAGACATAACATGAGTGTGTCTCATCCAGTACTTTCCCCGCCGCTGCCCACGTCACACATCTCATCAAAGACAGCACTCTTGCCTTTGAATGTTGGTGTTTAAGAGCAGCACAATCTAATTGTCACCAAGCCATGCTGAGTTACAGTTTCTATATTTCTTAACTCCCCTCTTCCTCTCTCTACATACTATTATTGCCTAATTCAGTTCCCTACAGCTGTTTAATTTGTGGATTAAATCCATGTTAACTATGAGGTAGATATTGCTATTGCTATTATTACTATTTTATTTTATTATTATTATTATTATTTTTTTTAATTTTATTTATTTCTAAGAGAGAGAGAGAGAGACAGCGTGAGCAGGGGAGGGTCAGAGAGAGAGGGAGTCACAGACTGAAACAGGCTCCAGGCTCCAAGCTGTCAGTCAGCACAGAGCCCGATGCGGGGCTCGAACCCACGAACCGCAAGATCATGACCTAAGTGAAAGTTGGACGCTTAACCGACTAAGCCACCCAGGCGCCCCTATTATTAGTATTTTAAAATGGAGACAGAAATAGGTAACTTGCTGAAAGTCATTTTTTGCTTTATCTACAGTAGCTGCGTCTTAACTGGTACTTGAGGCTTCTAGTCTTGGCATCCTTAGACTCTTCTTTCTTCAGTTGCCAGAGTGATCTTTTTAAAATGCAAGGCTATCCACTGTGACATCTTGGACAGTATATTTAATCCCACAGCCAAACTTGAATACAATTTTCAAAGAAATCTTAAATGAATTTTATAAATGTAAGGTTGAACTTTATTTTGTTAAGCCTGTTTCATCATATCTCAAATTCTATTTTATGTGTGAGCTGTTACATTAGGTAAAATTTAAAATGTTATACAGTTGACCCTTGAACAACCTGGACATGAGCTGTGTGGGTCCACTTATATGTGTATTTTTTAAAATAAATACATGTACAGCATTGTAAATCAATTTTCTCTTCCTTATGATGTTGTTAATAACATTTACTATTTTCTATCTTATTTATTGAGAATATAGCATGTAATACATATACAACATACAAAATATGTTGGTTGATTGTGTTATCAGTAAGGCTTCTGGTCAATAGTTGGCTATTAGTAGTTAAGTTTTAGGAAGTCACAAGCTATACTCAGATTTTTGACTGCACGGTTATTCAAGGGTTAGTTGTACATTTGTTGAAAAGCACAGGCAGTTCACAAAATGGGATCACTGAGTCTCCCTTTAAGAATACTCTTTAAACTTCAATGTTTATTTAAAATAAAACATTTGTGTGGGGCGCCTGGGTGGCTTAGTCGGTTGAGCGTCCGACTTTCGCTTGGGTCATGATCTCGCGGTTCGTGGGTTCGAGCCCCGCGTCGGGCTCTCTGCTGACTGCCAGCTCAGAGCCTGGAGCCTGTTTCAGTCTGTGACTCCCTCTCTCTCTGACCCTCCCCTGCTCACGCTGTCTCTCTCTCTCTCTCCTAGAAATAAATAAAACATTAAAAAAAAAAAAATAAATAAATAAAATAAAACATTTGTCTTTAGTAATTTTATAATACTTCATAGTTGCGGGAGTGATTTTATGTATATTTTGATTAATATTCTAAATTATGTTTATAGATCAAGTTAGCAAAGTAGGGCAAGTTTATGTACTTGGGTGTACTATGCATACTTGGGTGATTTCGGAAAGTAAAGAATTAGCCATGTGTCTTTTTTATTTAACTTTTCTCTTTGGTGGTTTGAACCATTTTATTGCCATGATATTTGTCTATTTTTCTTCGAGACTCTGTTAACCTCTATTGAGGAATCTTTATTGTACCAAAGGTATGTACTTTCATTTCTCTTACACTAAAGTGACTCAGAATATTAAAGATAGTATGCTTTGAGGTAGTTTTTCAGTCTTTCATTTTGCTGTTACTTGTTATTTATTGAATCTCTTGTACATTTTGCAGCAGCATAGCGTCGTGGTTAAGTAAGCTCACTTTCAGTCAAGCTGAAGTTACTTAATTGTTCTCGCCTCAGTTTTCTCATCTGTAAAATGAAGATAAAAATAGCTCATTTAATCCCACTAAAAGACAGATAGTATAGTGGCTAGCAAATAAATGCTCTGTAATTGCTTACAGAAAATGCAGTTTGGTAATATTTTCTAAGAAGTTCATGTTCCCCTTTTAAGTAAAGTTGTGAACATAATTTAATGAGACAAGGTTATGTGTAACGATCTCAGGATCACTTCATTTAACAAGTTTTATTAAGAATATACTATATCTCAACACGCATTCTTACAGTTAGGCTAAATGGCTGTGCCGAGCTTTGACTTTCCAGTTTCACTTTGCTTTTAGGTTTGCTTTCCCTTAGTTACGTGACAGCTTGCCCCTCTTGCCTCTGGCTCTGCTCCCACCAAATTCTAAGGACTGTAACAACAGTAAAGGCGAGGACGTTCTGAGAGAGGGCAGATGTACTGTTCTTTAATGTATGCACTTTGTGACCTTTTGACAGCTCATTGGTTGCTTTTTTTCTTTTTAACTTCTCATTTTTCAACTGTATTTCAAGCAATTGATATGGCTTCAGTTCTCACTTAATGTGATGCTATTAGTGAGTTTGTGTTATTTTCAGATGTTGCTTAACATGAAGTTTTTAATTTTTAAATTTCAAGATGGAGATATGCGTGAATTAGAGCGAACCAAACAGTATGTGCATGAAGCTTTCCAAGCAGGAGCCATGACTTGCTTAATTTGTATTGCTTCAGTGAAGAGAAACCAAGCAGTAAGTTTTTCTCTTTATCTAAATTAATGCATCTTCCCAAAATATCTTATTTTGCATTTCTAGTATTTAACTGTTTATTATTCTTTTGCTTATTTTTGTTAAAAAAATGCTTCATTTGTGAATTTTATTTATGAATTGATCTTCATTTTGTAAATCTGAATTTGAAAAAATTACCTCTAAATGAGGATCCCGTATTTTTAGCACTCTTAATATGTGAGGCAAGTATCTTCAGTTTTAATGTACATGTCAGTTTGATAAAGTGTAGCATCTGTAGTTTAGAGATTCCCACAAATTCTGAAATGCTAAAATGCATTATATTCCAACTACTTTCAGCATATTTAAAAAGAGGTAGATATGGTCCCTGCCTTCAAGGAAGTAAAGCCTGGAGTGAGCTTCTCTTGTGTTTGAAGATACTAGAAAATGGCTACGGTCATTGGGGAGAGATGGATTCAGATATAACTCATGGACTTAGAGGTGCTGCTATGGTCTAATGGTGAAGTTATCAATAAATAAATTTAAAAGGACGTTAAGGAAGCAGTTGAGAGGAAGGAATCACTGAATATGGTAGACTCAGCATTTAGATTCACATTAATCTGCTATATAGCAGCATTGCCTAGACACAGAAAATCAGGCCAGATGAGTTGAATTGGTCGTGTAGAGTGAATCAGAAAAACATGGATAGGTTATATAGATGGCATATGCCTTTGTTGTCCAGAGTCACCTCTGGTTGGCTGACTCTGATCTCAGGTGCTGTGGATGAATAGTCTTTTTTTGTTGTTGTTGTTGTTTTTAAATATTTTTATTTTATTTCTAGGATAGAGAGAGACAGCATGAACAGGGGAGGGTCAGAGAGAGAGGGAGACACAGACTTTGAAACAGGCTCCAGGCTCTGAGCTGGCAGTCAGCACAGAGCCCGACGCGGGGCTCGAACCCACGAACTGCGAGATCATGACCTAAGCAAAGTCGGACGCTCAACCGACTAAGCCACCCAGGCGCCCCCTTTTTTTTTTCTTTTTTTTGTTTTTTGTTTTTAAATATTTTTATTGGATGAATCGTCTTTCTGCATGTGGTTATAGTCCCACCTTAAACACTTGCTGTGTGTGTGGGTTTATTTTTTTATCCTTAATGCTTTCTTCTTGGGAATGGACTCGGACAGTACACAGGCACTGTGCACAAGCACAGGGGAGTTAATGGGCATTCTACATGGAATTAATTGTGGATAAATATCCCAGTCTCCTCCCTGCTAGGGGTTGGGGCGTGAGTAATCTGAGATGTGTCTTACATGGTTCTCCAGAGGGTCCCTAATAGGACTGAACGTTGGCCCTTAGTGATAATCAGCGCAGCAATTTACCATTTATTAGTATTCTCTCTTCCCCATTTTGTCCCCTCATTGCTGCATCCTAGTTCTTTACTCAGGCACTGCTTTGGGGGTAACTCAAACTAAGAAATTGTCTTATTTTTTTTTTAATGCTGCTGCCAGATTATGCATTGTGCTACATGTCTGATTTTATTGAATAGTTGCCATATGTTAAAATGAAAGGGGAATTGGTTTTTGTCATTGAAATGTTGGCAGGTTTTAAAAATTAAACTACTGTAGTGTTCTTTAAATTTTTATATATAGGAGGAGGACACTTGTGGGGATGAGCACTGAGTGTTATGTGGAAACTAATTTGACAATAAACTATTTGTAAAAAAAAAATTTTTATATATATATATATTAAGATTTTTGCTTAATTTTTAGCATTTAACATTAAATGCTAGGTTACTAGATTTTATGTAACAAAAGGCTATATAGAGAATATATGTACATGCTATATTTCAGGATTCCTGGTAGCATTATTTATAATTGGAAATAACCTTTCTGGGGCGCCTGGGTGGCTTAGTTGGTTAAGCGTCCGACTTTCGCTTGGGCATGATCTCGCGGTTCATGGGTTCGAGCCCCGCGTCGGGCTCTGTGCTGGCTGCCAGCTCAGAGCCTGGAGCCTGTTTCAGTGACTCCCTCTCTCTCTGACCCTCCCCTGCTCATGCTGTCTCTCTCCTAGAAATGAATAAAAAAAAAAAAGGAAATAACCTTTCCAATGCCTAACAAGAAATTGGTTAAATAAATGACAATATAGAAATCTACATGATATACTATACAGCTGTAAATACCATGTATGAACATATTTAATAACAGTAAATGCTTATAGTGTGTTAAAAGACTATAAAGTTACACATCAGAACAACGTAACCTTATTTTTAAAAAAGTTTGTAAGGGGCGCCTGGATGGCTCAGTCAGTTAAGTGTCTGACTTCAGCTCAGGTCATGATCTCACAGTTCGTGGGTTCGAGCCCTGCCTCGGGCTCTGTGCTGACAGCTAGCTCAGCCTGGAGCCTGCTTCAGATTCTGTATTTCCCTCTCTCTCTGACCCTCCCCTGCTCATGCTGCCTCTCTCTCTCTCTCTCTCTCTCTCAGAAATAAATAAAAAACGTTAAAAATTTTTAAAAAATCATCATTGGAGATGATTCAGAATGTTAGTAAGTAGTTATTTCTAGTGAAATGAATTGGGGTACAGGGGATACAGGAGTGCTGATGCATAGGGGCACATGTACCCCAATGTTCATTGCAGCACTCTCAGCAATATCCAAAACATGGGAAGAGCCTAAGTGTCCATCAACTGACGAATGGATCAAGAAGATGTGGTTTATCTATACAATGGAGTACTACATGGCAATGAGAAAGAATGAAATCTGGCCATGTGTAGCAACATGGATGGACCTTGAGGGTGTTATGCTGAGCAAAATAAGTCAGGCACAGAAGGACAGATACCATATGTTTGTACATATAGGTGGATTAGGAGGAACTTAGTTGAGGACCATGAGGGAGAAGAAGGGGAAAAATAGTTGGAGAGAGGGAGGGAGGCAAACCATGAGAGACAACCTGAGACAAATGCTGAGAACAAACTGAGGACTGATGGATGTGGGGGGGAAGGGGGGAGATGGGCACGGAGGGGGCCACTGGTGGGGATGAGCACTGGGTATTATATGGAAACCAACTTGACAATAAACTATTAAAAAAAAAAGAAATGGGGGCGCCTGGGTGGCTTAGTCGGTTGAGCGTCCGACTTTCACTTAGGTCATGATCTCGCGGTTTGGGTTCGAGCCCGCGTCGGGCTCTGTGCTGACTGCCAGCTCAGAGCCTGGAGCCTGTTTCAGTCTGTGACTCCCTCTCTCTGACCCTCCCTGCTCACGCTGTCTCTCTCTCTCCTAGAGATAAATAAAACATTAAAAAAAAAAAAAATTAAAAAAAAAAATAATGAATTGGGGTAATTAGTATTTTTATTCAAAGTATTTTATACTTAAATAAATAGTTAAGAAGACCATTTATTTCTTCTATTAGGATGGAAGGAAAAGTTTTTTTCTTTTATACCTAAGTAGCCCTTCAAAATAATGTGATGCACATTTTAAAGTATTGTGGAATTATGAAAGAAAATCATTGCATGTGTGTTAATTTCTGATACCTTTGTCTTAGGTTTGGAGCTGTTCGGGATGTTTCTGTATATTTCACATGCCCTGTATTCAGAAGTGGGCTAAAGATAGCCAGTTTCTGGTATCTTCTCCTTTGACAGATGACGATTTTGGAAAGAGAGATTATCCTTGGCCATGGTAACTTTTTGCTAATTTAGTTGGAATAGTAAGTTGTAAAGTAAATGAAAATTGTAGCCCGTAAGTTGCTTTATTGGCAGTTTCAGGATCCGTGTTGGGCCTTCAATTAGTCATTTGGTCTGTGAAGTTAAGATACTTTGGTAATGGCTTTTTTTTTTTTCTAATTTGTGTAACTACTTGTTCTTTTCAGAAACTAATAAATCATTCAGACTTTCTTCCGCAAAATGACTCCTTAATTATCCTTTTTAAGGAACTTTAATTTCTTTAAAATTCTATAGGACTAGAATCCTTAATAATTCTAAGAGTTATTTCTCTTCTGGAGTTACTATTAGTACACATTAGTTAGTATCACATTGTAGAAGACTGTCATCTCATGTATTTTGATCATAGGCTTCCTAGTTTTATCTCCAAAATCTCTCAAACTGCAGGTGTATATTATCCAGTCTTAACCAGTTTCTCCACATTTATTTATTAGTATGCTTATTGTTGATGAATATTTGATTGGGAACTTCTGTTACATTTCCAGAAAGAATTGGAGAGTAGAGAATTTGTATCTATGCTAAATAAAGATAATAAAAATTAATCCATACTGGCAGCTCAGAGGGTAGGTTTACTGTCATGGTAATGAAGCATAAACTCAGGGGTTCTGTGTTCATATATCACTTTCATAACTTACATTTGTAATTTTAAGTACTTTTTCGTAACAGAGGCCCCCAAATTGTGTAAGATTCAGACCTCAGAAAACCTGGACTCGTAATATCTGACATCCCCTTTTTACTACCAGTACTGATGCATTTATAAAACTGTGGTAGTCTAGTTTTTAAAAAACATTTTAGACACACTAATTACTTTGAAAAATAATTCTCAGCATTCTGTGAAGTTTATAGTCCCATGTCAATAATGGAGATATTGAAGTTGATAAAGCAAATTGCTGTGTTCAGCCTTATCTTACTGCTAAATGGTGAGGCCAGGATTTGAAACCTAGGATTTCTGACTTCTGAATTCAGAGGTTTTTCTATTCTGAGTTCTCTCTTATAATACTACTTTTAGAGATATTATTTATTTTCTCCTCAATGAATATTAGCTTCTCTGAAACGTTTTAAAATTTCAGTCTATATTTGTTTTGCTACTGCATTTTATTTATTTGTGGGAGAATTTCAGTGTTCAATAGGTACAGAATTGAACTAGATACTCTGGCTTAGTTTTAGAGATCTAAACCTTCTATATACTTTTTTTTTTTTTTAAATATTTTTATTTATTTCTAGGAGAGAGAGAGAGAGAGACAGCGTGAGCAGGGGAGGGTCAGAGAGAGAGGGAGATACAGACACTGAAATAGGCTCCAGGCTGGCAGTCAGCACAGAGCCTGATGCGGGGCTCAAACCCACGAACCGCGAGATCATGACCTAAGCGAAAGTCGGACGCTTAACCGACTAAGCCACCCAGGCGCCCCTGCATGTCATTATTTTAAATAACACATGCATTTGCACATAATATCCTTATCTTTCCCAGTCTTCTGGAACAGTTCAGCCTCACTGCTGATGGGCAGTATTAGGGTGTTGTGAGTTGCTTTTTAGTCCTCCATATCTAGGCTTATTTAATGTATACATGCCCCTCCACATTAGCTTAGAGGAATGTAGCCATTTTTCCTTTAGCAAAGGAAAATTATAACTCTTCCAAAAAAATTCTAGATGAATGTCTAGATGCGATTTTGATTTTTGAGTACAAGAATAAACATCTTTGATTATTCTGAATATTTTTTGAAAAAGTATTATTTTGGGAATGGAATGTGTTCTCAGGACAAGGAGAATATATATGGTACAAAAGAAAGTGATGATGTGAAACTTTTTCCAGTATAGTATACTAACTATACTCACTTGCGGGATAGTAAGGGTTAGAACATCTTTTTAGAATGAAGGGATCTATAATCTACAAGTGAATTTGATAGAACTGAAGGTTAATAGTGCTTTTTTAAAAATCTTGCTAGGTAAAAATCTGCTTTAGCAGAGAATGTGAAACAGTATTTGAACTTTCTTTGACTTAGCCGCATTTGGAATATATCGATTTTGTATTAGATGTTGAAACATTCATTCTTTCCTTTAAAATATTTTCCCTTTTAATTCTAGATTTTAGGCAAGCTCTTGCTGCTGTGTTGCCTACCTATAATCTGGTTTCTGTCTTCTGTTCACTGTTGCCAATATATTTTACTTACTTGCAAATCATCCAAGCAAACTTTTAAAACATTGAGCTTTATAAGAATTGAAATGAATACCTCAAGAATAAAGTTCATCTGCTTAGTAGACAGCTAATGTTGCTTTCTTTTTTGTAGTTTCATTCTAACTGTATTTAATACAGTACCAACTAGCCACATGTGGTTATTTAAATTTTGAGAAATTACAAAAATTTCTGTTCTTTCTCAGTTGTATATATTAGCCACATTTTAGTTGCTCACTTGTCATATGTGGCTAATGTCTACTGTCCTGGACTTGGCAGGTAGTGGAACAGTTACAGCATCTCAAGAAATTATAATGGACAGAGCTGTTCTAGGTTGTCAAAAACGGCTTTTGTAAAATCTTGTTTCTTACTAGTATAAAGATGGAGTAGGCGGTACATTAACATAGAATTAAGTATACTCTACTAAGTATATTTATATTCCTGTCTCTTGTCACTTTTAAAAATGAAATTAATTTAATAATTGTATTTTTTTTTTTTTTTGTAGTCCAAAATGTAGGTTTGAATACAAGCGATCTGACACACCTAGTAGGTATTATTGCTACTGTGGAAAAGTAGAAGATCCACCTTTAGACCCATGGCTTGTGCCTCATTCATGTGGCCAAGTGTGTGAGAGAGAATTTAAACCTCCTTGTGGCCATAAGTGTTTGCTCCTCTGTCATCCAGGTGAGTTATATATTACACTTCTAATTCTTTGTGGGATGTTATTTCTTATGTTGAGGCCAAAAAAAAAAAAAATTGTGAAAGTTTAGCTCAGAACTTACGTGTCGGTAAGAAGATATTAGAAGGGAATGGTTTTGAATAGTATCACTAAAGACAGCTTTACCGGTAGATGTAGGGATTGAAAGTTTTACGTTGACTTATAATTATGTTTTCCCTTTCATTGGATTCTAGGTCCCTGCCCTCCTTGTCCAAAGATGGTGACAACTACTTGTTACTGTAAGAAAGCAAAACCGATCCCTCGGAGATGCAGTACCAAGGAATGGTCCTGTCAGCAGCCATGTGGGCGCAGGTTGCTTTGTGGACAACATAAATGTGAGAGTCCTTGTCATGCAGGTAAAAGGTCATACCTCTAAGGTGTTTTGACTTTTCAGGTAAAAGATCAAAGCAGTGTTGGGGCCCCTGGGTGGCTCGGTTGGTTAACATGTCTGACTTTGGCCCAGGTCATGATCTCCCAGTTCGTGGGTTCGAGCCCCACATCGAGCTCTGTGCTGACAGGTAGCTCAGAGCCTGGAGCCTGCTTCGGATTCAGTGTCTCCCTCTCTCGCTGCCCCTCCCCTGCTCGTGCTCTGTCTCTCTCTTTTTCAAAAATAAATAAACATTAAAATTTTTTTTAAGTCAAAGCAGCGTTTATTGTTTTTGTAAATGTTTCTATGCTAATTTATCATCATGACTTTAGGAAACTGTCCTCCCTGTCCAAGAGTCAGTAGACAAAAGTGTGTCTGTGGGAAACGAGCTGCTGAAAGGAGCTGCGCCAGTCCCTTGTGGCACTGTGATCAAGTAAGGCCCTGAGCACTCGGGGGCTGGGGAGTGGAGACCGCAGCCAGCATAAGCAGGTGGAGGTGCTCATTAGGGTTAGCCAGCTAAAAGGAGAAGAATGGTGACTCCAGTGGATTATAGTCATGTTTTAGGAAACTGTTTTCCAATTTAGTATAATTTTAATTACTGGGATAAGTTTTCTTTTTCAAATTAATAGCGATTTGTTGATTTTGGATTCAGTATGTACATGCTCTGCTTCTTGCTGTCTGTCCCGCCTTCCTTGTCTTTCCTTTCTCTTGAACTGACCCTTCTTCTTGACTTAATCCAGTTGAGGAAGTAGCATTGATTTTGTAGATTGTCCAAGATTGACATGGATTTAGTACCATTTGGAATTCTTTGGTAGATGGCCATGTGAAGCCTCATGTACTTTTTTCCTTTTATTTTTAAAATATACTCTTTGGTATGCAGGAATGTGTGTGTGTGTGTGTATGTTTATATATATATATATGTATGACACATATGTAAGATACAAAACTTAATAGGAAGAACATAAAGAAGTTGCTTCTGATTGAAAAAGGAGATATGTCATGCACAAAGTCTTTTTAGCTTTTAAGTCCTTCATTCTTGCTTATTGCATTTTATTTTAGGTGTGTGGAAAAACACTGCCATGTGGTAATCATACCTGTGAGCAAGTCTGCCATGCTGGTGCTTGTGGAGAATGTCCTCGATCTGGGAAAAGGTCCTGTCCGTGTCAGAAGTCAAGTGAGACTTTTTTTAAAAACCTTTAATGGAATATGATTATCATGCTCACTAGAGTACTTTCCTAATTAAATTAGATTTCTCTGGGAGTTCATAATGTAATTTCAGTAATAATACAAATATGATACTGGATTTCTTTATATTTGGTGAAAGGACAATATAGTCTGGTGGGTTAAGAAGTCAGACTTTGGAGTCAGGCATATCCTGGTTCAAAGCCACATTTACGAAATAATAGTTTTTCTAAAGTTAAACAGGGACAGTCATAGTACTTTTTTATCAGAGAAAGAGAATTAAATGACAAAATGCACATAGAGAATTTGGTGTAGTTCTTGGCAATAAAGGAAACCTCATAATCATAGACTGTTACCATTATTGTGTATTAGGTTACAGATGAATTTAACTTCCGGCTGCTTAGAGATAAGCATATAAGGTTGTAGTCTGAGTCCACTTTGACTCTGCACCAGCAGGACCAGCACACGTATTTAGGAGATTATTGGCAACACTTGTCTTAATATGTTTATGTTAAAGATTAGTTTCCTGTTTTTAAGTCTGCATCTTTTCTTTTTTTTCTAATCCTGTGAGGTTGTTAAGAACAAATTTTCCTTTTATAAATCTGTGTATTGTAGAATTCTTCATAGAGATGTACATGGTCTTACTCTTTTATTTAGAGAAGGATTTCTGGGTTAGCTCATAAACACGTGCTTCTTGAGGATGGTAACTTGTCATGTGTCAAATTCTTTTTAAAAACCAAACTTTCTTACTAGGGATTCTTTTTTATTAAATTTAACTGTTTCTGGGCACCTGGGTGGCTCAGTCTGCTAAACTTCCAGCTTTGACCCAGGTCGTGATCTCATGGTCCATGGGTTTGAGCCCCGCGTCAAGCTCTGTGCTGACAGCTCAGAGCCTGGAGCCTGCTTCAGATTCTGTGTCTCCCTCTCTCTCTGCCTCTTCCCTGCTCACACTATGTGTCTGTCTCCCTCTCTCTAAAAATAAATTTAAAAAATTTAACTTTTCTAAAATTATGTACATACAAAAATTCAGTCTGAAAGGACTGTCATTCTTTAGGGAGTCAAAAGAATATGGCATGTTATTAGTGCTTTATAGTAACATATCTTATTAACTTTGACTTTTTGTCTGCTTTCAGAGTTTTCTTTGCCTTGCACAGAAGATGTGCCAACTTGTGGAGATAGTTGTGACAAAGTACTGGAATGTGGCATCCACAGATGTTCACAGCGTTGTCACCGAGGTCCTTGTGAAACATGTAGACAAGTTAGTCATTTCCTGCAATAATTAATTTTAAGAGCCACCTAGCATAATATGTCAAATGAGATTATTCCATAATTGTTTTCCATTATTTACATAAATATCTATGTCATGATCCATATGAGTTTAGTGACCTGATATGTGTGGTGGAGAAGCAGGAGAGTATGCCAACAATCAAACCTAAAAATTACTTATTGTTTGATTTTGTTTGGTAAAAGTTTGTACATTGTCATTTTTATAATCCAGCTCAGCGTTATTTGTTTCCAGAAGATACTTAAAGCAGTGATGAAGTTGACCTAGTGATGATGGAAAGAAACAAATGCCTAGAAGTGATATGTTAAAATTATATAGGTCATTTTGGTTTTGACCATATTATTAGATAATCTAATTTTTTAAATTTTACTGAGACAAGATATGCAGATGGTATGGTGTAACTAGGTATGATTTTAATGTGCGTAATATCCAATTATTACTATAATAATGGAAATTCTATGAAGTCTTTATTGGAACAAAGTAAGATACAGTATTTTAAGGAAATTCAGCTTTATTTTTGGTAAAGTCCTTTGTATGAAATACTTTTAAAACTTTTCTTCATTTTTTACTAATTATAGATTGCAATGTGAAAAAAAAAGTCAACAAAAGTTAGTTTTAATAGCACTTACTTACTATTTCCAGGAAGTGGAAAAGCACTGTCGCTGTGGAAAGCATACAAAACGAATGCCATGTCATAAACCTTATCTGTGTGAAACTAAGTGTGTTAAGATGCGGGACTGTCAGAAGCATCAATGTAGGAGAAAGGTATGTGTAAGAAGCTTGAGAAACTGTTTTAAAAAGTGTCTTGAATTTGTCCTTTTTGGGACTGTGATAAGTGCCATAATGATTTGTTCTTCAGATGTTCAAGCATATTCTTTGCTTTCCATATGAAATACTAATAAATGTTCTAGATTAATTTTTTTATGCGGGAAAAAGAGAGTGAGAGAGCACGCAGCAGGGAGAGAGGTAGAGGGATGGGGAAGAGAATCTTAAGCAGGCTTCACACCCAGTACAGAGTCTGATGTCGAGGTCAACCCCACAACCCTGGGATTATGACCTGAGCCAAAATCAAGAGTTGGATGCTCAACCAAGTGAGCCACCCAGGCGTCTCTGTTCTAGATTAATCTTAATTTTTTTTTATCAGTGGGAAATCTTACCAAGTTATTTAACTGACAGCGGTCTCTTTTCTTGGTCCTGGGCATAAACCTTTTAACTTGGTTCTTGGGCTGTTTCTGTTCCCTAAAACATCATAGCCCTGTTAGAGCAATAGTTCATTTGGTGGTAGAGGCTTAACTTCTAGTGTTCAAATCTTATTTATAAACACTTAGGTGTATAAGGTTAACTGGAGAATTTTCTTGAGTATGTAGATTTGTAGTTTTTTTGAGTCCTATTTATCATTATGAATTATCCCTCTATTTCTGGTAAGATTTCCTTATACCTAAATCCATTTAGATATAGTGATACCAACTTTGTTTTGTTTAATGTTAACATGGATATCTTTTCCCATTCTTTTAACTTATTTATATCTTATATTTAAAGTAGATTTCTTGGGGTGCCTGGGTGGCTCAGTCATTTAAGGGACCAACTCTTGATTTCAGCTCAGGTCGGGATCTCAGAGTCATGAGATCAAGTCCTGAATAGGGCTCTGCATTGGGTATGGAGTCTGCTTAAGATTCTCTCTCTCCCCCTCTCCCTTTACCCCTCCCCTGCTTGCATGCACATGTACACTCACACTCTCTCTCAAAATAAAGTGAATTTATTATAGATCATATATAAATTTTATTTTATAATATCTTCCACTTTAAACATTGACAGTCTTTGTCATTTAATTTGGGTGTAGATCATTTACATTTAATATGATCTTTGGGGCACATGGATAGGTCATTTGGATATGCGTTTGACTCTTAATTTCAGCTCATGTCATGATCTCACGGTTCGTGAGATTGAGCCCTTGTGGGGCCCTGAACTGACAGTGTGGAGCTTGCTTGGTATTCTCTCCCTTTCTTTCTGTTTCTCCCTCACTCATGCTTGCATTCTCTCTCTTCCTCTCTCTCAAAAACAAACTTTAAAAAAAATTTTCTTTTATGTTTGTTTATTTTTGCTGACAGCAGCCCACCTGATGTGGGTCTTGAACTCACAAATTGCAAGATCATGACCTGAGCTGAAGTCGGATGCTCATCCAACAGAGCCATCCAGGCGCCCCTTTCCCCCCATAAACTTTTAATGTGATCTTTAATATGGTAGTATTTAAATCTGTCATTTGCTATTTATTTTCTATTTGTAAATAGACTTCTTTTAACGTTCTTTATAACGTCGGTCATGATGATGTCTTTCAACTTTTATAAACTACCTTTAGCCTTTGTGAAACATATTTCTAAGGTAAAATTCTAGTTTGACAACTTTTCTCCCATACCGTAAAGATGTGGCTCCGTTATCATTTAGCTTGCATCGTTTTCCTTTGGCTGTTTTTAGAGGTTTTTCCCTGTTCTGTTGTTTTTCAGCAGTTTATTTGTGGTGTTCTTTCATATGGCTTTCTTTGTGTTTCTTTAGCTTAGTTTTTCTTGAGCTTCTTTGGATCTGTTTATAGTTTTTTTCAAATTTGTGAAATTTGCAGTCTTTATTTCTTCAAATATTTTTCCCATGTGCACTGCCGTCTGAGATTCCAAAGGTGTGTATGTTATGCAGCTTGAAGTCCCACAGCTCACTGATGCTCCATTTATTATTTAGTCCTTATAATTTATGTGTCCTATTTTAGTTTATGTAACTTTGTCTTCAAGTTCACTAATTTTCTTCTACGTGATCTAATTTGATGTTTATACCTGCCTGTGTTTTTCATCTCAGATACAGTTTTTTTTATTTTTTTATCTCTGAGAGTTGGAGTTGGGTCTTTTTTTGTATCTCCCATCTCTTTCCTTACCAGGCTCCTGCTTCCTCTATCATCTTAAGTATGTGGGGGCTATACTTACAGTGCCTATTTTAATGTCTTTGTGTTTTAATTCTGTCATCTATCATGTTTGGGCCTATCTCTACTGATTGACTTTTCTTCTTTTGAACTAAATTTTCCTGATTGGTAATTTTTGATTAGTTTTCAAACATTGTGAACTTTATATTTTGGATATTGGGATTTTATTTTGTCTTACATATTTTTAAATACTTTTAAGCTTTATTCTAGGTTGAGGCCAAGTTATTTAGAAATCATTTGGTTCTTTTGAGGCTTAATTTTATTAGGTGTGTTGAGGCTACCCTTTTATTTAGGGTTAATTTGGTGTCACTACTGAGGCTATAGTTCTTCTAAGTACTCTACTTGATGCCGGTGTATTAGGAAGTTTTTCTATTCTGGCCGCAGGGAGCATAAACTATTCCTAGTCTTGCATAATCTCTGGAAACAGTTATGCCTTCTTCCAGTGGTTCTTTCTTAGATTTTGGATAGTTTTCCCTTTACACATGTAAAAACCAGTATTTAGCCAAAGACTTGAGGGGTCCTTTCTTGAGTTCTCCAGAGCTTTCTCTGTACTGCTACCACTTCTTTACAAATTCAAGCCACACTGACCTCTCTGAACTATGAATTTTTGTCTCCTCAGCTTGGTGAGACCACCAGACTCTGCTTGTGATCTTCCTTGTGCTGTAGCCTCCAGGTCTGAGCGAGTGCTATCATAGGCCTCACCTTCTTTGTTTCTCTTCTTTCAGAGATTGCTGTCTTGTGCTGCCTAATTGTCTAATGTCTACAAACTGTTGTTTCATATATTGTGTATGATGTTCTAGTTGTTTAAGATAGGAGAGTAAATCTGATCGTTATTACTCCATGGTCAAAATCAGAAATGTGAAAAGTTTTATTAAGGCATATACCATATAACTTTCTTTTCTCCCACTGTTAACTGACAGAATGATAGGCATATAGTTTTACTTGATAAATACTTGTGTAATTGAATGAACTATTTTGACTTTTAATTGTTTTTCAATACTGTGTATTCTGTTTTGAGTTATTTTTATATACTGAAACTTGTCTTAAGTAGGTTACAACCCTAAGTTTCTTTAAGACAGTTGTAGTCTGTATTCCCCCCACCCCACAAAGTTTGGATATATGAGAGGCCAAGGAAAGAGTTAGGATGGCAAGATGGGCTTTAAGTCGTTAGTTGCTTTGTGTTCATGAATGAAAATTGGGAGAAGTTTGCACAAGTGGATTGGAAAACAGAGGGGTGACAAAATAAAGTTAGAAACAATTAGCCTTTCTCTTTTTCTCTCCTTTAGTTGGTCTTTGGTTTCATAGTTTGAAAATAACTACTGGGGTGCCTGGGTGGCTCAGTTGGTTAAGCGTTCAACTCTTGATTTTGACCCTGGTCATGGTCTTGTGGTTCATCAGTTTGAGCCCTGCATCAGGCTCTGTGCTGCCGGTGAGCAGCCTGCTTGCGATTCCCTCTCTCCCTCTCTCTCTGCCCCTCACCCATTCCCTCTTTCTCTCTCTTTCTCTCTCTCTCTCAAAATAAATAAATAAACTTTAAGAAAATAACTGCCAAACTAACTTATACGTTGAACTATACATTGATTTATTTTCATTAAATTTAAAAAATAGACTATTTGCCTAAATTGACTATAGGAGTTGAGCATATCCATTCCTTTGGTTACTGTTGGCAATCTCTGCGTACATAAGTAGAAGTGAAATTATCTAATGGGACTGTTGTAAGTCACAGAGTAATTAACTGAAAGCAAGAAACTTTAGCTTGATTTCATTAAATTAGGTCATTGTCTGTTTACATTTATAAGTTCTTAATACAGTCTGTCTACTTAAAATAACGTTGATACTCTTGAATACTTTTATTCTTATGGTGGAAAGAAGTATATTTTGCCTTCCATAAGTTCTGAGAGTAACTAGTAATGACACTCATATTATGTGTGGTTTTCAAATGACCTGTTCTTTATATATTGCTTTCCCTTCAGTGTTGCCCTGGGAACTGTCCACCTTGTGATCAAAACTGTGGACGGACTTTAGGATGTAGGAACCATAAATGTCCGTCTATCTGCCATAGAGGTAACATTTAACAACAGCTATAATTTTTTGTTTGTATTTATACAGTGCTTTATAGTTGATAGAGTTTTTACATTCATTATCTTACTCTTAACAATGTTGAGAACGTAGGGCAGTCACCAGTATCCCTCTTGTATGGACAGGAGATTGAAGCTAAGGATACTTCAGCGTCTTACTCAGGGAAATACCTAGTAAAGAAGCATAGCTAAGATTTGAACCCAGGCTTTCTAAATATAAAAGTTTTGTTCTTTCTATAAACACCACGTTGTTTCCTTACTTCTTCCCAACCTCTCCCCCACAGTTTTTAAATTATTATGTTCTTAGGTTGTTTAGTGTTATTTTGAATTTTAGACATTTATATGGAGTAGACCTCTAGTAAGGGATTGGATATATCCTAAACTGGTGATTCTCAGCCTTTTTGGTCTCAAGATCTTTTTACACTCTTTTTGTACCCAAAGACCTTTTGTTAATGTTAGTTTTATCTATTGATATTTATTGTATTTGAAGTTAAAATACAATGTAATAATATGTATTATTTTATTTAAAAATAGCAATAATAACCCCATCACATCTTAATACAGTAACATATTTTTTTGTGAAAAATAACTATTTTCTGAAAAAAATGTAGTGAGAAGAATGATATTGTTTTACATTTCTGCAAATGTCTTTACTGTGTAGCTTAATAGAGGATAAGCTACATTCACATGTGTGCTTCTGCATTCAGTCTGTCGTCATACCGCTTGACCCATAGCATCTGGAAAACTACTCTAAGGATGTGAGACCTTGCAGACCTCCTGAACAGGTCCTAGGGTTGCTGAAGTTATTATACAGCGAAAACTGAGTTAGGGGTGCCTGAGTGGCTCAGTCAGTTAAGCATATGACTTAGTTTCAGCTCAGGTCAGGCTCTTATGGTTTTGTGAGTTCGAGCCCCAAGTTGGGCTCTGTGCTGACAGTGAGGAGCTTGCTTGGGATTCTCTCTCCCTCTCTCTGCCCCTTCCCCACTCTTGCTGTCTTGTCTCTCTCAAATAAATAAACTTAAAAAGAAAACTGGGTTAACTTTACCCACTTGGAGTAGGATGATATAAAAAGGAATGCTGATTGTATAGGGTAGTAGGAAGGGCATGGACTTTAGGGTAAGAGGTCTTGGTTTAAGTCTGGACTTTGCCACTTAGTAGCTTTATGACCTGGGACAAACTATACTTTTTTGTTACCTTCCTTTGGGATTAGGTGGATGCTTAATACCTTGCTTAATCTCCTAGTCCTTTTGAAAATCTCAAAAAATATATTGTGCTGCTGTTATTTTGTACTGTAAGGAAATAGGCAAAGAGACTGTTGGTCCAAGGTCATAAAACTAGTTGCAGGCAGGGTCAGATGTGAACTCAAACTGCAATGACCTTTCCATTATATCACATTGCCTCCCTGTTAGGAAAAGTGGCAGATTCTGTTAATCCTGTAGACATTTCCCTATGAGTGTTCTCTCATAGGATCACTCATTGTGTTAGTATCTTCAAACTGTGAAGGTTAGGACTAGTTTTTCAGTTTTCACCATTATTGAAAGAATTTGCTTTTTTTATAGTCATTTTAGATCATTGATTCATTAGGAGATTTCATGAACTTTAAAAAAAATTTTTTTAATGTTTATTATTTTGAGAGAGAAAGACAGAGCATGAGTAGGGCAGGGCAGAGAGAGAGGGAGACACAGAATACGAAGCAGGCTCCAGGCTCTGAGCTGTCAGCACAGAGCCTGATGTGGGGCTTGAACTCATGGACTGCAAGACCATGACCTGAGCTGAAGTCAGGTGCTTAACCGACTAAGCCACCCAGGTGCCCCAGATTTCATTAACTTTCTAATGTTACTCATTAATTCTATTAAAATAGTATTTTTGAGTGTTGAGTACTGGGTACTGGAAATATTTAAGTGAATAATATTGACAAAGTGCCTGCTCTTATGGAACTTATTTTTTTACTTCCCCTCAGTTAGAATATAAATAATCAAATAAGTAGAAAATATCAGGTAGTGACAAGTATAGAAAGAAAATCTAGTGTGATCATGGAGGACTCTAGAAAGACGATATTTGAGAGGAATCCTAAATGAAGTACGGTGTTAACAAGCCCTGTGAAAAAGGGGGTGGGATAGTGTTTAGGGCAAGGAAACAGTAATTGCAAAGGCCTTAAGACAGGAGCATTTGAAGGAATTGTAAAGAGGATGGTAGTAAGTGCTCAAGGGGGCAGAGGGTAGGAGATGAGTCCAAAGAGATGGTGGGTTGAAGGGTTGCTGGAGAAAGAATATGTGTAGTACCTTGTTGACTATTACTAAAGCACTGGCCTTTACTATAATTAGAAAACCTGTCTAGTTGTATTACCATGAAAGAAATTGGATCAGTAGTTTAGATTTATCTTACCAAGAAAACAGTAGGCTTAGTTGAGTTTTACACATTAACAAGCATGTGTATATATATATATATATATATATATATATATATATATATATGTATATATATTCAGTCTCTTCATAAACTGAGAGTATATGTAAAAAAAGAACATGTCCCAATTCATTATATCCATCTGACAAAGAAAGTAAGAGAAAATTATCAGCCAATCTAACTCATAAACATATTTATAAAATATTAAAATTTTAGCTATTCAAATCCAGCTATCCAGTACTATAGCTATTAGCTATTAGCTGTCTAAAACCTTAATCTTTCATAACCAAGTTGGGTTTATCCCAATAATGTATAGTTGGTTTAACGTTAGTAAATCTAATAATGTGATTCACCACATGAGTAGATTAAAGGAAAATGAAACTATCTTAGTAAATGTTTAAAAAACAGTAGATGAAATTCAGCATCCATATTTGATGGAAACTTTACTGAAAATAGAAGGGAGCATCCTTAACCTTATAGAAAAAAGGTAGAGCAAGCATCATATTTAGTGGAGGAGTGTTGAAAAACACATCCCATTCCTGTATTATTTTGAAGCAATTCCTGTAAATCCTTCAGTGTTCATTTCTAAAAGGTGGTTTCTTAACCTGAAAATAGATACATCAGGAAATATCTGCTGTTCAAATATCTTGTCTCATAAATCTCTTCATTTTTTACTTTAGTTTGTAGGAATCAAAAACCTGATAAGTTTGACATCTTGCAATTGATTGATGTCTCTAAAGTCTGCGAATCTATACTTTCCCTCCTCTATCTCTTTTTTTTTTCCTTGTCACTTATTTAAGAAACTAAGTTGCTTTATTTAGTCACAGTCTACATTTTACAGATTGCATCTCTGTGGTATTATTTGATATTTTCCTCTGTATTTCCTATAAATTATTAGTGGGATGTAGAGGTTTGATCAGATCCAGGTTCAGTTTTTTTTGTTTGTTTGTTTTTGGCAGAGTATTTATTATTTTTTTTTAAAGAAGCTTATTAATGCCAATAAAAATTAGTTTAATGGAAAGTATGTGGAAGATACTATTGTGTAACTTTCACCATCCACAGTTATAGAGAAGACGTATAGCACCATTATTCCATACCCTTTTTCCTCATTCTAGGTACCTTCATAATCAAGGTTATACTGAAACCTCTAGAAGAGGATGCTAACTGGGTATTTGCACTGTGAACATAAGAAAGTTTGACTTACAGTTCTAAACAATTAAAAAAAATTTTTTTAACGCTTATTTATTTTTGAGAGACAGAGAGAACACGAGCAGGGGAGGGGCAGAGAGAGAGGGAGACACAGAATCTGAAGCAGGCTCCAGGCTCTGAGCTGGACGCGGGGCTTGAACCCACCAACCGTGAGATCATGACCTGCACCGAAGTTGGTCCCTCAACCGATTGAGCCACTCAGGCGCCCCTGACTTATACTTCTTTAAGTTCAAGGTTATCTGTGTTTATGGTTCCAGAACATCTGGATGAGTACTCATTTTGGCAGTTGACTCACTGGTCACTGTAGTGGCATTCTGTTTGCTGCTTTTTCATTTTCAAAATCTCTCTGTAGCTGTTTTACTTTCTCATGTCGTACAGGTATCTGTAACAAATTCTGTTGATCACTAGGAAGATGATTCACAGAAATTATCCCTTATTTTTCTAAAATTTAATTTTTATAAAAGGAAAAGTGATGCTGTAGTTTAGGGTGGCAAAAAGGTGTTATGTTTGATAAGTTCCTCTTTGAATTGCTGAGGTGAATGACAGTTACCATTGTTAAGTAGAAAGTGATATGCTGAATGAGAAAAGTTAAGGGTCATTATTAACTTTTAGAAAATTTGACATCTAGTCATTCTTTTGGAAAGATTAAAGTTGATCATGTGGATCAGATAACTTGTGTTACTATCAGGGAAATACTTCATGGATTATACTTATCAAAACAATGAAATACAAATTTTATAATTTGTAAATACATATATATACATATATATTTTTTCCCCTACAGTGCTTTTTACTCTCATTTCCTTATTCTGTGTTCATTATTTCAGTCAGAATTCTTAACTTCTATTCCTTTTAAGAACTGTTTTAAGAGGCTTTATTCAAGCTACTTTTCATCACTTACCTATTTCTTATCAGGTTAACTGCTAGTCAGTATTTTGCTTGGTCTTGACAAAGGTCTCTTAACGATCCTCACTTCTTAGTTGAAGACTCTCATTCCCTTCTTGTTATTTCAGTTCTAGTGAGGAACCTTACTTACTGAGAACACTCCAGTGGGAAGAAGATGATGTCAGAGCCTTGGGGAGAACGTTATAGCCTGTTTAAAAAACTTTCTTTCATTTTGTTTTTATGTATCCTTACCAACCTACAACTAAAGAAGGTAGAAAGCTGAAACCCCAATAACCATTCCTTTTGAAAAGCTTAGAAGAATATTTGGGATTATAAGGGTTATAAGAATATAACCTAAAATAAAGGTTGAGAATAAGTCTTCACAAAGCAGGAGTAATCGAAAATTGACTGTTGTTAATAGCCTGAAGAGATGTTACTTTTACTGGGGAATTTATCTAAAAATAATATACTTGAATAAATTTATCTAAGTAAATTTATCTAAATTTATCTCTTATTGGGGAATTTATTGAAAAATAATATACTTGAATAAGAAGTATGTATGAAAATAAGTCAAAAAGGGTATTGGCAACTTTAGATTTTCCAAGACTTAAATACATTTTGCTTGTGTAGTGAAGATTAAATTAGCCATGTGTTAAATTTGTTATTTACAGTAGAACTTTTAACAGTTTTTAAGGAAACTTCTAAAACTTTTTAATGGAATTATCAGTGTAGATATAGAAAAGTATATGAATCATAAGTGTATAGCTTGATGAACATTTACAAACTGAACATAACCAGGTAATCAGAACTCAGATGATTAAACAAAACATTACCAATATTTCCAAAACCCTCTCTGTATCCTTTCTAACCATCATCTCAATTGCAAACTATATAGATTAGTTTTTTGTGTTTGTTTTGTGTAAGTGGAATCATATACTACGTAGTCTTTGTGTTTGACTCTTTTGCTCAATGTTATGTGTGTGAGGTTCATTCACATAGTTTCTTTATTCTCATTGTAGAGTATCCAATTGTGTGAATGCTGAACTCATTGATTCTACTGTTGAGGGGCATTTGAATAGTCAAGGTCATTTCTTTTTAAGTTTCAGACTTTTTTTTTCAGGCAGTTGTTATCCCTGTCCAGAAACTGTAGATGTGAAGTGCAATTGTGGTAGTACAAAGGTGACAGTGCCCTGTGGGCGGGAACGTACCACAAGACCACCCAAGTGCAAAGAGCAATGCAGGTTAGTATGAAGTTGTGCACAGACTTACATCTGGTGTCTTAACAAATTTAAATTCATATTGACTTTTGATATTGTTAGTATCTTTAATTTTGCTTTAATGTTCTAAAATACTAATATTCACAGTATTCTTGTTCTGTATGGATTCAGAAGATACATAAATAGATAATTGCACTTTAGATATAATTGTTCAGTGATCAAAAGTAATTTAAAAAATTGTACTTTATGATTTAGTCGACCACCAACTTGCCATCATACAAGTCAAGAAAAACATCGCTGTCACTTTGGCTCTTGTCCTCCATGTCATCAGCCTTGCCAAAAAGTTTTGGAGAAATGTGGTCACTTGTGTCCTGCTCCATGTCATGATCAAGCATTAATAAAGCAAACTGGCAGGGTAAGGGAATATATTATTAAGAGGTAGTGCATTGCTGTGGGTCATATTTTCTTAATTTTAGTTAGTCATTCAACAAGTAATGATTAAGTACCTACTGGATGTTAAGCACTGATAGGAGTTGGGGTACAAGGTAAATAAGACGTGATCTTTTATATTAAGCTCACAGTATAGAAAAAGCGAGAAACCAGTAAATAAATGTTTGCTAATACTGTGTGATAGTCATGTTGTAATTGTGATACGCATGAGTTTGGCAGTCTTCCTTCATATATTGTGGTTCAGGGTTAAAGATATCTTCTGGTTTCCTCAAAGTTTCATTTACTTAGTGAATATTTGTTAAGTCCTTCCTGTGTATTAAGCATTCTTCTAGGTGCTGGGGAGACAACTGTGAACAAAATAATGGAGATTACATTCTACTGGTAGAAGTTGGATTTTACAGTTCTGTTTCTCATTCTTTTGGCTAATGAGAAGTGAAAGAGGCTGCATTGCCTTCGTTATGCCATTTAAAAACTGGAGTCTGCCTCAGTTTTTAATGTCAATTGGGTGTGGAGGGGAACAATCTGATAGTGGCAATCTGATAGAATAAAATATTTCAGTAAGCGCAATTTGTTGATTACTTGAAAAAATTTCAGTCTGCTTGAGCAGAGGATATGTGGAACTATTAAAGTCTTATAGTGGCCCTACAATTTAATTCCTCTGCTTTAAAATTGTTAATGTATTTTACTTGTAGCACCAGCCTACAGGCCCTTGGGAACAGCCTTCTGAGCCAGCATTTATTCAGACAGCATTACCTTGTCCTCCATGTCAAGTTCCTATTCCTACGTAAGTACTTTAGAATTTTAACTTAAAAAAAATCTTTTGACACTTTAATTGTGAATGTATCTTAAGCCACTGACTTCCTTTTTCTTTGCTGAGTTTATCATTCTCTCAGGCCTGGTCCATAAACCAGTCTCTCTTTTTCAGCCTCATTCTTTTCTAAATATATTTTAAATACTGATTGAAAACCTCCTCTATATATCTTTTTTTGAGCCTTTTCCCCAGCTGGAGTTTGATATCCTTATTAGTTTCCATAGCAACTCAGGCTTATTGTTAAAATAAATCATCCAAGAGATCATCCTCTGATAGTTTTTTCTGACTGATTCGCATGTTAGTCTTTGAGTTCCTTCAGGACGGAAAAAGTCAGGTTTTAGGTAAGGCATAATTGAAGGAAACATTGAAAATGAAAGGAATAGTTTTTTGGAGGGACCAGAAAATGACCTGGACTGAGTTGTAAGGAGTCAAACCTACAGTAATAAGGGAATCCTGGAATGGTTCAGAGTTTCAGTAAAGGTTACGGAATATAGGAGAAAAGGAAGCACAGAATTTTGGGAAGCAACATAAAATTACCATTAAGATTCCAAATTGAATATTGGGGGGCTGCCTGGGTGGCTCAGTTGGTTAAGTGTCTGACTTTGGCTCAGGTCATACTCTCACGATTCATGGGTTGGAGCCCCGTGTTGGGCTCTGTTGACAGCTCAGAGCCTGGAGCCTGTCTTTGGATTCTGTGTCTCCCTCTCTCTTTGACCCTCCCCTGCTCACACTGTCTCTCTCTCTCTCAAAAGTAAATAAAACATTAAAAAAATTAAAAACAGAAACAAAAAAACAAAAAAAAAACCCCAAATTGAATATTGGTATGTCTCATGTATCAGCCTTTTACAAAGGGGGTTCTTGTTTACTTTTAAAAGCTCTCACTCCCATTTTGTCCCTCCACATCTTTCTTTTCTGTTTAAGTAGCATGTATATTTTTATATATTGGTTATGGAGTCAGATTCGGAGGCAAAGTATTGTTGGGAACTATATCTACAGAGTGATTTTAGTCTGTACATTAGTGAAGGATTCATAAGTACTAAAATTGTATAATTGTGGTCAGTTATCTTTGATTTATTTACTTTGTCTTATAGGAGGATTATGTAATATGCCTATTTTATTTAATTAATTTGCTTGAAATCTTAGAGGTTGGATTAAATATTTTATGATAGTAGAAAAAACTGTCTGGAATTACTAAGTCATGTATTTCCCTGATATAAAAGCAGTGAAAGACCTCATAAGAAAAAGAAACTATAGACCAATATCTCTTTTGTATATAGATACAAGAATTCTCAACAAAATACTAACAAACTGAATCCAGCAATACGTACAAAGGATTATACATCATGACAAAGTGGACATATCCCAGAAATATGAGGTTGATCTAACATGAAAATCAGACTATCAAAATAATATTTTATCACTAGAGTAAAGGACAATTGATGGATGCAGAAAAACACTTGACAAAATCCTACACACTTTCTTATAAAAATACTCAACAAATTTGGAATAAACAGCCTCCCCCAACCTGATAAAGGGCATGTATGAGAAGCCCTTAATCATACTTAATGGTGAAAGACTGAAAGTTTCCTATTAAGAACAGGAACAAGACTAAGATGTCCGCACTTGCTCTGGCTAGCATGCTGCTGTGTTTATGCTCCTTCTATTTATATTGTATTAGAGGTGCTAGCCAGAGCAATTAGACTAGACAAAGAAATAAAAAATGTATTCACGCTATTTGTATTTTTAGATGTTATGATCTTGTATATGAAAATTCCTAAGGAATCCTTATCCAAGTTATTAGAGATATTAAATGAGCTTAGTAAAGCTAAAAGCAACATTAATATACAAAAGTCAATTCTATACACTAGCAATGAACCATCTGAAAATGAAATTAAGAAAACATTTCTACTTCCAGTCGCATTAAGAAAGCAACTTATTGAGGCACTTGGGTAGTTCAGTCGGTTGAGTGTCTGACTCTTGATTTCAATTCAGGTCATGATCCCAGGGTCTTCAGATTGAGCCTCACATTGGACTTCATGCTGAGCATAGAGCCTGCTTAAAATTCTCTCCCTCTGTCTCACTCTCTCTATCTTAAAAAATTAAAAGACCAACTTGTTTATTAAACAAATTTAATAAAAAGTCCAAGGTTTTATCAACTGAAAACTGTAAAACATTGTGGAAAGAAGTTAAAGAAGACCAAAGACTCTGATACTGGCATACAGACATATAGATCAAGGGAATGGAATTGAGAGTTTAGAAATAAATTCATATACTTATGGCCAGTTTTTGACAAAGGTACTAGGATAATTATTTAGTAAGTGGCAAGGTAGCCCAGTTTTATGGATGGGAAGACAATATTGTTAAAGGCATTATTACCCAGAGTGATCTACAGATTTAACATACTCCATGTCAAAATCACAGCTGGCTTTTTTCCAAAATTCAAATGGAAACATAACTCATAATAGCCAAAAGTCTTGAAAGTGAAGAACAAAGTTAGAGAACTCACACTTCCTTATCTTACTTGTACAAAACTATAACAGTTAAGAATCTGATATTGTAAGGACGGACATATTGATCAATGGAATAGAATTGAGAATCCAGAAAAAAACCCGTATGTTTATGGTCAGTTGATTTTTCACAAGTGTCAAAACAATTTAGTGGGTGCTGAGAGAACTAGTTATTCACATGGATAAAAAGTGAAATTGAACCTCTACTTCACAACATATATAGATATTAACTCAAAATGGAGCAAAGATCTAAAAATAAGGTTTTAAACTCTTAGAAGAAAACAGGTATTACTCCTTGTGTCCTTGGGTTCAGCAGTGGCTTGTTACTTATTGGTGACACATAAAGCATAAGCAACAAAAGGAAAAGTAAAATCAGAGGACATTATTAATAAATTGTGCTTCAAGGACAATAAAAAATTGAAAACACCACCCAAAGAATGGGGGAAAGTGTTTGTAGATTATATATCCCATAAGAGTATTATCCAGAATATATAAAGAATTCTTTTTTTTTTAAGTTTATTTATTTATTTTGAGCAAGTGAGCATAAGCAGGGGAGGGGCAGAAAGAGAAAGAATTCCAAGCATGTTCTGTGCAGAGCCCGATGCAGGACTAGAACTCACGAATCATGAGATCATGACCTGAGCTGAAATCAAGAGTCAGATGCTTAACAGACTGAGCCACCCAGGCATCCCAGAATATATAAAGAATTCTTAAACTGAGAAGCAAAATGACAATCCGATTTAAAAATGGGTAAAATCTTTGAATAAACATTTCTCTAGAGAAGATCTACAAATGGCCAGTAAATATGTGAAAAGATGCTCAAGTAATTATTAGGGAAATTCAAGTCAAAACCACATTAAGATGTCAATTTATACTCACTAGGATGGCTAAAATAAAGAAGACCTAAGTGTTGGTGGAAAATATGGAATAGTTGGAACTATCTTACATTGTTGATGGGAATGTTAACATGGTGAAATTACTCTGCAAAGCACCTTGGTAGTTTCTCAGGAAACTAAACTTGGAGTTACCAACTTTAGGTATATACCTAAGAGAATTGAAAGTATGTGTTCATAAAAAACTTGTATATGAATGTTACAATAATAGCATTATTTTTAATAGCCAAAAAGTGGAAACAACTCAAATGTCTATCAACTGATGAATGGGTAAAATGTGGTATATCTACGCAATGGAATATCATTCAGCAATAAAAATACATGATACTGTTAGGTGCTGTAACATGGATGAAACTTGAAAACAGTATGCTAAGTGAAAGAGGGCAGACATAAATGCCACATAATGTTTGATTCTATTTTTTTAAAAAAAATTTTTTAAATTTATTTATTTTTGAGAGACAGAGACAGATCATGAGCATGGGAGGGGCAGAGAGAGAGGGAGACACAGAATCTGAAACAGGCTCCAGGCTCTGAGCTAGCTGTCAGCACACAGCCCCATGCGGGGCTCGAACCCACGAACCATGAGATCATGACCTGAGCCAAAGTTGGACACTTAACCAACTGAGCCACCCAGGCGCCCCTGATTCCATTTTTTGAAACGTCCAAAATAGGCAAATCCATAGAGACGGAAAGTAGATTAGTGGTTGCCAGGGGCTGTGGAGTAATTCCTAAGAGTTACAGGTTTCTTTGTTGGTAATGAAAATATGCTCGATACTGGTGATGGTTACACAACCTTGTGAATATACTAAAAACCACTGAATTGTATTAAAAAAATCTTTTTAATGGTTACTTTTGAGAGAGACAGAGCCTGAGCAGGGGAGGTGCAGAGAGAGAGGGAAACTCGGAATCTGAAGCAGGTTCCAGGCTCTAAGCTGTTAGCAGAGAGCCCGTTGGCAGGGCTCAATCCCACGAGTTGTGAGATCATGATGACCTGAGCCAAAGTTGGAGGCTTAACCCACTGAACCACCCAGGTGCCCCTTAATTGTACTTTTTGAAAAGTATAAGTCTTATCGTATGTAAGTTTTATCTCAGTTTTAAAAAGGAGACAAATGTATAAAGATACTTCTAATTCTGATATAATGATTTTTCAGTGGCAGGTGTAATAAAATTATTATAAAGTGTATGTTAAAAATATTTGTCATGTGAACTATTGAGGTAGCATAATTTTTTTCTTAGAGTAGAATGTTCATGTCGTCTTGTCCCTTGCCTACCATTTTTAAACATAACCTGACTTTTAATACTTTGGCCATGTGGTAAAAGAATTCTGAACATAAACTATGTGCTGTATCATTATGGTGCCTTTGGCTTCAAGTTATAAAGAACCTACATAAACAGTGACATAATAACAGTGCTCATGCCTTGTGCAGTTAGACTGGAGGGAGAGCAGCTTCCTGGTTGGTGGAGCTGATTAATGCAGTGATGCACCATCAAGGGCCTGATTCTGCCTCTGTTTCATCTTCTGTGTGACATTTTTGCCCTCAGGCTCTTTGGCTTGATAAACTTCCCATCCAGATAGGAAAGTTTCTGGAGGGAGAAACAAACTGTTTATGTCTTCTACCATCATCATCTTTTTTTAAAGAGTGAGAAGCCTTTTCCAGAAGCCCCTTAGCAAAACTCCTTTCACATTTCATTGGCCAGATGAGGATCACAAGACAGTTTCTAAACCAGTCCCTGGAAAGGGAAATGAAATGTTTATTTTTTAGTTTTTTAAATAGACTTTATCTTTTTTTTAGCTGACTTTCAAGTTTACAGAAAAATTACACAGAAAGTACGGATTTCCCATATGGTCCTGTGACACACAGTCTCTCTTGTTACTAACATTTTGCACTAGTATAGCACATTTATTTTTACAGTTAAGGAACTGGTATTGAATAATGATGATAATACTTTTAACTCAAGTTCATAGTTTATATTAGGGTTTACTTTTTGTGTTGGATGGTTGTATGAGTTTTGATAAATGCATGATCTCGTGTGTCCACTAATAACGGTATCATGTAGCATAGTTTCACTGCCCTCAAAATGTCCTATGCTGTACGTGTGTATCCCTCACCTTCTTCCCCCTCAAGTCCCTGGTGACCACCGATCTTTTTAATGTCTCTATCATTTTGCCCATCAGAATGTGATATAGTTGGAATCGTAGCCTTTTCAGCATATCCCATGTAGCAATATGCATTTAAGTTTCCTCTGAGTCCTTTTAGGTCTTGGTAGCTCATTTCTTTTATTGTTAAATAATATTCCATTGTGTGCATGTACCACAGTGTGTTTATCCATTCACTTATTGAAGGGCATTTTGGTTGCTTCCCAGTTTTGGTATTTCTAAAGAAAGCTGCTAAACATTCATGTGTAGGTTCTGCTGGATCATATGAGAGGCCTCGCTTACCTTTGGGAGATACTGCCAAACGGTCTAACAAAGGGACCTGTACCAATTCTGCATTCTTACCAGCAGCGAGAGTTTCTGGGCCCTGTATTCTTGCCAGCACATGCCTGCCAGTGTTTTGGGTTTTAGTCACTCTAACAGGTGCGCAGTGGCATCTCGTTGTAGTTGGCAGTTTTCTAATGACATGGGATGTTCAGCATCTTTCCATAGGTTTACTTATCCCCTGTATGTTTTTATACAGCAGGTGAGGTGTCTGTCCTCTGTTCAAATCTTGACCATTTTTAAATTATGTTGTTTGCTTTATTATTATTAAGTTTTAAGAGTTTGTCTTTTATTTTGGATACAAGCCCTTTACCAGCTATGTGTTTTCCAAATACTTTCTGCCAGTCTGTGGCTTATCTTTTCTTTTAAGTGTCTTTCACGGGGCAGAAATTTTGGTTTAATAAAGTATAGCTTAGCCATTTTTCTTTTGGAGATCATGCTTTTGGTGTTGTATATAAAAAGTCATCCCCAAACACAAGGTCACCTAGATTTTCCCCTATGTTGATAGTTTCACATTTCACATTTAGGTCTGTGATCCATTTTAAGTTATCCGTTGTGAAAGGCATAAGGCCTGTTTGGATTTTTTTCCATGTAGATGTCTTTATTCCAATACCAGCCGTTTTCGAAAAGACTATCCCTTCTCTATGCAGTTGTCTTTTTCCTTCTTCAGAGATCAACTGACTGTATTTGTGTAGGTCTGTTTCTGGGCTCAGTATTCTGTTCCATTATCTATTGGTATGTTTACTGTTACCAGGACCGTACTGTCTTCATCACTGTAGCTTTATAGGATGTCTTTAAGTTGGCTAGTGTTAGTACCGTGTTGTTCTTCAGTACTGTGTTGGCTATCCTGGGTTTTTTGTTTTTCCCTATAGACCTGAAAGTCAGTTTGTTGGTGTCCAATATTAATAATTTGCTAAGATTTTGATGGGAATTATATTGAATCTAGATCAAGTTGGGAAAGAATCAACATTTTGACAATATTGTGCCTATCAATGAACATGGAGTATCTCATCATTTGCATAGATTGTCTTTGATTTCTTTCATTAGCATTTTGTAGTTTTGTTCATATAGATTGTGGATATATTCTGTCAGATTTGTATCTGTTTCATTTTTTGTGCTAATATAAATGGTGGTATGTTTTTAATTTCAAATTCTAGCTGTTTATTTCTGTTATACAGGAGAGCAGTTGGCTTTTGTATGTTAATTTTGCAATCTTTTTATAATCACTTATTAGTTCCATATGTGTGTGGTTTTTTATTCGTAACAAAACTAGTGGAGTTTTATTGATTAGTGGAGTTAGCACCTTTGCTTTAGGTAATCTTTTTGAAGAATTTATAATGTTTTCATTTTTTTTTCTTGCAGAGAATGTCTTGGAAAGCATGAGGTGAGTTACAGGTACAACTTTTAAGTAAAGCTTATAATCTATACTACTATATACGGATTGTTAGAAACGACAAAGGTTTTTTTGTTTTTTAGTGCTCTTAAAAAGTACAAGAGTTTATCTGTTGATTTTTAAAATATACAGTGCTTTTGAGAATTAGCCTATGTATATGTGGTCACTACAGAATCATTAAATTGAATTTCCCTTTTAGGAATAGAATGTTTGCTTCTTGGCATTCATTTTTTGGGGTTTTTGATAGGTCACTTTGATTTTGATAATAACTATTATTAATGAAAATGTGTTAGACCGTTATGAAACTTGTTCTTAAATGATGAGTCATTTCAGAAACATGGGTCGGAAGGCTTTGTGTGCATGTTGCTGATAATCTTTTCTTTTTTTTTTTTTTTTTTTTTAAGGTGAGTCCACTACCATGCCATACTGTAGGACCCTACTCTTGTACGAGAGTCTGCGGACGAATCTTAGATTGTCAGAATCATACATGTATGAAAGAATGCCACAAAGTAACTGAAATTGGCAAAAACAAGGTAATATCCTTAGGTTGAATATGTATGTGCTTTTAGTATGCTTGAAACATTCTTTTGGATAATTATGCCACAAATATTTTCCCATTTTGTTATAACTGTTTTCTTCTTTCTTGCCCTCATGCCTTCTCCTTCCTTGCCTTAACACAACCAACTTTAACAGCTTGGCCTATATTTCTCTGTATCTTCATGCTAGTTCATGATAATATGCTTTTTAATGTACTCTTTACATACTGTACATGTGTTAATACATAGGCTTTCATTTTCATTTTACTTTATAAAAGTATAGAAATTATCTATTTAGATAGTAGATAGCAGTATCACTTCCACTTCTGTCCATTTATATCTCTGAGTTTAGTCTGGAACATTTGTTCTTAGCTATTTTTTAAACCTAACATGTATGATAGACAATGTTCAAAATTTTAATAAATTTGAAATCTTTTGTTGGAAATAAATACTATCACAGATTTAGGATGTGTGTGTGTGTGAAGTTCACTAAAAGCATTTTACAAATCATATAAGAAGTCAACGTTGAAAGATCTCTAAAAATTTCCATTTTACAAGGAAAAATAAATGTAGCTAATAAAATTTTATATATATAACGTATAAGTAATATGAAACAGAAATATATATAAATATACATATGTTTAGAGTGAGAGAGAATGTGAACCAGGGAGAAGGACAGAGGGGGAGAGAAAGAATCTTAAGCAGGCTCCATGCTCATCATGGAGCCCGATGCAGGCCTTGATTCTACCACCCTAGATCATGATCTAAGCTGAAATCAAGAGTCACACACTCACCTGAGCCACTCAGGTGCCCCTATTAAATTTTATTTTAAAATATTTAAATTCATAAACAAGTACAAATAAAAAAACCCAGCAAGATCATTTTCAATAGCAATAAAAAATACAAGATTCCTGTTAAAACAGAGATACAGATAGTGTCCTGCTCTGAATTTCCTAGGCCATGTGAAAAGTTCTGGCCAATAAAATATGAATAAAATGTTTTTAACCCCAGGAATAGAGAAATTTATCATTAACCATTCTTTCTCTGTTTCTGTGATGGAGGAGGTATCTCTTGTAATACGGTTAAAAGCTAGGAGACTCCCCATCACCCAGTATCCTAGAATCATTGATTTGCCAGAGTCCCCTGCCAGCCTGCATTTAATATGATATATGAATAAAAAATAAACTTTTGCTACATAAAACATTACATATTTTAAAAATAATGTTTTTTCATAGACGTCCATTCTGTAGGGAATCATATTATTAGGAAGTGTGTGTAATGAGAAATAAGCCAAAGATTTTAAGATTCATTTTATTAAATAACATTAGATTTGCAAATGTTTAAATTATTAATATGAATTGTATGTTATTGAAAAATTCACTTGCATTGTTTTTTTCTTTGTCTTTGATTTGGTGGTTGTAAAGCCTGATAATATAAATGTCCATAGTATCATTCTTGCTCATGTGTAGACATAAATGTAAATACATTGCTTATAATTTCTTCATTGATCTGTACTTTGATCCTTAATAAAAATGTACTCACTATAAAATGAAAAGGATAGTGGAATTATGAAATCTTACAACATAAATAAAATAATTGAAAATCCCTTTAACTAGTCAGAGTATAGCTGCTTTATGGATTTCCAAAACATCAAATGAGTTGGAAGAACTTATTTTAAGAGCTGATATGACACTGATTGGGAATTAACTTGGATTATCCTAGCACTGCTTTGTGGGCAGTGGCTGTGGTAAAGTGTAGGTTATAACTTAGGTGCAGTCCTTCTCAATTTAGCTACAAGTTCATCTTTATCTCCCACTCAAAGAAGGCTACTACAGTGAACATGAATGAAAATTAAATTCTACAAGGGGATAACCTTGCAATCTTCTAATTTGTATATTAAAAATGAAATATTTCATAAACTCTTTAAAATCAATTCCTTATTGTAACATCTCATCTCCCACTGGAGATGATCTCCTTGTATGTCTCTCTTGACCCAGATGGTTCAGGAATTGTTAATTCAGTTTCTACCTTGAGTTGTAGCACAGAGCTTACAAGATAGCAAGTATTTAAAAAGCGTTTATTGAATTGACTTGAATCAAAAGTCTTTTTCTTAGGTCTGTTCTGGTCTCTTTCCCTGGCCTTGCCTGTAGATCTCTCAGTCCAATCAAAGCTATTCTAATAGGCTGTGGCTCTGATTGCTATAGTTAGCCACAAATATATCTGTGTTGTCTAATTCAGTGGCTGGAGTGAGTGGAACTGTGGTTAACTGGGGAAAGGTGTGAGATTGATGACAATTGAAGTGAGTGTATTTACCAAGCAAACCTGGACACAAATAATTTTTAGAGTGACTGAAAGAAGAAATGATGAGCATTTTAGTTTCTTCTACTTGAAGAAAACATACTCTCCAAGAATGCTTTCCATAGTGATTTTTATGTAGTAATATAAAAAATAAAACCTCAAAAACACACAAAGAAGAAGGAGAAAGAAAAGAAGGAGGAGGAGGAGGGGAAGGAAGAGGGGAAGAGGAAGAAGAAGAAGGAAGAAGAAGAAGAAGGAAGAAAGAAGAAGAAATAATGAGAATAGTCTTTGGGGGAAATCTGTACTAAAAATAAATGAAAAAGAAAAAATATATCGGTGCATAATACATTTCTTATACACTTATGTATATGATAGATGCTTGCCATGCAGAGTATTGTCTGCAGACCAGAAGCATTGGCATCACCAATCTTGTTGGAAATACAAAATCTCAGGTCATTCCTCAGCATTTTAACGATTGCCAAGTGATTGATCATGTACAAAAATGTTTGAGAATCACACTTGCTAAAGGCAAGTGTGTATGATGTGTCATGTTTTGTTGATTAAAAAAAAGTTTTGTTATAATCATCAGACTTTCTAAGAGATTGGAACTTAATTATTTGAGCCATTAAAAACAAAGGATAATTCTGTAATGTGATAGAGGTCTACTTATTGCTATGATGATAATCTTAGTATATAAATGTTGGAACACCTTAAATTTACAGAATGTCAAATATAAAATGGGGAAAAAAGAGTTTTACTTCTCAAGATTCATTTTCCAATTTGTAATAATAACCCACATGTTTATTCGGCCTTTCTTCTCACCATCTCCTTGCTTATAATTAGGATTGCTATCCTCTGTAGATTTCTAGATGCCAGATGAATCATGAAAAACTCATTTAAAAAGGATGATAATGACTAATTGGGGAATTATTGTGCATTTCCCAATATTGCTCCCTGGGCTAAAGTTCCTGTCTTCCCTCTTTTAAATGAGATCTGGGTAAGATATTTGACAGCCAGGCTTGCTGTATTTCTGAATTAAGGTAGATTCTTCTGGAAGATAGAACTTGATATTGGAAGTGATCCAGGAAGATAGCTTAGCAAGTGTAGGTTCAGTGTTTTTTTTTTTTTTTTTTTTCATAATTGGAAGAAAGGAGCCTCATATCATCAGTATAATTCTTCTTTTGCAGATAGGGAAACTGAGGGTTGTCAAGTGACTTGTTTGTGATCACATAACCAAAAGAGTGGTAATAAGAAGGTAGTATCCCTGATACTACCTGATATGAACTCCCAGCTCAGTATGGTCTTCTGTTTATTTAAATGAAAGATTATTGCAGATGTGCCACATAGCCAGGAAGAAACAAATGAAATTGACTGTGTGTGTCATCTTTGGTTATGTTTGCATATTTTGAGATTCAGTGCTTCTCTTTTTCCAGTCTTTCCAATTTCAGAAAGTTGTATTATCAGTTTTACCCCATTCTGTAGACCAAAGACAGGAACATTGCTTCATTTCTTTCCTAACTTCATTTCCTTCTCTCACAACAAATCTAGTTAGGTTTGTCTTCAAAGTAGAAACCTGAATCTGACTTGTTTCTTATAACCTCTACCACTAATCTTCTCACCCAAGCCACCATCACCTCTTTCCTAGATTTCTGCAGTATTTTCTCAGCCAGCCTGTCTACTCCCACTTTGGTCTTACTGCATTAGCCAAATTCATCTTTTAAAAATGTAAGTCATAAAACAAAATGTAAGTCATGTGCCTGCTCAAAACCCATCAGTAGCTTTCAGTTACTCCTAGGATAAAATCCAAATGGCCTTATGATAGCCTAATAAGGCTTATCGTTATAGATCTAACTCCTGACTACGTTTCCTCCCTTTCTACTCATCGCTCACTTGCTCCCTTCTACTTTTGGTCTTGCTATTTCTTGAATATTCCAAGTTGGCTCTTTGTCAGAGCTTTTACACTTATCCGCCCCCCCACCACACCCCCCGCCCGGAACTCTATATTCTTATGGCTTTCTCTCTTTTCTAACTTAACTTCTGTTTAAATATGAACAGAAATTTCTTCATGTTTCTCCTATTACTATCTCTTATCCTGTTTTATCTTTTTTCAGAGTATTTGTCTCCCCCACTTAAATTTAAGTTTCTTAGGTCAAGGATCTCTCTCATTTTGCATATTCCCAGCGTGTGAATGATTCCTGGTACATAATGCTGAATAAGTGTGAATAAATTAATATGCTTTTTAAATTAAAAAATAGAAATTATTTATAGAAGAATGTTTCGTAATTGACACTTTTTCTTTTAATTATGTATGTTAAAAGTAGCTTAGATTTTTATTGACATAATAACCCTATTGTACTCATGGCTCTACTTAGGAATGATGAAAACATTTTTAAGCTCTAGGGCACTATCCATGTCTATAACTCTTTTATTTTATCTCCTGTATGACATGTGAAAATAAATACTATTTTGTAATAACAATTTTTAACCTTCTTTAATAGATAGATGATAGTTAAATTATTAAATTACTAGAGGAGAGAGGTACCTTTTTGAGTTACATTCAAGTATATTTATTTTTTTTATATTTCCCTTTCTATGTTTCTCTTTGACTAGATGAGATTGGTATCTCCAGAACATTGAATGCTTTGGGAATTATTATTTATGTATTAACAAGGTGTTGATTTCTTTAGTTTGATGGTGATTGTGCATGTTGGGCAGAAATGAATTGATAATTTATCTGCTACAAACTATTCTTTAGGAAGTAATTTACATTTTTAGTAGGAATCCGTCATGCAATCAAGTACAATTTCAGATGAGGCAATTTGATTTAATGAAGTTTGCAGACATAACAGTCTTTGTGAATAGTGGTGACATTGATAATTTTGCTATTCTTCATTTTGAATATATATTTTTTTCATTTTGAATAATTTTAAAAGAGTGAAAGCATGTACCATTTTATTAACTGTATTCCCAAGAGGTGTAAAAGTACTTTCTTTTAATGAGATATGTGAATTTTGTAGTTTAAATATACAGAAATGTTAGACTTCTGTTCTTAGATGATTTATCTCCTTATTGCCCATCAGGCTGGCCCAGAATGCCTTCAGTGTGAAGAAGGGTGCTCTAAATCACGACCTCTGGGTTGTCCCCATCCATGTGTTTTGCCATGTCACCCTGGAGAATGTCCTCCTTGTGTTCAGATGCTTAGAATAAAATGTCACTGCAAGATCACAAGCCTCTATGTGGAATGTAGGTAAGTGGACTGAACAAGTATTGTTTTACTATAATTAATTATTTTAACCAGTATCTCTTTGTAATTCAGAACTCTATACAGTATACTTTAGGAATCATTATTCAGTGTTGCACATAGATACCAGAAGCCTAGATTTTCCAGTAGAAACCTGAAGAAAATGTAGAATACTTCACCTTCTTGATACTTAATCCTGGTTTCAAGGGAAATTCTGCTTTTTCCATTTGGGAATTCTGTATAAGATTTTTTAAGGAAAAATGTTTCATCAATCACTGCTTAAGAAAAAAAAAAAAAAGAAATATCCTAGAGCAGATTGCTCAAGTAACCATGCCAAACTAGAATTTTGTTGGATCAACATTGGATGTACACATAGCTGCTAAGGCATAATCTTTAAATTCTAGGCTTCTGTTTATTACAAATGGAGCTGTTACGGCATATGCCATATGATGCTATGACTTCTTTATTTCCTTTACTTAAAAACATGCACACTTAGTAAAATGCATATTTGTGCTTATCAATTATGTGGAGGGGAAAAATTACCATTTTTTTCCCTTACTTAATCACAGTCTAACATAATTTATCTAACTTGTTCAGGTCCATATCACCCAAATTTGTAAAGTGGGCTGTGTGTAAGTGTATTTGACTCAAGTTAAATTTGGGAATATGACTTTGTTTTTCATTTTTTGAACATAAATACTTTTGAAAAATTCCTGTTGATATTATTCTAAATCTGCTTTTGTTATTTATACTCTAGACTCATGTTTTGTTAAATTGGAAGAGTTAAACTTTATTCTTTTTATATATTAAAATTATTTTGTTGAAATTTTAAGAATAAAATATAATTTAAGCTTGAGAAGTTTTGTTTGGAGACTGAAGAGTGCAATTTTGCTTTAGTAATTAGTGATACTGAAGAAAGGAGGTTTTCTTTGGTCTTGTTGGGTCTAAATTTCCCTTTCTCGCTTCTTTTTCCCTTTGTCATGTATTCTCCAAAGGGTGACTTTACCTTTTTACCTTCTTGTCCAGAGTGGTGGCTTTCCAAGATTGGCTCCTTGATTTTTGGGCACTTTTTAAAGTTTTTTCCTTTTAGTTAGTGCTCTGATCTACCAGTACTTATTAACATTTAGGGTGGACTTTCTCTTTCTGGTGTGGTTTTAGCTCAGTTGCCCTCTTCTCTATTTTACTCAGTTTTTCCAGATCCCTCCTAGTTCTCTGAAATGATTTGCTGTGGGAGCTTGAGAAATAGGTCCGTTATGACTTGGTATTTATTTTTCTACTTACAGGCAATTTGAAACTTGTAGAAATTTGTATCTTCTGGTTATGTGCAGGTCATGGGATTTGAGTGATTTTATGATTAATGAGCCGAATGATTTGGGGGGGGAATGTGTGGATGGATATATTTCAATTGAGTTGGCTTCTATGAGTACAGTTATTTGGAGTTCCTTGAATACATATTTAAAGTGTATGATTTTCAGCAGAATACACATTCTTTTCAAGTGTGCATAGAACATTCTCCAGAATAGGTCCACACATTCTGGATCTATTGAGGTCACAAAAGAGGCCTCAACAAATGCCAAAAGGTTAAGCCTCACCATGGACTTTTTCTGACTACAACACTATGCAACTAGAAGTCAACTACAAGAAAAAATTTGGAAAGATTACAAATACATGGGGGTTAAACAACATGCTACTAAACAGTGAACCGGTCAACCAGGAAATCAGACAAGAAATAAAAAATTACATGGAAACAAATGAAAATGACAATGGTCCAAAACCTTTGGGATGCAGCAAAAGTGGTCCTAAGAGAGAAGTATAAAGCAATATACACCTACCTCAAGAAGCAAGAAAAATATCAAATATACAACCTAACCTTATACCTAAAGGAGGTAGAAAATGAATACCAAACCAAACCCAAAGTCAGCAGAAGAAAGGAAGTAATAAAGATTAGAGCAGAAATAAATGGTACAGAAACTAGAAAAACAGTAGGACAGATCAGTGAAACCAGGAGCTGATCATTTGAAAAAATTAATAAAATTGATAAACATCAAGCCAGAGTTACCATAAAGAAAAGACAAAGGACTCCAATAAATAAAATCACAAATGAGAGGATAGATAACAACCAATACCACAGGAACACAAACAATTATAAGTGAAAGTTATGAAAAATTATATGCCAATAAATTTTTTAAAAGTTTATTTATTTTGAAGGGGGTGAGGGAAGGGGCAGAGAGAGATGGAGAGAGAACTCTGCAGGCTCCGCACCGTCAGCATGGAACCCTGCACAGGGCTCAAACTCATGAACTGTGAGATCGTGACCTGTGCTGAAACCAAGAGCTAGATGCTTAACCAGCTGAGCCACAGGTGCCCCTCTATGCCAACAAATTTGACAACCTAGAAGAAATAGATAAATTCCTAGGAATATATAAACTACCTAAGCTGAAAACAAAAAGAAATAAAAAGCTTGAACACACTGGTAGCCAGCAGAGGAATTGAATCAGTAATCTAACTCCCAACAAACAAAAGTCCATGACCAGATGGTTCACAGTCGTATTCTACTAAACATTTAGAGAAGAGTTAATAACGGTTCTCAAACTATTCAGAGAAATAGAAAAGGAAGGAAAACTTGCAAATTCATTCTGTGGGGCCAGCATTACCTTGTTACCAAAACAAGATACTGCTAAAAGAGAGAACTATAAGCCAATATCCCTAATGAACATGGATGCAGAAATTCTCAATAAAATACTAGCAAACTAAATCCAACAATGCATTAAAAAAATTATTCACCACCATCAAGTGGGATTTATTCCTGAGTTGCAAGCATGGCTCAGTATTCACAAATCAATGTGATACACCACATTAATAAAAGAAACGATATGAACCATATGATCCTTTCAATAGATACAGAAAAAGCATTTTACACAGTAGAATATCCATTCATGATAAAAACCCCAACAAAGTAGATTTGGAGGGAACATAAAATGGCAAAGGCCATAGGTAAAAACACCATAGCTAATATCCTCAGTAGGGAAAAACGGAGCTTTTCCTTTATGGTCAGGAGTAAGACAGGGATGTCCACTCTCACTACTATTATTTAACATAGTAATGGAAGTCCTAACCACACAACAGAAAGAAATAAAAGGCATCCAAACTGGCAAGGAAGAAGCAAAACTTTCACCATGACATGATACTATATAAAAACCTGAAAGAGCCCACCAAAAAATTGCTAGAACTGATACACAAATTCAGTAAAGTTATAAGATACAAAATCAACGTACAGAAATCTGTTGCATTTCTATATACACCAATTGGAATTTAAATAAGAACTTAAAATCACAATGAGTTACGACCGCATACCTGTTAGAATTCAAAAGACAAAGACAAAAGATTGACAGGTATTGAAAAATTAGTTTATTACTAATTATAAAGTGACTGTAACAAAATGATATTCTTTTTTTTTTTTAAGTTTTTTTTTAAATATTTTTATTTATTTCGAGGGGAGAGAGAGACAGCGTGAGCAGGGGAGGGTCAGAAAGAGAGGGAGACACAGACTCTGAAATAGGCTCCAGGCTCTGGGCTGGCAGTCAGCACAGAGCCCGACGCGGGGCTCGAACCCACGGACCGTGAGATCATGACCTAAGCGAAAGTCGGACACTTAACCGACTAAGCCACCCAGGTGCCCCCAAAATGATATTCTTAAGTTCAGAAGTGAGTGCCATGCTTTTAAGAATGAAAATGTACCACTTTTGGTAGAGCCAGAAGTTTTTAAGTGTAATTATTAAGTGAATTTTGCTAAGAAAAATGCATGTTATTTTAGACTACGTTTATACTAATTTGATACATATATTGAAGATAATAGCTCTGACATTAGTAGGCTAAATTTATGGTATATTTTGGCAA
Organism: Proteles cristata cristata; assembly: GCA_017311185.1. NCBI lineage: Eukaryota > Metazoa > Chordata > Mammalia > Carnivora > Hyaenidae > Proteles > Proteles cristata. The sequence continues at coordinate 480,715 of JAESUZ010000393.1, read as the reverse complement.
TTAGGTCTACTGAAAGGGAAATAGGAGAAGCAGGAAAAGAAAGAATAAAAAGGAGAGGAAAGGTAATGGGAAAAGAAAATAAGATTTATACGGTAGGGATTTTAAGAGTGTCACTAGTTACTGACCCATGCAATGTCTGTTGTGGTTTATTCAACTTTATTAGACCGTAGTTAATATTCCTTGGTGTTTGACTTTTCCCGAATTACCCACCAAGTCAAATCTAAAAGCACAGAGATTGCTCTAAAATGATTGAATCTAAAATGAATCAATTTTGAATATTAATAGATAGCTTACCAAAACAACTTTAAAAGCTTTCCTAAAACAAGCTTACTAAATTCTTCAATATGAAGTAGGTTTCTTTTTGGTTTTTTGTTTGTTTGTTTGTTTCTTAAAGAGAAACAAGCAAGCAAAGGGGGAAAAAAAGAGAGGGAGGCAAATCAAGAAACAAACTCTTAACTACAGAGAACAAACTGATGGTTACCAGAGGGGAGGTGGGTGGGGGAATGGGTTAAATAGGTGATGGGGATCAAGGGGTTACTTGTGATGAGCTCTGGGTGTTATTGTATGGAAGTATTGAATCACTATATTGTACACTTGAAACTAATATTACAATTTATGTTAACTAATTGGAATTTAAATAAAATCTTAAAAAAAGAAATCTGGGTGAGCATTTTCTCAGTATCAATTGTTAAGTAATATATTGAACCATTAGTTTTTAATCTTTCATAGAAATGTTAGGAGGATGATAATTATATGATAATATAATGATTGATCAACAGGGAAAGATAATAGCAGGAGCTATTAAAGAGATCATATTTTGTGTATGTTTTATACTTCCTATTTGCAGTGATTGCCTTTTCGCCATTTGATTTGTTGGTTGTAGATAAAGTACAGGACTGTTTCAGTTGTCAGACCAGGGAAGTAATTAGGAGATAATTATTACAGATGATACACAAAATAGTTTTTAAGAGGAAAATGAAATAAGGTAATTTTATGGATATGTTTGAAATTGTGAATTATTTTTAGAGAAATTATGTTATAAAATGGACTTCGCTTTGAATGGCATCAAAATTTCCTCTTTTATTTTTAGAAAAATAATCTCTGCTGATATAAATGAAAAGAATCTACTTAGTTGTTGCAAAAATCAGTGTCCTAAAGAGGTAAGCTTTAAAGAACCTTTTAAGTTGTATTTCTTTGGCATTGTTTCTCTTGGATTTTCTTGTTTGGTCTTATTTCATGTCTTTTCTGCACCTGTGGGTCCAGAAAGAAGGATGTGGTGGATGTGTGTAAAAATGTAATACATACTAACTGTTGGATGCACGTCTCTATGAAATGTTGGGGGTATCAGCACTAAGAATGACCCTTGGAAGGTTTTTTTTTTAAGAGTAGTTTTAAAAATAGCCTATATACTTTATATGATAAAGTATTGACCAAATGCTTTACCCTTCCTTAAAATATTAAATAGATAAGAACTGTGTGAGTCATAGGGTGTTAGACAGTAAATCCATAGTAAGTTATTTAAAAATCAGGTTTGTGAGTGTGTGTGTGTGTGTGTGTGTGTTTGTGTGGTGTGTATGTATGAACTTTAAAGTTCATGGTTATCTTGAATTAATTAACATAGGGCACCTATATGTAAAGTTACGTTTTTAAAGATTCTGATGCTTGAATTTGCATTGTATCCAAACTGAAAGTATTAAAAATAATTCATAGAAATTGTTCAGAGTATAAAGGTAAAGAGCCACCAGTGATTTTTCTTGGTGACAATTTGAGAAACTAAAGTGGTCCAGCTACAGTTGGTTAACTTAAAAGTCAGAATTTTCCCTTTTTGTTGTTGGAGGTAGGGCAGTGATAGTTATTTGATTGAGTTGGACATTTATAAAGGAATCCCTTTGACTTACAGATACATTAATAGTACCACTTTTATTTTAATTCTGTGTCTTTATGTACTTAACCTGTTTCTCATCCTTTTTGCAGTCAGGGAGAGATGACAATAAAGCCTTAATGACAAATATAGTAGTCATTCTCTTTGACTAAGTAAAAACAGAAATTAATGCATGACATGCCCTTTTGTTAACAATATTTCCTTTTAACTAAAACTGGATGCTTTTTACGGATTTCTGTTTAAGAACCATTGGAAATTGAACCTGTTTATTTTAAAAGTTACGTGAAATTATAAACAAGGAAACATTTCAAGCAAGAAGTGATTATTTTAACGACCCTGTCTTTGTCATATAAGCGAAACTAACGATATTGGGATATTTCAAATTTAATTTTCTGAATTCTTCAAATCCTGAGTTTTTCCTTTTTAAAATAAATCTTCTTCTGTCCAAATTCAGATTCCAGGTAATAAGTGGTTGAGAATGTTTTATTTTTAATCTGACTCAGTAACTTGGTATGAGATTGTATTTAGAAATAACAAAATTAAATTTAGGGATTGCTAATTTGCCATTTAAAATTTCCTTGGCTATGATTCATTTGTGAGACTGTTATCACATTTGGTGGGACTAGATGAGTAGTCACTGTTTACTTAAAAATTTGTTTTCCATGCTCATGATTTTTTGTGTTCTAGATCATTCTAGAGGCCCTAGTATTGCCAGAGTCTCCCTGGGCTGTCTTGAAAAATATAGCCTTTGTTTGGGAATAATCCAAGTGGCCGTTAGGAGTCTAGGAGTGGACAGGTATCTAACAGAACTTACTCTAGTTTGTGGCCTCTTAACATTGGTAAGGCTATAGCAGTACTTCTCAAACAGTCAGTTCAAAGGCTTCTTGAAACAAATTAATGGGCCCTGCCCCACAGTTTCTGATTTTTGGAGTCTGGATTAATGGCCCAAGAATTTGCATTTCTAATAAGCTTATATGTACTAGTGATATTGTTGGTCTGGCACCACAGTTCTGAGACCCACTAAGCTATAAAATCAAGTCATACTTGGGATCAACCAAGAACTGTGTCACTTTGTATCTGCAGTAGAATCCTGTACTCAGAGTTAAGGTATAGGATTATGATCAATTCTGATGGACTGACAGATTCCTGTTCACTTTCTCTTCCTCTCCCCATACTCTGGGTTTCTTGGGAGCAGGGACTATGTCATATTTGTCCTTGTATCCAGTCTTTTTGTTCCCTGTTTGTCTGCATTAGGCAGTTGGTAAGCATTTGTTGAATGTGAGTGAAACTGAACTGTGGGAGTGGTATAGGCATATCCTTCTGGATATACACTCTCTGTCTTCTGGACTGGTTTGAATTTAACTAAAAGAAAATATAAAGATACCATGAAGAACTATACCTTTAAACCGTGTTCCACATATACAATTCTGCTTTTAAAATTTATTTCTGAATTTGGTTTTATCATTTCCATGCAAGCTTTTTTTACTTTTTGCTTGGGAAAATTATTTAATGTCTCTGTAACTTGAATTGTTTATGTATAAAATGGGAGAGAAATACTCACTTCTGAGTGCTGAGTGTTAATGAGTTAATAATTTGTAAATGTCTTAGTATATGGTAAGTGCTATATATGTGCTTGCTATAGCGATGATGATATGGTTATTTATCCACATACACTATTGTTTTGCCACCTTTCCTTAATTATTTTTAAAGAGCTCTTTAATTGTTGGGATTAAAATGGAACATTTTGAAAGTTTTTTTTTTAATGTTTTATTTATTTCTGAGAGAGAGAGAGAGAGCGTGAGCAGGGGAGGATCAGAGAGAGAGGGAGTCACAGACTCTGAAACAGGCTCCAGGCTCTGAGCTGGCAGTCAGCACAGAGCCCGACACGGGACTCGAACCCACGAACCGTGAGATCATGACCTAAGCGAAAGTCGGACACTTAACCGACTAAGCCGCCCAGGCGCCCCTGAAATGGAACATTTTGAACTAGACAGTATTGGTTATTGGTAAGGCGTTGGATATGACATATGCAGATGTTAGCAGAATGATGTTAGGGGCTTAGTAGAAGAAAAACATCCCACATTGAGTGGAAAGAGTAGGCCATCCCCGCTTTAAATGAGGGTGAAGGTTGGATGTTTTTTAGGAAAACCTCAGGTTTCTGGTGTGAAGTCTATAATGAAGAAACAGTCTATATATTATACATTTTGGTCAGCTTCCTTTGGAACTGCTTTTCAGCTCTTTTAGAATATACACTGTCTTTTAAGATAACACATCCTTGGACATCTGATTTTTTAATTTTTTTAATTTAATTTTTTAAAAATGTTTTATTTATTTCTGAGAGAGAGAGACAGCATGAGCAGGGCAGGGTCAGAGAGAGAGGGAGACACAGAATCTGAAACAGGCTCCAGGCTCTGAGCTAGCTGTCAGCACAGAGCCCGACGTGGGGCTCGAACCCACGAACTGTGAGATCATGACCTGAGCCAAAGCCGGACGCTTAACTGACTGAGACACCCAGGCACCCCATATCTGATTTTTTTAAACAATGAAATTACTACCTACGCAGAACTACATAACATATATGTGGGCAGTTTAACAAATGGTTAAAAAGTCGAGACCATGTAACTCTACTAAGGTCGAAAATTACAGTGTGGCTACATCTCAGAAGTCTACCAAAGTCCATATCTGACTGTGGTTTCCTCCTTCTATCCTATATGTTCTCTCCATCTCCCTTCTATAATAGTTTACTTGCTTTTATGTGTAGTTTTTACTACCTATGTCTGTATCTGGAAGCAATATTGTTTGCCTAATTTTATATGAAAAAGTTCAAAAGTATGAACTTTTGTGACTTGCTTACTTTGCTCTACATTATGTTTGTCACATTTATTACATGTTGCCATAGTCTTTATTACATTATATGAGTTTACTATAGTTCATTGTATTTGCTTTCTTGTGGGTAAATTTGAGTTGTTAAAACTACCACAATGAACAGTCTTCTTTGTGCATTCTAATATATGTGCATATAGGTTTCTCTGTGTGCCATTGCTTGTTCATAAGGAATGTATAATATCAACTTAAAGTCATACTGATTTCCAAAATAATTGTACAGTTTATTATCAGTCAATTTTCCTATTTACTACCAGTATTTTTTTTTTAATGTTTTATTTATTTCTAGGAGAGAGACAGCATGAGTAGGGGAGGGTCAGAGAGAGAGGTCACAGACTCTGAAACAGGCTCCAGGCTCTGAGCTGGCAGTCAGTACAGAGCCCGACGCAGGGCTCGAACCCACAAACCGTGAGATCATGACCTAAGCGAAAGTCGGACGCTTAACCAACTAAGCCACCCAGGCGCCCCTATTTACTACCAGTATTTTAAAGTTCCGGTATTTTAAGGGTGCCTGGGTGGCTCAGTTGGTTAAGCGTCCGACTTCGGCTCAGGTCATGATCTCATGGTTTGTGGGTTGGAGCCCCATGTCAGGCTCTGTGCTGACAGCTAGCTCAGAGCCTGGAGCCTGTCTCATATTCTGTGTCTCCTCTCTCTGACCCCCTGCTCATGCGCGCTCTCTCTCTCTCTCTTTCTCTCTCTCAGAAATAAATAAAACATTAAAAAAATTTTTTTAAGTTCCAGTATTTTAATTTCCAATTACCACCACACTTGGTATTGTCAGAATTTTTAAGTTTGCCAATCCTTTGGCATCTGGTGATTTTAATTTACGTTTTCCTGATTACTGGTGATTTTTAATACTTCTTCAGGATTCATGGTATTAATAAGCATACCTCTGGATGAGTTTCACTTCTCCTTGCAAGCCACAGAAATCAGTTTGGTTAACTTATCACAAAAAAGAAGGGATATTTGGAGGATATTGGGCGGCAGGGGTGGTCAGTTTATAGATTCTGAAGGAAATGCTGTTACAGCAAACTTTGGGAAGGGCAGAACCTGGGCATCCCCCAGGCACTTCCCAGCAGGAGCTCAGGGGGCTCTGTGCTGCGATGACTGTTCAAACCACCATCTCTTTCTTTTTAGTTTTCAGTTATCAGGAGAGAAAATCTGATTGGCCTCCTTAGGTACGGGGGCTCGCTTGACACAGGCAGCCACTGACAGGGAACTGGAATGGGTGGTACAGTCATGGCCATAGCTCCTGGGAGAACTGGTGAGCCAGGCAGCCATCCAATTTATGTCTTCTGTTTCTGCTACCAGCAGAGGAGATGACAGTCAGGGAGATTCATGGAAGTGTGAGATGGGGTAACAGGATCAAATGCAGTATTTAGAGAAAAGAGATACATTTTGAAGGCAGAAGACCCAGCCAGAGAAAAGAGACTTTTAAGATGGTAGTGAAATTGTGGAAAGTGACCATGAGGTCTTTTAAGACTAAGGCAGGAAGATATGACATCTAGACCAGTGGTTTTTAACTTTTCATCAAACCCCAGCCCGTTGAAAATATAGAACACTGTAGCCATGATTCTGTGTAATTTCAGAAAGATCTATATTGATTCTGAAAAGCCTCCCTATTCACTTTCCCCATTAGAATGATTGATTTGAACTTGCAGTAGAGTGGTTAGTTACTTTAGAGAGGATGACTGATGCCATTACCTCAATGATTAAAGAAAGAACACAAGGCTACAGAGACCTATTTTGAGAAGAGGAGAGGGTGGATGGTAAACTAATGCCAAATGTTTGTCTTTGTGAAGTCAGGCTAGAGGCACTGGCCAGAATGCAGGTGAGAAAGAAGTTGAGGGGGACAAAGACTTTAAACCACCCTGTGAGGCAGGTATTTGATAGTGAATAAATATTGAGCTTATTAAGCAGTGCTCAAGGCCTACACTTAGGTGTGGAGCAAAACAGAACCAAAGTGGTCCAGGAATGCCGGTGTGGAAGTCTCTCCAGCAGTGCAGCCCTGTGATGAGATTGCTGAAAATGTAGTCGGAGTCATCCAGATTTAGCTTGGTATGAATATCTCAGCTAAAAATGAAAGAACAAGGAATCTAGTTGCACACTAGAGAGAGACTAAAGGCAATGAATGGAAAAGGCTTCTGCATGTTTTAAAGTGAGTGGAGTTAATAGTTTGAAGGATCAGTCTGGTAAATTATACAGATCAGAAGTTGGAGAATTCAGTGTATCTTTTGTTAATGAACATAAGAGACGCAAAGAAATAGAAGACCATTGCCCTTATTATAATACCTTTCCTTATAATAGCTAAATATATGGAGAACAGTTAATCCTCACAACAGCCTTACAAAGTTCCGTTTCTTTTTCCAGTTTTATACATGAGGCACAGAAAAGTGAGGACGTTTGCCCAAGATTTCACAGTTGGTAACAGGGAAGCTGAAATTCAGTTCCAGGCAACCTTACTTTGGAATGTAACCATTAACCAATGGTGTCCTTTATTCACAGTCTGGTTGGAGAGACAGGAATCTATGAATTATATCAATTTTTAAAAAAATGTTAAATGTACTTATTTTAGAGAGACAGAGCACAAGCAAGGGAGAGGCAGATAGAGAGAGAGACACACAGAATCTGAAGCAGGCTCCAGGATCTGTCAGCACAGAGCCTGATGTGGGACTTGAACATAGGAACCGTGAGATCATGACCTGAGCTGAAGTCGGGCGCTCAACCAACTGAGCCACCCAGGGGCCCATAATTTTTTTTTTTTTTTTAAAGTTTAAGACCACACAACAGTGTCTCGATAGTTTAAAAGTAGATTTCTTACATAATTACTATTATTTGTTCAAATATAGGCAAATTTCTATCATGATTCTATGGAGATTTAAGCCATTTATTGAAATCTGGATAAGATTTGAATACAAAGAAGATCAGAATGTTTCATCTGAAAGGTTGACTAGGATAAGAAGATAGTAAATAACTAAAGACAGGGAGTCACAGAGACATGATGGCAGTACTGAGTTGGCTTGACTACCTACATAATATTTTTTAATATATAGTGGCAAAGCGAAATGAGTTAGGATAAAAGGCTAAGCAGTTGTATTACAGTACAGTGCCTTAGGGACAAGGAAGCTTTCTTTCTTTCCTATATAACCGTGTAGGGAAGGTAGAAGTGTTGTCACTGCTCCATGTAATTTATTCAGGAACCCAAGTCAGTCAGGCAGCTCTGCTTCATTTTGACACATGGTTTCCATGACTGCTCTAAATGGCATCATTTACAGGAAGGGAAGAGCATGGAGGTATGTTCTTGAAAGGCTTTAAAGCACAGAAGCACTTGTGCTTACATTGCATTGGCCAGAACGGAGTCACATGGCTGTAACTAGCCACACCAGGATGTAAGATCCACTCCTGGAGTGAAGCTGGGGAGATGTAACTTTTATGTGTAAAGTAATTTATATCTAAAAGGAAAAGTTGAAAAATTAGAGGATTATCCAGGGTTGACTGACCCTATTGTGATAGACTCTCTTAAAATAGCTGTTGGAGGAAGGGGAGTTTGTAGAGTATGACTAGAAGGTAGAAATGCAATTGCTTTATTTTGGTTTTATTTTAGCTTCCTTGTGGTCACAGATGCAAAGAGATGTGTCATCCTGGTGAATGTCCCTATAATTGCAACCAGAAGGTAAAACTTAGATGTCCTTGTAAAAGAATAAAAAAGGTAAGTATTTTAAGTTATTGAAAATACTTTGATATGTAAAAAAATTTTTTTTGTCTGTGTTTTGGTAGTTCTTTAGCTTTACTTTTTGCCTTTTGATTTTCAGGTCTTCCTTCTTAGTATCTTTGTCATTAGCCTGTCTATTTCTATAGGTACTTATTTTAAAAATCACCTTTGTTTGGCAATTTAGTTTTCTATAAGTTACTCCTAAGAGAACTTTGTTTTATGTTGGAACTAAGTTCAGTGCCCTTTTTTGGATAGAATCAATATGCTCTGGATTTGAGGTTTCTGTACAAGGAACACGATATGAATAATAAAGTGAGTTTCATGGTTTAAGAAATGGTCTGGAATTTAACCTTTGTTGCTCTTATTTATGAAATAGTTTTTGCCATCAGTATCCTGTGAAAACGCAGCCTTAAAAAGACTTCCTATGCACAGCCTTATAAAATTACAAAATAACAAACTGGGAGAGAATTCATTTTAAGACAAAATAGTGGTAATGGAGGAGTAAAAGAGAAAACTTTCTTATTTTTAAAATTTTTTAAATTATTTTGTTTTCTTTCATAGTTTATTGTCAAGTTTGTTTCCATATAACACCCAGTGCTCATCCCAACAAGTGCCCTCCTCCATGCTCCTCACCCCCTGTCCCCTCTACCCCACCCTCATCAGCCCTCAGTTTATTTTCAGTATTCAAGAATCTCATCAAAACCCTAGAGGAGAAAGCAGGAAACAACCTCCTTGACCTTAACTGCAGCAGTTTCTTACTTGACACATCCCCCACAGCAAGGGAATCAAGAGCAAAAATGAACCATTGGGACCTCATCAAGATAAAAAGCTTCTACATGGATGGGGCGCCTGGGTGGCTTAGTCGGTTAAGCATCCGACTTTCGCTTAGGTCATGATCCCACGGTTCGTGGGTTCGAGCCCCGCGTCGGGCTCTGTGCTGACTGCCAGCTCAGAGCCTGGAGCCTGTTTCAGTCTGTGACTCCCTCTCTCTCGGACCCTTCCCTGCTCACGCTGTCTCTCTCTCTCTCCTAGAAATAAATAAACCATTAAAAAAAAAATCTATATAAAAAAAAAAACGCTTCTACACGGCAAAGGAAAGAATCAATAAAACTAATAGGCACCTGACAGAATGGGAAAAGATAGTTTCAAACGACATACCAGATAAAGGGCTAGTATCCAAAATTGATAAGGAACTCACCAAATGCCACACCCGAAAAACAAATAATCCAGTGAAGAAATGGGCAGAAGACATGAACAGAAAGTTTTTTTTTTTTTAATGTTTCTTTATTTTTGACAAAGAGGGAGAGAGACAGAGTGTGAGCGGGGGAAGGGCAGAGAGAGAGGGCAACACAGAATACGAAGCAGGCTCCAGGCTCTCCAGGCTCTGAGCTGTCAGCACAGAGTCCGATGCGGAGACAGACCGCAAGATCATAACCTGAGCCAAAGTCACATGCTTAACCAACTGAGCCACCCAGCCGTCCCTAAAAGGGCAAAACTAAGAACTGGAGAGCTCAATGGAAGCAAACTGTACACCGTTCAGCTAAGCTGAGCTTACACAGGAGGAGCTCCCTGTTCTTCAGCGGCTGGGTTGTCTTGTTTTCAGCCTCTTCCTGGACTTGCCTGTTCACGCTGTTCACCTCTGATTTTTGCTATCTTGGTTATAGTTGCAGCTCCTCTTTTCTTCATATTCTTATGGTCATCCCCAAAGCTAGTCTTTTCCTTTTCTTTAAATTCATTCAACAAATATTTATTGGGAATCTTTGCTTTTTATTTATTTTCACAGTTCCTACTATCACTTCCTAGGATAGGTAGCTTCTGAATTTAAATTTATAAGCCTGACCTCTTCTGAAGTTGAATCCCTAAGTTTTAGATATTTAAATTGGACCACTTTGTGTGAAAACCAGTCACTTTTCATGTGAGTCACTTTTCATCTGAGACGTCTCTTTCTTATTACTGTCCCAATGCAGTTCGCCACCCACTAGAACTTCGGCAACAGCTCATTCTTGGACTTGGATAATAGCTTCATAACAGATTTCCTTGCCCCTAAGCCTAATACTTCCCTAATCTAAGTTCTTCAGTGGTTCTTTATCCCTATGGGAAAAGTATGCATTTAAAAGAAACGTGTATGCGCATACAGACGTGGCATTCAAATGAATCTGAGGTGATAAATGTTTGCCTGCTTATCTCAGGCTCATCCTCTAGCAACCATCTCTTTGCATCTGTTACTTAGGTGTCCTAACATAGATGCTACCTTACCCTTTAATCTGTGGCACTGTATACATTTTTCCTTTACCTTTATTCTGTCCACTAGAATCCTGCTCTAGTATTCAGTGCAAGCATTTCCTTGTTTGGGAAGGTCTTCCTTGCCCTGACTCCCTTGAGAAGACTTAGATGTTGCTTTTCTTTGGTTTTCTTTATCCTAGGTTCATGACTAAGAGCTTTGTGATTCTAGGGACGTCTGTAACCTTGTTTTCTCCTTGTAAAAAAGAGTTTATACTTAGATTTACTGAGAGGAATAAAAAAGGTAATGCATATGTAGCAGTTAGCACGATTGCTATGTTTAATAAATAGTAGCTGCTATTATTATTAACCACTTACCATATTATTACATTATTTTCCTTATTGTGTCCCATGCCCTTCATACAGTGCTTGGCATGTAATAGGTACTCTGTAAGTACCTTTTTTTTTAAAAAAAATGTTTATTTATTTAATTTATTTAGAGAGAGAGAATGTGCATGTGTGTGAGCAGGGGAGGGACAGAGAGAGGGAGAGAGAATTCCAAGCAGGCTCTGCACTGTCAGTACATATGCAGTGTTTGATCTCATGAACCATGAGATCATGATATGAGCCAAAAGCAAGAGTCTGACTGAGGATTAACTGACTGAGCCACCCAGGCTCCCTAATAGTACCTTTTGAATGAGGAAAAGTAGGATCCTCTTCTAGGCTGGTTGACTTCATATCTGCAAACACACAATATTTATCTTTGTCTTTAAAGTTTGTATATATTATTATTATTATTTTAATATTTATTTTTGAGAGAGGAGTGAGAATGTGAGTGGGGGAGGGACAGAGAAAGGGGGAGACACAGAATCGGATGCAGGCTCCAGGCTCTGAGCTGTCAGCACAGAGCCCGACGCGGGGCTCAAACTCACGAACTGCAAAATCATGACCTGAGCCGAAGTTGGACAATTAACTGACTGAACCACCCAGGTACCCCTATTATTGTTTTTTACATTTATTTATTTTTGAGAGACAGAGACAGAGCATAATCAGGGGAGGGCAGAGAGAGACAGAGACACAGAATCCGAAGCAGGCTCCAGGTTCTGAGCTGTCAGCACAGAGCCTGATGTGGGGCTCGAAGTCATCAACCATGAGATCATGACCTGAGCTGAAGTTGGACGTTTAACTGACTGAGCCACCCAGGAGCCCCTGTATATATTATTTTTTCTTCGTTTGGCCTATCCTTGAAAGACAAGACTATGTTTATCACCAACTTCAGTCTAAAATGAAGAACTTAAGTGGGCTAAAACCCCCTCTAATAAAAGTCCATGCTATGAAGTGTTTTCACTAAAGCATATGTACTTCGCTCATAGGATTTGATGATCCCATATCTTAACTCGGATAATTTAAACTAAAAATTAGTATCTGAGAGTATGGTGAGAAAGGAGAAATTGATAAAAATAGGTAATGGAGCAAAAGTGATACCTGAAAGAAAGAAAAGGTAGATAACACACCTACAGGGGCAAATTCTAAGACTATTTAAAATAAGGACCCCTTACTTTATTACAGAGTAATTCACAAATTCATTGTAGGATTGATGTCATGTCATCAGGAAAGGGGAGATTAGTTTTTTGTTGTTTCATTAAGGAGGCCTGGAAGTGCAACCTAAGTGCAAATATAAGCTTCAGACCAATTTTCAAAAATGAACAATTTTTTATTTCGAGAGAGACAAGAGACATTGCAAGCAGGGGAGGAGCAGAGAGAGAGGGAATCCCAAGCAGGCTCTGTCCTGTCAGTGCAGAGCCAGACACGGGGCTTGAACTCACAAAACTGTGAGATCATGACCTGAGCTGAAACCAAGAGTCAGACACTCAATCAAGTGAACCACCCAGGTGCCTTACCAAAATTTTAAAACTTTAAAGAAAGATTAAATCGAGAGGAGAATTTGTAGCTTTCCAGATAATTCTCTAGAACTGCATGAGTTGGTAGCCATTGGCCACATATGGCTATTTATTTGAATATTTTTTAGCTTTATTGATGCAAATTGACAAAAATTATGTGTATTTAAAGTATACACATGATGATTGTCCATACACATACACTGTGAAATGATTACAGCAATCAAGCTAATTAACATTTACCTCACAGTTACCATGTCTTTGTGGTGAGAACACTTCCATAACACATGTAAAGTATATAACGTAGTAGTATTATTTTTAAGGCCTTACTTCTTTATGAAAGATACTTGACAGGAAGTGACGAGATGGAAAAATAAAAGATGTTTGTGATACATACAACTGCCAAAGAATTGTCTTAAATCAATAAGAAAATAGACACAAAATCAAAATGGAAAAATGGACAAAATTTGTGAAGAAGCCTTTCACAGGAAGAAAACATGAATGTCAAATGAGCATTTTGAAATATACTCAACCTGGTTAATAGAGAAATGAAATGTAATCTTGTTCATAGCTACTAGATTTGCAAAACCTGAAGCCTATTAATATCAAGTGTTTCAAAGACTGTGACTCAGTAGGACAGCTTAATATACTGTTGTGTTAGTGCTAACACATCGGAAAAATATTCGGCATTATCACATGATACAGATAATGTCATTTAAAGTGAATTTTCTAGATAAACTTCTACACCAGAGATGTACAAAAATATCTCTAGCAGCATAATTTATTATAACAATAATTGAGAACAACTCAAATGTCAATTAAAGGTAGAATTGGGGGGAAAAAAACACACACACATTGATGGGTTATGTCAAAGGGGCACAAAAACAAACAAACAAACAACAAACCAGTTAATTGAAAAAGCTCCTAGTGGCCAAAGCCGAAACAATCAGAGGAACAAAATAAATTAATCAATGAAGCAATGTTTCATTACAACCCAAAGTTAGATTCAATAGCGATAAAGGTTTTCCACATTGTGAATACACTAACTGCCACTGAATTGTTCACTTCAATGTGGTTAATTTTATGTTCATGTGAATTTCATCTCAAACAAAAGTGGCAATTAGCAGCAGGATTAACAGCAACCCTGAAGAGGGGACGCCTGGGTGGCTTAGTCAGTTAAGCGTCTGACTTTCGCTTAGGTCATGATCTCGTGGTTCATGGGTTCGAGCCCCACGTCGGGCTCTGTGCTGCCTGCCTGCTCAGAGCCTGGAGCCTGTTTCAGAGTCGGTGACTCCCTCTCTCTTTGACCCTCCCCTGCTCATACTGTCTCTCTCTCTCTCCTAGAAATAAATAAAACATTAAAAAAAAAAAACAGCAACACTGAAGAGCACGATAATAATAAATTCAATAGGGTAGCATGACATCACTCCATATCCTTCCCTAACAGTCTCTGTTTCCTTAGATTTCTACATTAAAAAATTCCATGGTGAGAAATACTGGATTTACATGGTAGAGAAATAAGAGTACAGAGCACTGATATTTAGAGATTTGCTCTATAAGGTGTACACTCTCCCAAAAGTGTAGCTGGGGTCATATCAACTCAGAGCATAACACAGTATTATTAACTATAGCTACCATATTGCGTATTAGGTTCTTTAGAACTTACTCATCCTATCACTGAGAATTTGTAGCCAATGACCAATTTCTCCACATTTCTCGTCCCTAGCCCCTAGCAATTTCCATTATCTTCCCACCTTTTCTAAGTTCTAATTTTTTAGATTCCACATATAAATAAGATCATATAATATTTGTCTATATCTGATTTACTTAGCATGATTGTCTCCATGTTCATTTATGTTCTCTAAATAACAGGATTCCTTTTTTATGGTTGAATAGTACTTCATTATAGGTAGGTAGGCAGATCACATTTTTTTCATCCATTTTTCCATCGATGGTTACCAAATCTTGGCTGTTGTGAATAATGATGCAATGAATATTGGAGCACAGATATCTCAGATACTATTTTCATTTCTTGTATATTTAGAAGTAAGACTGCTAGAACCTATACTACATCCCTTTTAAGGTTTTCATACTGGCTATACCAATTTACATTCTCACCAACACTGCACAGGTTTCTTTTCTTTCTATATTCTTGCTGAGACTTGTTATTTATTGGCATTTCAATTATGGTTAATCTAACAGTTTTGAGTTGATTATATCATTGTGGTTTAGATTTGCATTTCCCTGGAGATTAATGATGTTGAACACATTTGCATATACCTGTTGGCACATACAGGTATTTAAAATTTGAATTTTAATGAATTAACATTAAATAATCGTAAGCCTTCAGTTCTTCAATTTCACTAGACACATTTTGAATTTTCATTAACCATATGTAGTTAGTGTTACTCTCTTGGGTTGTGCAGATTTAGGACGTTTTCATGATCTCAGAAAGCGGTGTTGCATGGAACTACTCTAGAGCATTTATCCCCTGGAAGCTTTGTAATATAACAAAACACAATAAAAATAAAAGAATAAAAATGAAATTGAAGCTAAGTTCATAGTGGCTCTAGTAAATAATTATTATATGGATGCTTTGAATTTTATAGTATTTACTTTTTTCAGTTATGAGGAAATATAGGAATAATCACTCTTTGAATAAGACGTTTAATGCTTGTAACCATATCATCATTAAATATTCATGAATATGACTCTTAATGTGCATAACCATAAGCTGTTAGAGAAACTTTGTTTTTTTATGACATACAGTTAGGACTTTGAGGGATATGTCTTTTAAAATCAAATTTTTAAAAATATTATTTGTAGGAATTGCAGTGTAACAAAGTACGTGAAAATCAGATTTCAATAGAATGTGACACAATGTGCAAGGAAATGAAACGGAAAGCGTCTGAGGTAATGCTACATTCAACGTCATTTTCAATTTGCTAACTAATGGCCTTTTCATATTTATTTTGGGCATTACTTTATGTGCTAATGACAAACAAATCTCATCTTTTTGACTTCTGTAATAAAAGCCTAGTTTCATAGGCCTTTTTTGAACCCCCAGGTGTGTTCTTTATTGTCCAGTGTGTACTGGATTTTTCTGTACCAGTTAGTGTATGTGCTCTGGAATGGGACATAGTTGTTCATTTTAATGTTAAGATAAGCCTCCTGGAAGCTAGGTTAAAATAATACAAAATTAGATTTTGGAATTCTTGGCTGTTCGGGTTACTTCTAGTGTCACCATTTTCCTCCATTAATGCAGTCAATGAAAAATTCTTGATTTTGTTTGATACTAAAGATTCCCTTCCAGATAGAACATTTGTGGAAAATGGTCAATTTCACCTCTGGAAAAAGAGTGGTATTTAATAATAACTTATTATAGGCTTAGTATGATAGCTCAAGAGAAAACAAATCAGCTTTAAAAATATTTCATTTTGCAATTTTGTAAGTAACTCTTTGAATTGTGATCTAATAATAGTCTATCATAGTTGTTAAGCTGAAATGTTTATATAATGTGTGACACTATCCCTTCCCTCCCCTCCCCTTCCAGGCCCTTAAACAGAACCTTGGTAATGCTTATCAGTATAACCATTACATGTCTTTAAGTAATTTTCAGTATAAAGTTACTAAAAGTTGTTACCGGTTAGTGGATCCTGGGTGGGAAGATGTTAAAATTCTGAATAAAATTTGATGGTTACAATGGTAATATACTTTTAAATGTCTGTAAAACAGATAAAAGAAGCAGAGGCCAAAGCTGCTCTTGAAGAGGAAAAACGAAGGCAACAGGTAACTAAACAAAATACCTAAATTTATGTCTCTTTGTATTGTTGTTAGCTTTTATAGAAACACAAGGTATATTCCACATACAAACTAGGGGCTAGTCTACTGTTTTCTGGACTGAAAATAATATAGTTCCTACAAAACAAAAATTAGCCATTCATTCACTTCAGTCTAGCTATCCTGAGCCTCTCAAGAAGCGTGAAATGTTGCATATTCCCAGATATTTTGCATATTCCCAAATTTACTTCCTTGCCAAGCTCATCAATTCTCCAGTGATAAGAATTTTAATTCCTCTTTAGGTTGGTGGGTGGGGGTTGGAGTGTGGCAGCATCCTTTTTTTTTTTTTTTAATTAAAAAAAAATTTAAGGGCCTAGGTAGCTCAGTCGGTTAAGCATCCAAATTCAACTCAGGTCATGATCTCACGGTTTGTGAGTTTGAGCCCCACATCCGGCTCTGTGTTGATAGCTCAGAGCCTGGAGCCTGCTTTGGATTCTGTCTCCCTCTCTCTTTTCCCCTCCCTGACTCACACTCTGTCTCTCCTCTCTCTCTCAAAAATAATAATTTTTTAAATATTTATTTTTTGAGAGTGAGAGAGAAAGTGTGCCCATGTGTGTACGTGCTCCAGCTGGGGAGGGGCAATGAGATAAGGGGACAGAGGATCCTAAGCAGGCTCTGCACTGACAGCAGCAAACCCAATGTGGGGCTCGAACCCATGAACCGTGCCATCATGACCTGAGCCAAAGTAGGACATTTACCTGACTGAGCCCCCCAGGCTCCTCTGGCAGCATCCATTTTAAATCACCTCTTGGAGCTCTTCACTTACCTAAACCTGTTTGAGTTCTATTTTATGGAGTTGTAAATTGTCTGTAAAAATGAGTTGTTTACTAACCAATGCATTTATTTTAATAATACATTCCTTATTTTCCCTTTGTATTCATAAATGCAGGATTATTATCTGCTTTTTGTTCGATAGGAGATAACAACTACACTCCTGATACCCCGTTTGCCCAAATACTATATTGATTGTGTACTCCAAAGAGTGACTTAACTTTCTAATAGTGACATATAATTATTTGCCAGTTTGCATTTTGAGATGCTTTATACTTAGCAAAAACCGTATGTTATATGCAAACTGCTGCCTTTTGAATGAGGAAATTGAAATTTATATGGCTGGAAGGGAGGGCATTGGAAACAGTTTAGGTAGCAAATAAAGGGGCTAAAATGACCTCTGATGTTAATGGGTTCTATAAAGTTGGTTTGCCTAATATTCCAAAGTAAGTTATGAAAGCTCTTAACATAAAACATGGATTGACTAGAATCCTGGAAAGTTCACTTATTAGGAATAGTTTAGGGTGAGTCTTCTTCCCCTTTTTATAAACCATTGTGGATGGAAATTGTAAATATATTCCGTATGTACTGACCCATTCAACAGAGTGTATAGAACATCATTTAAATTCTGCATGATGACTGTGGGTTGTCATTAAAGCATCAGTTATTTTATTGTGTCAGTTCTCAAGTTTGGCTGCTTTCACTGTGTATTGATCTTGTTCTCTATTTCAACCACCACGAAAATATTCTGACATTTTGATTCATTGAAGAATGCTACTCTGTGTTAAATTAAGTACAGAAGTAGGCCATCTTCAAATGTGGTTTACAGGTAAAGTAACATGTGTTAACTGAAGTTTGTACACTTGACTCTCGAACGGCACATGTTTAAGCTACAAGGGCGCGCCTATATGTGGCTTCTTTTCGATAGCTACAGCACCGGACTGTAAATGTATTTTCTCTTATGATTTTCTTAGTAACATTTTAGTTTCTCTAGCTTACTGTATTGTAAGAATACAGTATATAATACAACATACAAAATCTGTGTTCATCAACTGTTATCGGTTAGGCTTCCGGTCAACTTAAGGCTATTAGTAGTTAAGTTTTGGGGGAGTCAAGAGTTACATGTGAATTTTTGACTGTTGGTGGGGTCAGCACCCTGACCTCTGCATTATTTAAAGGTTAACTTGTATTTCCTTTAGTTAAATAAACAATTACAGAATCTTGCATGGCTATTACATATATATTTTAGTTAAGGACTATCGTGTTGTAGTTACAACACACTATGGTATTATGTTACATTATAATTTATAAAGTTAAGTAAGTTAACAGTAGAATAAAAATCGACATTATTTTATGAGTATCATCCAGTTATCCTTGTTTTAGAACCAATTTTTATATTCTACTTTCTAGAATAGTCATTTTTACCTAAAGCATGAGTCATTTTTTCCCCTGAAGAATTTCTACTCTGTTTTTAAATGTATTTGATAAAGAGAAAAATCAATTTCTGGCAGTTTTTTTCCTCTACTCACTTGAATTTCCTTCATAGAAACCATTAATGTTTATTCCCAGCATTGTAAAAAGCTAGAATTACAGGTATTTTTATTCTCACTGGGCATCTCTTATCACTTGCTAGAAAGTGTTATGGAAACCCAGTGGGTTAATGCTGTTGAAGTATAAAACTAATGTCTATATTTAGGACACCCTTATTTAATCAGATGTTTCTGTATTTGTGCCAAAGTCAGGCCTGCCATCTGAACTGATCTCTTCTATTACTCCCATTTCCCTTTTTGCTCACTGAACTTCTGAATTTGCTGAATACAATCTGTAGCGGAGAGGTTTTTTGTTTCTTTTTTAAATCAAATCAATATATTTATTATATACCATTACTATTAAAACATTTCACAAATTGATTTATTTTCATCTAAGTGGAAAATTTCAAATCAGCATATGTGTTGAATTTAATAAAAATTCTGTTTTGGTTTTTGATCTAGGCTGAGCTGGAGGCATTTGAAAACAGACTGAAAGGTCGTCGGAAGAAGAACAGGAGAAGAGATGAAGTGGCAGTGGAGCTGACGCTGTGGCAGAAATACAAATATTATCTCCTTCCAGCCTGTGCACTTGTGGCTCTAGTGTGTGCGTGGTACATAGCCCACGACGTGGCCTAAAAAGTTCTGATCTGTTAATATGCCTCAGATTGGATCTGGAGAAGCTAGATCTGGAACATTAGGAAGTGTATACTGTAGGACATACATGTTCACGTTCATCTCTGTGTTCCCTTCCACCTCTTGACAGAAGGACAGAATGTTAAGCTTTATCCTAATTAGCATACTAGAAGTGGGAGTGTGACATCGTTTAATCGTAAAAGCATGACTGAAACTGTGCAGTCGTTCATAAGTCATAGCCGGTGGCTGGGTAACATGTCAGTTGTTCAGTGTGCTTCTTTGTGTTAACACAGTTGTTTCATTTACTAGTTCAAATCAACTTTCTTTTCTTTACTTTTTGCAAAATTAAGATGAAACTGAGCTGTATGTGCAGTAAAAGGAATATTTCACAATGTTTCGTTACTTATTAAAAGGTACTTTTCTTGATCATGTAACTTTGTACTTAAAAAAAAATTACTCTCTAAAAGACCTCTTAAATTGTAACATGAAACTATAATTAGATATAATTAGATTCCAGAAATTGGTTTTATTAGGGAGGAATTTTTATCAGTTACTGAAATACGTTTTTATGTAGTGGGTTTTCTCAGGGGAAAATATAATTGTTTTTTAAAAATGTCAGGCTGGATTTCTCACATGTGGCTATTTCTTGTGTAAGAAGCACTTAACTGAAGTTTGGCATGTTTTGTAAAACTCGTATGTGTCTTCTCAAAGTAACAATAAAAGAAAAACTGCTATTTATGAGCAATAGATGGTTGAGCACAGGGCTTTAGGAGCTTTCTATACTTATTCTCATTTCTTCTTACCGTATCCTATAAGTAGATGTCAGCTGGAAATAATCCGTTCTTATGAAAACAAACTGATAGAGAAATAGCAGTAAGCCAAATCTGTTTGATTGTGATTTTAAACGGTTTTGCTATTTAATTTTTGTATGATTAATGTTTTCATTAAAATTTTTCATACCAAATTTGTAACCTAGAATATTTACTATAATCTAAAAGATTCAGGGGCCAATCATTTTAGGCCAGGTATCAGTATCAATGTATAAAAGCTCTCATACTTGATGCAAAACGCAGTTAATTGGTAGATACTAAAAAGTGGAGAAGTAGGTTTTAAACAGAAGTACAAAGAAGGATTTTTTAAACTTTGCTGACTTTAAATTAAAAAATTTTTAATGTTCTATGCATTTGTCCAGTGTTAGCTACTGTCTGAAATGAAAGGGCAGTCATTCTTTTCATTATGGCATTTGTGTTTTGACCTTAGTTTTTGGGTTTTGTTGTTTTTGTTTTTTACCTTTCTCCATGTTAGAGTAACTGGGTTGGTGTTTCAGAAGCTCTAAATTAGAGCTGCTACACTTTTGTCATTTCTTTACTCTAAAAGATGAATATTAAAGACTGAACAACTAGGTGTCTGTCTGGGAAGCTCTTTTCAGGTATCTCAGAATCTTGGCCTAATAAACAAGCCTACAGCCTATTTCCCGTCTGTTTGTTGGGCCTCCGTTCTTGCCAGTTTTCTTTCTTATTTTTTGGGAAGAATTTAGCGAGCGGAGGAATGAGACTGATTGAATTAATAATAATTAAGCTTTTTACTCTTGTGTATTTGCCTGGCTAGTAGTTCAGATTATCCAAAGTCGCACACTATTATTTATTCAGTCAAGAGATGTGTTTCCTGTGCGATAGGTACTTTATAGGTACTGGAGATGAGAGTGATCCTTTCTCTTAGGGAGCTGCTAAGGAGTGGAAGGCGGCAAGAAGGAAATAGATGCACAATAAAAAAAATCCTTTAATGTGTGATAGGTGGTATTACCAAATGGAAAGTCATGAAAATGGGGGTAAGTGGGCCCTAGCTGTTTTATTCTGGGAAAGCCCCCCTGAGATGTGCCTGTATGGGGACATCTGAGCTGTGTCCTGAGTGACCTCCATTGAAGATATGAGGGAAAAATCCATAAAGGAGGGAAAGTAGCAAGTACCAAGTCCGCGAGCCCCATGGGCCATGGTGAGGTATTGGGGTTTATCCCAGTGGCAGTGGGCAGTATTGGAATCCTGTAAGTGGGGAATAGTTGCTGTTCTTGTTACGATGAAGAAAAAACTGGAAGGGAGCAAGGGAGGGAGATGGGCTGGGAGGCAGCCCAGGTGCTGGAGGTGCTGCTGATTCCTCGCCCCAGTTCCCATCGCCCTTGAATGAGTGGAAACCACTGCTTGATAAGGGGAAGGGGAATGAATGAGACAGGATAGATCTTTAAGGTCAACATGAAGTTCACTTTGGCCTAAATACTTCTTTGGAAGGAAATAAAGCAGTACATATTGCCTATTTTTGCTTCAATCTGAACCACAGGAGGAATGGAAGAGTTCTCAAATAGCCACTAGGAATGACATAAATAAAATTGTGAATGTCATGTCCTTACCTTTTTTACTTCCTTTGTGTCATTGTAGAAATCTATTAGCTTACTCTTTGAAATTTGTGGAAAATTTATATTGAAATTTTAGTTTTTCAGCTTAAACTCTTAGGAGTGTTCAGAACCTAGTCTTTGCATTTCAGTTACTTTAGTCAAGTCCAAATTAAATTCAAATGTCAAATACATTAGTATAATCTTTGCTGAAATTGCTAGAGGAACTTGGTTGGAGCAAAACATTGAAAACATTTGCTTTTTGCAAAGAAGTCTGATGCTTGAACTTCATGTCTATGAATGTTAAAAATTTTATTTATTTACTTATTTATTAATTAAATGGTTGTTTTTTTTTGAGAGAGAGAGAGAGAGCGTGTGAGTGGGGGAGGGACAGAGAGAGAGAGAAGCAGACTCCACAATGCCAGTGCAGAGCCTGATGTGGGGCTTAAATGCATGTCAAGAACATGACCTGGCCTGAGCCAAAACCAAGACGGGAGGCTTAACCAACGCAGCCATTCAGGTGCCCCTACTTAACTGATGAGAGTGCATGAGCAGGGAAGGGGCAGAGAGAGAGAGGGAGAGAATCCCAAGCAGGCTCTGGACTGTCAGCACAGAACTCGACATGGGGCCCCACCTGGAGTCCGTCTTATGACCTGAGCTGACATCAAGACACGGATGCTTAACTGACTGGTGCCCCGATTTGTGTTAAAAATTTAAACACAGGTACGAATCTGAGGTAGTGTTTCAAGATGACGCAAAGCTTTTTTGACTCTTCATGTTATTTCAGGTGACCCAGGGGGCTCCTCGTGGTGTTACCTTTGCCCATCCTTGGATGTTAGTAAGTTAGTTGAAGCTCTGGAGCCAGAACTGATAGAGGGCAGCTTTGTCTCCTCTCTGGTCTTTGGAAGTTGTCCTCTGTATTGAGTGGCAGTGATTAGACCACCGTAAGCCTTGGGGCTTAGAGTCTGCTTATAAGTCGGTGAGCTTCATAGAGGGAGGAAACACCCCCTGAAAGAGATGGGAATTTGGGAGAGGGAGCTTCGAACCCCTCCGCGGACGAGACACCAGGCATCCACCCGGAAGGCCATTTTCAGGTATTGCGGAATCTTGTTGGTCTACTGGGGAAATTTAAGTCTCTTATTTGCTGAGCTTCTTTTATTTCTGTTTCAGTTAATGTGGGGACGTGTATTTTTGTGGCACCGTGAAGAGTTATCCACATGCAGCCTGAAATTCCCCAGTCCAGATTCGTTTGAGTTCAAACACTTTCAGAGAGACATTCCCTTTTCACCGTCATCTGGCCATCCTCTACCTTACAATACTTTTTCCTCATAGCACCAAACAGTACCTGTCATTGTATCATGCATTTGTTTGTTGTCTCATCTGCTTCACTAGAACATAAGCTACACGAGGGCAGGAGTGCAGTTTTGTTTACGGCTGTACCCTCAGAGTGGGCACGCCTCGCCACAGAGTAGATGCTGGTGTTCGCTTTCTAGGGCTGCCATAGCAAATGACCACAATCGCAGTAGCTTGAAATGATGGAAACTTATTCTCGCACAGTTCAGGAGTCCATAAGTCCAAAGTCAAAGTGACAATGTGATTGCTTGCTCCTGGAGACTGAAAACTATTCCATGCCTCTCTCATAGCTTCTGATTGTGGGCGTCAGTCCTTGCCTTGGCTTGGCTTGTAGGCCTCACGAGTCTCGCCTCCATCTTCACATGACCTTCTTCTCTGGGTCTGTGCCCTTTTCTGTCTCCTCTGTATATTTAAGGTCCACTCAGCCGATAATAATCTCATTTTAATTAACTACATCTCAAAAGACTCTATTTCCAAATGTGGAGGGTGACATAGCCTCCAAGTGGACATTGGTTCCGGGAGGGACACTCTTCAGCCCACTACAACACTTATTATTTAACTTCTGTAAGCTTCAATTTCCTTTTGTAAAGTAGCGACAGTAAGCATTAGCTATTATTATGTGTCTGCAACTCTTTTAAAGCGGTTTACATTTTAAAAATTGCCACGACAGCCTATGTAGTCTCCTTTTACAGCAAAGGAAAGTAGGTTTGTTGCAAGAATTAAAAACAAAAGTGACATTTCACTTTGTGAAGTACTTGCCACACAGTGCTTAGAAAATCTTAGCTACTCACCTGGGTGGCTCAGTCAGTTAAGCGTCTGACTTTGGCTCAGGTCATGGTCTCAGGGTTCATGGGTTCTAGCCCTGCCTCAGGCTCTGTGCTGACAGCTCGGAGCCAGGAGCCTGCTTTGGGTTCCGTGTCTCCCTCTCTCTGCTCCTCCCTGGCTCGTACTCGGTCTCTCTCAAAATTAAACATTAAAAAAATTTTTTTAAATATCTTAGCTATAATAATAAAGGTAAGTGTGACTTAATCTCATAACTTCAAGACCTCTGTTGCAAATGGATTCACCAGTCGGAGGAAAGAAAAAATCTATTGGGAACTGAGGCACCTCAGTTTTTGCTCATGTGGGCACTGTCATTGAGGGGGGCACTATCTCTCTGAAGACCAGGCAGGATGCTGCCCAAAGGTAGGGGCATTTGGACAATTTGCAGGAAGAGGCCCCGTGGTGGGGAAACGGCACTAGGTGGTGTGAGGGCGCTAAAAATAAAGTTCCTTTGGAATTTTTTTTTCTGGGCCAATTCTTACTATCGTCTTCCCAAATGACTGCTCTGCTATAGTAGAGGAGGGGACTGATGTCCTAGTAACAATATGTACAGCAAAGCAGAATGTCTGCTCATGCCACTTCTGGCATATGCCCAATATTTCAGTGAGCAGGTAAGGGTATGCTGATTTCTTCTTTAAACTAAACAAACTCTCCCTTCCCTGCAACAGGGAAATTTCCAGTTCACCTCTTTCTTGCTTTTTAATATTTGTAAAAAGTCTTTGCTTCTTTAGGTCTCAGCCCAAAACACCACAGTCTACATCCCCTAAAGCCAGTCCCACATTATTTTCAAGTGTTTTTCCATAACGTATTTTGAGTGTCTTTAATGCATCTCTTTTACTAGACAGTTCTGTGAGGGCAGGAGCTATTCACTTGGAGGCCAGCAAATCCTGAGTATTAGCTGAATGAATAGCTAAATGGATAATTTGGGGGTTAGTGTATCTATCGTAGCCACTGCTTGCCTATTCTGGTCCCAGGATGCCGACTGCGGCTTTAAAATATCTCTGTCTTGTTGTCAAATTGCTTTCATTGGTAGTACTAAGCACTAAACAGGTCTGCAATATATGTGACCAAAGTTTCATCTGTAAAATTACCCTTTCCCCAAAGACATTCTTAGTATGTTTAAGCTGACCTTTCCATAAACCATTTTAGGGTTGTTTTTTTTTTCTTTGAAATGATCTAATTAGTTGAATATATACTAGAAATGCTAGACAATAAAAATTTCCAAAGACTAGAAATGTTTCTTTTACAAAATTAAAGTATTGTAAGAAACTAGCTGATGGTTGCTAAGTTGAAAAGCAAATGTGGCAAATTGTTAAAAAGGAGGAACTCGGGGCATTGACGATTACTGCAGGCCCTCTGCATATTCAAAGTACTTCAGGTGTTATGAGGCTTCTAACATTTTTGTGATTTCTTACATTATAAGCCCTTCTTACAAAGTACATAAAAATAGATGTTTACTGTCACGCCAACAATACCTCAAGTAGTCACTCTGGTGCCATTGGTAATAGAACTGGTTGGGTTTTTGTTTGTTTTTTTTTTTCTGGAAAGAAATTTAAAGACTTCTTATTTTATACCAGCAATGTAAGCAGCGTTAGTTCTCAGAACATAGTATAGTAGTGGAAGAGAGAGGGATACCAGCTACCTCAAATCCATGGAGTTAGCTGCTTTAATTTCACATTTCCTGCAGCACCTCCACCAGAGGGCAGAAAGTGGCAGAGAAGGGTGACACAAAGGCATACTAGTCTTCAGAATGCCTGTAGGACCCTCGAGGACTGAATCCAAACCTCCTTTTGCAAACTGAGTTAACCTGGCTCAGAAAGGCCACGTGATTTGCTCAAGGGAGAGCAGGCTGAAGAATCCCCTAGGGCCCTCGTTTTCTGACTGGTATCCATGCAGTGATGACTTCTGACGAGGCAGGATTTTAATAAGAACACAGTCCTGAAGTTACACTGCCTCCGGGGCATCCCAGCTCAGGACTTGTACAGCTGTGTAACCTTAGACTGGCTACTTGAGCTCCCTAAATCTTTCTCCTCTCTAAAATAAACCATAATAGTACCTACCCCATAAAGTGGCTGATAGACCCAAAAGAGGGAATGCGTGTACAGTGCTTAACACAAAGCTTGCCTTGGATACTAAGAGCTTAATTTTTGTGGATTATGATAAACTTGTCAGACACTGGATTTCAAATCTGATGTTTGGAACCCTGGTCAAGTCAGCATTTCAAGTCAGCATTTCAACTTTTTTGTATAGTACATATATATATGTGTGTATATATATATATATATATATATATAGTACGTATATATTTTTTACTTTTTCATTTCATTTCAGAACAAAATACTGATTCCCCCCAGTTGTGCAAATGTAGACAGTTTCCCCGAGCAATAATATTCAAGGAACAGGTGCCTTGTGCATACTTTGTGCATGCTTTGTTGACTATGCGTGGCCTCCACCAGAAAAATGGAGATGGATTTGTTCAATGACCTCATTGACATTTTCACTTGACCCAAGTTGGATACAAACTCATTTTTAAGAAAAATGCAGTGTAGTCTCCCTGCCCCCCAAACCCCCAGACATTTGACAACTCGTCTTGGGCTTCAAATGATAAAGTGACTTAACCCTCGTGACTGCCCGCAGTGCCCTCCTTGACGCTGTCTGGAGAGGAGCAGAGGCTGGCCACTGACGCAAACGCCGAGTTGCTGGACGGCGCAGCGGCAGCCTGCGGATGCCCTTCCTGGGAAGTTGCCAACCGGGCTTATTAGGGAAGCAGCCCGAGGTGCTCCCACAGCCCCGCCAACCTCAGCAAAGTCTCAGGCAGTTTTGCAAAAGCAGTTTCTTCACGAAACATGTAACAGAAGGCAGGTTTCTATTTGTCTAATGCAAATAATGCTCGCCTTCAAAACCTTAACTCTCTTCTAGAGAAAACAAAGTTGGCCTTTTATTGCCAGTGCCTGCAGTTATTTGGATTTTTACTTGGCTAAGCTCTGGCTAAAAGAAAATGGTCTAGGGTGCGATAAGGAGATTTGGGGGAGCCGAGAAGTAACTGTTTGGCTCCCAACTACTCTGTCTCCCACAGCCGAAACTTTCAGGTCTTCTTTTCTTGCCGTCCTCGCCGGGGTGTAAGTTTGGGGGTGGGGGTGGGGGTGGGGGTGGGGGCGGAGAACCATCAGTCCGCTTGGCCTTCCCTCTGTCCCTAAAGAGTAACTTCTTTGAATGCAAAAGAGGTGGGGTTGCGGTGGATCTGTCCTTAAGGGCTCGGATGGGTGGGACCGGCCCGGAGACAGCAGTGAGGGGAGGGAGCGGTCCGCGGGTGGGATCTGTGGAGCAGACAAAATGTGAGGCCCCGTCCCTTGAAGTTCAACTTGTCTCTTCCTGAGTGAGGAGCAAGGCGTCCGGAGTACGCCTCCCCCACCCCCAACCCCCAAAGGGGCACAAAGGGGAAAGAAAAGCGACCTGGATAAGAGTGAGCAGAGGAAAAAGCGAGACATGTTCTCCAGGAAACAGTCCCCAGCCCTGGCTCGGGAAGAGCGCTACCGCCCAGCGCGGGGTCCGGAGCAGGTAAGATCCACGAACTGCGCTTGCCCGCAAACAGGTCGGATGACCTCTCAGTCCAGATAAACTCAGGGTCAACCCCTCCTCCCCCTGCGTCCCCCCCCCCCCCACCTCGGTGGCCCCTTCCCCCCTCGCCGTCGGTGAGCTTCGGCTCGCCCGGCACGCCGTGGAACTCCCGGCAACCGGTCCTCGGGCGCACGGTCCCCCACGCGTCGCTCAGCGTCCGCGACCCTCGCAAGGTCATGAGCAGACTTTCCCTCAACGTGCGGATCGGGTGGGTCCGGAGACCCGGCTCTCCTGGGCAGGCGCGTCGGCACGTCTCCTGCGGAGTCCCTCCTCGGCCGGGCGTCCTGCACGCGGCGAGCGGACCAGGAAGCGCGCGGGCGCCTGCGGAGGCGGCGGCAGGCGCCGTCGGAACGAGCCCCTCGGGGATCCCCGGCTTCCTCTCCGCGCCAGTGTCGCGGTCGCCCCGGCCCCGGGAGCACCGCGCAGCAGCCCGGCCGGCCCCAGACGTAAGCCTGCTTTCCCACTGCGCGCCCCTCGGTCTCGGTCCCTCGCGGAGCCCGAACTCGCGCTCGCCTCCTCCGCGACGCGCTGGTGCCCGGAGCGGTGGCACATCCCGGGAACTCCCGCGTCCCCTGCGCGCGAACTGTCCCTGGCGCAGATCCGCCTGACACGCCGTCCTCCGGAGGGCGCAGGCTCCGAGCTGCTCTGGGTTTGGCGCGCCCCCGCTCCTGTCTGGGGAAGGGACCGCGCTGCCCCCAGTTCGGGAGAGGAAAGGGAGGGAAGGGCATCACAGACGGTTCGCGCTGGCTGAGCCCGCGGGAACAGGGTCTGAAATGCCACCGCCCTTCTTTTTCGGGGTCTGGAGGGTCGCAGAATCCGCTCACTGCCGCGCGGTGCCGGCTGCACGGAGTTGGGGACCAGTGACCGCTCTCCGCGAGCGGGGACTGAGGGCTAGGCGGGCGGAAGGAAGGTGGTGTCGTGTCGGATCCTGTGGGGACTCCCGTGGCGGGCGCCCCCCTCCCGGTGCCGCCAGCATGGGGCCGGTGGATGGCGGTGTCGGCGCTTTTAGCACCGCCGGTCGATCCCAGGCCGAGCCCCGGGCGCTCGGAGCTGCGAGCCCGACAGGAAAGCGGCCGGGCCGGGCATTCCCTGGGAAGCTGCCCTCGCAGTTCAGACGGTGGAGCTTTCCTCCCGCGGGGAACCTCCGAGAACAAAGCGTGGCAACGACTAATTCTCGTGTAACACTACGACGGCTTCTCTGTACACATTGGTAGTTTTCAGGGTTTTGTTTTTGTAGTTTGCTGACGGAAACAAAACTCTGCGTAGGAATGCTGACTGCTACCAGAAAGGGAGCCAAGTTCAGGATTTACCTACGAAGTCGGGATCACGATCCAAGAGCACACGCTTTAGCTGGAGGTGTTGAAATTAAAGATGCTGCAAAACATTAATTTTTGGCACACCCCGGAGAGCGTGAGAAGAATTGCATCCGTGCATCCCATTTGCCCCATCAGTGTCTTGGGCATTACACTCTGCCTGGCCAAGCCGAAAATGGGGCTGCCTGGCGAGAGGACTACTGACCGGTGCAGAACACTAGATCCGCAGGAAGCGCTCAGACAGGCTCCAGACCTAACCTGTTCCACAAAATCTACTCAGGCTTGTGGTGCGCGCGCGCACACACACACACGCTTTTGTGTTTTAGGTTGTTCAGGTGAGGGTGGGAATGGAAAAAAAATCATAAGAGTGAAAGGTGCTGTTAGGTGGTGTGTCCCAGAGAGAAGAGCATGGATTTTGGTGTCTAAGCTAAGTTCAAATCTCTGCTTTACCTTGAAAGCTACAAAGCCCTGGGCAAATCGGATACTCCTGTTGAACCTTGATGTTCAACCTCCATCCAGCAACTGGGGATGATACTATTGGCCATTTATAAGACCACTGTGAGGGTTAAGGAAATAAGTGTGTCCTAGAAATACTATCCATGATAGTTGTACATTCTATGAAGTCTCCTTGACCTATTTTTACTTGCAGAGCTGGTCGCATCTCAGATCCAAGGAGTCTGTCAGGCTTTTCTGCGCAGCCAGACTTCTGTGATTCTAAAGCTGTACTCCCCAGTAGTGGAGCTCCGGGTCACATGTTGTTATTTAATTGGTGTCATTATTTAAATTCATCAAAATTAAATCAAATTAAAAATTCCATTCTTCAGTCTCCCCCGACATTTTTCAAGTGCTCGCTAATCAATCACATGTGACCCGTGGCTCCCATGTTGCTAGAACATGTC
Source organism: Proteles cristata cristata (assembly GCA_017311185.1). Classification (NCBI taxonomy): domain Eukaryota; kingdom Metazoa; phylum Chordata; class Mammalia; order Carnivora; family Hyaenidae; genus Proteles; species Proteles cristata. Next base: position 450,959 of record JAESUZ010000393.1, on the reverse strand, counting down.
CTTCAATGTGGACTGTTCTCTCGAGCTCTCTTTTACTTGAGTGATAATTTAATGAGGCTCTTGGATGATACAGGTTTTCTGTTCAAAAGGCCTCCTTTTGCATCCTTTCTTCCTAAAGAGTGGTTTTGTAGAGCTAAATCGCTTGTGCGTTGTTGAGGTCTTTGACATGGTGAATTTGTTGAATGGTAAATGGCTAGATTCCTTTACAAATCAGCCAACAAGTGTGAATTAGCCACAGAGTCATTGGGCATTCCCCCCCTCACCCTCCCCCCTTGATGGTTTTTGCTAATGTATTCTCTTCCCTTCACAATGAGCTTTATGGCTGATGGTTTCCCTAGTTTTAGAGCAGAAACACTGACATAATAGAGGAAGGCTCTTTTCTCTCCCTTACACCCTCACATGTTGTACCATTTTTTACAAAAATGACAATTCTAGAATACTAGGTTCAATGTTTGCATCACAGTTTACTGGGAGTGTTCGATTCATGTGGATTTGAAACTAATACCCCCAGCTCGTTCTGTCGGACCCCTTCCTGAACTTCCCACCATTTGACAGACTATACTTTACTTCTTCGTTTTGATTGTTTTCTGGGTTCTCCTACTCTGAGATAGAAGCTCCACACAAGCAGAGATTTTGCTGTGTTTGTGTTCGTTGCTAGAGGAGTGTCTGGTACATAGTTAGTGCTTATTAATTGTTTGTGGATAGAAGACTGTACAGAGGTCTATTTGGAGCTAGCTAGGAGGACAGATAGATGCTCACTGGTTTCCAAGGGCTCTGTAACAAATAACCACAAACTTGGTGGCTTAACACAACAGAAATTTATTCACATACTGTTTTGGAGGCTACATATCCAAAATCAAAATGTCAGCAGGGTCCTGTCCCTTGAAGCCCTTGAAGGTTCTGAGGAAGAATCCTTCCTCCCCTCTTCCCTACCTTTTTGTGACTGTTGGCCATCCTTGGCTCATAGTTGTATCACTCCAGGCTCTGCCTCCATAGTCCTTCTTCCCTGGGTCTCCATGTTCCTTCCTTCCTTCCTTCCTTCCTTCCTTCCTTCCTTCCTTCCTTCCTTCCTTTCTTTCTTTCTTTCTTTCTTTCATGTTTCTTTATTTCTGAGAGAGAGAGAGAGCATGAGCAGGGGAGGGTCAGAAAAAGAGGGAGATACAGAATCTGAAACAGGCTCTGAGCTAGCTGTCAGCCCAACAGAGCCCGACATGGGGCTCGAACCCACGAACCGTGAGATCATGACCTGAGCAAAGTTGGACGCTTAACTTACCGAGCCACCCAGGTGCCCCAGTTCTTTCCTCTTAATATAAGAACACTGGTTATATTTGGTTAAGGGCTAACCCTAATCCAGTATGACTTCACCCTTACTAACTACAAAGGCAAGACCCTATTTCTTTCTTTCTTTTTTCTTTTTTTCATATTCTTCTTTTTAATTATTTAAATCCATGTAGCTAACATATAGTGTGAAGACCCTCTTTCTAGGTAAGGTCACATTCTGAGTTTCCAGTGGACATGAGTTTGGGGGGACACTATTCTAGCCAGCACAAATGCACAGACAGGTAATCCTTTCCCTACCCGGATTCCCAACACCCAAGAGGCTGATTTTGCCTCTGAGACTTTGCTGGCTCTGCTTTGTTCCAAACACAGTGCAAGGCGTTTGTCATTCTTCCAGACAGAGAATCTCCACGCAGGTTGGGAGGTTATGTGTGCTATCCACGTGGGTGCGAAATCCATGGGTTGGTTCATCTCTGGATCGCAGGAACCTCTGCCCTTTCCTGACCCCTGTCTCTGGCCTCTACTTTCTCTTTGCTCAGGTGGAGCCACTGTGGTCTGAGAGCACTGGCTTGTCCCTGATCATTTCTGTAGCAGCGTTTGCTCAGCTCTGAGCTCTGCTGAAGATGCCCATAAATTACGTTTTCCTCTCAGCCTGCGGGCGGTTGCCTCCATCAGCTCACCTTACAGCAGCTGTTTGAATATTCTCCTGCTGTACATTTCTACATGTCCAAGCCATCAGAACTGGTGGTGACAAGCAACCTGTCAGTGCTCGCTGGGCTAGCTGGGGAGCCAGGGTGGTCCTGTAGGTGATCCATCTTGCCATTCAATATCGGTGCTAAAACTCTGTCGGCAGCTCGGGAGGACATCTGTGAAGAAAGGCCAGGCAGCCAACGGGCTGGCTTAGGAGTGGGCAGAAAACATTGGGGTGGGCAGTGAAGAACATTTTGGTGCCACTAGTGTGCTTAGCCTGGCGCCCCTGTGAGCCTTTCGGCTGACAGTGGAAGGGCACCGTTTGTTTCCAGCAGTTGGGAGACTTTTGGCTCAGTTGGTTGAGTATTCCCACTTCAGCTCAGGTCATGATCTTGAGGTTCATGGGTTCGAGTCCCACGTCAAGCTCCGTGCTGACAGCTCAGAGCCTGGAGCCTGCTTCAGATTCTGTGTCTCCCTCTCTCTGCCCCTCCCCCACTCACAGTCTGTCTCTCTCTCTCAAAAATAAATAAACATTAAAAAAAAAAAAAAGAAAGGTCTTTAGGCAGCTATAAAAGTGAACCTCCAAAGTCCTTAAGGTCATCCTGCTAAAGTGTCACGGTGGCCCCAGGAAATCTTAATCTGAGGGTCCCTGAACCCCATGGGGAGTGAAAAATCTCTATGAACAGTTCCATGTGAATTTTTCTGGCTAGGGCAGTATAATACCCTGAGAGGTCATGTACTAGACCCAAATTGCTTCAGCTTATGAGAATTCAGCCTGGACCAAAGGAGGAGTAGATCCATCCATTTGCTCAACAAACACTTATGTGCCAGGCATAGTACTAGGCAGGGATACACCAGTGAACAAAACACAGAGATTCATGCATGTCGGGAGCTTTAGTTTTCAACTGAGCAATGGACACTGCCTCAGGAGTGCAGAGAAGAGAGCTAACTGCTTAAGCAGTGTGAGCCACTCTGCCTGTCATCCTGCTTAGTGCACCCAGAATGAGAGCCCAAGACACTAGAAGGGGATCTACTGTTAGTTTCAGAACACTGGTGCCTTTCTATGTATTCATCTTGCAGGTCTACATGTGATACTGTGTTTAAAAATCTGTGCCTTCTTGTCCTCTGACCTCAAGCCGGTTCACTAATCTGGTGCTAAACTGATAAGCCTGTTCTGTCTCTGGGAACACTGACCACGTGGGATTTATTGACAGAAGTTGTATTGGTCTTTTCCTAAGGATTTTCAAGGATTATTTTGACTGTACCCGATTTTTCCCTTTGTGTGTCCATTTCAGAGCCTCATCCCACAAGCAAGATGACACTCGTCTGCAGTGTGGTTTGCAGATCAAAGCTACACGAGTGTATTTCTCTGTGGTCATTCAGAACAGTTTTGTCCGAGTTGAACAAAAACAGAAAACCCCAAATGGGCCTTCTAGTCTTCGTCTGATACTAAGTTGCTTTGAGACTTTACAGAAGTTGCTTAATCTGATCCTGGTGTCCTCCCTCGTGTGTAAAATGAGGTCATTGGACTTGACACTCTCCAAGCTTTCTCGATTTAAAAGCTGTTAATGTGGCAGAGAAAATGAGCAGCACATTGTACCATTTTTTTTTTTCTTTCCTTCCTCTCTTTCCCACATTTGAGACATGCTGCCTGGGGAAGAGGCATCCTAGCGGACCTTAATGTCTGCCTCCCTCTTTGTGGCTCTTTTTACTGATTCTTCTTATGGTGACCATCTGCCAAAGTACAGCATTGCCTGTCCAACCCCAGTGAAGACTGGTCAAGAGGAAAGCTGTCTAGGGTATCTTTTCTGGCTAGAAGTCAGAGCTGAGCATTCACCGATGCAAGTGGCTTGTGGGGAGTGGAAGGAGTGGGACGAGACAGTCATGGATGTTGGGGTCTTCCAACAGATGACCCAGGATCAAGTGGGAGCCAGGTATGCCTCTGGCTGTAGCTGAAGAGCAGTTCGACACAGGAGAACAGTCATCTTCCTTAAATGACAAGCACCAGTCTGTATTCAGTTAAGAAATAAAATAATAATAATAGTAAGTGTTCAGAGTAGCAAAAAAGAATACAGATTTTTTTTTTTTTTAGGAAAAAAGAAGAAATGTTGGATCTTTGAAAGTTAGGAAGCTTGGTTATAAAAACACTCAGGAAGTAGAGTCAACCTGATTAAATGGTTTGACCCAAGCCAGGAAGCAGGCTCAAGGCAGCCCTGAGCATGCAGACCTGGCCCAGACTCTTGCTCATCACTTAGTAGCTAGTTGTGCCGCCAGCAAGTAAATTTCCCTTGGGCTCAGTTTCCTTCTCTGAAAAATGGGAACAAGGTTCCTCTCACAAGTTTGTGATCAAGGATTCAGTGAAATAACGCATTTGGAGGTGCTTTGTAAGAACGTAAGCTGATAATTTTTTTTTTTTTAGTTACTATTATCTATGAAGAATTATGTACACCCCTCGATGATATCCATCTTGATTTGAAATCTCAGTTCTGTGTTCAGTTACTCTCTCTAGAGAAGGTTGAAAGAAGAAATGTTGCTTTCTGGGCTCCCCTCTAAGTATGAGTAGGACAAAAATAAAACAATGGAAATTTACCACTACCTTGCTTCCTTTGTGGTCTACAGCAGCACTGTCCCTTAGAGATATCATGTCGGGGGATGCCTGGGTGGCTCAGCTGGTTAAGTGTCCGACTTTGGCTCAGGTCCTGATCTCTCGGTTCGTGAGTTTGAGCCCCACATCAGGCTCTATGCTGACAGATCAGAGCCTGGAGCCTGCTTTAGATCCTTGTCTCTTTCCTTTCTCTCCCCCTCCCCTGCTTATGCTCTATCTGTATCTCAAAAAAAAAAAAAATAAATAAATAAAAACATTTAAAAAAGAGAAAGAGAAAGCTGTCTAGTAGCTACATTTGAAAAAGCAAAAAGAAACATTAATTTTAACAATGGATTTTATTTAACTCACTCGATCTGGAATTTTATAATTTTAACATGGAATCAATATAAAAATTATTAACAAAATATATTACTTTTTTTTTTTTTTAGAGGGGCAGAGGAAGAGAGAGAGAGAATCTTAAGCATGCTCCAAGTTCAGTGCAGAGCCTGACACCAGGCTCGATCCCACAATCCTGGGATCATGACCCGAGCCAAAACCAAGAGTCAGATGCTCAACCGACTGAACCAAACAGGCACCCCTATATTACTTTTTGTGTATAACAGGTCTTCAGATTTCAATACTCTTACAGCACATCCAATTCAGATGGGTCCCATTTCAAATGCTCGATAAATACAAGTGGCCAGTGTCTAGCGTTTTGGATAGAACCATATGGAGTATGATAGGTTGAATGGTGACCCCCTAAATATATCCATGTCCTAATCCCTGGGACCTGTGAATGCCACTTTATATGGCAAAAGAGATTTTGCAGATTATCCTGCAAAATGGGGAGATTATCTTGGATTAAACGGGAGGACCTGCTGGAATTGCCCAGTCCTTGGTCAGGAGGGTCCGTCAGAAGAGGAAGCAATGAGATGGTGGGTGTGGGGATTGGAGGGAGGGGCTTTACACATGCAGGAGGGCCCACCAGCCATGCCCTACAGGCAGGGAGCCACTAAAAGCTGAAAAAGGCAAGGAAACAAATTCTTTCCCGAGAGCCTTCCACAGGAAGCAGCTCTGATAACACCTTGACTTTGGCCCAGTGATACTGATTGCAGACTTCCAGCCCCCAGAATTATAGGGAAATAAATTTGTGTTGCTGTAAGCCTCTGTGGTAATTTGTTATAGCAGCCATAGAAAACAAATTCCTTACTGGCAGTCTAATACTAACAGCATTTCTTTTTTTAATTTTTTAATGTTTATTTTTTTAGAGAGAGAGAAAGACAGGGCATGAACAGGGGAAGGGCAGAAGGAGAGGCAGACACAGAATCCAAAGCAGGCCCCAGGCTCTGAGATGTCAACACAGAGCCTGATGCAGGGCTGGAACTCATGAACCATGAGATCATGACCTGAGATCATGACCTGAGCGGAAGTCGGATACTTAACCAACTGAGCCACCCAGGCGCCCCAGTAACATCACTTCTAAGACCTGTTTAAGAAGGGCTACATCACCTTACACAGTTAGAATTATCGGCTTCATTGCAGCCCAGTCTAGGGTACTTATGCACAGTCATTCATTCCTAAGGTTGGCATGCGTCATGGCCATTCTCCCAGAGCAGTGGGGTCTGTTTCTGACTCTGACTCAGTTGCAGCCCTTGATGGCAAAACTCAGTTGATGTCTTGTCACTATCCTTGAGGGGTTGTCCGTGTACCGCCATGTGGGTTTGGTAGGGGTGAAAGTTTACTCTTAACGACCTTTTATCTCTGAATGTGAATGAATGTGATTGGACCACTGCTTCTCAACGTGCAGTGAGCATGGGAGTCACCTGGAGGGCCTGATAGAACCCAGATTGAGTGTCCCACTGCCCAAATTTCCAAGGTAGTAGGTCTGGGGTGGGGCCAGGAATTTGCATTTCTAACAAGTTCCAGGTGATGCTGCCACAGCAGGGGAGCAGGTGGGTGTTGGGAGAGCCCCTGGGAATACCAGGCAAGCAGGAGGGGGCCCAGGCCTGGCTTCAGTGGGGAGGGTGCAGCACCGTTGCTGGGAAGGCCCCCAGGCCGGCCTGCCCTCCCCCACCAGGGTAGACCGGAATCTTCTTCCACCAATAAGCTCAGTGGCGGCTCTTGCTAAGGAACTTCAGAGTTGGCACCCCTCCTCTTGTGTGGCTCTTTTGTGTCTCCCACCCTGAGGTCTAAAGGAGATGACAATCCTGACATCCCCAAGTCTCAGCTAAAAATACCTCATTTGCCACACAGGCCAGTGGCTTCTCAAATTCCCCAGCTGGAGTGAATCCCCAGGCCTGGGGGCTGCCCCAGTGGAAAGGCTATAAGGGGAAAATACCAGGTTAAAAATAGCCCTGGGGAGGCCCCGCAAAGCTCTCACACCCAGCTGCCCCCTCGAGGTGACCAGTTCTGGGCAAGGGGGAGGGTGGGAGTATGAAGCCAGGAATGGCTGAAGCCCAGTGTCATTGTGTGGAAGAGTTAGGGCAAATTTCAGACTGGCTCCGTCTCTCCTGGTGTGTGTGTGTGTGTGTGTGTGTGTGTGTGTGTGTGTGTTTAATATAAATCTAGACTTGGTAACTATTGTTCTCATCATGGTGTGTGGTGATTTTTATGCTGCCTTCTTCTGCGTAAGAATTAAAGCTGAGAGGCGCCTGGGTGGCTCAGTCAGTTAAGCGCTGCCTTCGGCTCAGGTCATGATCTCATGGTTTGTGGGTTCAAGCCCCACGCTGGGCTCTGTGCTGACAGCTCAGAGCCTGGAGCCTGCTTCAGATTCTCTGTTTCCCTCTTTCTCTGCCCCTCTCCTGCTCACGCTCTGTCTCTCTCAAAGATAAACAAACATTAAAAAAAAAAAATAAAGCTTCCCAAACTCTCTGAAGTTAAAACAGAGATGAGCCTTTCTGAAGGTGTCCTTGGTGAGAAACTCACGTGGCCTGTTGGAAGGACCTATGAGTGCTGATTTATGTGCCAAGGTCAGCGGCCCAGGTCATCCTGTGACCACCTGGGCTTGCTTGCTCCACTGACTCCCTCCTGATAGCACTGACCCTTTCCTCTGGAGTGTTTTGGCTTTACCTATCATGTCAGTAAGAGGACCAAACATGCTCTCTTGATAAGGGATAAATATAATAATATAAATACAATGATATTCTCCAATCATTTTGTGTCAGGAACTCCTAAAAGCAGGCAACTCTCTCCCTTTCTTCCTTGAAGAGTGTTTTCCCAACAGGTGAAAAAAATATCTTCATTCCAGAAAAATGATTTATTCTCCCAAATGGAAGTAAAACAAAACAATAACTAACAAATTAGAACAAATTTGTGATGAAAACAAAATTTCTTTTTTTTTTAATGCTTTATTTATTTTTAAGGGAGAGATAGAGACAGCATGAGCAGGGGAGGGGCAGAGAGAGAGGGACACAGAATCTGAAGACAGGCTCCAGGCTCTGAGCTGTCAGCACTGAGCCTGACGCGGGGCTTGAACCCATGAACCGTGAGATCATGACCTGAGCTGAAGTCAGACACTTAACCAACTGAGCCACCCAGGTGTCCCAAAACAAAATTTCTTTAAATTGTTATCTATTGTGTTGTTTTCAATTTTTGAAAGCAGCCTTTTCTTTTTAAAAAGGTTGTTGTTTCTCCATTCACAGTTCTCAAAGACAAAGCAAGAATGTAGTCAATTCTGCAGTTTGGCCTTTTGCCCCTGAATGGAGGGCTGAATAGTTTGCACTGTGGCCGGGAGATTGGTCACGTCGGGTAGGAAGCAATGAATGCAGAGCTTCAGTAGTGGTCTGGCTGCCGTAATATAAATGTGAAACACACTATCATACACTCACAACCTCTTGACAGTCTGGGGAGAAGGTTGGAGGGTCTAGATCTTATCCTTCTGTTAGTCTTTTGTGTATGTTAGGTGGGAAGCAAATGAACAGAGGAAGAACATGATTGTAAATTTCAGGCCTTGGTTCGGACCTCCCTATTCTTGCCCCTTCGTGCACAAGTCCTGAATCTGTTTTATAGGTAGAGATTAGCAAGCTCTCAGGTGCCAGCAAGGGCAGTACAGTGGCCAACACCTGGCTGGGGAGGGGTGCTCTGCAGGGGGTAAGGGAAAGGAGGCGTGAGTTGAGAGTCAGGGCTTGAGTAGGATGAAGAAGGTGTGCAAGCGTGGGGCAGTCCAGGTAGGGTATCGGAGCTTGCACCATGCGAGCGCGGCATCCATGGAAGCTGGGGCCAAGAGACTCCTTGCAGACTGGAGGACTGATCAAATAATTACACTTATTAAGAATAAGCCACATTCTTGTTATTGGAAAAAGGAGTTAAAGCCAGAGAGAGACAGAAAGCTAAATCTAGAACCTTGTGATTTGGGATTGGAATTGGAGATAACTTGTGTAAATGTATGTTTCAACATATAAAGATAGATAACTATAGATGTAATGTGTGTGTATATGAGGATACCCATGAATGCACATGCCGAATGAGTACGTTTCCCCCACTAGCTCTGTCTGCTGAAAGAGATTGGGAACAGCGACAACCTAAGAGCAATGAGCACACCCTGTGAGTTCCAAGGAACAAACAAGCTAGGTTTTAAATACCATTTTGTACTAAAAGGAACCAAGGTACTTGGATAAACAGTTGATTCCAAGGGTGAAGCAAGGAAAGAGTCTAAAACATCTTGTTCCAGAAAGCAAGGAAGGGCTCAAAGAATGATGGGTACATGTTAAAAGGACACTGAAACCAGACTGACTTGGCTCCCACTGGCCAAATAAGGGGTAGTTTAGCATGGAAATAAGTAATGGTGGTAACAGATTATAAACCATTCAATAAAATAGGAAATCAAGAGTCCATGCACATGTCAACAAAAGAATAAACTGAAACTTTGAAGAGATGAGATGTTTTCATAATTTCAGTGCCTCAGCACAAAATGTTTCTTGATTATGCAAATGAGGTGGGGAGGTGGGGAGTAATATTCTTGTAGGCAGGCTTGGCAGACACCACGTGATTGATGTAATTGCGGAGGGAGCAGGGGAGGAGCAGAGAAAGAGGGAGAGAGAGAATCCCAAGCAGGCTCCATGCTCGAACCCACGAACCGTGTGATCATGACCTAGGCTGAAGTTGGAAGCTTAACCGACTGAGCCACCCAGGCGCCTCATTAAGAGACATATTTAAAAAAATAATGTTGCTAAAGCTGATGTCAAAGAGATTACTGCCTATGTTTTCTTTTAGGAGTGTTATGGTTTCATGTCTCATATTTAGGTCTTTCATCCATTTTGAGTTCATTTTTGTGTATGGTGTAAGAATGTGGTTTTCATTCTTTTGCATGTACCTACCTGATTTTCCCAACACCATTCATTGAGAAGACTTTTTATTACTGCATATTCTTGCCTCTTTTGTCATAGATTAATTGATGATTTAAGTGTGGCTTTATTTCTGGACTCTCTGATTTGTTCCATTGATCTATGTGACTGGTTTTATGCCAGTACCATACTGCTTTGATTACTATAGGTTTGTAGTATATCTTTAAATCTGGCATTGAAACACCTCCAGCTTTGTTCTCCTTCCCCAAGATTGCTGTGGCTATTCCAGGTCTTTTATGGTCCCATACAAATTTTAGGATTATTCTAGCTCTGTGAAAATGCACTTGGTATTTAGATAGGGATGGTACTGAATCTGTAAATTGCGTTGGGTAGTATGGACATTTTAGCAACATTAATTCTTCCAATCCATAAGCATGGCATATCTTTACATTTATTTGTGTCATCTTTATTTCATTAGTGCCTTACTGTTTTCAAAATATAGGTCTTTTACCTCCTTGGCTAAATTTATTCCTAGGTATTTTATTTGGGTTTTTTTGGTAGGGTATAATCATAAACAGATTTTTAAAATGTTCTATCCTCGGGAATACTGACTGTACAGATATCAAAACAATATTTAAAAATATGGTGGATGGACGCATGAGGCTTATATTCTAAAATGTCTTCTTTTAATCATCAGCCTCTTATAATTTTAGGAAATGTTATATAGTTTTTAATACTTTGGACTCCTAAATATTAAACAGCACAGTTTATGTTGTAAATATGATTAACATAGGGGCGCCTGGGTGGCTCAGTTGGTTGGTGTCCAACTTTGGCTCAGGTCATGATCTCACAGTTTGTGGGTTCAAGTCCCATGTTGGGCTCCAGGCTTACAGCTCAGAGCCTGAAGCCGCTTCAGATTCTGTGTCTCCCTCTCTCTCTGCTCCTCCTCACTTGTGCTCTGTCCCTCTCTGTCTCTCAAAAATAAATAAACATTAAAAAATAAAAAAATAAATATGATTAATATATTAAAAGCATTTGAAGCCATCATTGGAAAGAAATTAGGAAGCTAAATTATTTAATTATGGATAAAATAATTCTAGTAATTCAGTTTTGAGTGAATTACTATTCAGTGCTAATAAGTAAATATTCACTAGAAGTCCTTGTCACTGAGGTATTTTCAATATTAGACCATTCCCTGTTGTAGTTAACACAGCATGTTAAGTTTTAATGAAAAAGTGGAAATTAGTTTTATATGTTCATTTTTCACATTACTACATATTATTTACCCAGTACTCTGAATAGCACTTAATGCAATTATACTTAAATGAATATTTATGTAACTATTTATTCTCTTTCTCCTCTGACAGATTGGGTGTCTCATGAATATCGTTTTCAGTAGCCATTTGACATAGAGAAGCATGGTTTCCAGATTGTTCTTTCAATGCACTGACTACTGGTGGCTTTAAGAAGCCAGCTTTTAGTAATTTCTCTAATTCTTTCCTTCTTAGGGGCAATCCGTTTATTTGTTCTTTGAGATTTTGCCTTCCCCCTCTGTCTTTGTTTGATTTCTTTGGGCTCCAGCCTTGTACTACTGTCTAATAACTACGAAGACTATATTCTCTCTTCTAATAGCCTCCTTAAGGGCGGTAGACCTGGGTGAAACCTTGCCATTCTCTGTCTAGACCTTCAGAGTCATCTTTTCTTCCTGTCTGCTCAGCATGTTGGCTCAAGGCTCGGCCTTTCTCTTAAAAGAAATCTCTTTCTTCCTCTAGCTTCATTAGTTTGTTGTTTTGGAAACAAGACTGAAGTATGTTTCTTAAACCATTCACATCCCCTTTGACTCTCTGAGTTAACTTTACTTTGTCAAGACAGAATGTTCAATGCACAGGCTTTTTAAAAATGCCTTCTTACGATTGCATTTATAAAAATTTTATTGAGTTGTGTTCGTAGTTCACTTCGGGAAGATGAAACACAAGACGATAAAGCCATCTATTCCTTTTTGTTTTGATTTTTTTTCTTTTTTTTTTAAAATGTTTTATTTATTTCTAGGAGAGAGAGAGAGACATCTTGAGCAGGGGAAGGTCAGAGAGAGAGGGAGTCACAGACTCTGAAACAGGCTCCAGGCTCTGAGCTGGCAGTCAGCACAGAGCCCGACGTGGGGCTCGAACCCACGAACCGCAAGATCATGACCTAAGCGAAAGTCGGACGCTTAACCGACTAAGCCACCCAGGCGCCCTACCTTTCCCTGACAGAATCCATGAATTTAGTCTCTAAAATCTAAAGCCAGGGCTAGAGGTTACTTAATTAACAGATCCGGAGTAAATTAGGACCATGTGATGGAGAATGGCTAAAACTTGTGAACAAGCCTCATGCATCTGGGGCGTTGGTACCTCCAATTGTTGGTTTCTTTCCATGGCTCTGACTATACTTGAAAACAACATCATAAGAAATGGAACCTGGGGCAGCCTTCCTTCAATATCTGCTCTAAGACCGGCACGAAGAGTGAAAGCTGGAAGTTCACTCTACTCCTGGAGAGCCAAAGAATCTCAGTTGCTTTGTAGTTTCCAGGAAGCATATTTGCTTCTTCTCACCTCTAGGACTACAAAGGGCTGGTCCTACCTCTGCCTCGTTTGAAACACTGGGCCAAGCTACACCTATGAAGCCTGGCAGCAGAGGCTCCAAAGATGGTCCAAATCCTACATGGACCATATGTGGTATGGATCCACAAGAGCTTAAAACCTCATGTGCTGTCTACCCAAGAAATAATCACTCTATGTATATTTTCCCCAAAATATTACTCCTCACTCTTACTCAGTATTCCTGGTTTAATCTAGATGTTAGGTTTCGAAGGACCTAATAAATTATGCTTCTCTCCTTTAATTAATTAATGTTGCCATTAAAAGTCTGTGTGTGTGTGTGTGTGTGTTTATATGCCAGGTATGGTGATGGTCACAATGAAAAGATAAAATGTTCGATCTCGAAAAGTGTACTATCTCTTTGTGGACAAAAAGGTATAAATGCTCATTGTTTACTTGAAGGTATTAACTCTTAGTGTTAGTTAATGCCTATAGATTGTGGGAGAAATTTGCTAATGTAGGACTTTGCCTTCCATCCAGAGCATAGAGCTGACCGTGCAATATGTGTGCAATAGGTCCCTACTGAACAGCCTAAATGTTTCTTAGCCAGAAAACATACGACTCTGGGGGACGCTTAGAAATAATGGAGGACGTGTTACTGGTCACACGGCCTGGGCAGGGTGAGGAGAGTTACTGCTGGCATTTATTAGGTGGTGGCCAGGGATGCCAAATGTCCTGAAATATGTGTGAGAGTCCCATCAGTGAAAAATTGCCCTGCTTAAAGTGTCAATTATGTTGATTTCCCTTGGCTTCCCTCCTTCCTCAACCGACACACACATGCTCTTAGACCCGTGAAAATGAAGGCTGGAGAAATACTACCGTTTAATCGTGCTCTGTAAACCAAGCATACGTTACGTATGCTTTTTGCATACGTAAAAAGCAAAAACTTGCGTATTTTTCAAAACACAGCGGTGTGGACTGACCGTGCCTTCGTTCACTCCGCCCTCATGGTTGACTTGTTGTCCTTTCTTCATTGTGTTACTGCCGGGTCATGGGCTGTTGAAGCCACTCGTGAAGTTGTGCATCTCCTGGGAGAGAGGCTGTTGACTCTCGGAGAGCAGGGACTGTGTCTTTCTCACCTTTGTATCCCTACAGTTCGGCTGCGCACAGAACAGGTGCTAAAAAAACATAAGTGGCATAAGCCAAATTAATGAGGTTTTGACCTTTAGCATAGACATGTTTTTAATGGAACACAAGACAGGACTTCTCTTGAATTTAACAACTAGAATATTGATGAAATATAACAAAACAGAAGATGAATGTTAAGTTTGGAATCCATCCTTTGCTCTAGGTATTCAGAAAGAAATTGCTGCTTCATCTAACACATAACATCTTAACTTGTACTTTTTTTTTTTTACTGCAAGATCCCTTTCAGCAGGTAAGTTCAGTAGGTTAACTGTTTTCGACATCTGTTTATGTTTTACTTTGCATTGAAATGCCTGAAATGGATTGTTGTAGAGCATAAATCCATTTTGTCTTGTATGCATTCCCTGATTATTTTCAGCTGTAGGGAGTCAATATTTTAGTTCTGTACTCACTTTGCGAATCTGCTTGAATTCTTTAAAGTCACAACATTTCCATTGTTGTAGGATCAGCGAGTCAATTAGGTCTCAGATTTGCACAAAGTCAGCAGCTTCCTTAGCGCTCCGTGAAAAATAGGTTTGGCTTCATTTAACAATATGTTAGGCTCCTCTGGATTTTGCTGTAGCATCCTTAGAAATACGGTAACTTAGAATCGGGCTGTGAAATTTAAAACATTTTAATGAATAAATGTCAAATATTTAATTTCCTGAGGGACAGATGACCCAACCCACCTCCCCTCCCACCCCCGTAGCCTCCATTGTTTCCAAAGAAACATACTGAAAAGGCTCTAAGACTCTGTAATCTATGCAGAAAGACTTCTGATATTGTATCTACTTTAAAAGGAATCTTTTATTACTTTACGATTTGTGGCTATCATAAAATGGTAACATCGACATGTTTGAGATTGGGGGCAAAGTCATCTCATAACAAGTACTCTGGGCCCCATTTATCTATCTTGTCTAGATGGGGAGTTGCCTGCTGTTCTGTTCTGAGACCGTCTTCCATAACTGTAACAGAAATATGACCCTCCCACCTCGCTCTGAAGAAAATGAGGTTTACCTTAAAAGATTTTCCTGTTACCCCTGAAGACATCACTTGAATAAAGATTACTATAACTTTCCTCCGGAGACTGAATTGAACAAACTCCACACACTATGTTGGAGAGAAATCAAGGCGCTTAGAGCCTTTTGAACTTGAAAGCAACATTGTTAGTCTTCTTTTCTTTTGCTTTACCAATTTCATTTTATTTTTGGAATATTTGTGGTTGGCACAAGCCATTTATTTTTCAACCCTTACTTACACATATGGAAATATGCTTAGGACACGGTGATGGCTTTATAAGGTCACCTCGATTTTCAGTGGTGGAGACAATATTGTACAAGTTGTCTCTGAACATTCCAATCTTCCCTCTCATATTTCAGACTTTGGCTAAACAATGCTACCCTCAAAACTGAAACATTGAAGTGATACACTGCCTGGGTACTGGATTATTATTATTAGTCTCCTCAAGAGGGAAAATATTTGTCAGTATTCAGTGTCTGTAGTGCACATCTCTTCTGGGATGTGTGGATATAGAACTTGGGATAGCGGTATTATCTGGTCCTGCTGTTCAGTTAATTTTCAAAGGAGAAAATGTGAGCATGATTGGCTCAAGAACCATGTGTTCTGGTGTGAACTGAGTAATTTCATTTTGAGAGAGCCCATGAGTTCTTTGAACTTTGTATGCTTCAATTAAATACCAGAAAATGGGATGAAAAGACTTACTGAAAACCAGATGCTTGTTCTTCATGCCTCTTGGAATATTAAAAACAAACATCACAACAAAAGGCATTGGGTTTGGCATAATTCACTGACTGATGATTTTGGAGGCATGTTGCTTAGCGGTAGAGTGGGAGCTACTATTTGGAGAGGGAGCTACTATTTGGAGAATTAACAGATGTCTGGTTTGAGTGTACCTAAATCACTGATCTCTTATTCAATAAATCTACTGTTAATTCATATAGGGAACACTTCCACAGCTTATTGAGAACAGAGAGGAAAGCATCTAGCACTGGCAGATTTTCTTCTCAAATATGGGGCAACAGTTGGCTTCTTTTCTGTCAGTGGACAGACAGACAGTGGAAGTGGATCAGAGAGGCCCTTTCTTGAACACTGAAAACACCATTCAAATCACATTTTGGAGTGATGATTGTACAGGACAACGTCCCATGCTGAGTATCTAGCAGCAAGTGGAGTCTTGGCGTCTGCAGTTTTTCAGGACTGTAATTACACTAACATGTGATAGTGTAACATTCCCACAGAGTTAATGGGAGCTCCTGTGTCCTGTTGAGGCCACACCAGGCAGAGTGACCTTGTCATTGTTGCACGCTGTTCCCTGCACTATGGAAGCAGCAGAGTACAGAAGACTCTGACAGTTTATCAGCCTTCTGCCTAGCAAACTAAAGTGCTAAGTTCATCTCGAGCCAACACATAGTTTGGGTTTGCGGTGAAATTTTTCTTTCGAATTGTTTTTAATGTTGTAAGCAAATCTTTTTTGGTAGGACAGATGGTTATTGAATTCTGCCATGGTTTTGCACAAAATCCCATCCGCTAAAACGTGCGCTGTCATTTTGGTTTAAGAATGTTTTGGGGGCGCCTGAGTGGCTCAGTCAGTTAAGCGTCTGACTTCGGCTCAGGTCATGATCTCATGTATTGTGGGTTCGGGCCCCATGTTGGGCTCTGTGCTGACAGCTAGCTCAGAGCCTGTTTCAGATTCCGTGTCTCCCTCTCTCTCTGACCCTCATGCTGTCTCTCTCTCATGCTGTCTTTCTCTCAGAAATAAATAAAACATTAAAAAAAAAAGAATGTCTTGATATTTGGCTTGCTCATATCATAAACTGCAAAGCACTAAATAGAATTTTACTAGATCTATGAGTTAGGATAACTTTTGGGTAGTAGGTAGTCATATTTGTACAGGGCTAAAATTAACAGACTATTGACTGACCATCCCATCTTATCTAAGTCTACATAATTTCACAATTGTATTGAAGAGTATAATCATTTTGGGGCACCTGAGTGGGCCAGTTGTTAATGCATTTGACTGCGGCTCAAGTAGTGATCTCACGGTTTGTGGATTTGAGCCCCATGTTCGACTCTGTGCTGACAGCTTAGAGCCTGGAGCTTGCTTCACATTGTGTGTCTCTCTCTCTGCCCCTCCCCTGCTCATGCTCTGTCCCTCTCTCTCTCAAATATAAAAAACAAACATTTAAAATATATAATTATTTTTATATTTAAGAAAAGCCATAGTATAGTATCATGTTATAAAGATAGAATTAGCCTATCCACATTTCAAAATACCCTGTTAATCTGGAACCGTTTATATACTACCTCAAGGTTTTCTGATCTTTGGTTGTAATTTAAGCAAATCCTATTTGAAATAAAAAGAATCAACATATCTCTACATCTGATGTTATACTTTAAGAAGTATCAAGCTGATACTAGTCTCTTTATAGACAGTGTCTTTGTGTGAATAATACCACTTTTAGAGCTATTGTAGGCCAATGGTAGCATATGTTTGGCAAAACCTTGGAATGGTCAGGGAATAGGGTTTTTGTTGTTGTTGATGTTAATTGGGTTTTTCATGTATTACATATGAACTTGAACCTCCTTTCTATTATGATTTTCTGCTGTTGAAATGATGCTACTTATACTGTGCTAGCAGAATAATATCCCTATCTTTGAAAACTGATCATTAGGGCCATGAGCTGACATAGGGCCAAGACTTGCATTCTCAGGGAAAAATATTCTATAGAAACTGTAGAAGATTCTGTATTTTCCAGAATTTCAAGTCATTTTCTGACAAGGCAATATTTTGTAAATTTAATTCTTGATAGTTTACTTATCTTCATGTGATTTTTCCATCTTTCTAAAAGATAGAGAATAGAAAACTTCTGCACTTAAAAATTCGAAGTGATTAACGCTTAACTAGGTAATTAGATCAATGTTTTAAAGGTGATTTAGAAGTATGAGCTCTAGAAAGAAATTGAAAAATACCTCAGACAGGCAATTTCTAAAATGTATCTCTTAATGCCTGGCTGTGGTGAGGTGGTAACCTCCATTAAGCCATCTGATCTGGGATGTGGGGCAGAAGGATGGAGGTAGAAAAAGGTCTATTTCTTACCTCCAAAGGACCGCCTGTACTCAGGAATGGATGGTTTTGAATCTCTGATGATAAGGGCCATGAGATCTGGTCCTTCATAGGGCTTGGGTATCTGGATTCAGCTCTGCATGACTCAGGATAAAAGCTTAGTCTATCTTCACAAGGACAGAGCTGGAGAGTGGATAGTGTGTTCTAAAAAGTTCTGAGAGCCACAGAATTAGACCAAATTAAAAAATCATGAGATTTCTGGCCTTCCTATAGAGAAAGGAATTGAATGACTGTATCTTGCTTTGGATTCTGCCTTGTTTGTCAGTTACTTTGAATTATTTTTATAAAGTTATTCACAAAGAGCCTCACACTCATCTATAAATAGGTATGGTAACAGCAACCACCAGTAGAGTTTTTTGAGAATTAAGAGCATTTTTATATGCAAAACACTGAGAGGAGTGCCTGGCCCACAGGAAATGCCCAATTGGTTTTTTTTTTTTTTTGTATTGTGATCTCAAAAATAAATAAATAAACACTTTTTAAAAAAGAGGAAAAAGTTCATCTTTGTCTCTAAAGTTTCTGGAGAATTTTAAGCAGGGCTACAATGTGGAGATTGTAAGGGGGCAAGTGAGGATACGGGGAACTCAGGTAGGAGATTGCTCAAGTCGGTAGAGAATGTGGGTTTCTTTTCTTTTCTTTTTTTAATGTATTATTTATTTCTGAGAGAGAGACAACGTGAGCAGGGGAGGGTCAGAAAGAGAGGGAGTCACAGACTCTGAAACAGGCTCCAGGCTCTGAGCTGTCAGCACAGAGACCGACGCGGGGCTCAAAGCCACCAACTGTGAGATCATGACCTGAGCCGAAGTCGGACGCTTAACCAACTGAGCCACCCAGGCGCCCCAAGAGAATGTGGGTTTCTAACGGGATTGTGAGATGACCTAGTCCAATAATTGCCTGCATTTATTTATTTTTATTTTATTTTTTTTAACATAACATATATAAAGAATATATTTTTATTTTCATTGGCATATCTTTTTTTATTTTTATTCTTATTTTTTACATAGCTTTTTTTTTTATTATGGACATATTTTTTTTATTTCATGGGATTTCTTTCTTTTTTTTTTTTTTTACAAATACTTTATTGTCAAATTAGTTTCCACATAACACCCAGTGCTCATCCCCACAAGTGTCCTCCTCCATGCCCACCCCTCCTCCCCCCCACATCTACCAGTCCTCAGTTTTAGTCAGCATTCAAGAGTCTCTCATGGTTTGCCTCTCTCCCTTTCCCCCACCATTTCCGCCCTTCTTCTCCGCCTTGGTCCTCTGTTAAGTTCCTCCTAATCCTCCTTTACGTGCACACAAAAGACCCCGAATAGCCAAAGTAATCCTGAAAAATAAAACCAAAACGGGAGGGATCACCATCCCAGACTTTAGCCTCTACTACAAAGCTGTCATCATCAAGACAGTATGGTATTGGCACAAAAACAGACACATAGACCAATGGAACAGAATTGAGAACTCAGAGCTGGACCCAAAAGTATACAGCCAACTAATCTTTGACAAAGCAGGAAAGAATATCCGATGGAAAAAGACAGCCTTTTTAACAGATGGTGTTGGGAGAACTGGACAGCAACATGCAGAAGAATGAAACTAGATCATTTTCTCACACCATGCACAAAAATAAACTCAAAATGGATAAAGGACCTGAACGTGAGACAGGAAACTATCAACACCCTAGAGGAGAAAGCAGGAAACAGCCTCCTTGACCTCCACCGCAGCAACTTCTTACTTGACACATCCCCAAAAGCAAGGGAATCAAGAGCAAAAATAAACTGTTGGGACCTCCTCAAGATTAAAAGCTTCCGCACAGCCAAGGAAACAACCCAGAAAATTAATAGGCAACCAACGGAATGGGAAAAGACAGTTGCAAATGACATATCAGATAAAGGGTTGATATCCAGAATCTACAAGGAACTCACCAAACTACACGCCCGAAAAACAAACAACCCTGTGAAGAAATGGGCAGAAGATATGAACAGACACTTCTCCAAAGAGGACATCCAGATGGCCAACAGACACATGAAACGATGCTCAGCATCGCTCCTCATCAGGGAAATACAAATCAAAACCACACTGAGATACCACCTCACGCCAGTCAGAGTGGCTAAAATGAGCCAATCAGAGAACTCTAGATGCTGGCGAGGATGTGGAGAAACGGGCACCCTCCTACACTGTTGGTGGGAATGTAAACTGGTACAGCCCCTCTGGAGAAGAGTGTGGAGGTTCCTAAGGAAACTAACAATAGAACTCCCCTATGACCCAGCAATAGCACTGCTAGGAATTTACCCAAGGGATACATAAATGCTGAGGCATAGGAGCACATGTACCCCAATGTTCATAGCAGCACTCTCCACAATAGCTAAAACACGGAAAGAGCCTAAGTGTCCATCAACAGATGAATGGATCAAGAAGATGTGGTTTATCTATACCATGGAATACTACATGGCAATGAGAAACAATGAAATCTGGCCATGTGTAGCAACATGGATGGACCTTGAGGGTGTTATGCTGAGCGAAATAAGTCAGGCAGAGAAGGACTAATAATTGCCTGCATTTAAACCAACCTTACTTTTTATTGCTTGCTCCCTATTAACTCCTGATGGAAACATTTTGGCTACTGCACTGTATTTAGAAATTAAAAAAATATATATTTATTTATTTATTTTGGGGAGTATGAGTGGGGAAGGGCGGGGAGAGGGGGACAGAGGATTTGAAGTGAGCTATGCCCTGACAGGCTGATAGCAGCGAGCCTGATGTGGGGCTCAAACTCATGAACCTTGAGATCATAACCTGAGCCAAAGCCAGATACTCAACTGACTGAGCCACCCAGATGTCCCAGACATTTTTATTTATTTTTTATTTTTTTAAAATGTTTTTTATTTATTTCTAGGAGAGAGAGACAGCGTGAGGAGGGGAGGGTCAGAGAGAGAGGGAGGGAGTCACAGCCTATGAAACAGGCTCCAGGCTCTGAGCTGGCAGTCAGCACAGAGCCCGACGCGAGGCTCGAACCCATGAACCGCGAGATCATGACCTAAGCAAAAGTCGGACGCTTAACCGACTAAGTCACCCAGGCGCCCCTGTCACAGACATTTTTAATTGAAAATTGATAAGCTATAATTTACCATATTGTAATTTTTTTCTTCTGAATTTATCTTTGTTGAAGACATATAAAAGGCACGGAGCTCCTGAATAGCAAGAGATAATCTGCTGTGGCAACACTGAATTTCTGTTATTCTGGTCAAAGGCAAACAAACTTGACAGTTATATTATTTATCACAAAAAGCCTTTTATGGTTTTTATCTCCCTCCCTTACACAGTAAGTAAATTGAAAACCCCAAATATTTCTTGGGAAATTTTTTGAGCTTTAATTGTGAGTCATTTATTCAAGGGAAAAACATATATTTCATTGGTCCTACTATGTGCTAGTACTAGTATGCGTACCTAGTACTGAGATTGTAGATTGATAGTTTTAGTTTGTACATACATGACCATGATCCAAAGTAGAAAGTGATAAATACATGTCAGTTAAAATTGTTTCAACTGCAAGTGATACAATATTCAGACTAACAGTGATTTATCAAGAATTTATTCTTTTCTCATGTAATTGTAGTCTGGAAAATAAGCAGTTCAGGGTGGATAGACGAGCTTTGCAAATCTAGCAGGGATTCAGTTTCCCTCTTTCTTGGTACTCAGCCACCATCTGCCTATAGTTTTTACCTCAGAATCTAAAATGTTTGCTTAGGCTCCAACTATTACATTCATATTCCCACCAGCAGGAAAGAGGAAAGACAATACCACTCCCTTTGAGGACGTTTCCTATAAGTCACATTTACCACTTCTAGTTTCATTTCACGGGCAAGAACTCAGCCACATGGCCTTGCATAGCTGCAAGAGAGGCTAGGAAATGTTGTCTCTATTCTGAGTGGCCATTAAATATTAACCCAACCAAAATTTAGGAGTCTGTTTCTAAGATCAAAGGAAAGAATAGATGCTAGCAGTCAATTAGTCTCTGCCACCTACCAGAAATTCAGATGAGGTCGAGGGAGGTTATTTGTAGCTAGGTTATTAAGGGAGGCTTTCTGAATGAAGTTAAATATGAATTACTTCTCTGAGGATTCAGGTTTAGGCAGGAAGATGTGGCAGAAATAGTGTGGAACCATGATTCCAAACCGTGTGCTGAGGTCCCCCAAACACTGCAGTGACTCCTAGAGGTTCTGCTAGTGAGTTTCAGTTTTTGAAGGGAATCCAGTGACACTCAGCATTTGTTGGTTATCAAATGAAGTGCTAGCTCGAGGTAGTTCACAGTTTCAACATTGTGCTATATTCCTTTTGATATTTTTCTGTCTTCATAAGGAGGGGTTCTTGATGGTTACTGTGTAAAAAGTTGTACCATGGAAAAATTCGTGTGAACACACAATGAATGGTGGTGCTTTATAATCGGATCCCAAGGTTTGAGGAGTTGTACATGAGTAAGTATTTGTCATTACTTAATGATAACATAAACATTTTGCTTATTACAATTTATGTGTTGTATTTTTTCAAACGGCTACTAAGTTTTTAGGATACAAAAACTCATAAAATAGTTGAACCAAAAGGCTTTCAACATGGAATTGTTAGGCATTTCTTTTGGTTTAGGCCACTGAAAAGAATTACCTGGACGCTGGTGGTGCTCTGAACCAAGAATGCGTGGGAATCTCTGATTAAGGGGGTTAATAGTGTTATAAAGCCACTTCTTTTCATGTTCTTAACAAAGATGGTGTTTTTAAAATTTTGTCATGGAGGAGGGCACTTGTTGGGAAGAGCACTGGGTGTTATATGGAAACCAACTTGACAATAAACTATTTAAAAAAAAATAAATAAATAAATAAATAAAATTTTGTCTATTAAAAAAAACCCTAAAATGTACTCCTTAAATCATAAAAGTTTCTAACTGACTTCAAAGCTCATCATAGGAAATGTGAGTATGGAATTGTACTAATACTCCTAGTAAAAGCCAATTTTATTATTTCTAGTATATTTTCCCTAAATGGGAAATATTTTTGCTTTTTACCAGACACATTTTCTACTCCGTGATTTTGGAATAGACTTCGTAAGGCATATATCATTTTAAAAAGTAGTAATTTGCATAATGTTGCACAGAGCAATTTTTGTTTAGGTGATTTAATTCATTTATTTATTCAGCTGGTATCGGTCCACTCCTGATTGTGTTCAGGTGCTGCTGTGGATGCTGGTACACTCATGAGAAAAGGGAATATTTGCATATAAAGAGAGAGTCACAACTGAGTTAATACGATTATAAACTGAGTTATCTGCGATTACAGAAGCAGGTATCTCCTTGTTCTAAAGTGGTTTCTGCCATTTGCAGCTCTGGAAGTATCCCCAAGACTGCACTCTGTGTTCATAAAGTCAAATGCTGCAGGAAGGCAGAACAAGATTAAGGCTAATGTACCTGAAATATCAACTATGGTCTCTTTGACCTTCGAAATTTTTTTTTTTTTAACTTTATTTATTTATTTTGAGAGAGAGAGAGAAAGAGAGAGAATGCGAGCAGAGCGTGTGTGAACAGGGGAGGGGCAGAGGGAGAGGGATAGAGAGAATCTCAAGCAGGTTCCATGATGTCAGTGCAGAGCCTGATGCGGGCTCAAACTCAAGAACCATGAGATCATGACCTGAGCCCAAATCAAGAGTCAGATGCTTAACCGACTAGGCCACCCAGGTGCCCCTGACCTTTGAAATCTTAATAAATTGGACTTGATATCCCATACACCCTTGTGAAGGTCCAAAGGCCTCTCCAAATCTCCACTAATACACTGGGTACTTGCTTCTCATGACCATATCTGGTTCTAGGCTCTGAATTTTCTGAATTAGTGAAGATTGGGAATCATTTTTCATGTTGCCTTTTCTCATATCCAATGATAGACATCCTCTTTCTCACTCTGGCTAGAATGTGGAGAACAAATTAGAGAGAGTGATAAAGGATACAGGTAAACCATTCCAGGTGAGACATGATGGTAGTTTTAATAGAATATACGACCTATGAGGCTGAAGATTTTTGCCTGCCTAATGATGTATCCCAAGTGCCCAAATATCACCTGACACATAACAGGTGCTCAATTACTTTCTCCTGAGATAGGGAGCTCTGTAAAATTACAAGATATGGGGATAAAGATTATTTATTTGGTTTCAGACATGTTAGGGTTATTTTTGTAACATGCTCTAAGGAGATGTCAAATGGCCAGTTGGATACAAAAGTCTGGAGCTCAGGGGAAAGATCTATGCCCACTATTTAAAGATGTAAGTCATATGTGTAAGGTTGGCAATTGATGCTATTTGTGTGGGTGGTGTTGTTTGGAGACTGTGAATGTAAGAAAAGAGCTTATAGAAAGAGAAGGAATGACCAGAGAGGGAGAAGAAAGAGAAGTCAAAGGAAGAAAGTGCTTGAAGCAGATGGGAGTGGCTAATTGAGAATTTGATTGCTCAGATGATACCGAGATGTCATTACAATGATGATTGGAAAATGTCAATAAGGACATCGTTGGTGACCATAGCAAAAAGTCTTTTGGTGAGGTGACAGAAGTGGGTCCCACATTGTAGTGGTCGCAAGAGTAAATACTAAGTGAAGAAATTTGGACAATAAATGTTAACCACTCTCAGGGTGTTTTGGAATCAAAAGAAGGAGAGAAATAGGACAGTGGGTGTTTCAGTATAGGCTTGAGGATGATTAAAAAAATAACTGGAGAAACCTAAACATGATAAAAAGCTAATGGCAGTGAGAGAGGAGTCGGGAAGGAGGGAGAGAGAGAGAGAGAGAGAATTTGGATATATGATTTTTTTTAAATTTTTTTTTTAATGTTTTATTTATTTCTAGGAGAGAGAGAGAGAGACAGCATGAGCAGGGGAGGGTCAGAGAGAGGGGGAGTGACAGACTCTGAAACAGGCTCCAGGCTCTGAGCTGGCAGTCAGCAGAGAGCCCGACACGGGGCTCGAACCCACGAACCGCGAGATCATGACCTAAGCGAAAGTCGGACGCTTAACCGACTAAGCCACCCAGGCGCCCTGGATATATGATTTAATGGAGAATTAAGATATAAGATTCCTGAGAAGGGAGAAGGAGATGGAGTGTGTCACAAAAGTGAGAGGGTTAGCCTTTAAAATTTATTTAAAGTTTATTTATTTTGAGAGAGAGAGAGAGAGAGAGAGAAAGAGAGAGCATGTGGGGTAGGGACAGAGACTTCCAAGCAGTCTCTGTGCTGACACAGTGCAGAGCCCGACAGGGGGCTTGAACTCATGAATTGTGAGATCATGACCTGGACCAAAATCAAGAGTCAGATGGTTAACCAATTGAGCCATCCAGGCACCCCAGGATGAGTCTTAAAGACGAGGAGCCTTAAATAGCTTCTCTGTTTGAACAGGAGGGCAGGGTCTATCAGTGATCAGGTGTGTAGGTTTAGATTTAGGTAAGTGAGGCAATTCCCATTTGGTAGTTTTTGTTCTCTGTGTAAGATGGGAATTGATGTGGGTCCTTTTTGAGGGTGAGGGCAGACTGGGAGAAGTTTGTTTGAGGGGAATGGAGAAGGCTTTAAGTCAGCAATTGAGTAGTCTTGTTGAGGGACTTTTTACAGCTACATTTAACTTCCAGGTGTAGATACAGAGAGAGAAGATTGTTGGATTCATCTGGTACTGACTTTTACATGATAGGTGAGAAGAAAATTCAGAGGGATGAGCAGGTTCAGGACTTTAGCAAGAGTATTGTTGCATTAACGGTACAAAGATTTTAAAGAAGACACATGCGGACATGGAAAAAGGAGAGAGCTGATAGGCTGGGAGAAGACAGAGGCAGGCATCCATGGACAGCAGGTCTCCAAAGAGCCAGAGGATGGCTGTCGTGAAAATAGTTGAGTCAGCAAATTCAGGGGTGAACAGGATAGAATTAAAAATGTGGAAGGAGAGGGAGGAGAAGGTCTCCCAAATGGAACCAAATGGACTCAAGAAAATATCCTAGCTAATTAGAAAGATTGTATCCATACATGTGAAATAAACCAACATGGCAGCTTTTAAAGTAAATGTGCCTCTTAAGATATAAGAAACGAGTTTTTACCAGCAGGATTAGCAAAACACAAGAAGGACATATTTGAAATATGTGCAGGTCAATCAGATGCAGTCTTGCCTGCCTGTCCCATGAAATGCTGTGCTTGTGCTTGGCTTACAGTTTCAAGCCTGTGGAGGGTAAGTTCTGGAAGAGGGTGCCCTCTGGAGAGAGGGTTGTAGAGTCCACTGAAATGAAGCTTAGGAATTTCTTCAGCAGGTTATGTCATTTGGTGTTATTCACTCAACAGTAGAGTCTAATCATTACGTTATGCCCAGAGGAAACTCCTCTGAATATTGCAGCACTTATAGGTATAGTCCTAAGTGGTCACGGGTACAAGAGAACAGTTATGAAATTGACAATAGTGCTAGCGTTCTTCTAAGTATTTCTTTCTCTTCTCCCCTTGATAAGAGCAAATAATTTCCTAAGCACCGGAGAACATATTTGCACAAGTCATGAAGATGGTTTCTGGAGGTCACATACTTGATGATAGATATAGGAGCTATCAGAATGGACCTCTAGCACTTTCTCTGCTGACTCTTCATGGGCGAATACTAAATGGGATGTGCTTGTGCCTGGGTGGCTCAGTTGGTTAAATGGGATGTGCTTGGCTACAGGATTCCAGACAGTGCTGAGGCCATCGTGAATTTGCCACCTAAGAAGATGATCCCTGAAATTTCCTGTGATCATTTCAACCAAGAAACCTTTTCTACACTTGTAGAAGCCAAAGAAAGTTCATACCTCCTTACACCTCTGGTTGTATCTTACCACTTTTTAAAACTATAGCAGGGCTTTTCAGGGGCACTTTTCTCAGAATTATGTCTGCCTTAAGTGCTGGTTCTCTATGCTTTACCTGATCCTCCAGCAAGAAATTGTATTCTTACCTTTTGAATTCCTATGGCACTTCAGCTGTAAGTGTCATGGTGCTTAACATTAGCTACTTTGACATATAGATATATCACTTATGGACATATCTCTCCTACAAGACTGTGAGCTTTTGAGGGACAGTTAGTCTGAAATCACTGTTACATCTGTCACCATGCTTCTTGTAATTGTAGGTTTTCAGTAGCTAATTGTTGAGTAAATGAAATAAGTCAGATTCTCCTATTGTCTCTGTTGGGCTGTAGTTCCACATTTGCTTATTTCCAAGCCTGAAAGGACACCACCCGCCAATGCTAGTGTGTAATTATTGTGCTATTGCAGATCTTATATTAAATTGTGTCAGTGTGTTGGTTTGCAAACTTTGGAACTTCCTGGGTAAAATTTGAAACTGGCTTTTATACACAGATCACAAGGAGATACTGAAGAAAGAGACCACTTCAGATTGGTAGATGGTAGGTTTAAGGAGCAAGGTAACTTACTAGGAGGCTTAGACAGATGAGTGAATTTCCACACCAGGCTGCCAGAATCATAAAAGTTCATATAGAGCATTGCCCAGATGGTCTCAACAACACATTGTTCTCTCAAGGCTGCATTCTTGAAAATGGCTCTGGCTGTGGGAACGGTGGTACATTGCAAGGACAGGGGAGGGGGTGAGGAGGCTCTGCTTGCCTGGGTCCGGCTCGCAGGTCGATGGGTGGCCACATCCTTTTTATGGTCTCCTCTAACACAGTGCCATGTCTTCTTGCAGATCAAATTGTAAATTAACTCTGATCTCATTTTGGCTGGTGGATTAAACCAGGTGCAGAGGGAATGGGTCAGTGAAGACATTAACCTAGCAGATCAAGCCATTCTCAAGCTAACATCATATGTTCTTTCAAAAAGCATGTCTAGTAGTGCCTGGGTGGCTCAGCCGGTTAAGCCTCTGACTTGGGCTCAGGTCATGATCTCACGGTTCATGGATTCGAGCCCTGCGTCTGACTCTGTGCTGACAGCTAGCTCAGAGCCTGGCCTGCTTCAGATTCTGTGTCTCCCTCTCTCTCCAATCCTCCCTTGCTCACACTGTCTCTCTCCCTCTCTCCGAAATAATAAAAAAAAAATTCAAATGACATGTCTTAGGGGGATATGCTTAAAATTACAGAAGGTATCATAATACATATATAGAGAGTATATGTCGCGAACACCACTTGCAATATATGTTAGTGAATAAGAGCCGATTCTGATTTAGGGGGGATAAAGCAGACATGAAATATCACATATGCCTTGCAATCCAGAAGAACCTATCAATGTTGCCTTTTTATCCGTGAGAAATTATCAAGTACTTGTTATATGCTATAAATGACCAGGTGCAGGACAATTCTGTTAGAACAACCTCTTGATTATGATAAGGCTCTATTTCAAAGGTCATTCGTTTTTCAAAATCAGACATTGGTTATAGGGGAAGAACCAAGAAAACCTGGTAGGTAATGCATGGCATGGGGTCATGATGGAGAAGTGAGGAGTCTTGTGGTTATTGGAGTAGTGGTATGTCTGTTGGCACAAATATGGAAATCAAGAGAACTAGTTTGAAGGAGAGAAAGAGATTAATTTGGTTTTGGACTTGTTGAGAAGAGATGTTGCCAAGCACCAGGCATTGGAAATATATGATATAACGTGGAAGGAAGTTTGGAACTCCAGAAAGATTCAGGAAGTCACTTAGGCAGAGGTTATCGTTCA
This sequence comes from Proteles cristata cristata, assembly GCA_017311185.1. Lineage (NCBI taxonomy): Eukaryota > Metazoa > Chordata > Mammalia > Carnivora > Hyaenidae > Proteles > Proteles cristata. Next base: position 422,539 of record JAESUZ010000393.1, on the reverse strand, counting down.
AGCTCTGAAACTGTCACAGGAGAAAAGGCTAGGAGAATCGAAAATCTAAGAGGGAACTGTGAGAAACACCTTCACATGGGATTGGAAGAGTTGCTCATAGTGAGGGACTCAAATCACTTTTAATTTCATCTCAGACTCCTGTTGAACAGGTCAGTGCCCTAAACTAGCCATTTGCAAGAAATGAATTTCTAGACATCATTTGTGGCAAGAGACTGAACTAAAAAATTAAGGTAGTTAATTTTAATTTAAATTAGCAAAATTTTAAGTATTTGAAGATAAGAACTTGATCGGAACCCTCAGGATTGCATCTCATAATGCTTTCACAAATAGATAGGCTGCAGGGACAGCCTGGCCCATGGAAGGTATCCTAAGGGGTTGTCAGTGTTGTACTGGTCAACAGGACAGGCTCTCTTTCTCATTGTTCAGCTTGTCACTAAATACATGGTCAGTAATATTTAACCTTGCTGAATTATAAATGGCCAAAAATTAATTTTATCCAGATTCATACAGATTGGGCTTAGGACTGATGGGACAAAGAGCAATGAAGTCTAGATAATGTCCTATATTTTATCACTGTACTGGGTAGTCTTTGTTCATAGCTCTAGGCCAAAATAAGTCCTTACCATGGCAATTCATAGCCCTTTGAAATAACACGAAATTGGCAAATATGTTAAAAAAATTCAAGATGGAAGATCGTTAAAAATTCATGTATTCCTGAAAAACATTTCAGAAAGAGATGATTTTCTCTGCCCTGAATGTGGTTGTACAGTTACTTGTTCATTTAATAGTGTGACTTAGTGACTAAGCTCATTTTCATGCCCTAAATTACATGCACTAGAATCTCTCAGGAATGCTGCTTCCCTGAATGGACAGCTGTATGCTATAATTTCATACTGTGTACTGCGTTGCTTTGTAATATTAAAACCACGTTTCATATTCTTTTACTTTAGGTCTTGGGAGCTGTTGACAATGGCATGGGTGATGGCTGCCCTCAGAAGCTGGCAACTGCGAATATTCTCCGCTTCCTGTTACTGGTCTTGATTCCGTGTATCTGTGCCCTCATTGTCCTGCTTGTGATCCTGCTTTCCTTTGTTGGTGAGTGATGCCACTATCAAAGAAAAATGAAGTCAAAATGAAAATGACCGCAACAGTAATTTCTACTTAGTACTTATTTCACCTGAAGAGTCAACTTGGTGAAAGGGTTATCTGTTGACTAATGCAAATCTGAAGTTTCCTCCACTGTTTCACTCTGCTAGTTATTATTATTAGTATAAATTAATGAAGTAATTAATTAAAAGCACGGAAGCTATGATTACCAGGTACCAGGCACTGGGAAAGTCCCTGAGAACTTAGGGGTCGTTAACTTAGTCCTTCTTTCTTAGGAACTTATGGGTGAGAGGAAAAGATGATTATAACACAAGGCAACACATGTGGAGATGGAGGATAGGCAACACTAGGTATTTTGGGGAAGTCGAAGAAGGCTTCATGAGGCATTAACATTTTAACCGTTGGACAGTTAATAGAAATTCGGGTAAGAAGGCCATTGTACAAATACATAGGTTTGGCAGAGAAAAGAGCAAGTGCAAAAGTAAAACCCCATGATAGATGGAGGTAGACTTAGGAGATTGGGTAGAATTTTTGCAGTGGGAGAAAATGCAACTAGATTGATAGATAAAACCCAAATGACACAGGCCTTTGCATGTTGTCCTAAGTGAACTGGGCTTAAGTACCTAGGTAATTGCTTTTCAAACTCTATTCCATGAAGCCAAGGTTCTGAGGGAGAGTTTCAAGGATTACACAAATGTTTTCTTTTTTCTTTCTTTCTTTTTTAAAAAAATGTTTTAAGTTTATTATTTATTTTTGTGAGAGAGAAAGAATGCACACAAGCAGGGTGGGGGGGGGTGGGGGTAGAGAGAAGGAGAGACAGAATTCCAAGCAGGCTCCAGGTGGTCAGTGCAGAGCCCAGTATGGGCCAGAACTCAAAAACCTTGAGATCATGACCTGAGCCAAGCTCAAGAGTCAGATGCTTAACCAACTGTGCCACCCAGGTGCCCCTCTTTTTTTCTTTTAATTTTTGAGAGGGATAGGCAGGAGAGAGGGGCAGAGGGAGAGAGAGAGAGAGACAGAGAGAGAGAGAGACAGAGAATCTTTTTTAAAAACGTTTATTTATTTTTGAGAGAGAGCGTGGGGGGTGAGGGCCAGAGAGAAAAAGACAGAAGATCTGAAGCAGATGCTGCACTGACAGCACAGAGCCCAGTTTGGGGCTCAAACTCACAAACCATGAGATCATGACCTGAGCTGAGTCGGTTTCTTAATCCACTGAGCCACCCAGATGCCCCAGGAGAGAAAGAAGACAGACAGGGAGAGAGAGAGAGAGAGAGAGAGAGAGAGAGAGAGAGAGAGAGAGAGAGAGAGAATGAAAGAGAATCTTAAGGAGGCTTCACACTCAGTGCAGAGCTAGATGTGGGGCTCAAACCCACTAGCCTGGGATCATGACCTGAGACGAAATCAAGAGTTGGAGCCTCAACCGACTGAATCATCCAGGCTGCCTGCAAATGCTTGTTCTGGCTTTCAACTTATAAAAGAAATCTTAAACACATTCTCAAACTAAATATTACATGCCAGTTTTTAACTGAGTGGAGACCAAACACCAAGTAATTTGTGCTGACAGATGAATTCATTTGTATTTGGATCTTGCTATCTTTTTAAGTGAATAATATGCTAAACCTAAAAGGTGCGCTGTTTGAGGGGAGAAACCCCAAAACATTACTTTTGGTAGCTACCTATCGCTATGAATCAGGATATTTTTGATCATGTGCAGTCAAATGAAATAGAGAAATAAATAGCAAGATGATTTTGATCAAATTGCTCACCAACAACTTTGAATTTTTGTATTTCCCCAAAACTACCTGTTATTTTCTCAATGAGTGATTTTAATAAGTAACTCGTTTATAACTTATACAGTAAATTAATCCTAATAAAATACAGCTTCTATTTGTAGATATTAGGATCTTATATGGTATTAATTTGAAAATAGTATTTATCTGCTACAAAAATGCTTGAGAACCACTGCTATGAGCAGTAGTTTACCATTGGAAGATCTTTCCAAGCAGGGAGGAATCTGACCATATTTACATCTACAAAAGACAGTAGGTCTAGATTTACCACAGAGGATTGGGGGCAGAAAGACAGGAGGCCTTTTTGAGGCTCTGGCTGTGATCTAAGTAAAAACATGATAAGGGCTTGAATGAAGGCGTTTGGTGCATTAAAATCAGAAATCAGGGCTGATTGGATTTTGGAGTAAAGGACAAAGAGGGGTCAATGTTGACCTCTGGATTTTTGACAACCAGAGTGACTTGGGTAGCATTTGTTCAAGGAGGAAGTAAAAGTGGAGGAGTGGGATGTAGGTAGATGGAGGGCAGGTTGGAGGTTTAGTTTGGGCATGTTAACTTAGAGCTCTTCGTGGGACAACAAACTACATTGGCATTCTAGTTTCAGTGCATTTATCTTGAGCAAATTCAACAGTGTAGGCAAGACCAAGAAATGAATGTAGGCCTAGCAGAACATGTTGCTTTCCTATGGAAACTTCAAGGGAAATTGTGACGACACATGATTTTTGGCTTTCGTGCTCACTTTAGAACTTGAGGTGCTTGAGTGTCTCGGTTGAGCACCAATTCTTAATTTCAGCTCAGCTCATGATCCCGTGGTCATGAGATCGAGCCCGAAGTCAAGCTCTGTGCTGGGCATGGAGCCTGCTTGGAATTGTCTCTCTCCCTCTCTCTGCCCTTCCCCCCAAAATAAATAAATAAACGTTAAAAAGAAAAACACAAAGAACCTAACTCCCACCCCACTGTTACTGGTTTGAAGCTAGAAGCATCCAGAAGGGAAGCCACGAAGGGAGTCCTCACCAGTTATGAAGGTGTGAGTCTCACTGGCAGTTGAAGCAAGAGAAATAGATGAACTATAAACAGAAAGTGTACTGATCAAAAGCTGAGGGCAAAAGCCCTGGAGTATTTAAGGGGAAGATAAAGAAAAAGAAGGAAACAAGATACAGGAGAATGGTCAGAGAAGAAGGAAAAGAACCCGGAAATGCTGGGTTTCCTAGCCAAGAGAGGAGAGACACTGCAGAGGTCAGAAGGTGACAAGTAAGGAGAGGGCACAGCGAGTGGCTCAGCCCAGTTAGACTTCAGGTCTTCTACTGGGGTTTTGGTCTCCCTGCCCCCACGTGGTGCCCACTGTGGCCGGCTCTCAGGCCAGAGGCAGGAGGAATCTCAGAAACTCATCTCTGCCCCTCTTTTCTGCCAAGTCTCAACTCCCCTCCCGAGCTGTCCTGCCTTTGTTTCCTTTCCTGAGCCTTCAGGTACTTTCTGTGTGTGTTTTGTCCAGGTTTATAGTTGTTATCTCTGCGAGGGGCTGTTTGGTAGGAGCTCCCTCGCTCCGACCGCTGTCATTTTTAAAAGTCTAATTCTTGTAAGAGTGTGTTCAGAGCCTCACACACACTGAAGAATATTTCCTTTCATCCTCAGGGTAGAACGCTAATGTAAGTTTTAAACGCATTTTTAAGTACCTCAGTGCTTAGAGGCCTCTGCACAGAGGAGAGATGCTATTAAAGCAGTGCCTTTAATTGGGTTAACTTTGTTTGTTTCTTTATTAGATTCTAATTTTTCTTTACAGCTTTACTGAGATATAAATCACATATCTATTTAAAGTGTATAATTGAACGCTTTCTAGTATATTCACAGTTAAGTGTAACTGTCACTACAATCAATTGTGGAACATTTTTATCACTTTAAGAAGAAACTATACTTTTTACTGTCGGCCCTCTATATTTCCATCCTCTCTCTGCTCTAGCCCTAAGCAGTCACTAAGCTATGTTCTGTGTCTACAGATGTCCCTATTCTGGGCATTTTGCATGATCGTATGTGATTTTTGTAACTCACGTTTTTTATTTGACATAATATTTTCAAGGTTCATTCATGTTGTATAATGTATCAGTACACCCATTCTTTCTTACGGCCAAATAATGTTCTACTGTATTGATTTACCATGTTTTTTAAAATCCATTTACCAATTGATGGACATTTTCATTGTTTCCATCTTTTGGTTATTAAGAATAATGTTGCTCTGACTATTCATGTACAAGTTTTTGTGTGACCTGTGTTTTCATTTCTCTTGGGTAATACGTAAGAGTACAATTTTTTTAATCACTATATATGGGATTAGGAAATGTACCATTTACAACCACTTCTAAATGCATTTTGGCTTAGATTTAGGTAACCTTTATTTTTTTTTAATGTTTTATTTATTTCCGAGAGAAAGCAGACAGCATGAGCAGGGAGGGTCAGAGAGAGAGGGAGATACAAAATCCGAAACAGGCTCCAGGCTCTGAGCTAGCTGTCAGCAGAGAGCCCGACACAGGGCTCGAACCCATGAACCATGAGATCATGACCTGAGCTGAAGTCAGACATTTAACTGACTGAACCACCCAGGCGCCCCAGATTTAGGCAACCTTTAAAAGTGAGAGTTTCCTGGACATTTTCTTCAAAAGCAGTCTTTTTATAGATTCTGCCCCAGATGATTTGATACAGATATGTTAAGCAGTGTCTGCTCAAATAAACATTTCCTATTTTGTAACTGAGATGTTTGTTTTTATAATAAGCAATAAAACAATTTTATATATTTTTTTTTTTTAAAAAAAACCTCATTAGATTATTCTGCTTACTTTTAAAAATGTTCTGTTTGGCTTGAGTTTATGACTACATGCTCTTTCAAAGTTTTGTATTTATTTATGGGTCCATAAAGGTTGCTGTGGGATGCTGGGATCCTACTTTTGTATAAATACCAGGAGCTGTAGCTTCAAAAGGCAATAAGAGTGAAAGGATTATCAATTAGGAAAAGATAATAAAAGCCTTATGCTAATGAAGATGCACTCTGTGTAGTAATGTGTTTTGTCCCTTTGGGCTTCTCTTATGCAAAAGGTCAAGTTGGTAAAAAGATTCCGTACGATAAGGGAGTTGGACTTTCTAAATAATTATTTCAGGAGCAAGACATAGAGGAGAGCAGTAACAAATTGTTTCTCTTCTCAACCCCCAAACCTGAAGCTGGAGCTACAAAGGTTTAGTTTAGTTTAGTATTTCTTTTTTCATTTTTTTGAAAGTTTATTTATTTATTTTGAGAAAGACAGAGAGACTGTGAGTGGGGCAGGGGCAGAAAGATGGACAGAGGGAGAATCCCAATTGGGCTGTGCGTGGTCAGTACATAGATCCTGAAGCAGGGCTCAAACTTATGAAACAATGAGATCATGAGCTGAAATCAAGAGTCAGACGCATAACTGGCTAAGCCACCCAGGTGCCCCAGGTTAGTATTTCTAAAATTATTGGATGGTCTGAGCTGTCCATATGGTTCCAGAGATTTGGATTCTAAAATAAAGATTTAGGTTTTTAAAAAGTGAAAGTCCAGGATCAGATGGATTTCAAGGTGGATTTTATCAAACATTTAAAAAAGAGCTGGGGCACCTGGGTGGTTCAGTCGGTTAAGCTTCCGACTTCAGCTCAGGTCATGATCTCACAGTCTGTGAGTTTGAGCCCTATGTTGGGCTCTGTGCTGACGGCTCAGAACCTGGAGCTCAGATTCTGTGTCTCCCTCCCTCTCTGCCCCTTTTCTGCTCATATTTTGTCTCTCTCTCTCTCTCTCTCTCTCTCTCAAATAATAAATAAACATTAAAAAATAATAAATAAAGAAGAGTTAATGGAATAATTAAATAAAGAAAGAAGAGGAAGGGGAGCTTACAAAGACATTCTATGAAGCCAGCATTACCCTGATACCAAAACCAGACAAAGACACCACACAAAAAAAGAAAATGATAACCCAATATCCCTGATGAACACAAATACAAAAATTCTTAACAGAATTGCAAACTATTCATTCATAGATTAAAAGGATTACTTACCAGAATCAACGGGGATTTATTCTGAGGATGCAAGGATGGTTCAATATTTGCAAATCAATCAATATGATAAACCATATCAACAAAATGAAGAATAAAAATCATGTGATCATCTTAATAGATGTGAAAGACCATTTGACAAAATTCAACATCTGTTCATGATAAATGTTCTCAACAAAGTGGGTTATAGGGAACATACCTCAACATAATAAATGCCACATATAAAAAAACTCACAGCTAACATCATACTCAATGGTGAAAAACTGAGAGTCTTTCTTATAAGATTAGGAACTCTTGCTACCCTTATTCAACATTGTACTGGAAGTCCTATCCACGGCAATCAGAAAAGGAAAAAAAATAAGAGGAACCCATATTGGAAAGGAGGAAGTTAAGCTGTCACTACTTGCTGATGGCACAATACTGTACACAGAAGATCTTAAATCCTCCACCAAAAAACTATTAGATGAAATAAATAAATAAATGGTAAATTTGCAGGATACAAAATTAACCCCCCAGAAATCAAGACTATTTCTATACACTAATGAAGTAGCGTCAATAGGAGAAATTAAGAAAACAAATCCATTTAGAATTGCACCAAAAAGAATAAAATACCTGGGAATAAACTTAACCAAGACAGTGGAAACTGTCTGAAAACTGTGAAACATTGATGAAAGAATGGGAAGAATTAATATTGTTAAAATGTCCATATTATCCCAAACAGTCTACATTTTTGATGCAATTACTATGAGACTACCAACAACATTTCACATATAGAAGAAATAATACCAGAATGTGTATAGGACCCAGAAGACCCCAAGTAGCCAAAGGCAACATGAGAAATATCAACAAAACTGGAGGCATCGCAATCCCAGATTTCAAGATATGCAACAAAGCTAGAGTAATGAAAATAGTAAAGTGCAAGCACAAAAATAGATACATATCATCAATGACACAGAATGGAGTTCAGAAATAAACTTGTACTTATATAGTCAATATATCTATGAGAAAGAAGGCAAGAATATATAATGGGAAAAAGTCTCTTCAACAAATGGAGCTGGGAAAACTAGACAGCTGCATGCTGCTGAAGCATGAGAGTGGACCACTTACTTACAACAGACACAAAAATAAACTCAAAATGGATTAAAGATTTAAATGTGACACTGAAACCATAAAATTCCTGGAAGAAAGCATAAGTAGTGATTTCTTTGAGATCAGCCACAGAAATATTTTCCTTGCATGTCTCCTGAAGCAAGGGAAACACAAGTAAAATTAAACTATTGGGACTACACCAAAATAAAAAGCTTCTGCACAGCGAAGGAAACCATTAACAAAACAAAAAGGCAACTACCTGAATGGGAAAGGATACACACAAATTATATACCTGATAAGGGGTTAATATCCAAAATACACAAAGAGCTTATACAACTTAACCCACAAAAGTCCAATTAAAAAATGGGCTGAGGACCTGAATGACATTTTTCGAAAGAAGGCATGCAGACACATGAGAAGATGCTCAACATCACCAGTGATCAGGGAAATGCAAATTAGAACACAATGATACATCACTTTACAGCTGTCAGAATGGCTAAAATAAAATGGTGAGGATGTGGAGAAAAAAAATGCTCTCATACACTGTTGGTGGGAATGCAAATGGGTGCAGCCCCTGTGGAAAGCAGTATGGCTGTTCCTCAAAAAAAAAAATATTACCATATGATCCAGCAGTTCCACTATTGGGTATTCACTCAAAGAAAATGAAAACACTAATTCAAAAAGATATATGCTCCCCTATGTTTATTGCAGCATCATTTACAATAGTGCAGATGTGGAAGCATCAGTAGACAACTGGATAAGATGGTGTGGTATATAGACACAATGGGATATTATGCAGCCATAAAAAATGATGAGATCTTGCCATTTGTGATGACATGGATAGACCTAGAGTCTGTTATGCTAAGTGAGATAAATCAGACTAAGAAAGGTAAATACTGTATGATTTTACTCGTAAGTGAAATCTGAAAACACAAAACAAGTGAATAAATAAACTAAAAGTGGAATGAGACTACGAATACAGAGAACACACTGATGGTTGCCAGAGGGAAGTAGGTGAGAGGACAGGCAAAATAGGTGAATGGGATTGGGAGGTACAGGCTTCCAGTTACGGAGTAAGTCACAGGAACAAAAGACAGCGTTGGGAATATAGTCAGTGATACTATAGTTGTGTTGTATGGTGACAGATGGTAGCTACATCTGTGGCGAACATAGTAGAACAGAGAGAAGGTGCATTATGTTGCACAGCTGAAACTAATGAGTCACTAATGTGACTCAATTTTTTTTTTTTTTAGATTTAGGATTTTGAAACACATTGAAAAGAAAGTTGAAGAGTAGGAAAGTTACCATACTTTCCCCAGGTTTTTATTTCTTTAGTTCTAATCTAATAACGAAGGGCCATGTGACATAGAAAAGTAATTTATAATGTCACAAGGAGGCTGGGGTTTAACGTCTTCCTCTTCCATTTACCAGATGTGTGAGGTTTCGTCAGACATTTTAACTTCTCTGTGAGAGGGGGAATATAATTCTTATTCATTTTGCAGCATTGTTACAAAAGTTGAATGAAATAAAATTTGTGAAAGCATTTTTGTACATGGCAAAATTAATTATTAAGGGAAATAATTCATTTTTACTACACTCAAAAATTAACTTAAAATGTGCTTATCTTTTTTTTTTTTTTTAAATATTTTTATTTATTTCTAGGAGAGAGAGAGAGACAGCATGAGCAGGGAAGGGTCAGAGAGAGAGGGAGATACAGACTCTGAAACAGGCTCCAGGCTCTGAGCTGGCAGTCAGCACAGAGCCCGACGCGGGGCTCGAACCCACGAACCGTGAGATCATGACCTAAGCGAAAGTCGAACGCTTAACCGACTAAGCCACCCAGGCGCCCCTGTGCTTATCTTTTTTTAACTCTATCCATAAGACCTAGAATCTTCGTGCAATGATCCATTGTCATAGTAGTCCCATAATCCACAAATCCACAACCCTATAACCCAGCCAATGCCACAGTATATTTCAATTGCCAGTATAGTTGCTAGGAAGGAATAAACTTGACTGACTGTTGGGTTTGCAATGTGATGGCAAGTTTCACATGACTTTTATGCTTAGACCCGAGTGCTTATTTCAGTGGTTATCCATTTCTTATCAGAACTAAACTAGGGGGAGATTGTATTGTCAGCTATCCCTGGAAGAGTCAGCTTCTGCCCTAGAGTACTTTATTAGAGATTGAATTGATATCTGCTTGAAATTATATGTAAATATATAAATAACATCTAAACACATATATGCAATATTTTTTAAAAAATATTTTTGTTTATTTCTAGGAGAGAGAGAGACAGCGTGAGCAGGGGAAGATCAGAGAGAGAGGGAGATACAGACTCTGGAATAGGCTCCAGGCTCTGAGCTGGCAGTCAGCACAGAGCCCGACGCGGGGCTCGAACCCATGAACCGCGAGATCATGACCTAAGTGAAAGCCGGGCGCTTAACCGACTAAGCCACCCAGGCGCCCCATATATGCAATGTTTATTTTGCTATGTTGGGAAACATTTAAAAGAGACTGAATTGTAGCCATATTTGATGCTAGTCGATCCTTTAACAAACATTTATTGAGTTCAAGGCAATATGCTATGGCATTGAATAAACTGAATAAACTTACCCTCCTGGACTCCACAATTCAAAGAGGGAGGGAGGCATTAAAAAATGGTCACATAATTAATTAATTGCCAACAGAGGTAACTGATGTGGGAAGAGACAGTTCCTAGGAGAGCTTTATGACAGGGGCCCAAAGCTCGTTTGAGTCGAGGGCAGACTTTTCTAAGGGAGTGGCACTCATGAGGAACTCCACAATGGGGACAATACGGGCCCTGGAGGAAGGGAGTGACATGTTTGATCTGGTAGAGGCTTTTAAAAGGTGCCTTTGGCAGGTGTGAGGAGGGAAGGTTGCAGCAGGTAGAGTATGTGGCAGGGAGAAAAAATGAAGGGGTGTATTGCAATAGTGCTACAGGTGTGGTGCTTTAGGTTTTGCTTTGCACTGCGTTTTGCAAACCATTGTTCATCTTAATTCAATTTCATCAAAGTTATGGTCCAAAAGTTCTCATTGGGATGCCCCCTATCTTCTTTCCCAGGCTTTTGAGGCCTTGGTTTCAAAGGCTCTCCCATTCATCCACATCGAAAATACATTTTGTTTGTTTTAGCCATAAGCTTATTATGTGTGGTATAAGGTAACTTTCCTAATTTCCTTAATACTATGAAAGGACTATGTGGGGTTTTTTTGTTTGTTTTGTCATGCAATAAAGAAAGAAAAATTGTAGTGGTGAAGATTATAGCAAATATGGTAAATAGGCCATTTTTCTTGAATTCAAGAGAACTATTCCTCTACAAAAATGTTCGATGAGGGGGGCTTGGGTGGCTCAGTCGGTTAAGCGACCGACTTCGGCTCAGGTCATGATCTCATGGTTCTTGAGTTTGAGCCCCACGTCGGGCTCTGTGCTGACAGCCAGCTCAGAGCCTGGAGCCCGTTTTGGATTCTGTGTCTCCCTGTCTCTCTGCCCTTCCCCTGCTCATGTTCTGTCTCTCTTTCCTTCAAAAATAAACAAACATTAAAAAAAATTTTTTTAATTGTTTTATTTATTTCTGAGAGAGAGACAGCGTCAGCAGGGGAGGGTCAGAGAGAGGGGAAGACACAGAATCTGAAACAGGCTCCAGGTTCTGAGCTAGCTGTCAGCACAGAGCCCGACTCAGGGCTCGAACCCACGAACCGTGAGATCATGACCTGAGCTGAAGTCGGACCCTTAACCGACTGAGCCACCCAGGTGCCCCTAAAAAGTTTTTTTAAGTGCTAGATGAGCTAAACGTCATTGAACTGAGAATAGTTTTTCTCTTAGCAAATTTCTTTGCAGCTTGTGGCTTTTACAAGAGTTTGGAGTTATCAGAATTTTAACTTCCTAATTTATAATGTTGTATTTTGACTATCACTTTAACATGGGAAAGCCTCCCAGATCCTTATTTCCTTACACCAAAAAAATTAAGATCCTCTGATCTTTTATGACCCAACTCCACGTTACTTAGTTGAGCCCCCAAATTCCTTTAATAACCCTGACCTTCTGGTAGAGATTCATGGACATAGAGCTTCTAAACTTGAGAATAGTTTTCTTTAACTGCTCGGACTTGAGGTTATATGTAATGTCTCAAGCTGTTTGAAACGGGAGTTTAAAGCCTTATACTCAAAGTGTGGTGCATGGGCTGGCAATGTCAACATCACTTGAGAGTTTGTGTGAAGTGCAAATTCCACTCCAACCTCCTCCCTTTGCATTCCAGCAAGAGCCCCAGGTGATTTCTCTGCTTGGTTCAGTCCTCCACCCACTGCGATCTGATCTTCCCCTCTTTCTCTTCTTGTCATCCTACTAAATATTGTTACTGGGGCACCAGTGACTTTTTATCCAATGCACAGCATTTGAAACTGATGTGTGTTTGAACAAGACTTTAAAATGAAGAGCCCCTGCTTCCTCTCCGTGCTTGTTTACACCAGTTGAGAAAGAGCATGTTCATTGTTAGTTGATGCCAGCGGCACCGTCTTTCATTCTAGTAGGATCATGTGACCAGATAGAATCTTGCTCAGTCTTGACTTTCTGCTCAAAACGCTCTTCTGACTTTGCTTCTGTCTCTGACTGTTCTGTCTCTGTCTTCTTGAGCTTATCTTTCTTCTCGCCATTAAATGTTGGTATTTCTGTCCTACGCTCTCTCTCTTCTCACTTTACACTCATGCCTCTCTTGGCAATGTATATTCAAATATTCATTAAGCCCTACGCTGGTGCCAAGCATTCTGCTGGGCACTTGAGATGCAGACGTGCATAATACACCTTCCTACCTCAGGAAGGCAGACAAGGAAACAGACAATTGCTCTTGAGTATATGTGTGATGCAAACAGTGTATCCTCTGGGACCACAAAGATCAGATTTTGTGGGGGGGTCTGACAAGGCATTCTACAGGAAATGTTTAGATTGCTCTAGATTTTATACTCAATGAATTGTAATAACAATGACAAAAGGTGGCTCCTACAAATTCTATTTTTCATTATCTGTATCAGTCAGGATCGGCTATGCAATAATGTGTAACAAAAGTAATCTTAAAATAGTAGTGGTTTAAAAATAGCAAAGGTCAATTTCTCACTCATGCTGGATGTCCTTTGTGAATGACATGGGGGCTATGCTCATTCAGAGACTAAAGTGATGAACCAGCCATCATCATGCACCTGTGTAGTTATTGTACCAAAGAGAAAGAAAAAGAGCACTGGATATTTTTTTCAAAGATTCTTTTTTTTAATAATACAGTATTATTAACTATAATCACCATGCTGTACACTAGATTCCCAGAACTTAGTCACCTTATAACTGAAAACTTGTGCCCTTTGAGCACAACATCAGAAATGTCCAGAGACAGAGAATGAGGCCAGAGAATGTAACCCAAGCATGTGTCTTAGTGAATGTGAGAGACTTCAAAATATTTGATGAACAGCGCTAATGACTGTTACCCTTATCTCAATGAGGGGTCTCTTCATATACACAGTAATTCAAGCCATAAACTTTGAAGTGACCTCTGACTTTTTCCCTGATGTACCCACAATTTTGCCTCTTCCAAAAGTTACCTTAGTCTTCAACTGCTTTTGCCTTGGTTCAGGCTTTCCTCTTTTCTCACTTGGACTTGATCCCTTTCCATCACCACGCTGCTGCCAGAGTGATCATTCTAATGTGCCATTCTTTTTAAGATCCTTCAAAAGTTCTTCATCACAAGAACAAATCCAAGCCTTTAACAAGAACTCCTCTTCACAGTCTGGCTTCTTCTCTCTCTTTAGCCTTCCCTGCTAGTCATGTTTAGTCACTTGCTGCTCGGCTTTGCTTATCTTTCCCCCTTTGCTCCAACTAGAAAATTCTCCATTCCCTATTACCTCACCTCCTGCTCCCCACAAATGCTTTGCTCAAACCTAGACAATGCTTAATTATCTTTTAAGATTTATATGGAGGACCATTTCCCCCTAGGAAACTTTTCCTGACTTTCTTTTTTTTAATTTTTTTTTAATGTTTTATTTATTTCTGAGAGAGAGAGACAGCATGAGCAGGGGAGAGTCAGAGAGAGAGGGAGACACAGAATCCGAAACAGGCTCCAGGCTCTGAACTGTCAGCACAGAGCCTGACGCGGGGCTTGATCCCACAAACCGTGAGATTATGGCCTGAGCCAAAGTGAGACGTTCAACCAACTGAACGACCCAGGCACCCCTTTCCTGACTTTCTCAAATGGAATGACAGCTACCTCTCTACTTTCTGTCATCAGATTGCCTTGTGTTTACCATTCTCCAAGCACTTGTATCATGGTTTGTGTTTTTAGACTACATGCCTGTTTCCTTCAACTAATCTATAAACGTCTTGATGATAGGAAGCTTTTACGAAATGCTGTGTTTTCAGCAAAGAGTAAATAGAATGTTCCTGGCACATAGAAAAATACCAAGTGAATGTATTACCACGTGGCTAGAGATGTAAAGATGAGGCATTACTTGGAGACTCCCATCGTAGGAAGATAATTGTCTACATGCATAAGATGGTTGATTCTTTTTAAAACCTGTAGACTTTGTCCAAAGTAAGAAGTGTGTGTGGGTGTGTGTGTGTGTGTGTGTGTGTGTGTGTGTGTGTGTTAAGTCCTGACTCCATTCTTGGCAACATTAAATAACTCTTGAAAACTTCAGTTTCCTCCTCTCTCTGTCATTCTGTAGAGTTAATTATGGCATCTATGTCACAAAATTGTTGGAAGGCTAACTCAGTAGATGCCTATAGTGAAGATCCTTAGCAAGGTGCCTGTGTTCATTTCCTATCGCTGCTGTAACACTTTGATTACTTGGTACAACAGAGGAGTTACAGAGGGCAGAAGTCGAAATAGGTCTCACTGGGCTAAAATGAAGGTGTTGACAGTACTGTATTCCTTCTGGAGGCTCTAGGGGATGGTCTGTTTTCTGTCTTTCCCAGCTTCTGGAGTCTTCATATATTCCTTGACTTGTGGCCGGCCTCTTTCCATCTTCAAAATGAGCAATGGTCCATTAAGTCCTTCTCACACTGCATGACTCTGATACACACAATCTCTCACCTCCCTCTTCTGCTTATAAAAACCCTGTGACTGTCTTGGGTTCATGTGAATAATAGAGGGTAATTTCCCCATCTTAAATTCCATGACTAACTCACATTGGCAGCATCTTGTTCGCCATTTAAGGTGTGTATGGTAGTATTTTCACAGGTTCTGGGATGTAGGAGGTGAATGTCTCTGGGGGAACGTTAATTTTGCCTACCACAGTGCTTGATACGTTCATTATAAGTGACCAGTGAAGTTTGGCTATTATTACTGGAGTTACAGACTTTTCCTTAAAGGTTGTTATTTTTTAATTTTTTAATGTTTTATTTATTTTTGAAAGAGAGACAGAGTGTGAGTAGGGAGGGGCAGAGAGAGAGAGGGCGACACAGATTCCAAAGGAGGCTTCAGGCACTGAGCTGTCAGCACAGAGCCCAACGCAGTGCTTGAACCCACAAACCATGAGCTCATGACCTGAGCCTAAGTCAGCCGCTTAACCGACTGAGCCACTCAAGTGCCCCTCCTTAAACATTGTTAATTCAACAGAGCTGTGTTCCAGAGCTGAAACACTTTTGATCCAAACAACCTTGACTTGTGTGGCCTTGTATTATTAACTGGGCGTGAAAGAGCCACATTTCTTTTTACTCCAAAAGTAGGTTAAGTGATTCACTTTTGAAAATTACCTTAGCCATTTGGTTATGTGCGGTGCACTTAGAGAAAACGGAAATTGATATTTATTTGAAAGTGCCTACATAGCCTTAAGGAAGGCAGTTTTACTTTCATTACTGTCATTGTGTAGTAATGACTAACAGTTATTGAGGACTTACTATGTGCCAAGAACTTTTCCAGTGTGTGTGTATATATATATAGAGAGAGAGAAAGAGAGAGACTAATTTGATCTTAATGGCCAGTCCCATGAGGGGAATTTTATTTTCCTTATTTAATGGCATTTGAGAGTTTTCCCAAAGTTACAAGTTTAGTGAGCACCAGAGATGATTTTTAAACCCACATGGTCAGGCTTATAGAAGCTGTACTTTTAACCATGACATTGTAAAAATAAGAATGTAGAAAATAATAGGCCAAAATTGGAAGAATGAACCCTCCATTTTGGGCTAATCATGCTCAGCATTTTTATAGCTCATCATGGTGTAGCCTGAGGGTATTTAGTCTTACCGAGTTCTAAGTTTTGTACGCACTTAAAAATGACCAACTGTGAATTGAGAGGTGGTTGGTTTCCAGAGATGCTTGAAAAGAAATTGTTTAATGAGTTCAGGCTTTTAAACACAGGTCCTTGGGTTTATTCTCTCTCCTTCTCTGTTGGTTGGTTCATCTGTCTATCTCTTAAAAATATGCTTTAGGAACATTAACTACAGCTACTACCATATATCATGTATTACCTATGCCTTTCTATCTATTCTGCTAGCTTGCTTTGATATGTAGAATTTAAGAGCAAGGAAGCTGAAATTTTTTAGAGAGTTGTTATCTAAGTCAGTGTTTCCTAAGAAAGTCAGTTTCAGAAGACTTCTTTTTTTTTTTTTTAAGTGATTCATTTAGGTCACTTTTTAAATATATATAATTTATTGTCAAAATGGCTAACATACAGTGTGTAAAATGTGCTCTTGGTTTTTGGGGTAGATTCCCGTGGTTTGTCGCTTCCATACGACACCAGTGTTCATCCCCAGAGAGTGCCCTCCTCAATGCCCATCACCCATTTTCCCCTCTCTCCCACCCCCCATCCACCCTCAGTTTGTTCTCTGTACTTAAGAGTCTCTTATGGTTTGCCTCCCAAAGCAGATGTTATTAACACTTTCACCACTGTGGTTTGATGAAAAAGATAAAGAAAGATTATTAATTTGGCTAATCATTGCAAACATAATGTTAAGACCAGCTGTTGAAATGGAAAGCAACTCCTTTTAAGTGGATTACTCAGGGATATAACTGTGAGGAGTTGGCATTTGCTAAATGAATGTTGACAGAGCTGGCTGCTGACTCAGAGGGTTAGCATGCTAAGTCAGCTTTATGGACTTTAAAAGTTCATCATGGCCACATTAATGGAATTAACATGTTATTGTGAAAAGTCCATTTATGCCAAAATAAGTAACGGTGAGAGCAACCAATAAATGGATGAAAGTAAAATTATATCTAATTGATTCATAATTTTTTCTATATGGTTGAGACCCATTTTATATAGTCATCAAGTCTATCACATACATTTATTTTGATCTAAATCACTTTGAAAATAAAAAAACAATTACATAAAGTCTTTCATTTTACTTTCTGCACTTAATATTTACTCCTCATCCTGCAGACAGTTTGGAGAGTATGTTACCTGCCCCACGTGGTCACGATTGAGTTTTTATGCTCCAACGTTTTATTTAGAATCCTTTGGCAGATGAAATTGTTGACCTTAGTTGGCTAGAAAACAGCTGCTTTTCTATTTTGATTTGTAGTTAATGTTTTCCAAGTGTCAAGCACATGTAGAGAAATTTTTTCCATAGACTGATATTAAACATTTTATTTATATTTCTTTTATTTTTAATGGTCCGTGGACTGTTTGGAAAAGTGAGAGCCAATTAGAGCATTCAGTGTAAATTCCTTTAGAAAAAAAATCTCCCTTGGGTATTTCTATAATGAATCAATATCACATTTGTTTATTTTAGTGACATACTCAATTGCAGTGCTATATTCTGGAAACAATCTGTTGTCTATTTTTACTAAGTTAAAAATACATGATCTCTTTCAAAGTTTTCAGGAGTGTCTGCCTAAATCCAAAGCGAAGTGATTTTCAGTAATCTTAGATTTGACTATTTTGTCAATGAATGAATACCTTGAGAAAGGATGAATTGATAAAATTAGTTTTAATGACTACATCTTATAATATTTACAGTTTCTGGTCAAAGATGAAGATAATTTAGTTCCTTCTCTTAGTTTTTCTAGAATTAGAGTTTAGTTTTGGGGGGGTTTCTTATCTAGCCTTGGTAAATATATGAGTTCTATTATTTTTGTTTATTTGTAATACACAGGTCACTGAAACTTAGTGGAAATGTAGAGAAATATAAGGCTGAACTAAAGCAGGCACTATTGTCCTTTGGTGGCAGATACAGAGATGTGAAGGGCATGTGTCCTGGGTACTAAGTAGCATAAAATGGTGGATGAAATTGAGAAACCAAGAAAGCCAGAAGGAAACACTGAGATTCACCACATTTCATTTATTTGTTGTGAGTCTCAGGTGAGGTGGAATTGCCCTGAATTCTTTGGGCACTGGGAACCCTAGATGGGAGACCCAGTTTCTATGCCTGAAGCTTTTGAGAAAGCAGTGGTTTCTTCACAGGATTAGGTCATTTGTGGTAGAAGAGAAACTCTCTTGGTTGTTCCAATGAAGTGGGTAGCTTTGCAAGGCACCATCTGCCTCTTTGGGTTTGCCTGGATAGAATGAGACTTAGACAAGTAGTTCTAGAGTTTTCTCAATATGCTTTTAAAAATAAACATGTCTAGTTATATATCAAAATATCTGTGCTTTTTTTTTTTCTTTCAGGAACATTAAAGAAAACCTATTTTAAATCAAATGGGAGTGAACCTTTGGTCACCGATGGTGAAGTCCAGGTGTCTGATATTGTTCTTACAAATACAGTTTGCAACAAGAGCAGTGTGATATCTGCTACACATCCCAACCAGCACATTCCAGCCCGGACCACGGATGCTTCTCTCCCAGGGGACCAAACTCACAGGAACACAAGTAAGTCTGTAGGTGCTGAATACCCGTCCACCCACAGGCGGATTTTAAGCATGGCAACCAATGTTTTTAATTTACAACAACGAACTGGTCACAGAGACAGAGTTGCACACACTTACCCAGCACACCTAACTGGGAATTCTCTTTCTAAACATGAAATGCCATCAGCTCAGCCATCCAGATAGGGATAAGGTAGGAAATGAAAATGTATCAACGTCATTCAACATTTCTGAGGCACTCTGCTTTCCCCGATACAATGGTATTGATTTTATGGTGTCTCCTCTCTGAAAGTTTGTGCTTCTGTTTTGAAGTTACTTGTTTTTTTTATTTTTTTTTATTTTTAAATATTTTTATTTTATTTGTAGGAGAGAGGGAGAGAGATAGACAGTGTGAGCAGGGGAGGGTCAGAGAGAGAGGGAGTCACAGACTGAAACAGGCTCCAGGCTCTGAGCTGACAGTCAGCACAGAGACCGACGCAGGGCTCGAACCCACGAACCGCGAGATCATGACCCAAGCGAAAGTCGAACGCTTAACCGACTAAGCCACCCAGGCGCCCCTGAAGTTACTTGTTTTGAGATAGTTAAAAGAGTGAGTAAGTAAGTGAAGTTACTTATTTTGTTATTGGTGCCTTGCAGGAAGTTCTGTGATAGAATGTCAATGATTTAATGGGAACTATCCATCCCCTATTTGCTTCTGAGGTGCTTGTGTGGTCTTTTTTCTTTACTTCCCTCTTCTCCTTCCTTTATTGGCTGTGCAATTTCTTTTACATGTTGGTGACTGACAGTCGCACATTAAGGAAAATAAGTGGTGTGTATGAAACTCTGCTTGAGGACAAACGTCAGCTATTCCAGAACAAAAGTGGGGACAGAGAGGGGACAGAAAGTGTGGAGATGGGACCAGTTGCACAGTGGCAGACAGTCTGCTCTGGAATGCGATTTTCTTCTTCAAAACGTCCCTCAAATTTTTAATAAAGTCACTAAGTTTCCAGAATGCTGGTGGGTGTGGAGTTGGGGGGAAGTGCCCCAGAGCCTTAGCTCTGATCCAGTCCGCACTGGCAAACAGAATCGGAGCCCAGTCACTGTAGGAACTTGCTCTGCGGTTGTCTTAATTCTTATTTTCTACTTCCTAAATCACAAAGTGATTGAAAAGTATACAAAACCCATCCATCCAGGGTCATTCTCTTGTTTGTTCCTCCCTCTTTCTTTTCTTTTCTTTTTTTTTTTTAAATGATTTATTAATTTCTAGGAGAGAGGAAGACAACGTGAACAGGGAGGGTCAGAGAGAGAGGGAGTCACAGACTGAAACAGGCTCCAGGCTCCAAGCTGGCAGTCAGCACAGAGCCCGACGCAGGGCTCGAACCCACAAACCGCGAGATCATGACCTAAGCGAAAGTCAGACGCTTAACCGACTAAGCCACCCAGGTGCCCCTGTTCCTCCCTCTTTCATGAAAACCCACAAAGGAAAGTCACATCCTAGGTCTAGGACATGAATGTATTGATTTTCATTCTGAACCACGAAGGGAAGGATTAAGCTAACTTTTAGCGATCATGGTATATATTTGCCAGTGTCTGAAGAAAAGCAGGGTTATTTTATTGCTGTAGACCCAAAGAGACAGGCTGTTTGGATTCTGTCGTTTCACACAGCACCTACGTTTTAACTGTTTCTTATGCTTGGTGTTCGCCAGTGATTAATACAGAATTGTGTTTATTACCTGACGGTAATAACTGCAAACCCAAATTACGCCAAGCAAAATTTGGTTTCATCATGAGTTTGATTTTGAGGTTTTTAATGTTTTTGTCATGTTTTAAGCACTTCATTTTTCTTAAGGACAATGTTTTTCATCAGAGGCGCAGAGGTAATTTAAGCAAAAACTCAGTCCCATTAACGTGTTTGCAGTTATAGCAATTGTTTTCTTTTGCCAAGTGGATTTTTCTCTTTTGAAAGTTTTGTTACTTGTTAAGATTCAAGTAGAGGTGGCAAACACATACTGTGAAGAGTAAAGAAGCATATGGTACTTGTTCCTCAGTTTGGAAGCTTGATGGAAGTCTGTTTGACTCGTTTTCTCTTCCTCTGACTCAAACATTGCACGAGGCTAGGAATATAATTTGACATGTAAAAGAAATCCAGGTGAAATTAGAACAGTTAAATGGAGAAAGGTCAACACCTTTGAATATATGTCATTCTGTGTTGTTCATGTACTTGACAGTTAGCACTGAGCTCTACTGCTAACCACATAGACCTTCAATATATTGTCTATATTAACTAAAATTATTCATTGCAAAGGATCTGATAGTTTTTCATACATTTCAGTAATATTGCTAGCCTGTGATTGTATAGCTTTTGGTAGTTTTTAGGGCATATTTAAATATTTTTCTCCTTATATAGAATTAACTGATGATGTATGCAGGCAGTACATACCATTTCAAGTTATGGAGTCAAGGCTCAGTTGACATAGCCGGAATCACTTGTCTAGTAAGTGATAGGCATGAAATTGAGATTCAGATCCTGGGATGTGTAGACCAGTGCTCTTTCAAGTTTTTCATGATTCTTTATTTAATTTTATTGGTTTCTGTGTAGGAGCAGAGGAAATTTTTAGCTCCAGGAGAATAGTCTGTTTTCTTTTTGCTGCTGTATAGCCAGTGCACTATAAAATATTTATTGAATGAATAAGTAAACAAACTGCAGTCATTTCAAAATTTTAATATCTGATTTATCACTTTTCATTAATAATGTCTAATCACACTTCTGCACTTGGTATTTATTTAATCGGTTTTACTTAAAGCATCATTTAGTGCCTTGTAACAGGACTAACACCTAGGAGAGAATTTGCTTTTGTCCCTTTTAAAAAGTTATTCTCTAATTAAAATGTATTTTACATTCCTGGTATATATAAAAGTTATTTAAGTCCACTTCAGTACAAAAATACAGTGGCCAGACATTCTGGTCTATCCAAATACCCTGGGTAGGAAACCAAGGAGCGAACTCCTGGCAAAAGGTACCAGGAAATAGCCTCTCAGACATTTCTCCCTGGGGGTCCTTAATATCAGGCCAAAGCACAGAATACTGCAGTTTGTAAAGCCTTAATCAGAATACTCCCTGTATTACACTGTGTAGGAGAGCTTTGTAAATGTAAAATAGGTTTTATGTGACATCTCTTACTTCTGGACTTTCATTAGCTGAGTTTTGAAACCCAGCTGTGATATGCAAAGGGGAAAGGTTCATAGTGAGCTTGCACATTATATTTTAGCAAAGGATTTTTCTAGGTTACCTTTTGTATTTTCACTTTTTCTCCTTATATATGTGCCAAATATTTAAGCATAAACTGAATTTTAAGGAAAGAAAAAAGAAACCTCTTTGACCAGCCGAGAGCATTTGGGTTAAAAATAATATGGTAGACAATGGAATAGCCTGGAAACTCTGATCAGGAATTAAAGTGACAAAAGAGTGGGGTAATGTGCTAAAAGCTTAAAGTGTTCCATTTTTTCATCTTGTTTGATAACCAGATCCCTAATCCCTGTATCAGATGAAAATGCATCATACCTCTCATTCACTTTATTAATAAAAAGAAGACTTTTTGGGATATGATCCACCTACTGAAACATTCACCTTCTAATAAGTAAAATACAAGATTTTAAGAATGATTCACAGAATTGTGCAACCACAACTATCTGATTTTAGACCACTTTCATCAATGCAAAAAGAAATGTTGGGTCACCAGGGTGACTTACTTGGTTGGCATCTGACTTTGGCTCAGGTAATGAACTCACTGTCTGTGAGTTGGAGCTCTGTGTCAGGCTCTGTGCTGACAGCTCAGAGCCTGGAGTCTGCTTCAGATTCTGGGTCTCCCTCTTTCTCTGCCCCTCCCCTCGTGTGTGTGTGTGCGCGCGCACGTGCTCGCGCGCGCGCTCTCTCTCTCTCAAAAATGGATGGACATTAAAAAAATTATATAACAAAAGAAATGTTGTATCCATTATTCCTCATTTCCCCATTACCCCATCCTGTGTCCAAAATTCTTATAGTTTCTTCCTCTAAGGATTTGCCGATTCTGAACATTTCATATACAGAGCATTAGATAATTATGTGGCTGTGTGACTGGCTCCTCATATCTTTCTTGGATATGTGCACAGTCTTGGCCTTCTAGGTCCCAGAGACTATATCAGAGCCTTTCAAAGGCCCCTTTGTCTCTCTTATTCTCCAGTTTTTCCTTTTAAGTGGTTAGGGTCAACCTCTTATTTCCAACGGGCATCTTTGCCTGACATAGCTGTGATGTTAAGCAATCACCACACATTGTTTTTGACAAGTGCCCTGGGGATAGGGCTGTTTGCATATAGAAAGTTCTGAGTCAGAAACAACAACAACAAAAAGTTCTGAGTTGGGTCAAGTAAGGACAAGCTCTGAGAATGGATTCTTTCCAGGGATCTTCCAGACACGTTGAATGATGACAGTTTTCTGGGGATGGCTTTTTGGATAGCTTCAAACCCATTCTTTCCTCTCCATTGCCTCCTCAGTTGTAGGTTTTTACAATAAGTGCAAAGCCACTGGTTTTCAAGGTTACCGCAGAACTGAGGAGATGGTGATGGAAGTAGGGGAAGGTAAAATGCTACAAAGCTCATAGTTCTCACTGTGATTCAGTCATTTTTCTTGAATAAATATGTTCCTCTCATTGATGCCAGATTTTGGTTAAATTTCAAAGTTTTGAAAAATTTGATTTTGATCATTTTTTCCCCAGTATTTTCACTGCTTTCACGTAGGAGCATATTTGTGGTGGATCTTAGTATGCTGTTCTGAAATTGCTTCCTACCCCTCAATCATTTTTACCTTCCTTATCCACTCTTGTGCTTTTCTTTCATTTCTTCCAATATTGGGAGATTATTTTCCTCTTTTTATAATGCATAACTATGCTCATATTATACATATTATGCTTAAACGGAAGTCTTTTCTTTTTTCTTTTTCTTTTTTTGCATAAATCTCTTCATTCCCACTCCTTGCTTTTGCATTACCCCCAATCTGCCCATAATTAACCCCTGTTAACTACTGAGTGTATATGATTTAAAGTTTTCCCCATGCTAATATAGTCATATACAAACATATATGCACATACCTGTATATAGAATAGCATATGTGTATAGGTTCTTTTACCATTGTTTTTCAAAAAATGGACCACATTTATTATATAAAATGTTTTCCTGATTCAAGAATACTTTGAGTAAATGTCCCCAAGACAACAATTCAGCTTTAATTCAGTATTACAGTGACTGAATAGCATTCTGTATTGTCATTATGCCATAATTTATTCAACAATTCTCCTAACAATGGACATTTAGCTTATATTTACTTTTTTTTCTTCAATGAACTACATAGAATCTTTCTTCTGAAGATAAAATGACTTGGATTGTAACAGTGGAGCTGTCTAAAAAGCAGAGATTTATTAGCACTGATAATTTTTTTTTTTTTAATTTCTAGGAGAGAGAGAGAGAGCGAGCGTGAGCAGGGGAGGGTCAGAGAGAGAGGGAGTCACAGACTGAAACAGGCTCCAGGCTCTGAGCTGGCAGTCAGCACAGAGCCCGACGCGGGGCCGAACCCACGAACCGCGAGATCATGACCTAAGCGAAAGTCGGACGCTTAACCGACTAAGCCACCCAGGCGCCCCATAGCACTGATAATTTTGTACCAAAAGGGCACTAACCACATGCTCAAAATTTGTTGAGTGTAGACAGCTTATATACCAATCAAAAACCCTAAGGTTATCCTTTCTTCCTGGTTTTCTGTTTGTAACATAGTATTTCTATTAGCTTGGAAGTAAGTTCTGCAAGAATATGAAGCTAAGAGGATCTGAGAGCATGTTTTGAAGTTTTACCCTGATTACTATTCATCAGGCAACTATCCAAGGGGGTACTTGGGGAAAGGGAGTCTAGGTAGACATCTGAAATCATGTAAAGTCCCTTCTTTTTTCCTGTCATTTTCTAGAACCCTGCATGTCTTTATTATATTTTTCAAAAGTCAGTTCCTCTGTTCTCAGAGTAAGTTACACACATCTGTAATTTCTGACTGTGGATTATTGTGCTGTTTGGAGTGGAAATCTGTGCTTGCCTGTTCTTATGTGTGTGAAGGCGGATGGGCGAATGGATTAAATGCATCTGAAAATTGTGTCCTTAGCATTCCTCTGTTGTTGTTGGGTAGTACTTCTCCATCCAGGGTCTGAGAGACCTCAGATATATTCTGAGGATCCAAGAATTCTCTGTAACAATTTCTTAAATATGTGCTTTCATTTCAATGACAATATAAAATAGCTAATATAAGCCTGATCTCGATAACCTGGATAACCATCTTGTAACAAGTACTTGTATGGAATTTTGGTGCCTGTATTTGAGTTTCTATTTATGATTTATGTTGCTGCTAAACTGCATTGCTTAGACATTTGCCAGGCATCAAGAAAGGAACAGAGGCAGACTTGATAGATATTCTTCACAATTGTAGAATTACAGTGTGTACCGGCTTCTTGTGCAAAGGGCACCTTCAGGGCAATTCAGATAGAGAAAAATGGTGACTCTCTTGCTCAGCTGGGATACATTGTAGTATTAAGTTTCCTAAAGAGAGAAGAATTTGTGCCTCTGCACCAAACTTTTCATAGAATAATGTTAATATTATTAATTGATGTAATTAACTTAGCTTTCATTATTTTGTAGTTTTGTTTCAATTTAATTTATACATATTCATTTCATAGTTGTGTTAGATCTAGAGGCATAAACTGGTTTATATCTAATTATATATATATACTTGCATCACTTTCTTCCTGTAAAAATGCCTGTACAATTTTCGGCTTGCAAAATACTGCTTTAGGGTGACAGAATTCCAGCTGTTTGTGTCACATCCCCAGAAAAAGTAGTGATCCTCTAGGGAAGAGCTTCTTAATTTTTTTTTGTGCCCAGGATTCCTTGGGCGATTTGGTGAGGTCTCTGGGTACCTTCTCGGAGTAATGTTTGGTGCTTAAATTAAATTACACAGAATCACAAAGGAAGGCAATTTTATTAAAATTCAGTTATCAAATATTAGAAATACAAGTTCATGATATAGTAATTCATGTGCGTATTAACACATTTAATAATGGTATCTAGCTGTAGGTCAATAACTATAATTTTATAACAGGGATGAGCATAAATAATAATTTGAAATGTCTATAATAATTTCATGTCGATATGAAAATACCACATAGAATTTTTAATTTGTATTTTTACATTTGTCACCTGCATTGGTAATTTAAGTGTGGTAAATTTCAGTTGGAGGCTAATGGAATTAGAAATACTACTTTTCTCCAATTTAGATTCTTCACAGATAGTAAAAATGCTATGTATGGACACTTTGGGGGTCTTTGAATTATGATTAAGGACACATACTCCAGATGAAAAGAGTATTTTTTTGGTACCTGGGAGAGTTGAAGGCCTATTTAAGCTGCTTCATTAGGAGTTTGCTACTACAAAATTTTCCATAGTCATGACCCTAGACACCATTGCTTATGCTCTCTGCTAACCCCCTGGGTTCAAGTCCAGTTGGTCGCCCTCTGCTGTATAGTAATCTTTTCTTCAGGCTTAAAAAATAGTTATGAGATTCAGACATGGGCTTCTGGCTAGCATCAACATCTTAGCAAGAGCCAGTGAAATATTTAAATAATTGCTGCGTGCTCTTCCAGTTAGCATGGTAGCATTCTAGCAAAGAACTGCACACTTCTTGGGAGAGAGAGAAAGAACATTTAAATGTACCACTGGACTCCCTTTTTTTCTCCCCACTCTTCTTTCTTTTCTCCTCATTTCATCTTTAGATGACTGGGAGGTATTAGGGTCTCTCGCAGAGAGAGCAAATGGAATCACTTGCAGAGGTAGGCTTTTGAAAGGGGTAATGGATTGGTGACTGGTTCACTCTCCTTTGACTACAGTCCCCATCTTCCCTTGTCAAAGATCTGTGGGTAAGATGTCCCAACCTTCTTTCCAAAATGAATCCTGCAACATTCCACAGGTGACGTGTTCCCCCAGAAGGACGTGCCTGTAACACATAACTAAAGCAAGCAAGAGTCGGAGTTAAATGGTCGTGTCAAAGGCCTGTGGGTCAAAATTTTCCTCTCCAGATTTATTATCAGTTTCCTCTTCAGAAAGAACAGCCCTATATCCTTGATCTTTATGAAGAAAAAAAATAGCAAAGTGATAGTGCATTGCAATCACAGCCCCGATATATATATTTAAAGTTAAAAATGATCTTTTAAAAACCAAATTTTCAACCAGATAAAACTTAAAAAAAAAAACCTTGTAAGTTACTCTACTCTCTGGTTCTGAAAGAAAATTGGCATTATGTATATTCTTTTGCCTGAATCATTCAATTTGCTGACTGTCTTGGGTTTTTGGTCTTTGTACAATTCCGTGTTGAAAGCAAAAAAACCATCAGAGGGAATCTGTTTGCTGTTACTTTTGCCTTTGAAGAATATGCCTTTTCACGTACTTATAGTTGAAATGAATATGGTAATGAGTTTGGTAAGCCAAAAGCTTTATAGCAATTTACATTTGATACAAAGCACTCCTTGGCTTTTATTGTTAACATATTTTAGGCTTATATTTCGTTCCTCTGCATCATTGACCTACTAATTACCCAATAATTGTGGTGTTTGAACTGTGATTTGGCTGTGCAGACTATACGGGTGGGTCAAATACAAGTCCTGTCTCCAAGTTGTAGCCACTGTCTAGTAACTGCATCAATACATGAACATATTATTTTCAACCTGAGAAATTCTGTAAGAGACATTCAACGACAGAGAAAAACATGGTCTATTTCAATTCTTTTTATTTTTTTAAAAGAGATTTCTAATTCATACCATTTTTATGTGTAATAAATACAACATTTTTCCAAACAATAAACTTTCATTTATTTATTTAAAAATATTTTTTAAATTTATTTTTGAGAGAGAGAGACAGAGTATGAGTAGGGGAGGGGCAGAGAGAGAGAGAGAGACATAGAATTCGAAGCAGCTCCAGGCTCCCAGCCTTCAGCACAGAGCCTGACATGGGGCTCGAGCTCGTGAACCACAAGATCATGACCCGAGTTGAAGTTGGACGCTTAACCGACTGAGCCACACAGGCACCCCAATAAAGTTTTATTTATAATTATAAAAGTAAATTTTAGTTTAAAGGTTTGACCTGGAATTTTCATTTTTCATGAGATTATACTGTTCCATTATTACATTTAAAGACTTATTTGTAATATAATTATCTTAGATAAATTGAACAAAGCCTGTAGTTTTCAATTTTATGGGAAGGCCAACGTTGCTTTTATACATAGTACTGAGAATTTGATCACCTCAGGAAGTGGGAGGTCTAGAATTATACAATTCCCTCCTTGAAATTTCTTTCCAAAATTTCATTGTTTATTAAGTAGTCATCTTGGAGAGTTTGTTTCTGCTTTGGTTGTATGTTTAGAAATGTGTACTGGACAATGGATATACATTAAGAAACTGATTTATATTAACTCGATGGCTATTAAGCCACAGTATTTTACCATATTATGTATCCTTTAAAGTCAACAGAAAAGTTTAAAATTAATAATATGAGAGGGTTGCCATATATTTTGCATTAAGAAGGACATGGATTTTGGGGGCAAGGGTGGAGTGTTATGGACAGAATGTTTATATCCCTCTAAAATTCATATGTTGAAGCTCTGACACCTAAGATGATGGCATTTGGAGATGAGGACTTCGGGAGGTAATTAGGACTGAAGCAGGTCATCAGGTGGGACCATCGTGATGGGATTAAGTGCCCTTGTAAGAAGAAACAGGGGGAAACTTGCACAAAAAAGAGGTCATGTGAGCACACAGCCAGAAGACGTCCTCTGTAACCCAAGGGGAGAGCTTTGCTGTCACCTTGATCTTAGACTTCCAACTCCAGACTTGTGAGAAAATAAATTCCTGTTCTTT
The DNA here is from genome assembly GCA_017311185.1 of Proteles cristata cristata. NCBI lineage: Eukaryota > Metazoa > Chordata > Mammalia > Carnivora > Hyaenidae > Proteles > Proteles cristata. The sequence goes on along the minus strand of JAESUZ010000393.1, from coordinate 393,751 downwards.
AAGCCACCCAGTCTATGGTATTCTGTTATGGCAGCCTGGGTAGACTAATACAAATCTCACCTATAAAATGCAAAACTATTAATAAAATATCAGCAACCAACTCTATTAACACCTAAAAATATATTGCATCTTAACAAAATAGGCTTTATTGTGGAAATGCAAGGATGGCTTAATATTAGACACTGTATTCTTATGTCTCCTCATTTAATAAATACTGTAGTTTTCTTTTATCGATCATTTCAATTGCTGAAGCAAAAGCATTTGTTAAAATTTGACACAAAAAAGGAAAGAAAATTTCTTTAATCCAGTAAAGAATATCTCTCAAAAACCTGGATGCTTTGACAGTATTTGCAGTTACTAAAGAATCAATATACTCTAAATGTCCACTAGGAGGGTACTGTTAAAAAATATATGGTTTAGCCAAGTAATAGTGTAAGATACATCTGGGAAAATAATGAGGTAGATTGTTACACACTTATATGTAACTTATATGTAAACATATATGTATATAATTTATATATAAAATTTTACATATAAAATTTATGTATATATATATATATATATAAAATGAGATCTAGACTAAATAATGAATCAATAATCAAGGTGCAAAACAATGTATAAAATGTCACCTTTTGTGTGATAAATAGAAAGGGGAAGTTATTTATTTATGTTAAAAAACAAACAGGTAGGATCCACTAGAAACTAATAAAAATGTTTCTTATTGGTGAAGAGAGACAGGAAGAAGGTGACAGAGATGCAAATAAGACACATTCATATGTACCATTCATGTAACTTTGATTTAGAGTCAGGTAAATGACTTACTTAATGAGGAAAAAATTCATTAAAAATGGAAAACAAGGCAACAAATGATCTTACTGTATATCAAGTTAGTGACTTGACCATCTAAAATAAATGAATTATCTTCACTGAACTTAGAATATTTTTGATTGTTCATCCCTAGTAGATGTACTCTAAACACCTAAAGAATTGCAAAGTTTAAACTTCAACAAGTAGTATTGTTTTCCTCCCTATGTTATTGAGGAAAAATTGACCAGCATCATTGCCTATATTTTAAGTGTAAAATGTGATGATTTGATATACATTTGTTATACATACATTTTGACATGGTTGCCAAGATCAAACTAATTAACACATCCATCACTTCATGTAGTTAACTTTGTGTGTGTGTGTGTGCACACACACGCACGTATGCTGAGAACACATCTACTCTCAGCAAATTTCAAGTCTATCTTATAGTATCATTAACTATAGTCACCTTGTTGTACATTAAATCCTCAGAACTTATTCATACTGTAACTGAAAATTTGTACCCTTTGACCTACATCTGTATTTCTTCTCAGCCCCTAGCAATCACTAGTTTATTTTCTGTCTCAGAGAAGTCCTTTTTTTTTTTTTTTTTAAGATTCCGTATATAAATGATACCATACAGTATTTGTCTTTCTCTGGGTTTATCCATGTTGTTGCAATTGACAGGATATCTTTTTATGACCAAATAATATTCCATTACATTTTCTGTATCCATTCATCCATCAGTGGGCATTTATGTTGTTACATGTCTTGGCTATTATAAGTCATGCCGCAGTGAACTGGTGTTTTTCATTTTTTTTATTCAGATAAAAAAAGAAATTGTGCTTTCCCAGAAGTGGAATTTCTGGGTCACATGGTGGTTCTATTTTTATTTATTTATTTGTTTTGTGGACTCTCCACACTTTTTCATAGTGGTTGCACCAATTACATTCCCATCAACACTGTTCAAGGGTTCTCCTTTCTCTACATCGTCATCAACCCTTGTTATCTCTTGTCTTTTCGATAATAGCTATCCTAACAGGTGTGAAGTGATATTTCATTGTGGTTTTGATTTGCGTTTCTTGACAATTAGAGATGTCGAGCATCTTTTCATATATTAGTTGGCAGTTTGTATGTCTTATTTTTTTGTGGAAATTACCTATTTGGGTCCTTTGCCTATTTTAAAATTAAGATTATTTGGGGCGCCTGGGTGGCTTAGTCGGTTAAGCATCCGGCTTTCGCTTAGGTCGTGATCTCGCGGTTTGTGGGTTCGAGCCCCGCGTCGGGCTCTCTGCTGACTGCCAGCTCAGAGCCTGGAGCCTGTTTCAAAGTCTGTGTCTCCTCTCTCTCTGACCCTCCCCTGTTCACACTGTCTCTCTCTCTCCTAGAAATAAATAAAAATATTTTTAAAAAAACTAAGATTATTTGTTTTTTTGCTGCCAAGTTGTGTGAGTTCCTTATATATTTTGAATATTAACCACTTAATGATTTACAAATGCTTTTCCATTTCACAAATTGCGTTTTTAGGTGTTTTTTAGTTTGATGTAGTTCCACTTGTTTACTTAGCTTTTGTTGTCTGTGCTTTTGGTATCTTATCAAAAAAATCATGCCAAGATCAATGTCAGGAAGCTCCCCCCTCCTCTTGTTTTCTTTTAAGAATTTTATGGTTTTAGGTGTTATATTCAAATCTTCAGTCCATTTCAAGTTTCCATTGGGCAGTCTTATTGTTATATTGGGGTTGTTGTTTTGAAATCATGATTTGCACATTACAGGAGAGAGCAAGTAAGTATTTGTATTCATGTTCTCAGGAACCAATATTTTCAACATCAGAGAAAAGAGGTACAGGTACAAAAATAAGTAAAAACCTGTAATCTTAATTTTGAATTGAAAATACCAGTGAAACACAGTATCTTTTCCTTCTTTAAAACTACCTAATAGTTGGGGCGCCTGGGTGGCTCAGTCGGTTAGGCGTCCGACTTTGGCTCAGGTCACGACCTCATTGAGGTTAGTGGGTTTGAACCCCGTGTCGGGCTCTGTGCTGACTGCCAGCTCAGAGCCTGGAGCCTGTTTCGGATTCTGTATCTCCCTCTCTCTCTGACTCTCCCCTGCTCACGCTGTCTCTCTCTCAGAAATAAATAAAACATTAAAAAAAAAACTACATAATAGTTGTCTCTGTTTAACGTAAAGTTTGAAAGAAGTGACAACTCAGGACAATGAACACATTTGGTGCTTAGTTCCTGACAAAATTATTGAAGAATTCTTCTATTAAGTTTATTAACTTTAACAGTTTATATCTTGATGTCCAGCATTCTGATGTCATAATGAAATATGGTTGCTTTTCTCATATGCAGACTAATTTATTCCTTCATTTCAGGAAAAGTTTTCTTTTTAAAAATTTTTTTAAAATGTTTATTTTTGAGAGAAACATGAGCGCAAGAGGGGGAAGGTCAGAGAGAAGGAGACAGAATCCAAAGCAGGCTCCAGGCTCTGAGCTGTCAGCACAGAGCCGGATGCAGGGCCTGACCTCAGGAACTGCGAGATCATGAACTGAGCCGAAGTCAGATGCTTAAATGACTGAGCCATCCAGGCACCCTAGAAAGATTTTTCTTCATAACATTTTCCAGACTTTTCTCTGCCATTTCTGGGTTCTTAGATTCAGAAGGACATTTTTTGTTGACTTGCTATCTTCTTTATATGTGCATCTTCTTAAATGTGCTTATAGTGATTACCTTAAGACTCTTCAATTTTGATTTATTATTTGTAAACATTTTTTAGTGTTAAATTACTATTTTTAGTGTGATAGTCTCAATTTTCTTAATTTTCTTTTATTACAATTTTCTCTTTTGTCTTTGAGCTGTATTTTTTTTTGGCAAACATATATTTTATGTATGTAGGTCTGTATGTATATATATATATATATGTATGTTGGTATGTATGTATGTATGTACGAATTTTTAAGTGTTTATTTTATTTTTTTTTCATTTTTTTAATGTTTATTTATTTTTATTTTTTTACAAATAGTTTATTGTCAAATTAGTTTCCACATAACACCCAGTGCTCATCCCCACAAGTGTCCTCCTCCATGCCCATCCCTCCACCCCCTAAGTGTTTATTTTAATTCCCATTAGTTTACATATAGTGTTGTATTAGTTTCCAGCATACAATATAGTAATGCAATAATTCCGTACATCACTCTGTGTTCATCACGGCAAGTTCCATCCTTAATCCCAATCACCTAACTGACCCAGCACACCCCTCTGGTAATCATAAATTTATTCTTATAATTAAGAGTCTTTTTTTTTTTTGGTTTCTCTATCTCTCTTTTTTCCCTTTGCTCATTTGTTTTATTTCTTAAATTCCATATATAAGGGAAATCATATGGTATTTGTCTTTTTCTCACTGACTTTTTTTTGGTAAGCTTTATACTCTGTAGCCCCATCCATGTCCTTGCAAATGGCAAGATTTCGTTCTTTTTTATAGATGAATAATATTTGAGTGTGTGTGTGTGTGTGTGTGTGTGTGTGTGTGTGTGTGTATCCCATCTTCTTTATCCATTCATCAGTTGAGGGACACTTGGGCTAGTTCCATATCTTAGCTACTATAAATAATGCTGCTATATAAACGTAAGGGTGTATGTATGCTTTTTGAATAGTGTTTTTGTATTCTTTGGGCAAATACCCAGTAGCGTTATTGCTGGGTCATAGGGCAGTTCTATTTTTAACTTTTTGAGGCACTCCATACTGTTTTCCACAGTGGCTGCGCCAGTTTGTTTTCCCAATAACAGTGCACAAGGCTTCCTTTTTCTCCACATCCTCACCAACGCCCGTTGTTTCTTGTGTTGTTGATTTTAGCCATTCTGCAGGTGTGAGGTGATATTTCATTGTAGTTTTGATTAGCATTTCCCTGATAGTAAGTGGTGATGAGCACCTTTTCGTGTATATGTCAGTCATTTGTATGTCTTTTTTGGGGTTGGGGGAGAAATGTCTGTTCATGTCTTCTATTTTTTATTGGATTATTTGAGCTGTTGTTTTCACTCTTAGTGCTTTCTTATCATATATAGCATTTATAAAGATTTTAGGTTTTGTTTGTTTATTTTTGGGTTATATTTTTTATGAGTTTTTAATCAGTCTTCTGTCCTTTTTCCCCATCTCTTCCTTTTGATTCATTGTATGAATAAATTTACAACCATTAAGAACAATGTTGTGGAAGAATACATACTGATATGTGGAAATGTTTAAGATGTGTTAGTGAGTGAATAAGCAGGCTAAATAATATACTTTACATATATACAGAGCATTGTGACTCATTGTAATGTTATGTATATTCATATTATGTTAAATAATAGGCAATATATTAAAAAGACCAGCAAAATAATGTCAAATTAATAAATTTCCTTTCTGCATCCAAGGTACAGAGTTTGAATTTTGTTTTCAAATTTCAAAATATGGGGGATACTCTTATTTTTTTAAGTGTGTTTGAGCAAGCAAAGCAATAAGCCGCAAGGTTCTGATTTTTATAGTAATAAATAAGTACCGTAGTCAGTGCTACTCAATCTCCCAAATTTTTAGGCAATTTAAAGAAGCCGTTAACCAAAGAAGGCTCTTGCACTCCTTTTCAATATGATGAAGGATTTCAAGTATACATAATTTAATAATCACCATTGCTTCTTGCATCCTGCTTCTTCCTTCTGCATTAAATTCTTTGCTTAATTGAAAATACTCCTTGGAAGTTTGCCCAGTGGAAACGATTTCAGTTTTGGTTTACCTTAAAATGTCTTTATTTCCCTCTGAAAATGGCATGATTGTTTAGCTAGATTAGCAATTTTTTCCCTCTCATCAATTTAAGAATTTTATTTCACATTTATCTGGATTCTTCAATGCTATCAGAAACTTTAGTGCCAATTTAAATATTGTTTCCTTATAGGTAACTGGAATTTTGTCTTGGATGCTTAAAATTTTTTAAATAAACTGGTTTTATTACAATGGATATAGATTGGGTATCTATCTATCTATCTATCTATCTACCTACCTACCTATCTATCTACCTATCTATCTGTCTTAGAGAGAGAGAGTTCGAGCAGGGGAGAGGGGCAGAAGGAGAGATTGATAGATAGATAGAGAGGGGGGTGGGAATCTTAAGGAGAGTCTACACCAGCATGGAACCCAATGCAGGACTTGATCCAATGACCCTGAGATCATGACCTGAGCTGAAATAGAGTTGGACACTCAATCAACTGAGCCACCCAGGGGTCCCTGGATTTCTTTTTTTTATATATATATATCTTGTCTAGATGATGCACTTCTTGAATTTGAGCATTCAGATTTCTTCAGTTTGGGAGAGTTCTCAGTTATTCATGCTATGAATATAACCTCCCTCCTGATGTTTCTATTCTATCTTTTTGGAACTCTAATCACACTTAGATTGGACAGTCTCATCCATCATCTATTAATCTTTGTGCTAAGTTCTGATGTATTTTCTCAGATTTGTCTTGAGTTCTTTTTTTTTTTTTTTTAGTTTTAAAATTTATTTCTGAGATAGAGAGAGAGACAGCGTGAGCAGAGGAGGGTCAGAGAGAGAGGGAGACACAGAATCAGAAACAGGCTCCAGGCTCTGAGCTGGCTGTCAGCACAGAGCCCGATGTGGGGTCCGAACCCACTAACCTCAATGAGATCATGACCTGAGCCAAAGTCGGACGCTGAACCGACTGAGCCACCCAGGCACCCCTTGTCTTCTAGTTCTTTAGTTCTCTCTTCAGCAGTATCTAATCTTCTATTTTACCCTATTCACTAAGTTTTAAATTTTAGTGTTGATTTGTATTTTTCATTTCTAGAGGTCTTTTTGTTTTCTTTTCAGATTGTCCAATTTTTTAATTTATAGTTTGTCATTCAAATGACTGCATTTTTATCTTTAGTTGTTTCATTCACACTTATTTAATAGCCTCCATCAATTGTTCGATTGTCTGAAGTTCTCAGAATTTTAATACTGATGCTAGTTATGACTAATGACATTAAGATTATTTCTCTTAATGGATTGAGTTCCTGTTATTTTATGACTTTAGGTTATAAACTTCCTTTGATTCAGGTCATATCATTCTAGGACAATTTTATGTTTGTTTGACCATGCACCTCAAGGTAATATTGCCCTGGGGCCAATTTTTATGTTAATATTTTGTGTTTGTGGTTCTTGGATCACATGTATAGTTCTGATCTCAAACCCTTGGGAAGTCTAGAACTGCGGTAAAAGGTGACCAAAGAAATGTTTTGTTTCCAACCAAAATCTAGGCAGAGTCAGACAAGTGTCCTCCTAATGTGCCCGAACTAGTTGAGTCCTTGTTTTTTGTGGGTTTTGGTTCCTCTTTATGCTTCTTATGGATGCAAGGTTTCATTTTATTTCTTTTCTTTTTATTAAATTTATTTATTTATTTTGAGAGAGACAGAGACAGTGTGAGACAGAGACAGTGTGAGCAGGGAATGGGCCGAGAAAGAGGGAGAGAGAGAATCCCAAGCAGGCTCCACACCGTCAGCACAGGACCCATTGTGGAACTCAAACTCACAAAACTGTGAGATCTTGACCTCTGATGAAACCAAGAGTCAGATGCTTAGCTGACTGAGCCACTGCAAGGTTTGACTTCTTTCTTGAAAATGATAGCTTCCTTCAAGACAAGGTCATTGCAATATTGGCTCATGGATGTCCACTCATGTGGACATCACATTCATTCATGTGATGTCATCTCATGTACTCACTGCTCTTGTTTTCAGTTTGCTACTGCATTTCTAGAATCTTGAGATTTCCTTTCTTTATGGAGAGTTCAGCTGTTCACATAAAAGAAGCTTGTTTTATTTTACAAAATATTTCCCAGTGTTTATCATGGTGGGCTTTTAGATTATTTTCTAATATTTCAGAATTCACTCTTTAAAAAGATGAATTTACACAGAAATTTTTAGTCACACACAAAAATAGAATAATACAATGAATCTCAGTATGCCCTCTCCTAGCTTATCAATATTGTATCAATTTTGTCAGGATTTTTAAAAAATCATTTTAATGTTTCATTTATTTCTGAAAGAGAGAGAGAAAGATAGAGAGCGAATGAGCAGGGGAGGGTCAGAGAGAGAGGGAGACACAGAATCCGAAACAGGCTCCAGGCTCTGAGCCAGCTGTCAGCTCAGAGGCCCAATGTGGGGTTCGAACTGGTGAACCGGGAGATCATGACCTAGCCCAAGTTGGAAGCTTAACCGACTGAGCCACCCAGGCACCCCTGTCAGGATTTTCTTAAAGCATTTTTTCCTAGTGCCCTTTGTAGTAGAGTTTAAACTTACTTCTGTAATTACACAGAGGAATTTTGACATTAACTAGTTTTTAATGAAGACACTTATAGTATTTCATAGTTTCATAATTTTAAGAAATTACCTACAGAAAGCAAAGGTTTTATACAGCAATATGTTAAACCTAATACTAAATACTTAATTCATCGCTATTAAAACTCAGATTCTGACATTTTTCAATTATAAGAAAAATTACAGTGTCCCTACACAGGAAAAAAATGGCATTGACATTTCCCCTTGGAGTTTTTGTGATGGATATTTCATGGCTTCCACTGCACCATTCAGATCTCTACCTCTTTATGTTTGCATTATATTTGCCCACTCGAATCTGGGCCAGTCTTACTAATTTTGACTGCGCTTCTTGCTATTTCAACTTCATTCATTCATGTACATGTTTAAGCTTCCTGTGCTTCTTTTTCTGTTGTTGTTGTTTTTTTGTTTTGTTTTGTTTTATTAACCCAGAGCCCTTTACTCCACTTTTTCCATCTCCATCCTAACATGAAAAGGCAGAGAGGAGAGGAGTTTCAAGAATTTACATTTTTTCCAAGGCCACGTTTTGCAGAGTCCTGTTTTCTGTCATCTCACAAGTGAATTGACATTATCTACTATTGTTGGTAACAAGTAGGAGAAAAGTATTCCCCCATTTCCTGCCAATATCTTCTTGATAAAGAAGAAACACTTTTCTTAATGTTCTACAAATGTCTTCAGTTACAGTTTGGCCAAATCCATCTAATATATCCATCTTAGAGATACAGTACACAGTATAGCCATTAATATTTTCTTGAGAAATTCCCTGTGAATCAGGAACTCAAAATGACTGACTCATGATGGGTGGGCTTTACTATGTGCACTATAACATAGAAGCAGGTATAAACTGCAAATATTTCAGCACGAGGTTTGGAACATTGGAACACCAGAATTAGACTATGTTTTCTCTCCTGGCTAGATGTGAGAGAAAAGTAGCCACTTAACAATGGCGGGGCACGGGCTCCTCACCAGTCCAGTGTAGGCAGCCTTCCTGGAGACATGTGTGACTCTCTCAAGCTGGAGTTGAAATGTACTCTGCACATACATCCAGTTTCCCAAGAAGAGACGCTACTTTTATGCAATGTTTGAATGGGTGGACAAAGCCAGGGATGCTGTGTGTTTGATATCTCTGCCTCTGACACCTTAAAATCTTAGAAAAAGACAGAAGTCCTCTGACTAAATTGGAGGCCCCTACAACTCTTAAACTGATCACCTTTAGTTCTTACCGGATGTCATAGAGAAATCCTGGGACTGCTGCTCATATATCCCTGTGTGGAGAGTTATAGATGTTTCTGGAGGAAGGACTCCTTTACTCATCGTTGGCTGGCTCCATAAGCATGCTGACCTGTATGACTGCACAGAGCTCTGAGCACAAGGCTCCACCCATTGTTTAATGCTCTGCTGTCACTTTGTTGAAATTATTAATGATAACATAAATAAATATTATAAATAATATAATGTAAATAATATAAAATAATTTTGGAACAAGGGGCCCTATATTTGCAATTTACCCTGGGTGTCCTAAATTATTAGGTAGACCATTCTGTTCCTGGGTTTTACTGTGATTGGACCAACTTCAGTCTCTTCTGTGCCCTTGAATTAAGGACAATGCCAAGCAATGTCATGAGCTAACTGTCACTGGGCAGTCAGGACCCCTGCCTGGAGCCAGGGATAGGGAGAGACCTCCCAAAGTTCATGGCTGTGATTCCAATTAGAGATGAGGGAGTTGATACTGAGGATACAGCCAACAAGAACTACTCCTCCTCCTTGTTGTTCAATGGTTGCTTATACTTTACTTTTACTTTCTCATCTTACCTTGCTTTTATAATAAGATAAAAGGTATATTTGTTAAAAAGAATGAGTATATCACATGCATCCCCAAAACTAAAATTTTAAATATTCCCTTTTGAGGTTCTCTTTACAACCTTACTCCATTTATAATTTTATTCTCTGTAAAATCTCCCTTTGAAAATTCAGAGTGTAAAAAGGTAAATATCAGCTCAGCTTGAGACTGACTTGTTATTGATTTTAAAGTTAGAGAATTCTGAGTGAGAGATGGTTATCTGAATACATTAAGAACCACAGTACTTAGCTGGTATAGTGCAGACCTTGGTATGCAGATCTGCCCTCTCATTTATGCTTCCAATATTTCAATGTTGACTGTGAAATGGGATTCCCAATAAAGCTACACATGCTGGAAAGTCTGCTGAGATCTCATGGCCTTTGTGAACAGTGAAGTTTAAAACTAACCTCAAGTGAGGCACTGGTTTTCCAATAAACCTTACCCTCAACGAACATGAGGGGTCACTAAGTAGTTTTTTATACTCTCATCATTATAGAACTTATTTTTGCCATTAGTGGCATTAAAAACCAAGTAATTTTCATTTGTGTTACAGCACATTTTGGCTAAATAAACAAAATGTGGTCTGATTTCAAATTCTTATTTTAAAATTTAGCACCAAAACTAATGTCTATATTTAATTGAGACTTCATACATATTTTCTCAATGAATAACTAATGTTTATTTAAATGTAACACCCAACATTGGTTTCTTTTGCAAGAAAGCAAACTAATTAATGAAACTTTGAATTTTGATTATATGTATAATGGAATATAATAATAGAATTTGGAAGAAAACAGCAGATGAAAGCTTAATGTTTCAGGCTCATTTTTTCTACCTATACACCATGGATACAACTGTTTCTCCTTTCTAGTCTACAGAGTTTTTGTAAGTCACAAATGAGTTAATCATAATAGTAAAAAGTTTTATAGCTTATCATATGTGCTAATGACAGGCATTATGTACCCATCACTTAATCCTTATAATAACCCAAATACAGTAATCTGGAGATGGAGAAACACACACAGAAAAGTTCAGTAACTTGTGAAAGGCCACATAAATACAGAATAATAAAAGCAGGATTTGAATCTGACCATGAAACCATCATGCTATGTAAGGGAAAGTTGTTTTACCAACTTGAAAGTATATAAAAATTATTATTATTATCCAACCATTCGTAATTCTAGGATAGAAAATTATATGCAACAAGATGTAGTTCCTTAAAACTTGATTATGACTGACAGATGAAGATGTGACAGCTGAAATGTTACATCTTACTTCGTTCTGTGGGATCTGAATAATTAATTTATAATAAAATTCTGACACCTGACTGTGGTAGAGTGTCGCCGCAGGAGATATTTGTTGGATGAATGAATGATAAGAGGTTGTGTGGCCTTCAGCTACCATTCAGACATCATAGAATCATGTAGTATGAATATGCATGTATGAATGATAAGAGAGAATGACCTAGTTACAGGTATATATGGAATATGAAAGCTTAAAGCTTGGCAAAGACTTTATCAAGAGACTTGAAATTGTATTAAAAAAATGCTAAGTCTGGAATACATATAATTATATAGAAAATGTTAAATCCCCTCCCTCATGCTTCTCCTGGCAAGAGTCACTAGCTTTTACTGAGCTCTGATAATTTATACAGTGTTGTACTAACCAGGCACTTACATTTTTTGCATGTGCATAAATTGATAAGACATTGAGTTACCTATGCCCTTGACTATGTCTGTGAAGACTTTTTACAAATGCCACTATTCACTCATCTGTTTTACTTTGTCTCGTTGATTTTCTTTTATGAGAAATAAAATAGTTACCATATTCGGATTCAAAGATGTTTACAGAGTTAGTTAAGAGGCCAAGATATTCACAGAGAGGACCTGTCCTTAACTCTCTGTTCCTTCTTATCTTACTGTAGCCCGTTTACGGATCTTCCTAAGTACACGAAGTGCTTTCAGATTGGTTTGTGCCAGAAATTATTCTGACAAGATGTAACTTTCTTCGTAAGTTATCTAGAGTAAAGAATGGCCTTCATTATTCTATTCTGCTGATGTAGTCCTGACCTGTGTCGACTTTGTGATACAGCCAGGAATAGATGCTAAGTGTTCCCAAATCCAAATGGACTCTCAGTAAGAACAGGTGAACTATTTTTAATAGCAGATTCACTGTTTCCTTTGAGAAAGTTTTAATTTTTGCCAAAATTAGAGAAGCAGCTCTATTGCTAAATACAAGGAGATTCATAAAAATACTCTACGATGAATGAAGTAAATTTACCATGTTTAAAATGGAATCGTATCTTTGGCAGAATCGTATGGAGGAAAAAAAATAGGTTATGGGATCAGAAAAACCTGGTTTCAGTTCTACAAGTACTTTTGTACTTGTATACTCTGTGTACTTTTGAATACTTTCTTACCCCCACTGAATCTAGCTCATCATCTATAAAATAGGCATAAAAAAGCTTTATCATAGGATTGTAAGAAGGTTAAATAAAGTTCTGTATATAATGTATCTGGCATCATATATCCAGCTTAGAAGTTACTCAAGGATCTTTTATCTATGTTCTTATCTTTAAATTGTTTTATTTGATATAAAACAATAAGTGGAAAGGAAATTTTAAGTATATTTTATATTAGGAGAAACTTGAATAGATACTAATAATATATTAACCCTTTTACTGTAAACTTGTCTCACCCTATCCTCCCTGAATTGTATATTTTTCTTGCTGAAGGTATGGACGCTGTTGAAATGATAGTTGAGCATCATGATGAGTTCGGCTATGTTTTCTCTGCTATGGTGAGGTCTCATGCTACAAGGAATTGAGCATGCTTAAGGGTAACGAAATGGAGGGCAGCCCTTCCGTTCAACTGCTGCACTAGAATCCAGAGGAGAATTCAAGATAAGAATTAATCTAGTGAAAGAAACAGGATGGGATGACTCGCTAGGCCATGGTGAGTTCTAGGGAACAGATAAAAACAAGTTGCAGTATTAGCCATCAACATTGGTGCCTTTGGGTTTCAGATATACTGCCTTGTTCACATCTACTTTTTGTAGTAAATCTTTTAAAGGGAACAATTTGTTCCATTTAATCTCTTCATTCATGCAGTGAATAACTATTGTCTACTATTTGGTATCCCAGTGGTTTCTGTCATTGTGGAAGAAGGCTGGGAGTAAATAGATAGATAGATAGATAGACAGACAAGATTGTATGAAGTAGTCCTAATACTATAATGAAAATAAAACAGGATGACATTATTGAGGGATGTAGGAGCACTTTGGATGGTATGCTTATGGGAACTTTGCTGTCCTCTGAGAAGGAAACATCTGTGAGTGAGTGTGTGTGTGTGTGTGTGTGTGTGTGTGTATGTTATGTGTGTGTGTGTGTGTGTGTGTGTGCGCACGTGTGTGCAGCTCACATTGCCAGTAACACAAGATAACACACCAAATATGAGTTACTTTACTGTTTTCTACTTTTCAAGTGATTTCTTAAAATTCATTTCTCAATATTCTCAATATTGACTCTCAATATTCTTTGGCTAGCTGGAGATGAATTAGCCTTTTGATCATCTCTTCACCTCAAATATAGTTTATCATCAGGTGTATAAACCCCAAAGCTGTGAGCCCTACAGAAAATAATGTAATATAAAACGAATGATAACATGGTCAGTATACATGAGTGTATTACCTATGAATATAAATTCAGAACTATGACATGCCATTACATGCTTTTTAGTCTTTTCCTTTCATGGACCATTAGGGATTGAATTCTTTAAGATGTGTTTTTAACATAATAACCCCTTTTGTGTTAGCCTAGGGTGGTTCCAAATGGAACTTTTTCAGAAGACATAAGTTTAAGATCTGGAACTTCCACAGAATGTCTCTGCATAGCTGGGCAGAGGTCTCAGGCTTTCTGAAATTGAGTTTCTTCATGTATAATATAGACGTGATGCCACTTTACCAGGTTGTGAAAACGAGATAATTGTGAATGAGAGCCTCTGAGTACCTGATCTGGTGCTTGGCACTGGCTGGTTTTCAGTAAATGTCTTCCTGAGACTGAATTTTCCACAGATTATTTCATATTTTTGATGGAGCAAAAACTCTTACTGTCAGCTCTTTTTTTTTTTTTTTTTTTTTTAAATATTTTTATTTATTTCTAGGAGAGAGAGAGGCGTGAGCAGGGGAGGGTCAGAGAGAGAGGGAGTCACAGACTGAAACAGGCTCCAGGCTCTGAGCTGGCAGTCAGCACAGAGCCCGACGCGGGGCTCGAACCCACGAACCGCGAGATCATGACCCAAGCGAAAGTCGGACGCTTAACCGACTAAGCCACCCAGGCGCCCCTACTGTCAGCTCTTTTAAGTAAGCATTTCTGCCTGTAGCACAATGCATACAGTGTGTCATTTTGAAGCTTACTATCTGTATGATCACACTGCCTGTGCTAATCTCCCACACGGAAGTGTATTTTAACCTCCCTCACCAAATGACGTGACTGTCATAATCATGCAACGTGCCCAGAACCCCGACCTTAGCACTCACGTGAGGTTGAATTCGTGTGTTTATATGTCTCTTTGTGTTCTGTCTGGGGACGCCTGGGTGGCTCAGTTGGGTAAGTGTCCAACTATGTCTCAGGTCATGATCTCACTGTTCACGAATCCAAGCCCTGCATCAGGCTCTGTGCTGACAGCTCAGAGCCTGGAGCCAGCTTCGGATTCTGGTCTCCCTCTCTCTCTGCCCCTCCCCTGCTCATGCTCTGTCTCTCTCTGTCTCAAAAATAAATAAAACATTTTAAAAAATTGTGTTCTTTCTGAATATTTTAACTTGGATTCTCTTCTTCTCTAGCTCCTTTCTTGGCCATTTTGTATTTTGAGTTTGAGGAGGTCCAAAAAAGTGTTGTGCCCTTAAATTTTTGGCCGCATTTATCTTAGGTTCTAGCATGCAGAGAAGTTCCACATGTCATTGATTGGCTTTGAAAAGGGAAATCATGTTTTGATCCTGCCCCACTGAGCTTGGCACATTTGGGTTAGATAATAAAAACAATGGTGAAGTGTGTCTTTTCATGAAGAATGAGACTCTTGAGCTAATGGCTACAATCTGATCATTTGGGGGAAAGACTTCTTTCATGGTTTGGGCAGTTTTCAGAGAGGTTTGAAAGAGACGTGACATTAGGAAGTGTACTTAGGAAACTAGGAAAGGCAGTGAGATGATAAGAAGTGAAGTCTGAGGCGACCTCTGTGAAGACGGAAGCAGAAAGAGGAAGGTCTGGGACCCTTCTGTAGTAGGCTGCATTTATTCTGTATTACAGATCAAAGCATTGGTTCAGCCATTTTGTCTGAGATGCAGCCTTATCTTTTAACATTATTTTTATTAAAATGAAATCGGCCTTAGGTTTGGAGAGGTTTTCCCCTTTATTCCTTTGACTGGGAATTATATAGTTACCAGAAAAGATGTTTCCTTTCTTCTCGAGCTCCTTTCCCTTCTTGCCTTTATACCCCCTCAGCATAATTAGAATTAATACTTCCATCGTGTTTCCCAAACCTGAAGACTGTGGGCTTAAATAATAGCTTGCTTAAATAATAGAGTTTTAATTAACCCTTCTTAAATTAAAAGTAATCAATTTTTGTATAAACCAATAAGAGAATACCATAATTCAAGGAGCAAAATAGAACAGTCTCCTAAAATCCCACCATCTGGACTCATGTTAATACTTTTATTTATATGACACCAACCATGCAAATTTAGGGAATGAAGGAGTCAGGCTATGGAGATGGTGGTGCTCAGGAGAAGAGTCGATTATGGAAGAAAATGAAATCAGAGGCTCTGAGCTGACCCTGAACTGTTAGCACAGACAGGGTTGGAAACTTTTGTATAATCATGAATTTTTAAAAACAGGATCATGGTATACAAATTGCTTTGTAACTTGCTATTTTTATTTAATATAAGCGCCATTTTATGTGATTAGATAATCTTCTAAAGCATCTTTCATATAGGTAAGTATTCTGTTGTTTGTTTCATAGTATTTTAAACCAATTCCCACTGGCGAATGTTTAGGTGGGATTGCTATCTTGTAAAATTTATAGGGGGCGCCTTGGTGTCTCAGTCAGTTAAACATCTGCCCTTGGCTCAGGTCAAGATCTCGTGGTTCGTGGGTTGGAGCCCCACATCCAGCTCTTTGCTGACAGCACAGAGCCTGCTTGGGATCCTCACTTTCCTCTCTCTCTCTCTGCCTCTATCCCTCTTGTTCTCTCTCTCTCTCAAAATAAATAAACTTAAAAATGTTTAAAAAAATAAAAATTATAAACTATGCAGAGACGAAGATCCATGTAGATAAATCCATGTTCACAACCATGATTATTCCCTTAGAATAAAAGTTTTAGAAATATTACAGTGTCAAAGGATATGAATTTAAAACTTTTTGTTTAAATGTTTTATTTATTTCTGAGAAAGAGGGAGAGAGAGAGAGGGACAGCGTGAGCAGGGGAGGATCAGAGAGAGGGGGAGATACAGAATCCGAAACAGGCTCCAGGGTCTGAGCTAGCTGTCAGCACAGAGCCCTATGCAGGGCTCGAACCCACCAACTGTGAGATCATGACCTGAGCTGAAGTCGGACGCTTAACCGACTGAGCCACCCAAGCCCCCCAAAACTCTTTTTTTTCCTTGATACATATTGTCCTGCCTAGCTTTGGTCCAAAACAGTGTTTGCCAATTTATATGCCCATCAGCTAGGTGTGAAAGTGTATTTTTCTACACATTTTCCCAGGACACAGATGCCATCCCTTTGTGAGTGTTAGTAGCTCGATTTCATTATCATATGCATGCATGCACACGTGCGCACACACACTTATTTGTATGTATGTCTGATTGTATCTCTATACTCTTTCTTGCTTGCAGAATGTATTTTATCTTATGAGCATGTCAGTCTGTGATATCAGATGAGTGTATGCTCCTAAAAAGGACTATCTTGACTTCCCAGGTGCCTGTATGGACATCACCCACAGCCAGTGTCAGATGCTGCCCTACCACATGACGCTAACACCTCTCTTCTCCTTTGTCAAAAACATGGAAATGGAGAAGTTCCTCAAGTTCTTCATGTACCTCCATCGCCTGAGTTGCTATCAACATATCATGCTTTTTGGCTGTAGCCTCGCCTTCCCTGAGTGCGTCGGTGATGGTGATGACAGGTATTTTGGAACCAAAACCATTCGGTGATAAGAGTCAGTTGTACCAGAAGCATCTGAGGGGAAATGAGATCATCCTGAGCTACCACCGTATATTTTTGTTAAAGGAGGAAATATCTCATGCCAGTCATAGCCCGTTGCAATTCTTTTAAACCAGACTTTTTTTGGGGGGGGAATACCTAGAGTAGTTTTTTTCTGGGAAGAAATTATTCAGGATGTTAGGTTGAAGCAATCATCTGGGATACTGAGTAGCTGTTTCAGTGAGGGGCTGGCAGAAGACAGCACACTCAAAGGGGTGACTGGAAAGAGTTTATTGAAGAGAGGATTTATGGAGGTGTGGACAGGTTAAGAGAACAAATAAATGATGAAGGGCACCAGGGTCTCATGATAGGGGGATGCAGTTCCATCACCCAAGACTTGGAAGGGGAGACGGGCAGACAGCCACCTGGAGAGAATTATAGCTTTAGGTAAGAGGTCTTCCAACCAGTCGAGTGCCGTGACCCTAGACACGCAAGGGTGTGTCATTGATGTGAGGACAATGGATGAGATCCCAAATCTCGCCTGCATATCATCGGATCCCAAGTCCCAAATCTCATCATCTAAATCAGGTAGAGGTGAGATGCTGGGTGGTTCTTATGGTCAACACTGGAACCCACAGCAGGGTGAGGAGGGTGAAAGGGAGATGCAGAAGGACAAACAGAGACTGTCTAACACTCTATTAAATAAGACTAGAAAGAATTTACTTATTTTGGGTGTGCGGAAGCATTTGTGAGTGAGTGTGATTGTGTATGTGTCTTGTAAGCTCATTTCATTTTTTTGTTTGAGATATAAAATTGTCATAAACATTATGTTGGTTTCCAGCATACCACACAATGGCTCAATATTTGTATATATTGCCAGATGATCAC
Source organism: Proteles cristata cristata (assembly GCA_017311185.1). Taxonomy (NCBI): domain Eukaryota; kingdom Metazoa; phylum Chordata; class Mammalia; order Carnivora; family Hyaenidae; genus Proteles; species Proteles cristata. Next base: position 375,666 of record JAESUZ010000393.1, on the reverse strand, counting down.
CTCAATGAATCTGGTTGACATTCATCCCCACACAGTTGTAAATTTTCTTTTTCTTAGAATGAGTTTCTTTTTTATTTTTTTAAGGTTTATTCATTTATTAGAGACAGACTGACAAAGTGTGAATAGGGGAGGGGCAGAGAGACGGCGAGACATAGAATCTGAAGCAGGCTCCAGGCTCTGTTGTCAGCAGAGCCTGATGCAGGGCTCGAACTCACAGACCACAAGATCATGACCTGAGCTGAAGTCAGACACTTAACCAACTGAGCCACCCAAGTGTCCCTAGAATGAGTTTTAAAACCAACTCTCTTAGCAGCTTTTAACTGTATAATAGAGTATTATTTTTTATTTTTATTTTTTAATGTTTTTTTAAAAAAATTATTTCTGAGAGAGAGAGAGACAGCATTAGCAGGAGAGGATCAGAGAGAGAGGGAGATACAGAATCTGAAACAGGCTCCAGGCTCTGAGCTAGCTGTCAGCACAGAGCCTGATGCGGGGCTCAAACTCACGAACTATGAGATCATGACCTGAGCTGAAGTCGGATGCTTAACTGACTGAGCCACCCAGGCACCCCTATAATAAAGTATTATTAACTATAGTGACTATACTGTATATTACATCTCCATAAATTATTTAGTTTATAACTGGAAATTTCTACATTTGACCACCTTCACCTTACTGAAATAGCATAAATTTCAATACTACGTTATTATACAGAAATAACAATTTTCAATAAGAGTAAATCAATTAAAAGTATGTTATGGAATATTTTAAATTTACTAAGTATACATTAAAATTTTTTTTCAAAGCATGTGTTAAGTACATAATCACATAAAACATCAGTTATTTTCTGAATGAAAATGTTAAGCTAGCTTTAGGATAGTAATGTTAGAATGCAATGCATTTTAAGTGTAAATAGATTTCATGTTATTTGTAGTATTTTTTAAATGTTTGTTAATTTTTGAGAGGTGGGGGAGACATAGGATTCCAAGCAGGCTCCAAGCTCTTAGCTGTCAGCACAGAGCCCAATGCAGGGATCAAACTCACAGACTGCAAGATCATGACCTGAGCCAAAGTCAGATGCTTAAACAACTGAGCCACCCAGGCACCCCTATCTGTACTATTTAATTAGTGTGTGAAATGTGTTTAGAACAGGACAAAGGCATATATTGTTTTGACTGGAAAATGCCTGCATTGCCACAGAATAAAATCTGGGTAGAATACAGCACTAGGTTATTGTAGAAGTAAGTAAAGAGCTATGATCAGATACTGAGTTCAGGAAAATTTTCACAAGAAAGAATCCGACACACAGCAGGCTTTCATGGTGATAAGGACAAAACAGTGGCACTGTAATGTGATGGTTGTGTTAGTTTTCTAGAGCTGCCATAATGAATTATTACAAGCAGAGTGGCTTAAATAGACATTATTCTCTCAAGTTCAAGAAACTAGAAGTCTAAAATCCAACATGACCATGTTCCCTCTGGAGGTTCTGGAGGGGTGGAGGGGACACTTTCTCCTTTTGTCAGCTTCTGGAAATGTCAGGCTTTCCTTGACCTGTGGCCACCTCACTCCACTCTCTGCCTCCATCTTCACATAGCCTTCTCTCTGTGTGTCTGTCTTTTCTCTTGTGAGGATACCTGTCATTGGTTTAGGTAGCCCAAGATGATCTCATCATCTGAAGGTTCTAATTACACCCACAAAGACTGTTTTTCCATATAAGGTCACGTTCACAGGTTCCAGAAGTTAGGACGTGGACACATCATTTGGGAGCCGTCCATTCAATACACTGCAGCTGCTGAGGACGCAGTGCATGGAGTCTCATGTCTTAGCCTCATCTTGTGCGTAGATAAAACAATGAAAGAGAGTGCATTCAGGTTCCTGGAGACTCTGAATTCCCTTTTGTAACTCATCCTTACTGTAACTCAACCTCCACTCTCAGTCAAATCAGCTGTAATGTTTTTAATGTTTATTTATTTTGGGGGGAGAGAGAGAGACCGTGAGTGAGAGGGAGACACAAAATCTGAAGCAGGCTCCAGGCTCTGAGCTGTCAGCACAGAGCCTGATGTGGGGCTCGAACCCACAAACCACAAGATCATGACCTGAGCCGAAGTCAGACGCTTAACTGACTAAGCCACCCAGGTGCCCCTCAACTATAAAATTTTAGTTATGCCAACTGATAGCCTTCAGGACACTTTTAGGTAAAACTTGTTTTTCTTCTGACCTAGTTCATCCTGAGAAATGCTCTCATATAAGTGTTTTCCATTTTCTGTTGTAACAGATAATAAGTTATAGTCACTTATCAGATATACTTTGGGGACTTATCCTATTTTTTATTATTACAGTTATTTTTATATTTAATTTTATAATTACATTTTCAGACCACTGTAATTTAGTGTGTGCATAGACCTGTTAGCTAGATTTAATAAGTAAAATAAGTCAATGAAGGTAAAATGTATTATAGAAAATAACTCAAACATTTTTCTTATTTTTCACTATTTTGGGTCATCCATTATACTAACTTTTTCTACTGTTCAAATAATGGAGAATTGCTTATATTCTACCATAGCCAAAATAGGTATTTAGTAATATTTAAAATTTAGTTTATAAAAGATCTAGTGGACTGTATAAATAGTATAGTTTTTAACCTGCCCCTCAGATGCTCATTAACTACATATATATATCAGTGAACTTTAATAATTTCTATTCAGACGAGGTTGCTATGAATAAATATGTGTATCATATACTCTAACACAGGCTAACTGAAGTGGTGAATAGTTTCTATGAATTCAGTGACATATCTCAAACTATAGAGATTTAGCTGATAAGCTATTTGGGTAGTCATAAAAATATATGAGTTACAAAGACTAGCCTAAAATATCAGCAAGTAGCTAGAGAGAAATTCACTATTTCTGGGCCAGGAGAGTAACAGTTATTCCTGGATGGCTTTTGGAAGAGAAACCAAGTATCGCATCCACAAGAATTTCTATGTACAACTATCATTCATTCCAACCTTGTTTAATTAATAGGCCTATAACATATCAAAGCTAAACGGGGGTCAGTTTGCCTTGGAAGGTCCAGCTTTGCTTCTAGAAGACACCCAGGAGACCCATTGATGTGGGGTGATGGTCACCCCACTCACATCTTCTAATACTTTGTAGAGAAACTCTGTGCTCATGGAATGAGTCCTTAACATTAAAATCTTGACATGCTTATTATTGATTCTTTTCCCCCTCTGGAGTATTGATTTGGTATTAGATCCTTTGCAGAAATTTTTTAAAAAAATTTTTTAATATTTATGTATTTTTGAGAGAGAGTCAGAGATACAGCATGAGTGGGGGAAGGGTGGAGAGAATGGGAGACACAGAATCTGAAGCAGGCTCCAGGCTCTCAGCTGTAAGTACAGAGCCTGATGTGGGGCTCAAACTTGAGATCATAACCTGGGCCAAAGTTGGATGAATAAGCCACCCAGGCACCCCCTTTGCAGAAATTCTTAATATCTGTGGAAATGAAATAAAACATTCTTTATCTAGCTGGGTTACTTGAGATCAAAGATTATATCTCAAACCTAGGAACTACGGGACAGTTTTCTATAGTGTTCTCAGTCCCTGTAGGATTGTGGTAAGGATCAAATGAATTTCCTTGAATGATCCTCTTCAAAAGAACTATTATACTTTTTTCCCAAATAAGTATGGTGACTAGAAGTTAGAAAATTTAATCTGGTAACTACAGAGAATGCATTTGAACGTTTGGAGGCAGATGAAACTTGACTCAAACTATAGCTCTGCCAATTGCCAGTTAAAAGGCCTTGGGCATATGTGTTAGCCTTCGAACCCATGGTTTACTCACTTCTATGATGAGAGTGTTAATAGCCCCTTTATAGGCTGCGTCTGTGTATATTAAACAGAATGACTTATGCAAAGTGCCCATACATGGTTTCCCCATAGGGTGCACAGTAACTTCTCCATAAGTAATAACTTATTTATTGATATGGCAGTCAAAGATGATATGCAATTTTCTGGAAGGGTATAAACTTCATCATCTCCTTTAAAGATGCAAGATTTGCATTTTTAAAAATCATTCTTCTCACTTTCTAAACCTGATTAGTGACGTTGAGCATTATTTCATGTGTCTGTTGGATTTCTGTATGTCTTCTTTGGAAAAATATCCATTCGGGTCCTCTGCCCAGTTTTTACTTGGATTTTTTTTTTTTGTGTTGAGTTGTGTAAGTTCTTTATATATTTTGAATATTAACCCCTTATCTGATGTATCATTTGCAAATATCTTCTCCCACTCAGTAAGTTTCCTTTTTGTATTATTGATGGTTTCTGTCACTGTGCAAAAGCTTTTTATTTTGGTGTCATCCCAATAGTTTAATTTTGATTTCATTTCCCTTGCCTCAGGAAACATATCAAGGAAAATGTTTCTATGGCCAATATCAGAGAAATTACTATGTTTTCTTCCAAGAATTTTATGGTTTCAGGTCTTACATGTAGGTCTTTAATCCATTTTGAGTTTGCTTTTGTGTATAGTGTAAGAAAGTGGTCTAGTTTCATTCTTTTGCATGTAGCTGTCCTATATTCCCAACAGTATTTGTTGAAGAGATTTTTTTCCCTTAATATATTCTTGCCTCCTATGTCATAAGTTAATTGACCATAAAACTGTGGGTTTATTTCTAGACTCTCTGTGTCTATTTTTTGTGCTGGTACCCTACTGTTTTGATGACTGAAGCTTTGTAGTATATGATGAGGTCTGGGATTGTGATACCTCCTGCTTTGTTCTGATTTCTCAAGATTGCTTTGACTATTTGAGGTCTTCTGTGGGTCCATGTAAAATTTACTATTATTTGTTCTGACTCTGTGAAAAATGTCTTGTTATTTTGATAGAGACTGTATTGAATCTGTAGATTGCTTTGTGTAGTATGGACATTTGAACGATATTAATTCATAATTCTTCCAATCTATGAGCATGGAACATTGTTTCATTTGCTGATACTGTCTTCTTGCATCAATATTTTATAGTTTTCGGAGCACAAGTCTTTCACCTCCTTGGTTAAAATTATTCCTAGGTATTTTATTATTTCTGGTGCAACTGTAAATGGGTTTGTTTTCTCTTTCTGCTATTTTAAATTTTTTTTTTTAATGTTTTATTTATTCTTTAGGAGAGAGAGAGAGACAGCATGAGCAGGGGAGGGTCAGAGAGACAGGGAGTCACAGACTGAAACAGGCTCCAGGCTCTGAGCTGGCAGTCAGCACAGAGCCCGACGCGGGGCTTGAACCCACGAACCGCGAGATCATGACCTAAGCGAAAGTCGGACGCTTAACCGACTAAGCCACCCAGGCGCCCCTCTGCTATTTTATTATTAACATATAGCAATGCTTCTGATTTCTGGGGGCTAATTTTGTATCCTGCAACTTTTCTACCTTGACTTATTGCTTCTAATAGTTTTTTGGTGGACTCTTTAGGATTTTCTGTATATGGTACCATGTCATCTGCAAATAGCAGCAGTTTAACTTCTACCTTACCAATATGGATGTCTCTTATTTCTTTTTTCTTTTCTGATTACTGTGGCTAGAATTTCCAGTATTATGTTCAATAAAAATAGTGAGAGTGGACATCTTTGTCTTGTTCCTGATCTTATAGGAAAACTGTCAGTTTTTCTTTTATCATTGAATATGTTTTTGGCTGTGGGTTTTTTTTATATATGGCCTTTATTATGTTGAAGTATGTTGACTGCAGGAATGATTAAAAAACTATTTGCTATACTAGAATTATAAAGTCTCTCCCTCATCATCCAATTTATACTCACGATTCCTACTATTGCACACCATTATATTGACACACCATTTCTGAGTTAAGTTTTATTGACAATCTTTTAATAAGAAATTAAAACTTGTCTGCTTATAATGTAATTTTGGAGAGCTTACTATATTCTTAAATGTATTATTTTATAAGACAGCATGGGCCAATTTCCTATGTAAAATGCAACCCTGTAATCACTTTGAAAGCTAACTGGAAAATATAACTTGCTTTAAAACCATTTTTGAAGCAAATGGGTGACTCAGTAAATTGAGTGTCTGACTCTTGGTTTTGGCTCAGGTTATAGTCCTAGGGTTGTGGGATCGAGCCTCACATCGGGCTCTGCGCTGACAGTGCAGAGCCTGCTTTTGATTCTCTCTCTCTGCCATTTCCCTACTCTGTCTCTCAAAATAAATAAATAAACAACATTTTTGAAGTATTCACAAATTATATAAAGTCAACATAAGCTTATTCTATTAATCTTTTTTTTTTTAATTAATTTATTTATTTCTAGGAGAGAGAGAGACAGCATGAGCAGGGGAGGGTCAGAGAGAGAGGGAGTCACAGACTGAAACAGGCTCCAGGCTCTGAGCTGGCAGTCAGCACAGAGCCCGACGCGGGGCTCGAACCCATGAACCGCGAGATCATGACCTAAGCGAAAGTCGGACGCTTAACCGACTAAGCCACCCAGGCGCCCCTCTATTAATCTTTTCTAAATGGGATGTAATTACATACTGCTAATTTATTTTATTCAAGATTTCATCTATGTCCCAAGAACTCTATTGTATCACATTTGGGAATGAATGGAAACATCACAGATTAACATTTTTTCATAATTATAATTTAAAAAATTTATAGAGGTCAGTAGTCAAATAAGTAAAGATAAACTTTGTTGCTATTACCAAGAAAATATTCTGAAAGCCATTTGCCACTTACCTCCCTGGTTGTACCAACTAACTTGGAAGCAGCAGTCTTTTAGCCAGACCAGTGTTGTCTACATGGCTGTTGAGATGGTCAGTTGGTGTGTTTCCTTTTCAACCCAAGGCAACACGGTTGATGTTGTCTGCTTTTCAGCATTATACATCAAAGATGAAATGATAAGTAAGGTTCCATTATATGAGCCAAAATGGCACCAAATGTGGGTAAGATAAAGTCTAATAACTCATATTACTTTTATTTTACAAAGACATAAAGCTAGAGAATCCAGCCACGACATCTTGGCTCTTTCTGACTGTGCCCTGTCACGTCACTGGCAGTGTCTCAAGCACACACATTTTATGAAGCCCAGTGGTGTCACTTGCCTACTTTTCTCCTCAGTAATTCATTGGTATTATGTGGATGTGACTAGAATTTAGATTTCATCTTTTTGATTCAATTCATTTGAAGATCCATATGCAAGGCGTCATTTCATGATGGGCAAAAATCAAAACACCTTCAAAAATAATTTAACAATTGCAAGGTTTTTGTGTGATTTGTTAATCCTCTGTCCCATGGGCCCTGGTAAGTATGCCAAGTATTAATGAGAATCAGGATCATGTCAGTGAGAAGTTGAGTGGAATTTTATATTCCTTTTCAGGGGTGGTTATGTGGTTTTACATTATTCATACTCATCTTAATTCAAGCTGTGTTTATCTGTTGGTATTTCCTTGTTCTTCTATTTAAGGGCGACCCCCTACGACTGGCATATAAACAAGGCACTTAATCTGTGGAGTTTTCATCCTTAGCAATTTTATTAACATTTTAAGAGCATTTTCCTCTTACATGAGAATTATTTCAGGATTGAACAGCACATGTAAAATTTGGTGACCTAATGGGGAGGAAATCATATGAGTGTGACAAGTGTGAGCTCTTTCATAATCTATAGTTGAAAGTTAGGTAGTGATGGTTTGCTCCCCACTTTGCTACTGAAAGCTTTATTCCAAGCAGGCCACAGAATTATCCCCTGCATGTGATTCATTTGTTTTTTCAACAAATATTTGCTGACTGTACATACTAGGTGTATAGCCACAAACAAAATAGATCCTTGATCTCATGGAACTTTTATTACAGTGAAGGGAAATAAGCAATAAGCAAATAAATATATAATAAAATATTAAAATAAATAAATAAATTGATATTAGTATATCAGATAGTGAAAAGTGCAATTCCAGCAAGGGATTGGAGAGCTTTGGGAGAATGGGAGGTTTTTAAAATTTATTAGTGGTAATTTTAAGCGGAGTATTGGTCAGGAGAACTTCACTGAGATCTGTGAGGATATGAAAATCCAGGAGATGAGTGAGACCTGGGCATCTGTTGGTGTTTCCAATTCATTTATGCCTTTAGCAAGCATTTATTGGCACCTACAATGTGCCAGGTGCATAGTTTGATGTTGGGCATGTGGAGATGAATAAAATACAGTTCTGCCTTCAAGGAACTCAGCGTAATAGGGGGCCAGACATGAAAACAATCAGATTGTGCAGTGTAATCAGTTTACAAAGTGTGGGAGCAAGAGAGTGACAGAGGGAGCCCCCTTTCTGTACTCCATTATTAGAGAAAGCTTCTCCCAGGGAGGAAGCAACAGCTGAATTGGTTTTGCAGGATAAGTAGAAGTTCACCACGTGGACCAAGTAGAAAGAGAAGGTGTTTCAGGTAGAGCAACAGCGTAGATCTAGCACATATTAGGGGAACTACAACTAGTTTAATTTTGCTCAGATATAAAAAGAGGAGAGAACAAACATATGTTAGGGGATTTTAAGAAGGAGAATTAGCAGCACATAGTGATTAATTGCATATGAATTGGTGAGATTGAAGGTGAGGCAAAGGCTTTTGGGCCTGCGGTATTACCACCAAGAAAACCACATATATCAAAAGAGAAGTGGTGGCTGGGGTGGTGGGGCAGGATAGTGAGTTAATATTGACATAATGTCTTTATCTGGTTTGGGAAGCACATGATAAGGCTTTTTCTTTCAGAGGAGATAAGTGCATTTTTTCTTCTGTAAGAGATGACATGATTGATACTTTCAGCTAGTGGTTTGCTAGTAAACTGGCTCCCTGAAAAAAAGCAAAGCAAAACAAAACAATAATTTGTGGCGTTGGCTGATTTCTGTGGTATAAATCCTCCCAGATTTCAACCTAATAATAGTTTAACAATCTAACCACACACCACATTGTGTTTTATCCCTTGACAAGTATTTGCTGAGCTCCCGCTAGATACAGGGCACACAGCAGCATGCTGGCTATTTCTCATTTACTACTTCTTTTCTTTTTTTTTTTTCTTTTTTATGATTATTTATTTATTTTGAGAGAGAGAGCACATGTAGGAGGGACAGAGAGAGAGGGAGAGAGAGAGTCCCAAACAGGCTCCATGCTGTCAGCAGAGAGCCTGAAGCAGGACTAGATCTCATGAACCGTGAGATTATGGCCTGAGCCAAAGTCAAGAGTCTTAACACTTAACAGACTGAGCCACCCTGACACCCCTCTCGTTTACTTCTTGAAGCCAACTTCCTATCATCCTCCACTTCACTCTTGTCCCCAGGGAGCTTTCAATAATGCTACTTTCTCCCTTGCTGTGGGACTCAGCCAGTGGGAGCCCCCAACAGGGCGTTGGAGTATGGGAAGAGTCAGGTGGTGTAGTAATCCCGTACTTCCTTCTTGGCCAGACGCATGGCTGGGCACTCCGCCATGACAGGCAGTGGTTGGTACAGGCGGCCTTCTCCATATGGCTTTCTCTACATTCTAGTGACTGCTCCTTCCCTTGTTCCTTAAGCCTGGGATACTCACAGTCACCTGCCCCAGCGTACTGTACTACTCCTGGCTGACTTTTCTAAACCTTGCCAGCACCTTCGTTGAGTGGCCCTTTCACTAAACGCTCTGCAGTGATCCTACTTCATCGCTTTCTCTCTGGAACCATGGCTATTACAAAGGAAGAATAAGACAGACATAGTCTTTGTTTTTAAAGACCTTCAGACCAATGTGGCCAAAAAGTACCCTGACATTTCTCCTTATTCCTCTTCTGATCCGGGACAATGACAAACATTCTCCTGTACACTCTTCCATCTCCATATTTAATAAAGCTGGGAGCCAAGGAAACCTCTTGCCTACCTCTGTCATAACCCATCTAGGCCGTACCTCTTATGAGGTCTCTTGAGGTCAACAGAATGTGCTGGCATAGGAAGTTGATGCAGTGTCGGTCCACCAAAGAAAGAACAAGCCATCTGTTGTTTTCGTGTTTTCCAGCAGTGGTGATGAAGTCATGCTTCTGTGTCATTTGTCGCCTTATCCCTGTGTTACTTACCTGTGGCTCACGTCTGTGAGAAGAGGCCAGCTACGTGATGCATTTTGGAGCACTGGGTGGAGTCATACTATCTGACTATGAGATCTCCTTTTTTTTTTTTTTTTTTAGTTTTCACGTCCCTCACAATGTAAAAGGAGGAAATAGGAGTCAGTTATCTTGCAAGACCTTTCTAGCATTACCATTCTTTTCATGACTAAGGTCTAAAGCTCTGGGAGCTGCCTGTGACTATGACGTTGTGAGCATTGTTCACTGAACAGCTCACCCTAACAAAGAACATTTAGGAATATGTTTTCCAAAAATGACTGTGTGAGTCTCATCAATGAATGGTATATCTAACTCAGTAGCAGTTTCTGACCAAGTGATATATTAAAGAAAAGTATACTATTTACACTCTACTGCATATCAAATTACCACAGATTTAGAGACTTATAACAATGTACATCGAACTCTTTTCATGCCTAGCACAGCCATGGCTCATGGTCCCAAGAAGCATCGAAAGTGGATAGCAGCTCCAAAGCTTTGGATGCTGGATAAACTGACCAGTCTGATTGCCCCTCACCCATCTACTGGTCCCCATAAGCTGAGAGAAGGTCTCCCCCTCATCATTTTCTTAAGGAACAACTTAAGTATGTCCAAACAGGAGATGAAGTGAAGAAGATCTGTATGCAGTGTTTTATGAAGATTGATGGCAAGGTCCAAACTGATCTGGTTTTATGGATGTCATCAACATTGACAAGACTGGGGAGAATTTCCATCTGATCTGTAACACCAAGGGTCACTTTGCTGTTCATTGGATTACACCCGAGGAAGGCAAGTGTAGGTTGTGCAAAATGAGAAGGATGCCTTGTGAGGACAAAAGGAATCCCTCATCTGTTGACCCATGACACTTGCATCATCTGCTATCCTGATCCCCTCATCAAGGTGAATGACCATTCAGAGACTGGAGACTGGAAAGATGACTGCTTTCATTAAGTTGGACACTGGGAATCTGTGTATAGTGACCAGAGGGCGCTAACCTTTGAAGAGTCGGTGTGATCACCAACAGAGAAAGACACCCTGATTTGCCAATGGCAACAGCTTTACCACCTGTCTCTCCAACATTTTTGTTATTAGCAAAGGCGATAAACCATGAAATTCTCTTCCTTGTGGAAAGCACATCCACCTCACCATTGCTGAAGAGAGAGACAAGAGAATGGCAGCCAAACAGAACACTGGGTAAAATGGTCTCTAGGTGACCTTATTAGAAATCTCTGTACTTTATTAAAGATAATACAGCATAAATACATACATACATACATACATAAAACATCATACATCTATCATCTCACAGTTTCTAGGATCTATAATCTGGGAATGACTCACCTGGATCCTCTGCTTTAGGGTCTGTCATATGGGTACAATCAAGGTATTGGCCAGGGCTGGGGCCTTACCTGAATCATATGATTGTTGGAAGAATTTCAGTTTCTCAAGGGTTGTTGGGCTGAGGACCTATTTCTAGCTGGCTGTTGACCAGAGGTCACTCTTTAAGTTCTTGTCTCATGAGCCCCCAATATGGCAAATGTTTCACCAAATCGAATAAGGAAGAATGTGCTAGCAATAGAGAAGACATAATCTTATGTACCCTAATGATGGAAGTGACATTCCATTACCTTGTATTGGTTGCAAGAGAGTCTTTAGGCTGACTGGTACCTAAGGGGAGGGAGGGGCTTATACAGGGTGCGAATAACAGGATGTGGGGATCATTGGGGACCATCTTAGAGTCTGCCAGCCACAGAGACTCTTTTTTTGTAATGGTAAAAGAGTTTTAAATCCTAATCTCTTCTAATATATTGCAAGGTTGGTTTATTTGCCAAAAATAAAAAGTGGCAATGAAATGCAATGTGAGATCCTGAATAGAGGTCGTGGGAATATTTGAATAGACTTCTTAATTAAAGGTACTTCACCAACATTAATTTTCTGCTTCTGATGATTATACTGTAGTTATATAAGATGTTCGCCTTGGAGGAGTCTGGAAGAAGGATATATGGAAGCTTTTCATAATATTCCTACATCTTGTCTGTAAGTCAAAACGTAGGTCAAAGTGAATAATTGGAAAAAAAGGATTTGTCAAATTTAAAACCCATAGCTACAAAAGCTTACTTTGTGACCATGGCTTGCTCAGTAACTTTAAACATCTATCTCTTTATCAGAATTTTATTTTCCCAATAACATGTATAGATTTGGGGAGACATGAGATGTTGGTCAAAAGGCACAGTAAAGAAAATAAAAAACCCTGTAAATACAGGAAACAATTTTGGTAGATACATTCACTAAAAATTATATGGGTAAAATTTACTATTTTTAGGTAAATTATTTTAGAATGTCTCTCCTAGTGAAAATACCATAAGGGGCACCTGGGTAGCTTAGTCGGTTAAGCGTCCGACTTTCACTTAGGGCATGATCTCGCGGTTCGTGAGTTCGAGCCCCACGTCGGGCTCTGTGCTGACTGCCAACTCAGAGCCTGGAGCCTGCTTCAGTCTGTGACTCCCTCTCTCTCTGACCCTCCCTTGCTCACGCTGTCTCTCTCTCCTAGAAATAAATAAAAATATTAAAAAAAGAAAAGAAAATACCATAAAAGCATCACTATCATTATATAGTGGACTTACTTATATATTTGTTTATATATCTTTGTTTCAACAAAGAGCTGCAGAGATTATGCAACAGTTTTTCTGCTTGAACTTTAATTGAAATGTGTTCGGGACTTCAGCATGACACCAAATGCACTTCACACATCAATTTAAAAGAATCACTGGTGCTAAAATAATATTCTGATAGCCAAATCTGACCCTTCCCCTGTACAGTGCACTGTTTTCAGATGTCAGACTGCTTACTGCTTGGATATAGACACTCCTAACCCAAAATAGTGTGGTCTGTCTCACTGCACTGTTCTAGGTGATGAAAAGCCAAATACTTCAAGCCCTCTTAGGCAGTTGGATTTCGTGCAAAGCAAGAACAAATGGCTCCTCGTTTTGCTCACTGTTTGAAAGGGTTGCTTGTTATAAATACTCTATCACCATTTCACATGTCCTGCTCTAACAGGTCTCTGTCGATTACTCCTCTTAAGAGAGCTATTTGAAAACACTCTAGACATTTATCCTAAGTCCTATTTTTAGAATGGAAGACCTAATGGTATTTTAATGTCTCTATATATTCCCAGAACAAATCTTTAGGGGGAAAAATGTCTGTTACCTTTTGAAATTTAGCCAAGCTCGTAGGATTAGCACTGCTCCTCTGAGAAGTATCGTGTTAAAGAATGAATTTTGATTTACAGAATGTTAGTAGGAAAAAGACCATGAAAAACCAGCTCTTCCACACCCCTCACTTTCCGAGTGAGGAAAGTGGCAGTCTTCGGGTGAGTGAACTGTTGGCCTACGATCAGATCGTGAGGAGTGGCTGTATGAAAGTTTTAGGGTGGTAGACTTATGCTTTCCTATAGAAAATGATCTCGGTCAGAGTCAGTAATAGTCTGTTTCTGAGATAAGACTCAGCTTTCGAACATGAAAACAATCTGCTAGGCCCTTGTGTGAAATTGTATTGCTCTTACAGAAGATTCTGAGAATAGATGTTGAGTCATCAAAAATACGTGGGATCAGAAGGGAGGAAAGGTCCGTGAACCTCTTGGGAGAATTGGGCCCTGCGTGTTAGGGAGCTTTGCATGGATCTCCCCACCCCACTATATTGGATGACTGTTTTCCTGGTAAATGGCACCTGGAAGTACATCAACTAGAGATTCCTTTGCTCCAGCAAAGTCTTCTAATGATGCAAAACCTTGGGAAGGTTAAGTGTCCATTTATTATTATGAATTACTCTGTGTTATTTTCATCCCTTTTCTTCTTTGGCAGCCTAATTGGGATCTGATCATTTGAGGAATGTAGTTTTGATTGTAGGAAGGGAAGAAAATGTTTAAGAGTGAGTAATGGTCTGGTGGAGACGGCTATCTAAGTGGGGCGCTGAAGCGAGGGTGACCAGGATCGTGTCAGAAACTGGGAAGGTCAGGAACTAGAAGACCAAGAAAGAATGCCAAAGATAAGTCTGGCTTGCCTGTACGATTACTGTGGGTCGTCTCACGCCTGGAAAAGAAAGAGAAATGACTTCACCCTCCCTTTGGCAAATACCCTTTGGCAAACACTGATTGATTGCAGGTTAGCTAGGAGTTTGTGGAGTGAAGGGAGAGTCCATCCCTGTGCATAACGTTAGTCCCACTCAGAAAGTGTATACAAGAATACCTTCTTTAATTGAACTTTCCCTTATTATGCTTCACAGATGTTGCTTTTTTTTTTTTTTTTTTGCAAATTGGAGATTTGTGGCGACCCTGTGTCGAACAAGTCTATCAGTGCCATTTTTCCAACAACATTGGCTCACTTCATGTCTCTGTATCACATTTTGGTAATTCTTAAAGTATTGTTCTGATTATCTGTGATCAGTGATCTTTGATGTACTATTGTATTTGTTTGGAGTGCCCTGAACCATACCCATATAAGAGGGCGAACTTAATCAGTACGTGTCCTATGTGGTCTGACTGCTCCTTCAGCTGGCCATTCCCGTGTCTCTTTCCCTCTCCTCAGTCCTCCCTAATCCATGAGACACAGCAGTATTAAAATCAGGCCCATTAATAACCCTACAACGGCCTGTAAGTGTTCAAGTGAAACGAAGAGAACATGTGTGTCACTTTAAATCAAAAGCTAGAAATGGATTAAGCTCAGTGAAGAAGGTGTATCAAAAGCCAAGATAGGCAGAAAGCTAGGCCTCTTGTGCCAAATGCCCAGACTGTGAATGCAAAGGAAAACTGCTAAGCAAACTAAAAGTGTTACTCCGGTGAACACATGACTGATAAGAAAGCTAAACAGCCTTGGTGCTGATAGGGAGAAAATCTGAGTGGTCTGGATAGAAGATCAAACCAGCCACAACATTCCTCAAGCTAAAGCCTAGTAATTCAGAGCAAGGCCCTAACTCTCTTCAATTCCACAAAGGTGGAGAGAAGTGAAAAAGCTGCAGAAGAAAAGTTTGAGGCTAGCAGAAGTTGGTTCACGAGGTTTAAGAAAAGAAGCCGGCTCCAGAACACAAGTGTTAGATAGTCTCCAGAACACAAAGTGCAAGGTGAGGCACCAAGTGCTGATGTAGGAGCTGCAGCAAATTACCCAGAGATCTTGGTTAGATAGTTAATGAAGGTGGCTACACTAAACAGAGTTTCAATGTAGATGAAACAGCCTTCTATTGGAAGAAGATGCCATCTAGGACTTTCATAGTTAGAAGTCAAGGCCTGGCTTCAAAGCCTCCTATTAGGGGCTAATGCAGTGGTTGACTTAAAGTTGAAGCCAGTGTTTATATACGCTTCCAAAATCTAGAGCCTTTAAGAATTATGCCAAACCTATTCTACTTGTGCTCTATAAATGGAACAACAAAGCCTGGATAGTAGCACATCTGTTTACAACCATGATTTACTGAATATTTTAAACTAGATCTACTGCTCAGGAAAAAATTTTTCTTTCAAAATATTGCTGCTCATTGACAATGCACCTGGTCACCTAAGAGCTCTGATGGAGGTGAACAATGAGATTAATGTTTCCATGCCTGTTAACACAGCACCCATTCTGTAGCCCATGGATCAAGGAGTAATTTTAATTTTTAAGTCTTTATTACTTATTAAATGCGTTTTGTAAGGCTATAGCTGCCATAGAGAGTGATTTCCTTTGATGGATCTGGGAACAGTAAACTGAAAACCTCCTGGAAAGGATTAACCATTTGAATACTTTAAAGGCATTTGTGATTCATGGGAAGAGCCCAAATTATTAACATTAAGAGAAGTCTGGAAGAAGTTGATTCTGACCCTCATGGATGACCATGAGGAGTTCAGGACTTCTGTGGAGGAAGTCACTGCAGATGTGATGTAAATAACAAGAGACCTAGGCTGAGAAGTGGGGCCTGATGATGTGACAGAATTGCTACAATCTCAGGACAAAACATGAACAGAAGAGGGGCTGCTTCTCAGGGATGAGCACAGAAAGTGGTTTCCTGAGATAGAATCTCCTCCTGGTGAAGATGCTGTGAAAATTATTGAAATGACAACAAGGATTTAGAATATGACATAAACTTAGCTTATAAAGCAGCAGCAAAGTTTGAGAGGACTGATTCCAATTTTGAAAGTTCTACCATGGGTAAGATGGTATCACCATCATGTGCTACAGAGAACTTGTTCATGAAAGGAAGAGTCCATGGATGAGGCAAACTTCATTGTTGCCTTATTGTAGGAAATTGCTACCACCACCCCAGCTTTCAGCAACCACCACCCTGATCAGTCAGCAGCAAGAACCTGCACCCCAGAAAAAGATTATAACTCACTGAAATCTCAGATGATGAACACTTTCTAGCAATAAAATATTTTTTTAATAAAATATTTTTTTAAATTAAGGTATGTACACCGTGTTTTTAGATATGATGCTATCATGCACTCAATAAATTGTAGTATCATATTAACATAACTTTTATAAATGCAATGGGAAACAAAATATGCATTTGATTTGCTTTCTTGTGAATTCACTTTATTGGTGTGGCTGGGAACCAAACTGCAATATCTCCAAGGTTGAGCCTGTATCAAGTTTTGAACTAACCTTGAGTTGTGATTTTGGAACATACGTTCTGGAAGTATGGACTCACATAAATGAAGTTTAACTGAGTGTGTCCTGGTATCAATCTGCCTGGGTCCGAATCTTGGCTCTGACACTACCTCAGTGATCTTGGACAAGTCTGTTATTTTTCCTGTGCTTCAATTTTTTAATTTGTATATTTGGGGTGATAGTAATTGTACCTATCACTTAGGGCTATAATGAGAAATGAATGAGATAATGTACATGAAGCACTTAGAACAGAGCCTAGCAAAGTGCTGCAAAAGAATTGTATAAAAATTCTATGTTTTCCAGATTTCCCCAACCATATCCGTTGGTTTTATTTGAGAAAATACAGTCTCTAACTTCTCTGGAATAAGATTTATAAATGTTATTTAAGTGATCCTTTCTTAAGTCCTTTAAACATCTAATGTATTTCACCATAGCAGTCAGGTGTCTTCTTTATACCAAGAAACTTGCCTGCACCGATTCATAATTTTATGTCCCAAACCTAATCTTTCAAATGCAAAACCCCTCTTTCCATATCTTCATTAACAAATTTAGTTACATTTTAATGTAATTAGATAATTATGTGATCAGGATTCTGAAAGAGACTCAGGTTTAAGACAAATTCCTGAGAGGAAGGTCAAAAGCATTTGTATCTGAATGTAATCATCGAGAATCCTTTTCCATACTTTTATTATTTTTTTTACAGTTTATTTTTTTGGGTGAAACAGAAAGAGTTCGAGCAGGGGAGGAGCAGAAAGAGGGAGAATCCCAAACAGGCTCCGTGCTGTCAGCACAGAATCCAAGGCGGGGCTTGAACTCACGAACCAACTATGAGATCATTGACCTGAGCCAAAACCAAGAGTCGGACACTCAACCGACTGAGCTACCCAGGCACCCCCGTATTTTTTATATATAATAAGATCTCTCTTCCAAGATTCTTTTATAGATTCTATCAGACTCTCTCACTCTATCAGTGGCTGGCACATCCCATTATGTTTCTGTAGCACATAGAAATATCAATGGGCTCCTCCTAATCCTCCTATACGTGCACACATATGATATTTGTCTTTCTCTGCCTGACTTATTTCGCTCAGCATAACACCCTCAAGGTCCATCCATGTTGCTACACATGGCCAGATTTCATTGTTTCTCATTGCCATGTAGTATTCCATGGTATAGATAAACCACATCTTCTTGATCCATTCATCTGTTGATGGAGCACTGGGTGTTATGTGGAAACTAATTTGACAATAAACTATTTGTAAAAAAAAAAAAAGAAATATCAATGGGAAATTTTAATATTCTTGTTTGATCAAGGGATTTTTAAAGCTGAGTTATTCCATCCTTATATAAAAACAGACAGTATGGAAGAGTAGATAGAGCATGAACTTAAAGTTCAAACACCTGGATTATCTTCCAGCTTCTGTCATTAAGAAGACTGTGCTCTCGAGTCTATCCCAGAATCTTCCTAGGCCTGTCTCAAATGAAGAGTTTGAACCAGGTATTGTTGAAGGTTTGGTACAGATCAATATTGTATGATCCTGCAAAGTCCTAGTCACCTGACATTCGTGAAGTGTGTGCTTTGCCTTGACGGACATGTATATTTTCTTTCCGAGTTTCCTTAAAACCATTTGAGATGGCTTGGCCAGATCAGCAGGCAGGGTGAGAGATAGATGGACTTTATTGCTGCCAAGTAGGAAATGCCACCTGGGTCTGTAAGAGAATAAGTCCCTGACCTTCTCGTTGTAGCTTTCTAATCCAGAAGTGTTTGATTGCCTGGCGGATGCATAGAGATAGGCTCAAGGGTCATCATTACTCTTACCATTAGCAGACAGTTGTTTGCATTTTTTTTCTATTTTGCAAAAGATAAAAGAGAAATCTGAGAAGATAAACAACTTTAAAAACCGAAGATAAATGGTTTCTTCCTGTAGATAAATAGCTGACTTTCCACTCGTCTCTCCTTTTTCTTTCTTTCTTTTTTTTTTTTTTTTTCTGGGGAGGCAGCTTTCTGTCTGCCTCTCAGAGATACTTTTAATTTCTCAAAGGGAAGATAAAGAAATGAGATTAACCTATTTTGTGACCTACTTCTGCTTTTCCAATTTGGGGACCTTCATTTCTATGTTAATTTACTCCATTTGATATTAACTAGAACTTTTTTTTTGACAGGTTTACTTTAGCACAGGAAAATTAGGAAAAAATCATTTGGGATAAATGGTTTTATTTCTACAAGAGATGGTGAGCTGATATGTTATCGGACTGGCTTATTGCTCCAAAAATCATGATAATAGGGTAGCTGAAATTCTCGTTTTAGGACTTACTGTGGAAATATAAATTGTTGACTATAGTAAATATAAATTAAGGTGATATCACAGCACTGGCAGCCAGCTTTTCTTTAATTTCATTGCTATTTCAGGAAGTGGTCTATAAAAACGTTAATTTTCATCTTTTCTTTTCTTCTAGTCACGGACTCCTGCCCTGTAGATCCTTCTGTGAGGCTGCAAAAGAGGGCTGTGAATCAGTCCTGGGGATGGTGAATGCCTCCTGGCCAGATTTCCTCAAATGCTCCCAGTTTAGAAACCAAAACGAAAGCAGCAACGTCAGCAGGATTTGCTTCTCACCGCAACAGGAAAAAGGAAAGCAATGTAGGTGTCCGTGTTTCATTGCATTAAAAAACTTTTTATTGACAAATACCATTCACACATGCAAATATGCAAATAATGTATACTTCAATAAATTTTATGAAAGTGACCAGATCCTTATAACCAGCACCCAGATCAAGAAATAGATCACACCAAACTTACACATAAATGTTGATAAGTGGCATTATTTATGGTAGCCAAAAAGTGGAGAAAACCCGGGGCGCCTGAGTGACTTAGTTGGTTGAGCGTCCGACTTTCGCTTAGGTCATGAACTCGCGGTTCGTGGGTTCAAGCCCCACGTCGGGCTCTGTGCTGACTGCCAGCTCGGAGCCTGGAACCTGTTTCAGTCTGTGACTCCGTCTCTCTCTGACCCTCCCCTGCTCACGCTGTCTCTCTCTCTGTCTCCTAGAAAAAAAAAACAAACAAACAAAAAAACAAAAAGTGGAGACAACCCAAATGTTCCTCAACTAATGTATGGATTTAAAAAAAGAGTATATTCATACAGTGGAATATTAATTGACAGTAAAAATGCATGAAGTACTGATACATGCTACAACATGGATTAACCTTGAACATATTAGTTAAGTGGAAGAAGCAAATCACAAAAGGCCCAGCATCCCAGAAAATCTCTCAGGCCCCCTTCTAGTCATCTGAAAGAATCCCAAAAGAAACCTCTCTTCTAAGAGAAGCAATCTAAGGCGACTTCTGTCATCTTAGATAGGCTTGCCTACTTTTGAGCTTCATGACATTGGAATCAGGCAGGATGGACTCCTTTTGTATCTAGCATCATTTGCTCAGCATTATGTTTGAAAGATTCGTTATGTTTTCACCTTGTGGTTCCTTCCTTCTCATCGTTGTATTCTAATATATGATTATATCCCAATATACTTTTCTTCTTTTTTTGTGCCTACTATGTTTTTTTTTTTACAAGTAGTTTATTGTCAAATTAGTTTCCATATAACACCCAGTGCTCGTCCCCACAAGTGCCCTTCTCCATGCTCATCCCTCCTCCCCCCCACATCCATCAGTCCTCAGTTTTTGTCAGCATTCAAGAGTCTCTCATGGTTTGCCTCTCTCCCTTCCCCCACCATTTCCTCCCTCCTTCTCCCCCTTGTTCCTCCGTCAAGTTCCTCCTAATCCTCCTATATGTGCAAACATATGGTATTTGTCCTCTGCCTGACTTATTTCGCTCAGCATAACACCCTCAAGGTCCATCCATGTTGCTACACATGGCCAGATTTCATTCTTTCTCATTGCCATGTAGTATTCCATCGTGTAGATAAACCACATCTTCTTGATCCATTCATCTGTTGATGGACACTTAGGCTCTTTCCATGTTTTAGCTCCCAATATACTTTTCTATTCAGTTGTTGATGGACAGTTGAATGGTTTCTAGCTCTCATGAATAGTGATGCCATGACTATACTTGTACATGCTTTTGAACATGCTCATATATTTGTTCTCCAAAGAGTTTTTTTCAATTGGTTAAAAAATCAATTTATCCTCCTACCAGCTATGTTTGAAAACTGCAGTTGCTCCAAATTCTACCCAGCACTTGTTGTGGTCAGTCTTTTTCATTTTAGCAATTCTGATGATGCTCCTTTGAACTTTTGTGGCTTTAAGTTTCATTTTTCTGATGAGTTGGATTGATTTTTCCAAAACTTTTTGTTATGTGACTATTCCTTTTTGTGAAGTGCCCGTCCATGTATTTTGTCCATTCTTTGATTGGGCGGTCTGCCTTTTTGTTCTTGATTTGCAGTTCCTTATGCATTCTGGATGTGTCAACTCTTGGGAATATGTATTGTGAAGATCTCTGATCTCTCACTTGGTGGGCTTGCTTTTCTTATTAGTATCTATTATGGAATAGAAGGTCTTGATTTTAATGGGTCCAAATTATCAGCCCTTTATTTTGTGATTCATTTTTGATGTCTTATTTAAGACATCTTTGCCTACACCAAAACATAGAAGCTTTTTTTCCACCCTCTGTATTTTCTTCCTGGAGCTTTATTTCAGCACTAACGTTTACACCTACTATATTCTGGAACTAATTTTTGTGTATGGTGAGAGCTATGGATTAACTTTTTTTTCTGTCCATATATTTAATTGACCCCTCTGCCCTTTATTTATTTGGAGTACTGTCTTTCCCCTCTGTGCTGTAATGTCACTGTAATGCTATCAGCCAAGCGATTGATTATATGTACATATATATCTAGACCCTCTGTTAGATATAGAATTAAGCCAATACCACTCTGTCTGGATTACTATAGTTTTATAATAAGTCTTTAAATTTAATAGTGTAAGTCCTTCGGCCATTTTCTTAAAGACTGCCTATTCTTTGCCCTTCCATTTTATGTAAATTTTCAAATCACCTTCAGTTGCCACAAAGGCCTTTTGTTTTGTTTTGTTTTGAATTGAGTTGTATTAAATCCATAGGTCAAATTGGGGAGAATTGCTTTACAACATTAGGTCCTCCAACTCATCAAAATTATGTACTATGGTAATCTTTAATTAAATATTTTAATGACTTATTTGTTAATTTCTCTCAAAAACCTTTGGTAATTTCAACCAGAGAGATCTTGCACATCTTCCCTTAGATTTATTCTTCGGTATCTGATATTTTTGATGTCACTGTAAATGGAAACTTAAAATATTTTTTTTTCTGTTTTGTACAAATAAATCACATATTGATTTTTATAACTCTCATTTGGATTTTCTAGGTACACGTAATATCATCTACAAATGACAGTTTGTTTTCTCCTTTCTAATGATCATGCTTTCTGATTTTTCTCTGTCATAGAGAAAGATTTCAATGTTCTACCTTTAATTATAATGTTTGCAGAAAGACTTTATGGATATCTGTGTCAGATTAAGGAAGTCTCTTCTATTTCTGGTTTGCTAAGGTTTTTTTTTAAATCATGAATAGATTTCGAATTTTATCAATTTTCCATACTTATTAGATGATATGATTTTCTCTGTATTATGTTACAAATATAATCTTTAGTGATATATAATGTATATACCTTAATATTCACTCTCTAAAATGTGTAATTGATTGGTTTTGTATACTTAGAGAGTTGTGCAAGCATCACAGCCATCTAATTGCAAGATTTTTTCATTACCCTAAAAAGAAACCCCATACCCATTACCAGTATTCTCCTCTTCTAGTCCCAGGAAATCACTAATCTACTTTCTGATTCTAAGGATTTGTCTGTTTTGGTCATTTCACATAAATAGAATCATACGATATGGGACCTTTCGTGATTTGCTGCCTTCATTTAGCATAGTTTTCAAGGCTTATCCATGTTGCAGTATGTATCAGCACTTCATGCATTTTTATTGTCAATTGTTATTTCTTTGTATGAATATACTATTTTTCTTTTATCCATACATTAGTTGAGGAACATTTGGATTGTTTCTACTTTTTGTTTATTATGAATGATGCTACTACAATGAACTTTCATGTGCAAGTTTTATGTGAATATATGTGTCAATTCCCTTGGCTATACATCTTGGAGTAGAATTGCTGTGTAACTGTGTTTAACATTTTGAGGAAACGCCAGTCTCACCAGAAGCGTAGAAGGTTCCAGTTTCTCCACGTCCTCACCAACACTTGTTGTCCTTTTTGATTGTAACCCTGGTGGGTTGGAAGCAGTATCTCATTGTGGTTTTGTTTTGCATTTTGCTAATGACTAATTATGTAGATAATTCAACGTTTCATGAGCTTGTTAGCCATTTGTATGCCTTCTTATAAATATATTTTCAAATGTGAGGCCTGTTTTAAAATTAGGTAATTTGTCTTTAAATTGTTGAATTATAAGAATTCTTCATCCATTCTGGATATAATATGTCAGAGATATTATTTGCAAATATTTTGTTATGTTCTGTAGGGTGTCTTTTCAAATGATTTTCCTTTTAATTTTTTTCCCCCCAAGTGATTTTCAAGTGACTTTTCTCTTTTTTTTTAATGTTTATTTATTTTGAGAAAGAAAGAGAGAGACCACAAGCATGAGAGGGGCAGAGAGAGAGGGAGAGAGAGAATCCCAAGCAGGCTCCACATTGTCAGCATGGAGCCCAACACAGGGCTTGATTTCACAACCAGGAGATCATGACCTGAGCCAAAGCCAAGAGTTGGATCCTTAACTGACTGAGCCATCCAGGTGCCCCTCAAGTGACTTTTCTTGATTGTGTCAAGATATAAGTTTTTTTTTTAACTTTGTTAAAAATAGTTTTTAAGTTTTTTTTAACTTTGAAGAAGTTCAATTTATCTGTCTTTTGTCACTTCTGCTTTGAATGTCATGTCTAAAAAAATTGTAGTCTAACCCAAAGTTGCTAATATTTACTTGTTTTCTTCTAAGAGTTTAAGTTTTTAGCTCTCATATGTAGGTCATCAATTCATTTTGAATTAATTTTCATATATGGTGTGAGGTAGGAGTCTAACCTCATCCAGTTAACTGTTGAAGAGACAGTTCTTTCCCCATTGAATGGACTTGGTATCCTTGTCAAAAATCAATTGACCATAGATGTATGGGTTTATCTCTGAAATCTCAATTAAATTCCATTGATTGATATGTTTATTCTTATGTGAGTATTCACTGTATTGATTACTATAGCTTTGCAGTAAGATGATTACTAGAAGTGAAGAAGGAAGGACATTTGAAAATGATAAAGAGTCAACCCATCAAGAAGCCATAATCTAACGTCAGAGCCCAGAAATACGTAAAGCAAAATCTTACAGAATTAAAGGGAAAAATAGATAAGGGTTAATACTCCCCTTTCAATGGTGGATAGCAAAACTAGGTAGAAGATCTATAAGGAGGAAGAATTAAAAAACAATATAAACCAACTTGATTTAATAGGCATCTGTAGAACATTCCATCTAACAATAGCAGAATATATGTAAGCATATATGCATCTCAAGTTTTTCCTTTTTTAAAGTTTTATTTATTTATTTTTGAAAGAGAGAGAGAGAGAAAGAGAGAGAGCCTGAGTGGGGGAGGGTCAGAGAGAGAGGGAGAGAGAACACCAAGCAGACTCTACACTATCAATGCAGAGCCCCATATGGGACTCAAATTCATGAACTGTGAGATCATGACCTGAGCCAAAATCAAGTCAGAGGCTTAACTGACTGAGCCACCTAGGCCCCACTCAAATTTTTTATTTCTTTTTTTTATTAAACATTTTTTTTTATTTTTTTATTTTTTATTTATTTCTAGGAGACAGAGAGAGAGACAGCGTGAGCAGGGGAGAGTCAGAAAGAGAGGGAGATACAGAATCTGAAACAGGCTCCAGGCTCTGAGCTAGCTGTCAGCACAGAGCCGGACGCAGGGCTTGAACCCACGAACGGTGAGATCATGACCTGAGCCGAAGTCAGACGCTTAACTGACTGAGCCACCCAGGTGCCCCTCAAATTTTTTATTTTTTAACTTTCAACTTATTTGTGTCTCTGAATCTGAGTTGAACATATATTTGAATAGTGTTTTTTATCCTTGCTTAGTGATTGTAAGTGTTCTATTCATTTACATTTAATGTAATTACTGATAAGAGAGGATCTACGTTTTCTACTGTGCTATTTGTTTTCTTTCTTTTTTTTCAGAGAGAGAGTAAGTTGGGGAGGGGGGAGAGAGAGAGAGAGAGAGAGAGAGAGAGAGAGAGAGAGAGAGAGAATTATAAACAGGTCCCAGAGTAGAGCCCAACATGGGGTTGATCCCACAACCCTACTTGTTAGGCATCTCTGGTGAAATTTTCATTTCATTTGTTGTACTTTTCAACAACTGAATTTCTATTTGGTTCATTTTCTTTTTAAAGAAAAAACTAAATTATGTCTCTTTGTTAATACTCTGTTAGTTAAGACATTGTTATTATACTTTAGATCCTTTGAAATGGGTTTCTCTAATTCTTTGAATATATTTAAAATAGCTGATATAAATTATTTGTCTAGTAAGTCCAATATCTAAGCCTCCTTGGTGACAGTTTCTATTGACTGCTTTTTTTCTTATATATCGGTCACACTTTCCTGTCTCTTTGCTTGCCATATTTTGTTATTGTTATTGAAAATTGGCTATTTTAAATAATATAGTATATAACTCTGCAAATCAAAATTTTTCTCTCCCTAAGATTTGTTGTTACTACTTGGTGTTCCTTTTATTGTTGTTATTTATTTAGTGATTTCCCTGAACTAAGTTTGTATTGTAACGTTTGTATTCTTTGTCATGTCTGGCCACTGAAAGTTTTACCCAGATAGTGGCTCAATGGTGAGCTATGATGGGACAGATATTTCTTTAAATGCATTGAACCAGTAAGTCTCCCACCCTTTTCCAATGGGTTCTGTGTGTATATTGTGGCAGGGCTTAAACACTCCGGCAATTTACAACTCTGCCTTAGCCTTCAATTCCTGCTTATGTAGAGCCTCAATGTCAGATAGAGGTGAGACATTAAGGGGAATACTTCAGCTGTCCTTATCCCAACTGTCAGCATTCTTTTTCTTTGTCTCTTCATACTTAAACTCCCTAACTCAGGTTGTACATTGGCATAAGAGATCTGCTTTGATTAGATGTTTATCCTTCAGTAGAGCTGGAGCATTCTGATTATTAATTCTTGGGCTCTTTCTAAGCTACTAAAGAGGCTTTTTGGTTTTCACACATGAGTTATAATTATCTGTAGCTTTGAGTTTTTGTTTTCTAGGTCATTGATGCTTAGCAGTAAGGCATCCAGTTCATTGTCCTTATAGGTTTTTTTTTCTTTTTTCACTTCTCAAACCCCATTCAGTGCATTCGTTTGCATAGGTACATTATT
Source organism: Proteles cristata cristata (assembly GCA_017311185.1). Lineage (NCBI taxonomy): Eukaryota > Metazoa > Chordata > Mammalia > Carnivora > Hyaenidae > Proteles > Proteles cristata. The sequence goes on along the minus strand of JAESUZ010000393.1, from coordinate 349,519 downwards.
CCAATTCACCTCTGATGAGGGTTTTAACAGGGATTGTCTGCCCTACCTACCAGGATTGATGACACTTTCACAGCAGTGAGTAATCCAGATCAATAACCACATATTACAACATGCTCTCCTGGATCACTCCTGAGACTGCCACAAACAAGTTGAATTTTTCAGAAGCAGTCACTGAGATGGAGGCTGTAGTTCAGCATATTCATCAGGCATTAGCACTTGGGTAATGGAGGGAGAATAAGCAGAACTGAGCAGAAGGAGAAATTGAAATTTGATCCAGGCCCATCAATGTCTCTGCTAAATCCATGCGAAGCTCTGAAATACACATGATCTGAGGAAGGTATTCTGCAGTAGGCCAAAATAGCTGGCTTTTTACATCCCCATCTCAGTCAGTCATTGATGTGGTCCTTCTGAGCAGGGTGTACCTTTGGGTGAGGCAGCTGTCTGCAGTTGGAACAAAATCTGAAGGAGCTAAAGGCTGTTGGCTGACAGTTGGGGCAACAAGCCCTGTTCTTTTCTTTTTTTAGGTTTTTATTTTTGAGAGAGAGAAACAGAATGTGAATGGGGGAGGGGCAGAGAGAGAGGGAGACACAGAATCTGAAGTAGGCTCCAGGCTCTGAGCTGTCAGCACAGAGTCTGACGTGGGGCTCCAACCCACAAGCCGTGGGATCATGACCTGAGCTGAAGTGAGACACTTCACCAACTGAACCACCAAAGTGTCCCCAACAAGCCCTTTCTTGAGGGCTAGACACATGGTGGAACAGATCCCCTTAACCCAACAGAGACTGACTGATTTCGCTGTTTTGATAAGGCTCCATCTACCTACCTCTTGTTTGTCTTAAGTCTTAGGGTGCACTTCTCCTGTGGTTCCAAATGAGAAACTGGGAGTTTACTGCATTCTGTTCTTCCTTGGGCAATCCCAAACTCCATCTTTTTCTTCTTAGAACAATAAGATTGCTGGAATTTCCATTTCATGTTGAAGAGGTCTTTTGCCTTGCTCTTTAGCCTCTTGCTCTTTGTGGAAAGTGAAAGGGGAGCATCCTTCCAAGTAATAGACCTACTTGTCTCTGTCTCCATTCTCACCACATACATGGCCCCTAATACCCCACCCCTTTGGCAGTACCCAAACTCTAACTATTGTCTTTCTTTACCTGTGGGATTGCCAAAAACTCTCCTGGTTTCTCTGCCTCTTTACAGTGGCTCCATGGTCGTCTGATTCTCAGTTTCTAGTACCATGCCAAGAACTGGCAAGTTCCATTAAGGGGAAAATACATCCACAGAATGTGCACTCTTTGTTCTTTGTCATTTTCTCTCCAGGATCTTGGCCACTCACATCCTAATGGTCTCGAGAGCTATAAGATGCCTTTATACAGATGTTTCTTTGGTTTTATCTGGCTTTTCTAGCTTTACTTAAGGGCATTGACCTGCTGTAAGATACTACATTTGAGCTAGCAGTGGAAGTTTGTTTTATTTATTTATTTTTAACACAATGTTTAGTAGATGTCTAATGTTAAGTTAGGATTCCATCCAAAAGATCTTATGGATATAGCAATCTGTAAGAAGGATGAGTGAGTGTGTCTGAAAGATAAGTCCCTCATGTCTTCTCTTTTGCCCCTGTTTTGATAAGAATACTCTATTAGTTGTCATTATTAGAAGTCATTTGGAAAGTGTAGCCCATTGGTACAGGATTTAAGAATCCATAGAGAAAATTTAAGAATCGAAAGATCATCAGTGTTCCTTAATTCTGATGGTCAAAAAGTTTCAGTTCTTGAAAATCAAAGTAAGATTCCCAGTATTATTTAATAGCTTAACTGAAATGCCACTAAATATAGGTTCTTAAGATATCAGAAAATATTATAAATTTTCTGATCTCAAAAAACACCTTGGAAGTTTGATGAAACATTTATATCTAAAACATATGTTTAGGGGAGCCTGGGTGGCTCAGTTGGTTAAGCACTTGACTTCTGCTCAGGTCATGATCTCATGGCTTGTGAGTTCAAGCCCCACATAGTCCAGCTTGGAGCCTGGAGCCTGCTTTGGCCTCTGTGTCTCCCTCTTTCTCTGCCCTTCTCCCACTCATGCTATGATTCTCTCTCTCAAAAATAAATAAACATTAAAAAAATTAAAAAACCCCATATGTTAAAGAGATAGAAATTTCCTAAGAGGATCTGAGATCCTCTGCTTGTCATGGTTTTCTTAGAATTCTTGTTGTAGTATTTTTTTCTGTGTAGAAATAATTCTCCGAAAATAAACCTGATAAAAAGTGCTTGATGCAATATTTTCCTAGAATTTAAAATAATTGTTCTGTCTCATGCTTAATGGATAAACAGGATGTAGCAATTCTAGATATGGCCGTGGTTCATATCGGCTAGCTATGATTTTTGTGTGAGCATAAGAACATAATTTCTAGCACACATACACACACACACACACAGAGTTACTAAATATGTGTTCATGTGCTAAAGATATGTATGCCAAAGAGAAAGAGTCTTTACTATATTATTATAGTCTTAATCATATAAGAGTTGATGTTATAGGATCACTTATAAATACAACTAATGAAGTCCTTTCCTCATTTCTTTATTTATTTGATAAATGCCAGCTGAGTACCTGCTCTGTTTTGAGCATCATCCAGGTAACCTGAGAAAAATAAAAGTAATCACAATAATCATAATATTAGTTTATACCCATTTAGAGCAGTAGTTCTCAACCAAGAGTCGCTTTATGGCCCCCACCTAGGAACATTGGGCAATTTCTGTAGACATTTTAGTTGTTACAGCTCTGCATACAGAAGGAGTTGATAGTTAGCATCTAGTGAGTAAAGACCAGTTATGCTGTGCAACCTCCTATAAAGCACACATTGGCTTATCACAACAAAAGAACTATGTGACCCAAAATATCAATAGTGCTGCTTTTGAGAAACCTTGGTCTAATGTTTTATGCTTTGCAAAGTATTTAATAATAATAATAATAATTGCCATGCTTCCTACCTTTAAGGAGTATTAAGCCTAATATGATCCCCCCTTATGTGAGAACCAATGGAAGAAGAGTATTAGTGACTACATTTAAACATACTGTCACACAGAAACTACAAAGCGATGCAGGTTAAATGTCAATGGGAGTAGAGGGGAGTCAACTGCATAAACGGATTCTGAATATCTGAAAAAGAGAAGATTCCCACCTGCAAAGATGAAGAGGAAAGGTATTCTGTAGGCACTCAGCCCTGTGACTCGTGTTGGGCATTGGGCTCCTATTTAGCCCATGAAATGAAGGGTCATTAAAAGTTAATTCCCATTTTAATCTTTTCCTTCCCACTTGTGAATAATTTGCCCCAAGGAAATAATAAATTCCCCCTTTATGTAATGGACCCCTTCTCCTTTCCAAAGTGCCTTCACAGCTGTTAGCTCACTTGCTTCCAGAGCAAATCTCTGAGGTATTATCATCTTTATTTAATTAATTCGGAAACAAAGGGTCAGGGAGATCATTTCAAGGTTATTTTAACTCTAGCCCCCGAGGCCCTATTATCTGCCCAGTAGTCCACCATCGTGAGGCCATCCTAGGATTCAATTTTTAATCCTTGAGCACAACCCTCTGTTACAGGCCCCGACTCCCAGGAGCTTCCTGAATGTCTTTTCAGACTGAATCGAACCCAAACCCACGACTTGTAACAGCTGCTTTTCCCAAGGCACAGCTCTGTGAATTTCATTCTTATTTTAGCATCCTTTAGATCCGTCATCACTCTCAAGATATCTTGTTATCATATAGAAGGATACACAGTTGTCTCCTCCTTTCTTTTAGTGATGCTCGGTCCTGTAAAGTAAATCATGTGCTAAATGACAACGCTGTGGGAACTGTTCTTCAGACGTTTCAAAATAAACACTTGTGTGTGTTTCCATAGTTGAGTTGTGAGAACTCAGGGGCTAGAGGTCAAGGCCCATCAATCATTCTGAGCTTTCTGACTAAGCCTTTACTCTACCTTCTCTGTGCTCACATACGAAAAGTCATTTTTAAATGGTATTTCTGTAGGTCTAGAGAAATCTCCCATGCCATGAAAGGACTGCAGCTATTTATTTTTTTCCTCGTCCTTTTCCTTTTCCTAGTATCTTATTTGCCTTTCTTGCTCTGGTTGCTGAGAGCAACCATTTCAGCCCAGTAGCAGCAAAGTGGTAGTTTGGGGATCTTGTAAAACCCACACTCTGAATTTCTTCTGCTGAGTTGTGGATTCATCTGGGAGAAATAAGGCAATACTATTTCTTTGAGGTACTTAGTGTCAGTGTTTTGCGAGGGACATTTGATTATAGATAGCATCATGAAGTTACTAAAAGCTAGCCGTGCACTTCTCATTACAATGAATAGTCAAATAAAATGGGGTTTCCTTAGAACTTCAGATTTTTCTACATTTATAATTCTCAATTATTTAAATTTAAACTATGGAAACATTTTCTTTCTTCCATAGGTAGATGCTTCTTTTAAGGATACCAAACTTAGATCTGAAGACTTGTGTTAAAGCCCTGACTACTCTACTTACGAATTGAGAAAGTTTCTTAAATCCTTTTATCCCCTCTTTCCTCACCTTTTATTTTTAAGGGTATTAGCTTATTTCAGAGAGAGAAAGAGCCCGGGAAGAGCAGAGAGAGAGAGAGAAAATCCCAAACAGGCTCTGCACTGTCAACACAGAGCCCAACATGGGGCTCGAACTCACAAACGGTGAGATCATGACCTGAGCTGAAACCAAGAGTTGGATGCTCAACCGACTGAGCCACCTACGTGCCCCTCCTCCCTTTTTAATAGGAATAATTATTATTATACACCTGGGTGGTATAACTGTTTCATGCGCTAAAGGAAAGAATGTATTTGAAAGAGTTCTGCAAACCATAGCACACTATGCAAATGTGAGTGCTTCAGTTAAACAGATATTTAGAAGCATTCTGTATACCAGGCAGTTTACCGGGAACTAGAAAAAGAAAGATTACCTGCATACTTTCAAAGAGCTTATAGGCCAGTGGAGAAATAGAATCTAAGCAGAGGCAGAGCCTGAGACAAGAGTTTGGGCACAGATGGTATATTTGAGAGAGGCATGGGACAGTGGGGGAGGGGAGAGGTGATTTAGGGAAGGGAAGATGGCCAGCAAAGGAAAATTATTAAACCAGCTACCATAGTGGGCAACTGGAGAGCTTAATCTCCTGGGAAAATCTGGGAAGTATAAAATTTGGCTCTACCTGCAGAAAGCCTGGGAGGGCTTTAGTCCCATTGACTTCTTAATTTGTAGCACTCTTTTTGCCTCTGGTTTCTAGACCAGTGCTCTGTTCGATCTGCTTCCCACCACATGGGCCACTCTCCGAATTCTTTCCTTTTCCTCAACAGGACTCCTTACATTTTGGCATATAAAGGATTCTACTCTCAATCTTCTTTCCTTAACATTCTATTTGTTTTCTCTAGGAAATCTCTTGCTTGTGGCCATGTAAGTACTGATGACTCTTAAATCTATATTTCATCCCAAATTTTATTCTACTTCCCCAAGCTTCAGACCTATATTCCAACATCCTCACTTCTACCCTTCAAACAAAGCTACATTTCTCTGGGTTCCAAGGATTTTCATTTGTCTTGCTAAATCCCATAGAAAGTTCTCAGTTTTCCTCTTACTTGACCTCCTGCAGCTTTTGCCATATTTAATTACTCCCTCTCCCCTGATAATCTCCTTTCCCTTGGCTTCCAGGGAGAAGCCACTCATTGTCAGCCTCCTCTGATGGGTCTCCTCCTTTCTATCACCTCTAAACATTGGAGTGCCCTACAGCTTAGTCTTTGGATCTTCCCTGTTTTAGTGATCGATTCAGGCTGTGGCTTCATTCACAAACTACCAATGTGAGTCTCAAGACTGAATCTTCTTTGACGTTTGGAACTGCATGCATATTTATAACTCTCATTCTCTCTCTCTCTCTCTCTCTCTCTCTCTCTCACACACACACACACACACACACACACACACTGCTTTCTATTTATTTCCACTTGAGTGTTTGAAAGGCATGAAACTGATCTGATGTTGCCCCCACACCTACTCCTCTCCCTTCTTTCCACCATCTTAATAAATAACAATTTTATTCTTCCAGTTGCTCCAGCCAAAAATGTTAGGTCCTACTCTTCTCTTTCATCCCGTGTCTGATCTATCAGCAAATTCCATTGGCTCTGTTATCAAAATATATACATAATCCAGCCAGTGCTCACCACCTCCATAACCACCACTTGGTCCACGCCACTTCAGCTTGTTCCTGGATTATCCTTCCAACTCCTTATTAGCTCCTTTGCTTCCTTCCTTTGCTCCTGTTTGCTATTTTCCACACAGAAACAAAATGTTCTTTTTTTTTGCTACTTAAATGCCCACCCCTCTGCTCTCCAAGTTTTTTAAAGGTTTCCCATCTCACGCAATGTAAGAACCACCATCCTTACAACCTTCAGGGCCACGCATCTGTATTGCCATGCACAACTCCAGGGGAGTACCAGTCACACAGAATTCACTATAACTAGTGCTTCCCAGAGCAGCGTAGACACCTGGCCCTCCATTATCTGGCTCTCTTGCCTCACCTGACTCCTCTCTTAATACTTTCCTTTTTGCGTCCTAGGTTCTAGCTATTTGGTTCTATGTGCCTACCATCCTGTTCCCCCAGATATCTCCTCTCAGTTCTTTTAAACCCCTGTCTGTAGGGCTGTTTGGTGAGTGGATAAAGACTAGGTAAGGAAGAGAAGCTATACCAGTAACAGCTGTCATTATCCTTGATAGTAAGAGAGTCAAGCACACGGAAGAGTTCTTAATAAATTTCACGATCAACTTGAATTTCATTTGGCTATGAATGGAAACTTGATGGTTATTTTTTAAAATTATTTAAAGTCCCTAACAACTTCTTTCAATCTGTTGAACCATAAGAAATGCTCATCTGGTGGGTTTCCATTGTTTTTCTGTGAGAACCACAGTGTTGTTTTGATTTCGCAATGCCACATACCCAGCAAAAAGAAGCGGTGCCAAGCAAAATAGGTTTCTCATTGAGCCTAAATACTACCTGTTCTCCTTGGGCTCAGTAATTTTTGTTTATAGATCATTTGAGATTAGGTTTCTATTCTCTGCCAAATACTGCTTTGCTTGAGGCAGCACAGTGGTCCCTCAAACAGAAATAAGGAGGTTCCTGCATTTGTTCTTCTTACTCTCTTTACAAGTTAGTCACTTGGCTTAAAGGCTGATAACTCAGAAGCCCAAGAGCACAGACTGATCCCTGTATTATTTTGTTCAGTTTTTGAAGACCAAGGGCATCCATGTTTTGTTCAGTCTCGTGCCTCACAGTCAGAAATCCACTTCTGTAGACTTACAGATTAAATACAGACATTTTTAGCTACAAAGAAAAAGTATGATGTTTTCAATGTATATAAGTACATACCTCTAAGTGTTTCCCATCAGTAATCACTTTGATCGCTGCAGTAAGAATGCGCTTCAGTCACACCCTAAACCATTCAAAACATCCTTTAATTCTAAATTCAGCTTTATATCCCCCAGGCTAGTCAATTTAATCATAACCAGGTAGCTGAAAGAAATTGCTGGAATTTTTTCCCCCTTCACGTAATTGAAATATTAGCTTAGTTCTAAGATTTGTATTTGTCTTCAAAAATTCCCAAGAAGGGGTACTGTTTATGTATTTTTTGGTGGATATAGTTTCTTAAGTTCAATCAGTTCTCCTTGAAATTGAACTTGAATGATGTAGTAATTGCCTAGTAACTCAGGCATCCAAATATCTGAACTCTGGGCCACCTGCTGAAACTAATGTGTGATTCAGGATCAGCACTTGAAAATCTGTGAATCTCTTTTGAAACTGCGATTTCATTATGCCAAATAGCACTGCGATCTTTATAACCTCAATGCCATTGAGCTCAGCAGTTGGGAAGTAATTGCCATCTCCCTTTTCATCTGTTCAATCTGTGTGTTTATTTTGTGTCTGAAGCCTTGCACCCATTGAAACAAAATGAGCTAAATTCTTTTTTTTTTTTTAATGTTTATTTTTGAGACAGAGACAGAATCCAAAAGGGGATGGGCAGACAGAGAGGGAGACACAGAATCCGAAGCAGGCTCCAGGCTCTGAGCTCTCAGCGCAGAGCACGAGGCGGGACTCGAACCCACAAACCAGGAGGCCATGACCTGAGCTTAAGTCGAACATTTAATCCACTGAGCCACCCAGGGGCCCTGACGAGCTAAATTCTAATTGAGGAGGCAGTGTAACACAGTGTTTTAGAGCGGTAGTCTTCTAAATATTTTTGCTGTGGAACCCTAAAAGGATTTTGAAAAACGATATACCCTTTGCATAATTTTAAATTACGAACTAAAAATTTTAAATCATGAATGTAATTGGCAAAGAGTATAATTTAAATATTATAATAATTGACATTTTAAAATGAAACGATTATATTACTTTTTAAAATGTGTCCAAAAGAATTTAAATACCATAGTGAGGGACTTACACCAACCCTTCAAAAATTACAAGCTCTTCTTTTCACACAGTGGACATTACATTGTTTCTCTTTCTCCCTGAACTCTTATTTCTAATTTCCTTCTCCCACAGAATTTCATTCTAGCCTAATCTCTTTGAATGCTTAGAATTATTTTTTTATTATACTACCATACATCTCTAGAACCAAACCCTGTATTACTTTGAAACATTTTCCCTCAGTCATGAGATTCTGAGTGTCAACAATTTCATTTTTGATTAACTTATCAAAATAATTATGATTTAAATCGATTACAAGTTTTTGTAATTACTAAATGTGACATTTGCTGAAGCTGATGTGTTAGAGGGGTGGTTCGTTTTCTTTTAAAACTGGTTCGTGTACAGTATAACAGAGTTTGTGATATATTCCGTTCCTGTAGACGGTTGTGCTTTGGAACTTATTCACATAATTAAGTACAGGGAATAGAAGGGATTTTATTATAATAACGGCATTCAGTTATTTGAACAGCTTCCAGTTTTATGTCAAAATTCACATTATAATAACCTATCGTTAAAAATTATTTCTAATGATTAGATGACAACTTTATTAGAGTCTCCTTCCAGTTTTGAAAGCACAAAGTTGGAAAGCACTGTACTTGCATGCAAATTTGTTATTCCACCATTAGAGTCTTCATGATCTTAATTTCTTAGACCTTTATGAGGATTTATCAAATGTCAATGTATGACTCTTTCACTTAGAGGAACTTTATTTAATCCTGTATACTCAGAAAGAATTTGGAAAACAGAAGTATTTTTAATTTCAATTAATTAGTGCTAACACAATATATTTTCTTAAAGTTTATTTATTTTGGGGGAGGGGAGGGGAAGAGGGGGGTGGAAAGAGAGAATCCCAGGCAAGCTTTGCACTGTCAGTGCAGAGCCCAATGCAGGGGCTTCAACTCAGAAACCATGAGATCATGATGGAGCAGAAGTCAGACGCTTAACCAACTGAGCCACCTAGGCATCCCAATAACACAGTATTTTTGATATGAGGGGAGGTGTGTGGGGGGGATGGGCTGAACGGGTGATGGGCATTAAGTAGAGCATTTGTTGGTAAGAACACTGGGTATTATATGTAAGTGATGAATCACTGGATTCTACTCCTGAAAACACTACTACACTGTATGTTAACTAATTTGAATTTAAACAAATATATAATTAATTAAATAGCTTATCATATTATTGTGTGCTTTAAATATATGTCTTAAAACCTTGGAGCTGTTGATTTGATTCCTTCAGTTTATAGAGAATTTACTTAATTGGTAAAGCCACTTTTCAATGTGAAATTAATTGGCCAAATTAGAGTTACTTCTTGACAGAAAGAGGCTGACCTTAAGTTTTCAGTTTATATTAGTGTGTTGGTATGTGTTCCCATAATAAGAATCTTTCCGTTATTTATTTCTTTTACTTCTTAAGTTCTATAATATAATTCACTTTTCCCCCCTTGTGTATAGTTGTGAGTTTTAACACATGCATAGATTTGTATAACCACCAATGGAATCAGGATAAACCAGTTCTATCACCCCAAAATATCCTCATATTGTTCTTTGTAGCCAAATCTACATTCCCACTCCAAACCCCTGGAAACCAATGATCTGCTCTCCAAATTTACAGTCATGCTTTTCCCGCAACATCATAAAATAGAATGCTATGTTCCACTATCTTATGAGACTGACTTCTTTCACTTAGCATAATACCTTCAAGATTCATCCATGTTGTTACATGTATCAATTTTTTTCTTTTTACTTTTTAACAGTATATCATTTTATGGATGCACCCCAGCCAATCTGCTTATTCGCTCATTTGTTGAAAGACATTTTTTTGTTTCCAGTTTTTGGTAGTTATGAAATTATTGCTAAACATTTGATTATCGTATTTGTAAACAATTTTCTCTAGGTTAAATACCTAGATTGGTAAATGTGTGTGTTGTTTTATCAGAAGCTGGCAAATTGCTATGTTGTTTGGCTTTTCCTTCAACAATATATATGAGTTCAAGTTGCTCCACAAGTTCATCAGTATTTGGTATTGCCAGGTTGAATTTTGTTGTTTTTGTGTTAGTCATTCCAGTAGGTGTGTAGAGATATCTCATTGTGGTTTTAATTTGCATTTGCCTAATGACTAATGATGAGCATCTTTTAACATGTTTGCCATCAGTATATCTACTTTGGTGAACTCTCTATTCATATCTTTCACTCATTTTTTCCCTTACGTTGTGTGATTTCTTGTTTGAGATTCCTTTACGTACTCTGGTGCAAGTCCTTTGTGAAATATGTGATTTGGAAATATTTTCTCTCTGTGATAAGTCTGTGACTTATCTTACTATTTTTTTCACATTGTCTTTCATAAAGCAAAAGTGTTTAATTTTGATGAAGTCTAATACATTAATTTTGTCTTGTATGGAACATGCCTCTGTGTCCTATAAGAATTCTTTGCTGTATTCACACACACACAAATTTTCTCCTATAATGTCTCCCGAGACTTATAGTTTTCATTTTATTATGATTTATAGTGAGTTAATTTTTGCATAATGTATGAAGTATAGTATTCTATACTATAATTCATAATGTATCAAGGAGTATTTTTTTCTTTTTGCACATTTTTTGCCATTTGCTGAAAAGATTGAATTGCTTTTGCAACTTTGTTAAAAATTAATTGATCATATTCATGTAGGTCTGTTTCTGGACTCTTTATTCTATTTCTTTGATCTTTGTGTGTATTCCTGAGCCAAAAACACTCTGTCCTGATTATTATAGCTTTATGTTGTCTTAACATCTGGTAGTATGAGTTTTTCAGCTCTGTTCTTGCTCAAAATTTATTTTCCATTCTAGTACTTTGACTTTCTGTATAGGTTTTAGAATCAGTTTGTCAAAAACTCCCTCAATGATTTTGATTGGAATTATATTAAAGCTCTAGATCAATTTAGGGAGATACCAATTTGGTATCTTAAACATAATAAATCTTTCAAACAATGAACTCAGTTTATCTCTCCATTTATTAGGTCTGACATGATTCTTTTGTCAGCATTTTCTAATTTTCATTTATAGACTTTGCACATTTTTTTTAGAGCTATTGTAAAAGGTACTGTTTTCAGAATATTGGTTTCATATATTGTTCATTGCTTATTGTGGTAAACAGAATTCTGAGATTTTCCCCAAGATTCCAGTCTTCTGGTGTATAATCTCCCTAGTTTTGAATGTGGGTATGAAATCTGATTATGATGAGATGCTCAGTCCTGTGATTAGCTAGGTTATGCGCCACAGTTGACTTCAAGAAAGGTAGAGTATTTTTGGCAGAGCTGACCCAATCAGGTGATTCCTTAAACTAAGTCTCTTAGTTTCCTGAGGACTTGTCATGAAAGATGTTGAATTCTATCAAATATTTTTCCACATACGTTGGCGTGATTACGTAGTCTTTCTTTAGTTTTATGAAGTAGATTTTACATGTATTACTTTTTAAATGTTGAACTAGTCTTCCATTCTCAGAATAAACCCTACTTGTTTGAGTATTTTGTGTGTAGATATGATTTTCTTCGAATTAGTCCTGTTTGGGTTTTGCTGAGCTCAAGTCTTTCATTGGATTTCAGAAGTTGAGTCATTAATTGTTCAAAAAATTTTTTGTACAAATCTCATTCTTCTTTCTTTCTTGGGTTTTAATGACATCAGCATTAGACATTTTTATAATATCTAATAGACGTTTTATAGTATCTAATCGTCTCTAATGTTCATTCTTTTCTGTCTTTTTTTCTCTATTGCTCAAGTTAGGTAATTTCTATCAATCTGTATTCAAGCTCATTGATTCTTTCCATTGTCATCTTCATTGTGCCATTTAGTGGCTTTTAAATTATATTTTTCAATTCTAAAATTTCCATTTGATTCTTTCTTATAACTGCTATTTCTCTGCTGAAAACTTCTATCCTTCCATTAATTTCAAATTCATTGACCCTTACTTCATGGAGCATGGGTATGATAGCTGTTACAGGCCTTGTCAAATAATTCCAATATCTAGGTCTTCTCAGGAATGGTGTCTACTGATTATCTTTTCACTTGAGGGTTGCTGAGAGGGTCCTCCTTCTTTGTATGTCAACTAATTTTGGTTTACATTCTGGGTGTTTTGAATGTATTATGAGATTCTGGGTCCTGTTAAAAATCTCTGGAGAATGTTAATTTTTGTTTGTATATTTGTTTCTCTTCAGTCAACCGAGCCAGTTGGGTTCAGGCCACAAGTTCCACTGTATCTTCTGTGGGCTTTAGTTCCAATGTCAGCTTACTTTTCAAAGATTTTGTGGTGTTACTTCGATCCTCCACACATATGTGTCCCCAGTGACCTTTGGGCCATGGACTGCACTGTAGTTCAGTTCTCAAAGACTTTGGTATTCTATTTCAAGTCATTTTCATGCATGTATCTCTGGGGGCTAAGCCCGGGACTTAATACACAATTCTATGGGATTTTCTCCTCACTCTTTTTTCTCTCTGTGATCTCTCCAAACTCTCTGACTCCCAGGGACTCTTCTTCCTGTTCCTTTGTCCAAAAAGCTCTAGTTTCAGCACCTTTCACTGTCATATCCTCCTCCAGGGCAAACAGGCAGCCCAGGCCACTGTTGCTCCCATTGTTGTGTGAGTACAGTTTCAGAACTAAGACCTCTCTCTAGAGGAGGGTCAAGAGAGAAAATAAGTTGGAAGATTACCTCCACTCTCTTTGTTTTGCAGGATCCCTCCCTCCCATTCCTCTGACCCGGGAGAGAGTTTCTACTGGCCATGCCTGTAGCTAAATTCATGATCTTGCTGCCCAGACTCTATGTTGGGAAGCATGGGTGGGAAAAGGGAAACACCAAAAAACTCGCTTCTAATTAGTCTCTCTCTCTCTCTTTTTTTTTAAATAAATGAAGTATAAGTGACACAACATTGTATTAGTTTCAGGTGTACAATGTAATGATTTGATATTTGTACTACTCTTTTTAAAGTCTAATTTCCCTTCCCAAGCTGCCTGCTATTCTTTACTTTGCAGATCCTGTGATAGTTGTTTTGTGCCTTTTGTTCATGATTTTTAGTTATAATCAAAGTGGAAGATAAGATGGAATATTCTTAGGCCATCTTAACTGGAACTGGTAGCTTATGATCTCATTTTTACTTTTAAATTTAGCATATATATTTAAGAGGACAGTCAGTCAGACAAAACCCAACACCTGGGCACAAGTTTTTTGCTGTACTGAAATGAGTGCCCTCTCCTTTGTGTTTCTTATCTGTGCTCTTTTGACTTTGCCCTTCAAGAGGCTTCCCTAGGAAAAATATATTTTCAGGGCACCTGGGTGGCTCAGTCGGTTAAGCGTCCAACTTTGGCTCAGGTCATGATCTCACCATTCGTGGGTTCAAGCCCTGCGTTGGGCTCTGTGCTGAGGAATAGCTCAGAGCCTGGAGCCTGTTTTCGGATTCTCTGTCTCCCTCTTTCTCTGACCCTCCCTGCTCACGCTGTCTCTATCTCTATCTCAAAAATAAATAAAAATTTTTTAAAAAAGGAAAAATATATTTTCTGACATTTGGGGAGTGAGGATGCAAGATAGCTAAATTGAAGGTATCCTGAAATGTCTACATATTTGGAACTTCAGATGTTTTGCACCCCAGGATGAGACGCTGGATCAGGTTTGGAATGGATAAGAGGCATGTCCTTATTTTGTCAATAAAAAAAGGGACATCATGAGATGGGGAAGGGAAAACTGACGACCCTGGCCTTGTACAGGTAGGGCAATTAAGTAGGGCAGTTACAAAAAAGAGGGAATTTAAGAATGTGGATATTGATTCCTTTAAAACTCTCTCTGCCTGTGTGTATGCTTGGTGACAATAAATTATATTAAAACAAAGAGAGAGAGATGGGGCGCCTGGGTGGCTTAGTCGGTTAAGCGTCCGACTTTCACTTAGGTCATGATCTCGCGGTTCGTGGGTTCGAGACCCGCGTCAGGCTCTGTGCTGACTGCCAGCTCGGAGCCTGGAGCCTATTTCAGAGTCTGTGCCTCCCTCTCTCTCTGACCCTCCCCTGCTCACGCTGTCTCTGTCTCTTTCTCCTAGAAATAAATAAAAATTAAAAAAAAAAAATAGAGAGTTTTTGGTTATGCCTAGGGAAATATATTCTATACTTAGAAGATGGCTATTGTAGAATCCTGCAGACTTGGCCATTATCTGGTTCTACTTCTTTAACGATAGCCTAAAGTTGAAAATGGGCACATATAGTGTAAAATTGAATCACAAGTGACAGAAATTCATAGGCACATATACAAGTGATTACATTAATACATGGGATAAATACTAAGAATGGAAAAATGCTGACTAATTGTGAGGATGAGAGAGCTACATGTTAGAGGCTGGTTGGGCTAGTCTGTGGAAGTGGCACTTTGGTCATAGATTTGTAGAAGGGAAGATCACTGACTTTTAATTTAAGCTTCTTCTCTGGTGAATGTGGGAAGGCAATTACAGAATTGAAAATGAAAAAAAAATGGCAAAAGAAACAGTAGCTGAACTTTTCAATCCAAATAATAGTTTCAATAATAGTATAATAATGATAATATATAACACTTGCTGAGAATTTATTATGTACTAAATGCCATGCTAAGCATTTGGAAACATTATCTTATTTACTGCTCTCAGATGCACTATGAATAGTATGGTAATTCTTCCTACTTGGGGCTACATGTTGTGCCCCAACCCCAAATTTATATGCTGGAACCTGAACTCCCAATGGAATGATATTAGGGCATAGAGCCTTTGGGAGGTAATTAAGTTTCCATGAGGTCATGAGGGTGGAGTTCCATGATGAGATTGGAGTCTTAGAAGAAAAGAGACTAGAGCTTGCTTCCGTGGCATATACCAAGGAAGGCCATGGGTGGACATAACCAGGAAGAGAGCCCTCACCAAGAACTCAACTGCTCTGGCACCCTGCCTTTGAACTTCCAGCCTCCAGAACAATGAGAAATGAATGTTTTGTGTTACCACCCAGTCTATGATGTTGTTGCTACAGCCAAAACTGCCTGAGACACTTCCCATTTTCTAGGTGAGAGAACAGGTGCTTAGAGAGGTTATATCATTTGCTCAAGGTTATCGAGGTAGGACTAGGCAGGCTGTGATTTGAACCCATTTGAACCTAGGCCTGGTAGAGCTCATAGATTTAGTATATCACTGTTGTAAACATAGCATATGTGGTTTAAAAGGAGAAAAGAAGATTTCTGTGTATATTTAACTTAATAACATTCAAAATTACCTCAAAGTGGTGATTTCTATGTACAAAGACTACGTATTAAAAAAATCATTCATTAGAAGCACTTAATTAGAATGGATTAAAGATTAGAACTGTGGCATTAGGCCCACAAAACAAGGGCGGGGTTTCTTCTGTACAGTTCATGTTGCATAAAGAAATTTCCATGTATATATGTGTAGCACATGATTATATATATATATATATGTATATACATATATATAGCCAGTACTGTTTATTAACCTTACATTTTGTGATTAGATAAGCAGTGAGTGGTCACCTGCACACACCCCAGTTGGCTTCTCTCTCTTTTCTTCTTCATGCAAATGCTCCTATTTTTCTTTTTCATGGTTTGTAGTTCAAATACACCTCAACATGGGACAAAAAAGTGGCTATTTTGTTGAGAACTGTTGATATTGACTAGGTAAGAAGTTCAGAGTTTTGCTTTCAATCTCTTCAGACAACATATCAGAAATGTGTGGCTTAATGTAGGCTAAGGCTTTGCACTGAAAATAAGTCTGTCTGCTGGCAGTCTTTAACTGAAGAAAACATAGAATGTTCAGATTTGCCTGGTATAGAATAGTGATAAAAATAAGAGTCTTGATATATTTTTATCTCATGAAGCCTCCTTATTTTGCAAGTCAAAGGCAGATGCAGACAGGAAGGTACTGACCTTTTATTTATTTCTGCTATTTGTAGCACATTTTTTGCTATATTTATGGAGCATGCAATGCAAATGGATCTGACTGGACACTTGATAGAAAGTGACATGCAGGACCACATACTTCTAGCAGTAAGGCAACATGTATTGTTTAGAACTTTGTCTTACTAACATCTTCACATAGATATGATGCTGTGGATGAAATTTGAAAAGACCTTCACTCAATAATCTTGGGGAACATTTGACAAGTTACTTCTTTTCCACTTAGTAGCCTGAAGAGGGTTCGAAAGAGTTAATGCTTTCTGCAATTGCCCAATACACAGAGCCAGTAGCCCCATAGGATCTGGCTTTTTTCTCCATAGGATTTTATAAAATATTATTCTGTGGGTTGTTAAGCTATTTCCAGTTTTCTCAATTTGGATTTCAGAAGACTCCCCGATAAGCATAACTTTTTAATAGAGGATTTTTACAAATTTTTATAGGATCAAATCTGAAGACTAGAAAACATCTTGCTTATCTGGGGAACTCAACAGCCAGATGATTAACATTTGAACATTATAACAAAATAAACAGTATTTGTTTTGATAGAAAACAAAATAATTTCATATGATTTATTGGCTGTATTTAAAAGAACAAATCACCAGGAAGATTTAAGTAAAAGGGAATTATTTTTATGTTCTTGTTTTTTGAGAAGCCAGGTTTAAGAAATGCATTCACCCCTTGGTTCAGCAGGTAGGGAAAAGCAGCTCTGGGCCTTTCGTGCATAGAGCAAATGTGTATGGAGTGCCTATTCTTCCTGGAATTTTTTTCAGCCACAGGGGGATTCAGGAGCATACAAACTAAGTCCCTGTTCTAAAGGACTCACACGTTGGAGAATTTGGTGGTTCTCATGGGAGAGCAAAACACAGGAGGTGTTTGGTTAGGAGGAGAGAGAGCGTGGTGGTTGTACCACTTGCCAAAGTAGAAACCACAGGGGAAAGAACAGTTTAGGAGGAAGAACCATTTGGACTGTGACTCTACAGATTTTATCAGTTGGGCGCAGGGACCTGAAGCTCAGGAGACAGGTTTGAGCAGGGGAACAAGAGCTGGGGAGGTTCTTGTATAGATAACGGGCTGAAAGCAAAGTGGATGAGCTCACGGAGGGTGAATGTGAAGTGCAAAGGAGCAAAGAGGAAGGAGCATGAAACTTCAGGACCCCTTAGAGGGCAGCTTGCAAAAGCAGTTTTGGTATCTGTCCCCCTCTGAGACCCACCAGAGTTGTGGGAAATGGCTCGATGACTCATCTCTTGAGTAACAGACTAAGGAGTACTAAATCTTCTACTTCAGTATTTCTCTTTCCTCTCTTGTGTGTGTCCTCCAGTTGATTATGAAACAGGCTGGTACCTCGCTGGACTCAGGAGGATTGGGATGCATGCGCTGGGACTCAGGAAAACTGTTTGGAAAGAAATGTGACTCGTTGTTTTCTATAGGAAGAGAGAGAAATGCATATAAATAAACATTGTTTTGTTTAAAAGTGAGTTTTTATTGGTTTTTAGCTCAAATTAGGCGACAGCTAAAAACGAGGTCCTTAGAGCAATAATAACAATAACAGCAACAACAGTAATCATAAGTTACTTTTACTGCATCCATGCTGGGTGCCAGTTATTGTGTTAGGTGCTTTATACATTGTTTCATTTAATTTTCTAGACAATGTACTGGCTATATAATATCATCCTTATTTTACAAGTAAGGAAATGGAAGCTTATCATTTTAGGATATTTCCTGACAGAATAACCTTGGTACTCAGCACATTTTTTAATGAGAGAATGAATGAAGGTGCTTTCAGCAATGAAAAAAATAATACTAATTTAAGGGCACTAAATTAATCCAACTGTTAGCATCGCAACTAGGGAATCTCATTAGGGTGAGTATTATGAGCAACAAAATAAGCAAGCTAATAGTCATGTTTATTGCAGTAAAGGGAATGGAGTTTTCAGAAACTAAGTCTATTGAGATTAGTGATTCAGGTCACTAATAGGTGTCCCTGTTGGCATTTGATATGATCAGATGCCCAAAGATAGCTCTGCCCAGCAGGCTGGATTGTGGTCTGTTTCTAGTCCTACTTGGGATTCTGTGCTTCTGTGCTGCCTAGTTCCCCCGTCAGTATCCTGTCTCTGTTCTTCCTTCTCAGTTTATCGCTTTCACGGTGTGATATGAGGCTATGGGTGCCTTTATTCCTCTCTTATCTAGTGGCTAACCTTCCCAATTTCTTACAGGCCGGGCAGTCTCTGAAGCGGTATCAGCCAAAATTCTTCGGCCAGCAGTCATGTAACGGAGAGTTTCTTTTTACCCTATATTTATTTATTTATTTATTTATTTATTTTTTAAAATATTTTTATTTATTTCTAGGAGAGAGAGAGACAGCGTGAGCAGGGAAGGGTCAGAGAGAGAGGGAGTCACAGACTCTGAAATAGGCTCCAGGCTCTGAGCTGGCAGTCAGCACAGAACCCAATGCTGGGCTCGAACCCACGAACCGCGAGATCATGACCTAAGCGAAAGTCAGACGCTTAACTGACTAAGCCACCCAGGCGCCCCATTACCCTATATTTAAATGTGATGCAGATGCTGTGTGTTTTATTCTGTGTCATGCCTCTAACAGATTGGATGCGAATAACTAAAACACGCCAGAAATGTGTTACTGGTGTCCCGGTCCCATTTAAGAACCTCTTTTGTACAGGGCCAATGTCATTAGATTTTAAAAAGCAAAACAAGCAAACAAAAGCTTAGGTCATTTAACCTACCAAGTTTAGGCTTAATTACATTTTATGGGGGAAGCAGGTTGTTGAAAGTGGTGTGACTGCGTGTGGAGAGTGTGTACTTGTGGGAGTATGAGGAAGGACTGGGGGCCGTGAATGAAAGAGCTGAATGAAGGATTTCTTGGCTGGAAGAATACAGACTGGCCAGAGAGGAACTGAAGGCTGGGAAAACTGAAGGGGACCTTTGAAGCTAAGAACGAGGAGTCTGCATTTGATAAGGGGAACTATGGCGAGGCCACTGGCTGAGAGGAGTGACCTGGTCAAAGCTGTGGGTGAGAAAAAACACTTTTTACCAACTGGTAAAATTGAGTATGTACTGGTTTTCATGCCTGAGTTGTCTGTTAGATCCACTGTTGTGAAAAACTCCAAAGGACATTACAATGGAAAATAACTGAGGAAAATCCATGGTTCTGAGATGTCCAAGTTGCTACACAAAGCATTACTTTTCCGTAAAGCAACTTAACATGATTTCCAGCGGGCAGGTCTCTTTTTGGTCTTGACAGTATCATTTTAAAAATACGCTTTGGTTCTGATTTTCAGAGTATTATTTCTGTAGGAATTTTGTCTCCAACGTCGGTTACAAGTAGTGAGCATCTCCACATTAGGGGAAATAACTTACACCGTAATGAATATATTCTTCCTGAATTTTTTCCAACACATTATTCTTTCAATTTGCACATATTTTCTTAGCAAGTGTGAAAAGGACAAAATTTTCATTTACTTTTTAGTAATATTTGTAAAGCATCAACATTTGCACATGATAGTTGAAGCTGTCTTCATTTTTTAAGTTGATGCACAAAAATAAAATGCCTATCATCTATATTGAAAAGCTGAAGTGTTTCAATATAGACGTATTTGGCTAAAAATTATAATTGCATTGCAAGCAATTTCATATATATATGGATATATGTGTGTATATGTATGTATATGTGAAAACTATTCTGTGTGATTTAACATTGTGTTGGACTGTGATCCTTCATCTATTAAGTTAACATTTTTCTTTGCTGTGTAAAGAAAAAGTATAGGAAATGACAGTGGACTACAGTACTCAAGTAACAGCTCTAATCATATTTCTGACAGAGAGCAAAGGTGTCTAAATGCTTTCCAGCTATACCATCATCATGTTGACTCATAGCCATTTGAGTTGCAGAAATTGTATACATAAAACTTCCATAATTATAATCAGTTATAACCCGATCTCTTGTTCCTTGATATAGCTTCATTTTATGCCTTTCTGCTTCCAAAGCCATGCAGTGAAACCAAAGTTGAGGTGTGTGAAAGCCCAAGGGTAAATCAAATATTGGAAGATGATGGTTGTTTGCACTAAGGCCTGAATTCTCTGAATGAGTCATTGTATAAACGGAACAGATGTTGGGAGCAAGTTGGCACAAAGTAATGAACCTCATTCTCATCATATATCATTGGGTTACTTTTTAGTGCCTCCAAGGGTAGATGTGCTTTTTAAACAACCAATTTACTACTAGGGAGCAACATAAACATTAGGGAAAATAGAGTACTACATTTAGTTTAATTGAGTATGTCAAATGACAATTTGTATAGCTCTCTTAAAATTCAGATGTTGAAAAGTCTTCTTCGTCTTTCCTTTCTCTTCAGGGAGGGTACCTCATGCCGAACAGATGCAAAGTTTCGACTTCTCTCAAAGGCTCCCTAGAGGAAATTTGAACAGTGTTCCTTGGCAAACCCATCCGAATCTGTCATATTTGTTAGGAAGAGGAAATTTGTCCCTGCCTCAGATTGTAACATAGGCTTTTTCTTCCTCTCTCCCCCCTCCCACTCTCCCTCCCTCTCCCCCTCTTCCTCTTCCTTCCCTTCCCCCCTTCCTCTTTTCCTTCTCCCTCCCCTCCTCTTCCCCCTCCTCCCTCCTCCTACTTCCCCCTCCTCCTCCCCCTTTCCCTCTGCCTTCTCCTTCCCCTCTCCCTCCTCTTTCCCCTCCCCTCCTCCTTCCCCTTTCCCTCCTCCTTCCCTCCCCTCCTCCTTCCCCTTCTCTCTTTCCCTCCCTCCTCCTTCCCCTCCCTCCCTCCCTCCTCCTCCTTCCTCCTCCTCCCCTTCCCCCTCCTTCCCCTTCTCTCCTCTTTTCCTTCCCCCTCCTCCTTCCCCTTCCTCCCTCCTTCCCCTCCCCTCTTCCTTCCCCTCCCTCCTCCTTCCCCTTCCCTCCTCCTTCCCGTCCCCTCCTCCTTCCCCTTCCCCCTCCTTCCCCTTCTCTCCTCTTTTCCCTCCCCCTCCTCCTTCCCCTTCCCTCCTCCTTCCCATCTCCATCCTCCTTCCCCTCTCCCTCCTCCTTCCCCTCTCCCTCCTCCTTCCCCTTCCCTCCTCCTTCCCATCCCCCTCCTCCTTCCCCTCCCTCCTCCTTCCCCTTCCCCCTCCTTCCCCTTCTCTCTTCTTTTCCCTCCCCCTCCTCCTTCTCCTTCCCTCCTCCTTCCCTCCCCTTCCTTCCCCTCCCCTCCTCCTTCCCCTTCCCTCCTCCTTCCCCTCCCCCTCCTTCCCCTTCTCTCCTCTTTTCCCTCCCCCTCCTCCTTCCCCTTCCCTCCTCCTTCCCCTTCCCCCTCCTTCCCCTTCTCTCCTCTTTTCCCTCTTCCTCCTCCTTCCCCTTCCCTCCTCCTTCCCCTCCCCTCCTCCTTCCCTCCCCTACTCCTTCCCCTCCCCTCCTTCCCCCCCTCCTTCCCATCCCCCTTCTCTTACCCCTCCTCCTCCTCCTCCTCGTTCTTCCTCCTCCTCCTCTTCTTCTTCTTCTTTTTCTTCTTCTTCTTCTCCTCCTCCTCCTCCTCCTCCTCCTTCTTCTTCTTCTTCTTCTTCTTCCTCTTCCTCTTCCTCTTCTTCTTCCTCTTCTTCTTCTTCTTCCTCTTCTTCTTCTTCTTCTTCTTCTTCTTCTTCTTCTTCTTCTTCTTCTTCTTCTTCTTCTTCTTCTTCTTCTGCATTAATCCTTCATGGAGAAGAAAAGACATTCGGGCACTTTCTTCCATGAAATCTCTCTTTGTGTGTTTGGAGAATATTATGAAGATTATGATCATTACAACAGTATTGTCAAGGGCTCCTGACATAGGCCAAATGCACTTTTGGTTGCTTTTGTTGCTGGGAGATTATTCATGGTTCCATGATCAGACTTACCGATTCTGATATGAAGGATGTTCCTTTGGTGGGAGGGTGATGTGTTTTCAGTTTGTGGTAACCGAAAGATTTTGATGGCAATATTTACCTATTTCTTTAGGTTAGAGTACTTACACAAAACTCCTAGTGTTTGGCATCTTAGTTATTCTAATTGAGCAAGTTGTATCATTTAATGTATGCTACTATTTTAGTTCTCTTCACCATTCTTACTTAGCTAATTTAGAATTCCAATTGTCTAAGAAGCCTCCACTTTCTTAGAGTTATTTTCTTGTATTACCTCAATATTACCAAAGAAAATAATGGTCCTGAGGCTGGGATTAATCCTTACCAAAGATCATTTACAAATGTCACACTAGCAACATTTAAAATATATCTAATCACTCTCCTGAGTTCTGTTACTGTGACTCAGTTTTTTACTGTATTAATAATACTTTTGTTGATTTGAAATTAGACTGGCCATTTTCATTTCGCTAGAGTCTGCCATGTCGTTCAAGATCAGGGTCAGCAAACTACAGTCCATGAAGCCAAATAGAGCCTGCAGCTTGTTTTGTAAATAAACTTTTGCTGAAACACAGCCATGCCCATTCATTTTTGCATTACCTATGACTGTGTTTGCTTGTACTATCGCACAGTTGAATAGAGTTTACAAGAAAGACTGTATCATTGCAAAGTGTAAAATACTTACTATCTGGCCCTTTATAGAAAAAGATTGCAAACCTCTGTTCTAGATGAATTCATATGTGCTTAAGAGCATTGGAAAGGATGTGAGAAAACCTGGGTTACTGTCCTGCCTCTACATTCTAATTAACCATGGGATGTAGGTTCTCCAGCCTATGTTCCCTCATTCATAGAATGGGCAGGTAGAACTCTACGATTGCCAGTCTTTTTCAGCTTTAAAGTTCCTGAAATCTACTTAACTCCATTTTACTTAATTTGAAGTTGATCTTTTTTCTTACAGATTGAATGTTGGGTTTATTACAATCCCTCTTGAGTATATTAAACACACATCCAAATGTCCGTACATATTTAACAATTTAAAAATAATAATACAGCTTTCCTATAGGAGCTCTGTATGTGCCAAGTATGGAGGCAGGCATTTTACTTTATCTCTTTTAATCTTCAAAACACCTCTCTCTCTAGTGGATGTGAATGTTCACACAGCTGTAAGAGGCAGACTCAGGACTTGAACTCAGTTAAAGCTCCATGCTCTTTCCATGGTAGCAACATGATCTCTTTTCATATGCCTCCTCTATTTTTATTGTCATATGCATATATGGTAGCACCTCATTTTTTCCAGGGATTTCCACTTAAATTATTCAGAACACAATCAATAATTAAAAAGTAAAAACACAGAAAAGATTAATCAAATAGATGTTCTCTTTTATCATTAGAAATATTTCCCAAGGCCCTCTTTTATAGCCTGTTCACTTTTACTTTTGTTTTTTAAACTCTTTTTTAATGTTTATTTTTGAGAGAGAGAGAGAAAGAGAGACAGCGTGAGTGGGGGAGGGGCAGAGCAAGACAGAGACAGAATATTCAATGAAGTCTCAGCACAGAGCCCAATGAGGGGCTTGAACTCACGAACCGTGAGATCATGACCTTAGCTGAAGTTGGACACTTAACTGACTGAGCCACCCAGTCGCCGCTATTGATTTTTACTTTTGAACAAATATAAAAACTTGCTTTCTTTTTTTTTGGTTTCCCAAATCTGTATAATTAATGGCAAACAAATTCGAAGCAGAGATGGGTAGAGCCATCTTTCATACAGATGGTGATGGTGGAGACTATGGATCATATAGGAAGGATGCATCCTAAATGGCAAGAGCCTGAAGCAGGTGACGATCCTTGGCAGCTTAGTCTAGGGACAGATTCGCCGCAGGAAAGTCCCAGTGGCACTGAGAAATTTTTGCTGTTCATTGGAAAGACACTGGAGCAGCAGGGAAATGTTTAAAATTAGCACACTCAATTTAAGAAGGTGGAGAAAGAGTGCTCTATTTCATGAAACTTTAATAAAATTCTGAAGGATATTAGGAATCTCAAATAGATAATGCTTTAGTTATTTGAATTTCTCACTATGTGGAATATTTCCTTCCTCCAAAGTGCTCAGCAAACAAAATACTGCCAAGTCCTGATTATTTGAGAAGTCTTTCTCCAGATTTCCACTGATTTCATCTCACTTTTCTCTTCTTTGTTATTGTCTTAGCCAGTGTTCACACTCTGAAAACAGTGCTCTGGAGAGAAGTAAGTCATTAAAATTCTGGCTTTTCAGTTTTGTGTCTTATCAGATTTTCTCTACACCTCATTCAGTCTTACATGTTCCCACTATCTCTTTTTATTCCCTGTGGCTCTGAAGAAGATCTTAATGTTTTCCTTCTATTCTTTTCATTTTTTCTGAAGTAGAAACTTTGGTTTCTAAAAATCATCTTGCTCTGATCCATTGAATACCATTGATTGTAAAGTGAATTTGCAGAAGGTCAACCTGTTTATTCTACTGGCAGGCTCTTGCAGAGATGTGGGGAGTGAATAGTGGCTCTTCTTTTTATGTTTCTCTCTCGTATTCAGTGCTTGGTTTCTTCTTCCAGATGTGCAGGCATTTCTTCCCATGTTGATTTTCTAACCCATCACTTCCAATTGTCTACTTTGGGGAATGTTTTAAAACCTCAAACATTTTTTGAGGTAACATTTTTTGCAATTTATTTTTGGGGAAATGTGCTAGACTTACTTGTGGAAATTAAGAGGTCTAGAAACATTTAATCCACGTCTCCCTCATGCCTCTGAGCGTGGGGGTCAGACAGTGGTTACCCACTCATCCCAAAAGCCTGAGGCAGTATACTTCCTTAAAGTAAATGCCTTCTTTCCTTGCTGCCTATATCATGATATTGATTTAATAATGTCAGTAATAATCAATTAAATATGTTAGAAGCTTGTTTGATGCCAGATACCATGCTTAATGGTTTGCATGTATTATGTCCATTAATCTTCACTATAAGGCAGATACAGATTACTTACAGTCTTCAGTCAATGAATGGGCTGTATTTCAAAGATATACTTGCAGATTAGTTGTTTCAGACATGAAAGATATTTTCTCATAGAAGCTCTGTTGTAGGTATGTCTCTAGCCTGAGCTGGATTAAAGTCTATTAGACTCATAGCCAACATGTGTAAATGACTGTCTGCGTGGGAGGGTACATCTTGAGTCCTCACTGGGATGCAATGGGCCCCCCTTCTTCCTTGGACCCTATATTTATTACAAGTGACTTGGCTTTATTCTCTGATCTTCCTTATGGACAGTGGGAATGAGCACCCCCCCCATTCAAACCATTCATATCAATTATAGAAAAACTAACCTGTTATAAAAAAAAGTGATCTTGAAATACAACAGCTTAAAGAAAACAACACTTTGTTTCACTGTTAGGCAATACATCCAAGATGAATTTTCCAGTTTGTAAGCTCAAACTTCCTCTATGAAGTCATTCCTCTATGAACTCAGTTTTCCGGTTTGTAAGCTAAAACTTCCTCTATGAACTCTTTGAGTTCCATCTTTTTTTTTTTTTCCGCTTCTCCAGTTCTTAGATCATGGTCTTTATCTGAGTGATTGAGGCTGGCTGAGCCATGTATCTGTGCTCCAGCTTGTGGGAAGGCAAAGAGAGAAGTACATGGTGGCTAGTCACGTTTAAGTCCACAAAGTAGAAGAATCATCCGCTTATAATACATTGCTGAGGACTTAGTAACATGACCACATCGAGCCACAAATGAACTAAGATATGTAGTCTTTAGCTGGTCAGCCATAGGGGCCCCTTAAACTCCATTACCACAACAGAGGTGGGGGTGTGTTAGGGTGCACAACCAGTAGGCTTTGCCACATCCCGATGGTGGTACCCACATCTAGACAGGGACTCTAGCAGGATTGAATTTGGTGTTGGTGGCAGAAGAGATGTGGGTAGAGGTTGGGTACAGTGTGTGACACAGGGTAGGTTTTGGGGTGCAGGGGGATGCTGGGTCCCTTGCCATTATAACTTCTTGGAAGAACTCATTGGAGATTTTTCAGTTCCATATCACCCTCCCTGCCTTTCTTTGTCCTTCAGAGGGCTGAAGGCAGGCCGGTTTCATGGCTGATGATCTGTGCGGTGGGTGGCACAGGGCCCTGAGCTGAGAAGGACTCCAGGCTTGGTTTAATGCTGTGCTGTCACCATCTTGAAATTGTTAATAACTTTATATTTATACTTGTGCTTTGTGATGAGGTTGGATGGGACAATGGGGCAGGTGTGTGAGTGGCAGAGATATGCTAGGTAGTAGGGTGTGCACACATGGGCATATGCCATGGGGCATGGTGGGTGAACGGTGTGGGTGGGTGCTGAGCATTTGGCCCGGTGCCTCAAAGCACATGCATGTGCCTGAGGATCATCTGGAGGTGACCGGGTCAGGACCTGGGCCCAGATTGGTGGCCGTGATGCAGCCACAACAGCAGAAACACAACAGAGCCAGTTTTGATGGTGGAGTGGTAGCCTTGGCCTTGGCCTAGAGGGGCTCCACCTGAGAATCTGTAGTAGGTCAGCCGGCCGACTGTCCCTGGGGCATCAGCACAAATACCAACTCTCCAGCCTGAACCCTGAGACTGTAGCTGCTGGGGCTTGGACAGCTGACTTTGTAAGTAAATTATCACGCAGTAAATGTACACATGAATGTTGTGATAAAGCGTTTATCAGAGAATTATAAGGATTCTTCAAGGATTTAAAAATCCTTGGTTTTGAATGCTGAAAATTGCAAAATGAATATCCACAGGCTTAGAAATAGAAATCACATTGAACCATTGTCATTGGGAAAGAACATTATTTTCACATGAACTTCGGGTGAACCGTTTATTAACAAGGAAGATAACTGAACATGAGAGTTTTCCATAAAATTGGCAATCCGGCTATAGAATGTATAAACAGGCATTTTGAATTGTATATACATTTTAGAGCCACTTTTGAGTTCTTACATGATCTCCACAATTGACAGGACATATCAGAAGAACCATTAAAAATACCATTGTATAAATTTACACTTAAAATAAAATTCAGACTTATGAAACTGATTCTTGGGAAGAGTTAAATCTTTTTATTAAAATTGCCCCTGAAGAGTGATCAGCTCTAGATAGACTAGAATTTGTATTTCAAATGAGTGTATCAGAAATCTATCCTAATGTTCTCCTAGCCTGTAAATGCTCTGAACAGCGAGAGTAAAATCTGCACCGAAGACGCTCGTCAAAATTAAAAATTAACAAAAATCATTTGCCATCTTACATTTTAGTTGAGCTATGTACGGAAGCTATTTTCAGTTATAGAGATTAAAAATAATGTTGCTAAATGTGTAAATTACTATGTGAATTTGCAGAAAAGTGAGTCAGTAAAAGCACATTAATAGTGTACGGTTATTTATTGCATCATCTTAAATTATGACACAAAAATATGTTTTGTGCTATTTGTAAGTTTATATTCTTCCTCATATATCACTATTATTGATATTATGTTTTATAAGTGATAAAATATTCTTAGAGGAAAAAATGTTTCTATTTTCGTATCCTTAAAGTACTTTTTCCCCCCTGCGAGTGGCTCTGCGTTTTCATTTTCCACCGGGCCCTGCAGATATGTAGCTTGTACTGGTTGAGGGACTAGTCTATCTGCTTGGCTTTCTTTGCTGCTTTTTCTATGCCTGTGACATAGAGCCCTTTTGCAGGTTTTAAAGGATTCTGGTTACTAATGATGAATGAGATAGTGAGAAGAGTCAAGGCCAAGCTCCTCCTCAGGCCTTTTCTGTTTCTTTGCTTGGCTCTTGGCTACTCAGAAAGTCAGAAACACATGTAGCTCATGGCTATGAAAGCACAGATAGCTCCCCGTCGCACCAAAGCCTCATAGAAGATTCATTTACGTTTTAGAGTCCCATCCCTGAGTCTTTTGAACACGCTTATTACAGGAATAGAATCAAACAGCAATTATCCCGCTAGTGGTTTTGTGCAGCCAACATGCCTACGACCCTGGGCTCCTCCATCACTAGAATTGACTGAATCTGGCTCGTGACAAGGACTGGGACTAGAGACTCCGGACCATGACATCTCTGATGCAGGGAATGGGAAGGAGGAAGAGGAGGGCAGTCAGCAGGTGGGACAGAAGGCACATCTGTTTGAGCCAGTCATTTGCAGGTGGCTGTTCATATGTACAAGGCACCCAAATACAGAGTAAGATGTCAAGGCATCTGTGGTAGGCCAAATAATGGCTCCCCAAAGAGGTCCATATCCTGATCCCTGGAACCTGTGAAGATAGTAGATTATGTGGCAATGAGGAATTAAAGTTGAAGAATGGAAATAAGGGTTCTGCCTATCTGACCTTAAAATAGGGAGATTCTTCCGGAATATGTGGGTGGCCCCATTGTAATCACAGGAGTCCTTAACAGTGGAAGAGAGAGGCAGAAGAGGAGAGTCAGACAGAGATGTGAAGTGCACAAAGAACAGAGAGATGCTATGTGGCTGACTTTCCACATGGAGGAAGGGGCCACAAGCCAAAGAATGGGGGCAGCCATCAAGGATGGAAAAGGAAGGAGTCATTCTCCCCTAAGAACCTCCCAAAAGAAAGAGAGCGTGCCAACACCTTGATCTTAGCCCAGTGAGATTCATGTCAGACTTCGACCTGCACACCTTTGAGAAAATACATTTCCATTGTTTTAAGCCACCAGTGTGTGATCATTGTTAATGACTGTAATAGGAAACTAACATAGCACCCTTGAGTGTTTATGTTAAAGGTACCGGCTCCTGAGTCAGACAGCATAGGTTTTCGTAAGGAGCTCTGCTACTTATTAGCTGGGTTATGAAGGAAATTTCCTAACTTTTCCAAGCCTTGGTTTCCTCCTCTGATAAATGAGGTTATCACCATCATGGCTGTGTTCTAAGGAAAAATGAAGGTAAATCCTTAAAGACCTTGCCTGGTAAATAGAAAGTTCTTGATAAGTGCTGGTTTAAACAAAGTCATGGGTGTCTGATCCTGGACAGAGTTGTCAGTAAGGCAAACGACTTTCCTTCTCACCTATTTCCAGGTAATTCACTGCCACTCCCCTGCCCGCTTCTGCCCCTGCTGATCCCATTTGACTCTTGGCCCCCCAGGGCTTTTACCCAGGTTTATCTTTGCTGGACTCATAATCTTTAGATTCCACCCTTTCCTATATTTCATACTGTTTCCAATATCTCTTAAAAAAATAAGCAAACAAGATAAATACATAAAGTACTATCTCCAGAGGTATTAATCACTGATATTGCCTTTATCTTTTATGGTCTCTGTAAGGCCTTATGATTTCTGCCATGTTCTACACTATGCCTTCTGCAGATAGTTTCATGGAGTTCTTGGTGGCTGAATAAATGAGGAGTCCCCAGGATCTGCCTTTTAATTGAGGACTTTTGGCTTAAGTTAAATGAGTAAAATCCAAACTGAGGAATTTCAGCTGGGACATATTTTAGGGAGAGAGACCTCCCAGGAGTACTTCAAATCAAGCCAACTTTTATAATGCATTTGGCCTCATTTTCTGTCTACTTGTAAACAGTTCTGGAATGGCTGTCACAAAAGTTCCTTAGGAGGGTATTTGCTGAGTAAAATTGGCAGTTTGATTTCAGAATTCTCAGAGCAGAGAGGTTGGGGCTTATGATATTAACATTTCAGAAGAACTATTCTACAGCTGCAAAGTTTCATTTCGATCTGGGTACCACAGTCAGACGTTCTAAACAGCCATTTGTAATGAGATTGATTACCTTGTAAGGAGATCACCTGCTAAAAAATCCGTTTAGGGGTGCCTGGGTGGCTCAGTCAGTTAAGCGTCCGACTTTGGCTCGGGTCATGATCTCACAGTTCGTGGGTTTGAGTCCCGCATCGGGCTCTGTGCTGACAGTTCAGAGCCTGGAGCCTGTTTCAGATTCTGTGTCTCCCTCTCTTTCTGCCCCACCCCCACTCGTGCTCTGTCTCTGTCTCAAAAATAAATAAATAAATAAATTTTTAAAATCCGTTTAAATTCCATAAAACAAAAATAAATAAATAAATAAATTTTTAAAATCCGTTTAAATTCCATAAAAATCATATTATGGATAGATGACAATTCTAAAAATGTATACAAAGCCATTTGAAAGAAAACTGTCTGAGTCAAAACCGGATTTCTAAAGTTATTGGCTGTTATGAGAATGGAAAAATGTCAATTCCGCAACAAATGCACAAAGTCCGTTATTAAGTGTCCCATGTGCACGGGTCTACAAGGACTCACAGTTTTTGGTGTCTGTAGTTAAAATGCAAAATTCAAACGTGATGTAATGGTTAATAGAAATACTGAGAACCCATAAAAGACCATTGTTTTCAAATGCTGTCACACACCTGGGCACTTCCTGCAAGTGTACTGTAGGCTCTGCCGTTGTGGTGTGGTCTCCCTCTGGTGGTTGGTGTTAAGAAAGGTACTGGCTTGAAAGCATCACCACTTTTATTCCCTTTGGCATTTGGCTGACATTTATCTTGCAAGGTGTCTTAAGAGTTCTCTTATTCTGTTCTGTTAAATATAGACCAGGTTACATGTTTTGTATTTTTGACCATTTCATCAGTATAGGAAGCTTTCTTATTTGAACAAAAGTTAGTCAGTCAATCCGTAGGCTTCCCCCTGTGGCCATGTGAAAATCAGTTTTGACTATGAGGAAACCTAGCCTGGATTTTCTATCTCTGTGGCCCATTTTGGGCATGTTTTGGCCACAAAATGTCTCTTAATTTGTTTGGGATGTTTTTAATTTGGCTGGGGTGTTTTCCTTCTGCTTTAGAAAGGCTCTGAGTTGAATGCTAAATTTATTTAGCCCACCTGTGTGCCCATCCCTCCTCCATGACCCACGGCATAGCAGGAAACAAAACAGACCAAAATTACTGCTCTCCTAGACTTTCTATTCTATGACACATATAGATATGATTTACAAATACATCCATTTTATAAAGACTGATTTTTGGCTTCACCTGTGAAACTTTTGTATAGTGAAAGAGACTATGAATTTAAAAGGCAAATAGGGGCACCTGCATGGCTCAGTTGGTTAAATTTCCGTCTCTTGATTTTAGCTCAGGTCACGATCTTACAGTTGTGAGTTCGAGCTCCATGCCAGGCTTGGGAGCCTGCTTAGGATTCTTTGTCTCTCTTCCTCTCTTTCTCGGCCCCTCCCCTGCTTACACCCTCTCTCTCAAAATAAATAAACATTAAAAAAAATTAAAGACAAAGAAAATTGCAACAAAATGGGCTCCAATAAATCAACAAGGAAGAAGACTAATAGAAAAATGTGCAGAAGATGTAAGTGGGCATCAATTCTGAAGAACATTTCATTGCTCTAAAGAAAGAATTGGCAGAAGTGGGATTTCATGATATCATATATACCTGGTTACAGACACAAGCAAGGGTGGCCATTAGAAAAGAGCCATCTCCCAGCTAGAATGCCCTGTGACTCTTTACAACCTCTCACACAGTGGGTGTCTCAGTCAGACTTCCCTCTAGCACCGCCCAGAGCCTGTGTGCTGAGTATGCCTGCTTGGAAACTGCACATTCCCTACCCTTTTGGCAAGTGGGAGAAAATGGACCTTTTCCCAGTGGTGTTTACCCCCTTGCTCAGCTCAGTCCCCCAACCCAACTACCATTAGTTGATCCTCACGCCATAAAGTATCCCAGGATTAATTTAAGCACATTAGACTGATCAGTTGGATATTTCGAGATGAGACTGCATCACTGTTCAGACTGCAGTATCAAGAGTTTACAGCAGTAGACGCATAGATTTTGGCTTCCCCAGGGGGGCAGATGACCTTTCCCTCTTTGACTCAGGGCCGATCTTAATGACAAATTATTTGCTGTCTGTTTCTAGTCCCTGTATGGCTTTCCTGAAACTTCAGCCTCATTTCAACCTCTCGCCTTTTCTCTTCCCTTGGCTCATTCCGATTGGATCGCTGGATCTTGTTCACAGAGACATTATCCCTGTTTACCTGTACGAAGAAACATGTGAATCCTGTGAACATTTTGAAAAAATTTTTAGCAGGGGTTTTCCCCCCATCCCTCTGAGCCTTGGGTGCTGTGTACCCAATATTCTGGTCTCAGCATGCTGGCAGCTATGACTCTGGAATGCAAGTTAATTAAATTGTGCTTATATTTAGTTTTAGGCAAGGCTGATTTTTTTCATATGTTAGGTTTAGTCTGTGTGGCTTTGTTACATACAATCCTGGTAACTAGGGACACTAGGAGAAATTTTATGTGGCTGTGCTGTGAAAGGCATGCAGTGGTAGAAAAGGAAGCATGGGAGAGGGAATTCAGGGACCTCTGTGTCCCACCAGTATGTAAATCATTTAGCAGAACACAAATGCTTTCACAGTACAAGTCAACTTTCCTGGAGCAATTGACTTCCTTTTCTGTCTCTGAGCCAAAGGAAAGTTAGGAATTCTATCCCTAGATGCTGTTATATTGGTTCCTGTGTGTGTTGATCTAGAAGCAGGCTCTTTTCCAGTTACTTGGTTGTTACAAAGAATCCGGTGCCCCCACTTTCCAGCTCTAAGGAGGCAGTGCTGTATCCCTAAAGTTGGGAAAGGGGACCCTCTAGTTATTCTCAGGTTAACCCTTGTAGCACAAGGCATCTTTTTTTAATACTTGGTGATGACCATCTTTCAGAAGTGAATTACACATTCCCCAGCCTTGGTAAACAGAGCATACTGGTCATTGCCCAATTCAGTGCCAGGTGCTTTCTATCCATTACTGATCAATATACTCAAAGGCCATACCAAAGCAGATAGGATTCAGATAAGGTTATTGAAGCTCAGAAAGGTTCAATAAGTGGCCCAAACTAGCATGAATCACTTAATTTAAATCCAACTTCATACTTTTTCTCCAAGATGACTTTTTTTTTTTACATTTTTTAATGTCTTTATTTTGAGAGACAGTGAGCAAACAGGGGAGGGGCAGAGAGAGAGAGGGGAGAGAGAAAGGGAGACAGAGAATCTGAAGCAGGCTCCAGGTTCTGAGCTGTCAGCACAGAGCCCAACAGAGGGCTCGAACCCACAGACTGTGAGATCATGACCTGAGCCGATGTCAGACACTTAACTGACTGAGCCACCCAGGCGCCCCTCAAGATGACTTTTATTTTCATATCTGAGGTTCATTATTGTGAATAATTACTTTTCTGGTCTGTAGATCCAGTCACTATCAGTATGGATATTTAGTGTTTATGAACTAATTTTCTCCCCATTAACTTATTTTCTTCTTATCATGATGCCATTTAGGATTGAAGTTTCCTGATTATTGCGGGGTAGTTTAAGCTTGAAGCATCGGATAATTGGAAGTAGGCTTTCCCACCCCTGAGTTGACCCAAGCAATGGAATGTGTGCTGTCTCCACGGGCTACTTTGTGAAGGCAAGTGAGGGGGGTTTATTGCCATCTGTTGAGAGGAAGGAGATGAGAGAAGGTCTGGGGCAGAGCTCTAATTTAGGGCTTCTGAATCTCAGCACCCAGTACTGGCTATCTGATGTGAAAGATAAGTGATGTCCTACAGTATCTTGAAGATAAGTGAATGTTTAAAGATGATAGTGCTTCGGAATACTGTAAATTATAATTAACAATAGGAAGTAGGTGGAAAAGTGATACAAAGCCATCTTCATGGGATTTGAAGTGACTTTTTAGACAATAAGATAGAACTGTTATTTATGCTTGAAAGATGTTTTCTCCAAGTTCTTCTGAGAGTGAATTCTAAATATATATGTCTATTCTCTTTCTGGGTCTCAGGCCACATAGTATTTTATCATAGGCAATTTATTCCAGCTTTTAGATTGTCATTATGTAAAATGTATGAAATGAACTAAAGTAAAAGAAACTAGGATTAAAAATAAGTTTGGTTTGAGTTGAAAATTAAATCCATAAACTATGAACTTATAAAATGAAATCAGTCCAATTTATATAGCTTAACAAGTAAGAAAAATAACATGGAATAGCTCTTCAAACTGATTATTTTTTGTCTATCATTCTCTTAAGTCTTTCCATAGGTGTTGTGACTGACGTTCCCATTTAATAAAGGTCTGGAAAAATGCTAGTATGCATAATTTGTCAGATACTACCCCGTGCATGCAAGAGACTGTTACCTCCTTTCCAAATAATATGTATCTCTTTTACTTCTCATAGATTTATATGCAGACCTCTCATTCTTTTCTAAAAATCATCCTACATTTGTTTGAAATTTGTCAAAGGTAATGTATAGTTCTATCGCTTTCATTTCATGATTCATAATCAAGAATTGCAAAATGTCATATGAGACAGACTTATGTTTGGAGAAAATCTCAAAAATATTCTAAAGCACCATGAAATGATTGTTCTTGTTTAGAAAATAAAGTGTTTACTTCTTAAAGCAAACTCAA
Source organism: Proteles cristata cristata (assembly GCA_017311185.1). Lineage (NCBI taxonomy): Eukaryota > Metazoa > Chordata > Mammalia > Carnivora > Hyaenidae > Proteles > Proteles cristata. Next base: position 314,764 of record JAESUZ010000393.1, on the reverse strand, counting down.
AGTAGCACCCCACAAAACCTAAATGTTTGAGTAATTATCCCTGAATTTAGAAATCTCTACCTGCCTTGTCAAGAGGGCAGACTTGCCTATGCAAATAGCTTCTAAATTGCCCATGTTCTTTCGAAAGTTGAAGTTATGTTATTGCACTTACCTGCAGAAAACGATAACACAGTTGCTGTAGGCATCTTATTTTCCAGTGGTTTTTGACAAAATTGTTTTAGAGTTCTATTTGGGACTTTTAGTTCTATTTGGGGTAGTAGACTAGTATATACTTTTAATTGGACAGTTCCTATTTGGAAGTTTTTTCCCTTCTTTCCTCCCTCTCTCCCTTCTTTCTGCAGTGTTGAATGAATAATTTTTTTTTTAAGTTTTGTTTAGACTTCTGCTTGGCAGTCTATTTCTGGCAGTCTCTGATCGTGAAGCTAACGTCTTCCTTTTTCTTCTGCCCTTTCTTTACTTTCTCCTCTAATTTGATTTAAAACCTTCTGAGCAGAATTCTGTCTACCTCTATTTCATACCATGATTTTACTTGAGACATTGAATGATGACATGGAATTGCTCTCCAGACTCTGTATTCTCTCTCCTATCAGAGTGCCACCAGTTACAGAATCATTTTTGTTTTCTGCTCATGATTTTTAGATAATTTCACAATGACTGATTTTTCTGTAGAACGACAGACCCTTCATCATGCTGTCAGACAGACGATACATATACTTAGTTCTTAGTTTCAAGAGTTTAAGCTGAAGGCCAGATGGCAAAGTTTCCATCGAATCAAAGCGTAGCTTTATTTCAGAGAGAGAAAAAAAAATGAGCCAAGAAGTAACTTAATCTTGAGGACATTTAATTGGGAGTTGCTTTGGATTTTCTTTAGCCCTTTATTTGATGATAGTTTCTCACTAATTGAAACATGTTATATACCAGTCACGGAGGGATTTGGAACTAAAGAGTTGTCCTGTGTGAGCGGACTGGCTTGACCTGGTCTCTGCGGCACGTGTATGAGCACTGTGGGTCATACAGGAGAAAGTCACCGCGGTACTTCTGTTTTTAGACATCTAAGTTAAGAAGTCCCTAAGCACATTTATTCAATGGCATTTACTGACCGCTTACCATATTCTGCTTTGGGACAAAGATCTGTATGTTAAAAAGCACTAACAGAGTCCTTTGCTCCCTTGGTAATGAATGAAATATCTGTATAATAGAGCAATCTACTGAGAAAACGAACAGGATCTGTGTTACCATCTGCGCATTTTCAGAAGAGAGAGACCAGCACTGGGGAGGGGAGGGTCAGAGATCATGTGGCATCTCCCAGAGTGGGGTGGCGTGGCGGGCTGGGGGTGGGGGGGAGGAAATGTTTGGAGGTGTAGGAGTGGAGCAGGGGATGTAGGAGACATTACCCAAGGCTCAGAAGGGGGCTGAGTCTTGCCATGTCCCTCACGTGGCAAGGACCTTGCTTACTTGCTTAGGGAAAGAGGCAGGATTTCAGAGGGGAATGGCTGTGTGGGGCAGCCAGGAAAGCTTGACTCTGGGGACCATGACCCTGTACCCTGGGATGGATCAGACATAGTGGAGCGCTCTGTCTAGTGTAAACCCAAGGGCTTGGAACCACGAGTCCCTCAGCGATCCTCTGAGGAACTCAAAGCTAGAGCCCTTCCTCAGTTCTTCCAGGCACCGTGTAAGCCCCTTGGATCCTTGCAGCACCCTAGGAAAGCTGAAATCTCTGAAAAACATGGCTGAATAAGATTTCTTATCACCTTTTTGTGTGAGGAAGGATGAATTAATTTGATTTAGAAAAATAAAGTGACATGGCATTTCTCATACCATAGTGTGACAGAGTTAGATCCACGACTGCGACACCTTCAGATGGGACATTCAGAGCGTATTGCGCTCCCAGGTCTCACTTCTCATTCTTTTTTCTCATGTTTTATAACTTCCCTGAACTCTCCTTCTCCCACCTCAAAAGCTACTCATCCAATAGCTCATTCTTTCAAGTCTAGATAGGATGAGAAGTGCAACAGCCTGTAATTAAATTCAGAACTAAGAATTCATAGCCAAAAAAGTGTAATTAAAGTGTAATCTCTCTCAGACTTTAACACTTACAATCTTAAGGGTGAAGGGTTGTCAAACTTGTTTTGGCAGCAAAAACCCATTTTCAAAGGAAAGTTTCCACAGGCTGAAATATGTAAAGTGAACAAGGGTGGAGGTCCCTGGCAAAGGACTGGAGCAGGGGACTGGAGACACCCCTCCAGCCCATGATGTGACCCCAAGTCCTTTCTCTTGGTCTCCTAGAGTTCATCTGAAGACCGCCATTTTAACGTAAGGAATGAGTAATGTGGATGTAGGTGGGAGGTGGGGGCGGCGGAGGAATAGTAGACACATCTCCACAGGCCAGTGGGGAAGATTATTGTAGGTAGAAGTGTCCTTTATACTCTTGGTCCAATCGCACAAGCAGATGGTACTCAGAGGCAGGCTTGCCAGCAGGTTTGAGTGAGTATCCCACGCTAACACGGAGGGATTTTAATATTTCATCAGCACCTTATTTCCTTACCAGTCAAGAGAAGAAAATTCTAAGTTGTGTATTGCCTTTGAACATCTACCCCCAAAGGAATGATTATTTAGTTCTGCTAGGCACCTTATGTTCTGTCTTTACTTATTTAACAACCATTTAATACTATCTTAGACTCAGGAGTGAGAGAAACTGATATAATGCTTTCTCTCAAGGAACTTACATTCTAGAAAGGAGACAGAAAGAGAAACAATAAGCAAACAAACATCTTCTGCTAATATAATTATAGGAATCATAAACAGTCTTTTTTTTTTTTAAAGCAGTCTGTAGTTCTGATGGTTTTGAGCATCAGCGCTATTAGAAGGGATTAGCATGGTGCACCATATTTAGTAGATGCCTAGTAGATGTGGAAGAAGGTGAAGAAGAGAATGAAAGCATTTCTCACCTTGGAAGACACTTTTCCTGAGGAAGTCACATTTTAGTGATAGAATTAGAGAGACAGACAGAATAAGACTGGCTTCATGTATGGACTGTGAATATATTCCTGATGTTGATGATTCTTCATCCACAGCCTCCTGTATCTTCAAGAGTGATCATTGTTTATTTGATCCATGCCAACCTGTAGGCAGAACTGGGTACCACTCTGCTCTCCACAAAGAATATACTCATGCAAAATCACTTCAAAATGCTTTCAACCCCCCACCCCCACCCCACCCCACTTCCCTTGATATCAGGCACCAATTTATTCTCTTCTGCAGCAACAAAGTTGTCCTCCCTTTCCGAGCTACTTCTTCTCCTTTTACGCTCTCTTAAACATAGTGCAGTTAGACTTTTGTCCTTCTAACTCCATTGAAGCTGCTCTTCTCAGAGTCTTCACGGACCTGACATTGCCAAAATCTCATCCGGGCACTCTGGTGTCAAGTTCAGATGCTGCCAACTCACATCTTTATATTTATAGTCCTGTCCTCTTTCCCAGTCTCTGAACTTATATATCCAGTTGTCTACTTAATCTCCCTGCTTGGGTGTCTCCTGTACGTGTCAGATGCAACATGTCCAAAATGCAACTCCTGATCTTTTCCCCCACAGTCTTGCTCCTCCCATATGCTTTTCCACCTCAGGAGATTGCAGTTCCAGTCTTCTGGCTGGCTGGAAACTTGAAGTCCTCGCTGGCTCTTGTATTTATCTCAAAACTCTCATCAAGAGGACCAGGAAACCCTCTTGGCTCTACTTTGAAAATACACCCAGCATCCAGTCATGTCTCGGCACCCTCACTGCCACCCCCGCCAAGCCACCATCGCTCTCTCTGGACAGCTCCAATGGGCTCTCAGCACTAGTTCCCACTGCTTTCTTTGTCCCCTGGGGTATTTTCAACACCACAGGCAGAGATCCTTGTAAACATAGGTCAGATCATACCACTATTTCCTGAAACCTTGCAATGAAATTACTTTTATTATAAGTTCTTGCAAAGCTCTAGGTGGTTGACCCCTCCCCTCCACCCAGCTTCACATCTTGCTGCATTCTCCACCACTTGCTTCTGCTGTTCCCCATACCCCACATGGCCACCAGACATGTTCCTGCCTGAGAGTCTCTGCACTGGGACCCCCTTCTACTAAAATCTTCCCCTGAAAGTTGTTACTTAAATGTCAGCTTTCAAAGAGGCGTGCCCCTGGCCCTCTAATTAATATTGGGACCTGACCTACCCCCACATAATCTGTAGACTCTTTTTAAAATAGAATTTATTACCTCATTATTTATTATAATAAATAACTTTGTTACGTTTATTGGTATTTGTCCCTCTAGAATACAATCTCCACAAAGAGATCTATTCTGTATTCAATGGTATCTCCCAACCTCTGAGAAAGGTGCCAAGTTGGCTAAATAAGTGAGTTGAAAAGTTAGCGACATAAGCTTTGTTAATTCCACATGGCAGATAGAGGAAGAGATTACCCCTCCTGTTCCTCAGAAAACAACTTGAAATATCCCAGTAGATATTTCTGTTTTATAAAGAATCTTCTCTGTCCTGTGCTCCTTAGGGGGACTCCACCAGTGTTTTTATTTAGCTTTCCCCCAAAACAGCGCTTAGCAGCATTGGCTCCTCTCCCCCCCGCCCCCCCCATGGGGATCCTTTACTCCTTCATACACAGAGCTCTGATACCCATGCATACCTACCCATATTAATGTGCAACAAAAAGAAGGGTGAACTAGTGATTGTGGCTTGGAAAACTGGGTGAGACCGAGTTGACTTACTTGAGCCTATCGTTGGATTTTCTTTCTCCTTTTTCATTTCTTATCTTTCACCTCAATCCTTTTATCAACCCAAAGATACAGCGCTCTCTACAAGAAGAATTGCATCAGCTGCTAAAAGATTAGACATGTTCTATTTTGTCTAGTCAAATATTCTTGTAAAAGGTAAGAGGGATAGTGGTCGACAGTAACTTAATTTCAAGCAACTTGTAGAATGAAGGCCTAAGAGGGTCTCAGTACAAGCTCAGGTGATAACAGTCTCTACCAGGTCAGCTTTCTCATCAGAGGTAGAATTGAACCTGAGCTTCAGACTTTATACAAAGGCTTAAAGAGTGGGTGAATGAGGACATTATACAGTCAGTGACTGGTAGGTAATTTCTGAAAGGGACTCCAAAAATTAACAGTCAAAGTATTGAGAGCATTTGCCAACATAAGTGGTGCCCATATTACACTGGCAGAGAGAACTGAGAGACCTAGAAGCAGTTGTAGAAAATCTAAAGGATTTCAGGAAATGGATGTTATTTCATCCGTCTGTTATTAGAGACCAAAATACTGAAAAGAATTGATTATCCTCATGGGTATGTACTCTTCAGAATCCAGAGAATTCTGAAGCCAGGTGGTTCATAATTATCCCTCTCATCTGGGCATGTAAACTAGTGTCTCATCTGGACATGTAAACTAGCATACCTTTGTATGCTGCTATTATTGCATTAATAATAATCAATTTCTACATGTATAAATGGAAATCAATTTTGGTGGTGAAGTATCTTTACTTGGTAAAATTATCTCTAACAGATGACCATCAGTAAAATATTTGCTACATAAAGGTAGGGGATTATTTTTGCTTTCTTCACTGCTGTGTCCCTAGATGCCAAAATAATGCCTAGCACATTGTAAACATACAGTAACTATTTGTCTGATTAACAAATGAATCTTCTGTTGATCAATTTGCCATTGATTTAAAGTCCAACATGTACCTCTTAGAATTATAGATGATGTTAGTAGAAATCGTGTCAGGATTGTATAGCATGACTTCTCAGGGAATCTTTGTTACCTTAAGGGCTAAGTCAAAAGATTATTTGAGGGGTGCCTGGGTGGCTCAGTCAGTTGAACATCTGACTTTGGCTCCGGTCATGATCTTAGGATTGATGAGTTCAAGCCCTGTGTCAGGCTCTGTGCTGACCACTCAGAGCCTGGAGCCTGCTTTGGATTCTGTGTCTTCCTCTCTCTCTGCCCCTCTCCTACACATGCTCTGTCTCTCTCTGTCTCAAAAATAAACATTTAAAAAAAGGTTATTTGAATGAAGATTATTGGTGTAAGCAAGTGAAATGTATAGTTGAAAAATTTCTACAGAGACTCGTTATGAGCTCTCTCAGTGTGTTCTCCAGAAAACCCAGAGCTAAGAGGGAATGTTATCTCACCTGGTCCAAATCACCCGAAGGGCAGACATTTATCTTTTATGTAGCTAGAAAAATACAGACAGACTTGAACTTTTACTTGAACCTGGTGTCTTCGAACTGACCACAAATCAGGTGACCACACAACTGCCTTGGACAAGAAACAGGTCACTAGCGTGTGGTATGGAGGATCGAGCCTGAAGCTCAGACCTCATGATTCCATGTCCACCTGACTATAAGACTTTAGGCAATTGTTGTCTTAACCACATGGCACTCTTCACCATTTCCCCTAAGGAAGTTGGATAGAATGACTGCCTGTCTACTTTATGCGGCTGCTTGGAAATTCCGAATAAGATGTGTTTGAAGTACTTTGCGAGTTGACCAGTTTTATGCACCAAAAGTGGAAATGTTGAATCCAAGTGAAGGAGAAATCAAACAGAAAATATACCAAAGTTATTCCAAGTTTACAAAACTAATAGTGATTAATGAAGCTTTGAACTTCTAAAATAAGAATAAACAAACAATTTATAATGTAAAACCAAGGGTAGCCACACCTCCTACTGAGGAACCACACAAAAGAAGTCAGTTTCTCCTGAATCAGCCAAGACACGGGGATATCAATAATGAAAACAATGCAAGCAATGCTGTGTTTTAAATATGATCCAGATTTGACATAACCATACACAAGAAATGGCTTTACTGGAATAAAATATATAGGGTCTTAAAGATGAAACCTAGATGTTAGGAGCTATTTACTGGTGAACTTTCAGCTACATTTCTGGAGGAATCGTCGGGGCCCTAAGGTGGGGAATGCAATAATTTTTCCAAAGCATTGCAGCTGCTGAAATGCAGACAGATGGAATTTCTTCAATCTCTAATATAACACAGAAACAATCCCAACAATAGGATAAACACTTAGGCCTTGAAAATGTTCTCCTAACGCTAGAGAGAGGATACTGTATAGACTGGCCAGTGAAATCTTAGTGTTTTGGATTCTCATTTTATATCTGGTTTCCTGTGTACAAAGTCTGTATTTGTAGGTATAGGAATGTGTCCCGTGCTGAGTCCTCTAAGACTATTCAAAATATAAACGTGGTTCGTATTTTAGCGGTTGAAATCCATAGATGTCATTTGTATGGATCCTGAAATGGTGGCATGTAATGGAAAACCAGACACTTGTTGTTGATCGTTTGATGATTACACATGAGGTAACATCCTAAGAAACTTAACTAAATCAACTGATACTTAATGTTCAGCAAATTGAAATTCCTATTTCCTTGATAGAATTGGGAAATAAGTAATTGCATTTTTTACTTGCTTTTTGGTAATGTATTGTGCTTCATTGAGATTGAGGTGACTTTTCCCCATCATATATTAATTAAGAACCTTCTGAGTGCCAGCCACTCTCCCACTCTCACATGGGAAATGTGACTGATGTGGGTTTCACTGCCTGGAGCATTCAGTCTATACTTCTGTGTATTTCTAACTCTGAGTTAAAATATTTTGTATTTCCTAGTTCCATTTAGTTAGTCAACAGAGTTCATCTAATCAAGGATTATACTATTCTGGGAGTGGTGACAGCAAGCAGGCAACTGACCACACAAGTGATCACACTATCCTTCCTGGAGGGACGGAGACAGAGACAGAAAAACTTCAAGGGTTGTATTTACTTACTGTTACTCTGAATTGAGAACTCATGAAACACTTAGCTTTTTTTTTCTGATTAAAAAAGTCAGACATCATGAAAGCCAGTGGTATACCCCAGCCCGAAGCTCTTTCTCAGTCCCGTGAAAGGAAGTGGGCATGCTCCTGCCCTGCACTTTCCCATCACCTTGCTAATGCCAACAGGCGCATGCAGTCCAGATAGGGGATGCTCCTTAATCACCTGGCTCTGGTGGTGGTAGAGGGTGATTTCTGGGCCCCACAGGACTGTAACTAGTGGAGAGGCAGTTCTTGGCAGGCTAGAGATAGGCACCCTTAGGCTTACTGCAGCATTACTTACTATAACCAAGATATGGAAGCAACCCAAGTGTCCATCCACAGATGAATGGATACAAAAGATGTGGTATATACATACAGAATTGAATATTGCTCGGCCATAATAAAGAATGACATCTTGTCATTTGCAACAACATGGGTGGGTCTACAGAGTATAATACTAAGTGAAATCTGTCTAACCGAGAAAGATACCATATGATTTCACTTCTATGTGGAAATTAAGAAACAAAACAAATGAACAATGAAAAAAAGAGACAAAAAAACAGACTCTTAAATATGGGGAATAAATTGGTGGTTGCCAGAGGGGAGGGGCATTGGGGGATGGGTGAAATAGATGAAGAAGATTAAGAGTACACTTACTGTGATGAGCACTGACTAATGTTTAGAATTGTTGAATCACTATATTACAACCGAAATTAATATAATTAATTAATATAAATAAATATAAAATAATTCACTGCTTGTTAATTATACTTGAATTAAAACAAGTTAATGAAATAGTTAATTAATTAAAAATGGATAGAAGATGTGAATAGACATTTTTCCAAAGACATGCAGATGGCCAACAGGTAACTGAAACGATGCTCAACATCACTCATCATCAGGGAAATGCAAATCAAAAGCACAATGAGATATCACACCACCTCCGTTAGAATGGCTATTATCAAAAATATAAGAAATTAAAAAAAGAAGGACAAGACAACAAGTGTCAGTAAGGGTGTGGTAAAAAGAGAACCTGTGCACCAAGGGTAGAAGTGGAATTGGTGCCCCAACCACTTTGGAAGACAGTATGGAGTTTCCTTAAAAAATTAAAAGTAGAACTACCATGTGGTCTAGTAATTACACTTCTGGGTATTTATCTGAAGAAAAGGGAAATATTAATTCAAAAGTTACATGCATTCCCACATTCATTGCAGCATTATTTACAATAGTTAAGATATGAAAACAAACTAAGTGTCTATCAATGGATGAAATGGGTGTGTGTGTGTGTGTGTAAAAATATATATTTATACACACACACACATATATACATATACATATGTATATATAATGGAATATTATTGAGCCATTAAAAAAGAAAGAAATCTTACCATTTGTGACAACATGTATGGACCTCAAAGGCATTATGCTAAAGGCAAAGTCAGAGAAAGACAAATACCACATGATCTCTCTTATAGGTGGAATCTTAAAAATAGACAAAAACAAAACACCAAGTTCACGGACACAGAGAACAGATTGCAGTTTCCAAGAAGCAGAGTCTAGGGGGAGGTGGGAGAAATGGGTGAATGTTGTTTTTTGTTTGTATTTGTTTAAATAAATTGAATCAAAAAAATTTTTAAAAACAAGCAAAAGACCTTATTTACCAAAAAAATCCATATCTAAAAAAAATTCAAACCGTAAGGGAAGAGAGCAAGAGAATTCAACAGAATGGCAGTAGGTACATACCTAATAATTACTTTAAATGTAAATGGACTAGTGTGCACGCTGTGGCAGCTCTGGGAGATGCTGCCATGAAAGGAGGCGGACGAGGAGATGGGGCAGAAAACTGGTTTGTCCCACAAGAGCATAGGGCATGAGTAGGGCAGGGGTCCTGACTCAGGAGCTTCTGGCCATGCCTGGTCTCTTCCCTGCCCTGGAGAAGGTCTGAAGTGGGACTGAAATGGCAGGTACTCAGTGTTCCCTGATTTCTGTATGTTATCATCTGTGGACACCTTATTCCCACAACAGTCCGGCTTGTCCACTCCCTGATCTGCAAATGCCCATTGCTTCATGGATTTGGAGGCTCTTCGGTCCTCCCTGAATGACTTTGCGTCCCTGTCGCCTGATGACAGTTGGGACAGTGTTGGATAACGGTGGAACCAATACCACCCCACACTGTAAACACACTCTTCCTTACCAACGACCTGACAGAAGAAGTGATGGAGGAGGTGCTGCAGAAGAAGGCGGGTCTGATTCACCATCTGCCTATTTTCCGCCCCTTGAAGCGCATAACCTGGAAAATGTGGAGGAGTGTCTGGTGCTCCTGGCTCTGGGAAACAGTCCATATTTACTCTCCTCACACAGCCCGGGATGCTGCACCTCAGGAAGTCAACCGCCAGTCGGCTTAAGGGCCTGGAATTTGCACCTCCAGGACCATACATCCTTCCAAAGCTCCCAACTAGCCCACAGGGGAATGCACAGAGCAGAACTCAGTGCTAACTGCACCCACGACCTGGCCAAAGTCATTTCTGCAGTGAAAAGTATTGCGCATGTTTCTGTCGTGTCTTCTACTAGGACTGATGATGAAGAACAAACACGGATTAGTCTGAATCAGGGGGATTTGATGCAGGCGGTGGCTGTTCTTTCCAAGCGCAGGCATCTTATTAGAGACTGAAATTCTGTCACTGGGGAAGCCTCGGCTCCCACATGCTGGAATGGGGGCGGTTGCGCACAGTGGATGCATCTGTTTCCTGGGCAGCCATGATTGTGGGAATCAGAAGTCACTTTGGATTAGCTCATGGTCACCTTGCTCTTGGCATAAGAAGAACCTTAGTGTCTCCAGTCAAAGTCATGACCCTGTGCAGCGGTTCTAGGAGCACTGTGCTGCAGGGGGCAGAGGCCCACCTTCCCTCTGAGGTGAGATGTCCCATCGAGACGCTCTGTATGCTGCGCCCCAAGGAATAAATGTCATCCTGTGTCAACACAGCGACACTGAGTGAGGCTTTCTTTCTGATCTTCAAGATATGCTGGGTGCTCACTTGGGAGAATAAGATTAATAGTATCCTGTCAGACAGGGACTCTCTTCGTGTGGTGCACAGCATACGAGAACAACAAGATGACACAATCGACAAACTGATTGGTGCCCAGCTTGAATGCATAACAAGAATCAATGGAGCTGGTATCCTTCTGGAAGAATGTCTTAGAATGTACATTATTTCTGGTGTCTAATTCTGCTTCACCAAATGTTCTGTAGCTCATATGGTGAAAACCATGACGTAACTACCATTAAAGAACAAATATTCACCATAAAAGACAAAGTAAGAATATTATACAACATAAAGTATATATTATTATAAACTCCAGGAAAGATCAACTAGAATCTGTTTACTTAATATTCTTGGTAAGTAGCTCAAGTAATCATCCCCTTAGCTGAATTATAGATGGAATGTGTCATTCTAGATCTCTTTGCCCTTGACCAGTTTAAAAACCTACTTTTAGGGGCACCTGGGTGGCTCAGTTGGTTGAGCGTCTGACTCTTGATTTCGGCTCACGTCATGAACTCATGGTTGGTGGGATCGAGCCCTCTATGGGGCCCTGTGCTAACAGCCCAGAGCCTGCTTGGGATTTTCTCTCCCTCTCTCTCTGCACTTCTCCCACTAGTGCTCTCTCTTTCTCAAAAATAAATATGAAAAAAAAAAGTAAAAACATACTTTTAAAAACTTTGGTTTGGAACACTGATTTCTAGGTAGTAGCCTCTAGAGGCTGATAAGGTCGGTCTGTTAGTTCCTGTTCATAGATTACTACTCTTTCACCTAAATTTCAAAGTCAGAAGGAATTTTTTGTATTTTTATTAGTATACATGATCATTATTCATAACTATCATTTTATTGCTTTTTAGGTAACTCACCTGTAATATTATTAGTAATATATAAAAATGGTTAGCTTTCAAAATACTACCAATAATTACATAATATTAATGTTGTGCCAGGCACTCTCCTAGGTATGTTATAAACACTTTCAATTCTTTATAGACAAGAATATAGGTATTAGAATTCCTATATTACAGAAAAAGGAACTGAAATAGAGCTTAAAGAGTTTACCCAAGGCCACATAGTCAGGAAGTGATGGAGTTAGGACACAGACTCAGGCAGTCTTGGGTCCAGAGTCTGTGTCCTTAACCACTTCTTAATCAACATAGATGATAAAGCTGATATAAGCAGGCTGTAAGAAATCCTGAAGGAAAAGTAATCCATTTTAACTGGGATTTTCTTTGGGTGGTATGATGAAAGGTTTTTCTTATATATATTTCCAGTTTCTGCTAGCATGTTACTTTGATAGTGACAAAAGTAAATCTTAAAAAAAAAAAAACACTATTTCACATGAGAAAGCAAAGAATTTTACATTTCTTTTGTAGGACCCTTTTCCTACCAATCTTATCTCCTGGAGGATTTAGTATCCTAACTTACAAATTATTCTTGGTGAATCACCTGTAATATTAATTCACTACAGAAATAGCCAAATTATCTGAGTCTTAAGAAATGCACCCAGTTAGAGAATTGGAGGAGGAGCCAACAGAGGAGGTGGGGGAAGACTGGCAGAGTGTTAGAAGCCGAGTAGAAAGCTTTGACGAGGGATGGTCAAAATGTCCAAGGAGAGAGAATGAGACAGCAGACAGTTTTGAGACACTGTCTCAGTGGTATTTGCATCAGTTATTGTTTGTATTTTATGTGCTGGGCCCATAGAGATGTGGGGCAAATAGGACAGAAATTTGGATGATACTTAAGAGTTCTTGTAATTGTGCCAAATATATGCAGAAGGCCTACACAGAAGGTTTTTCTGGGGGACATAGGTAGAATTCAGTCAAGAGGTACAGCTTGAACAAACACAATAAGTATAGAGAAACAGCACAATGAGTTGAAAAAGCCCAAGTAACCAATTCATTATTGTCAGGGAAGAAAACAGGAGGCAAGGAAGGTATGGTCAGAGATGACACTTAAGAAATAGCTTGGGGCCATTCATTCTCAAACCACTTTAAATTTCAGGCACACTTAAGGTATAGCATGATTTTACCTTTAATGGTTAATAAAGTTGAAGGTTGTGGATTCCTTTGGACAGAGTTCCAGAAAGGGTTAATTGATCACATAATTCCTTATGATTGGACAAACTTATTGCCAAATAGTTCTGTTTTAAAGGGATGACATTATTACTCTAACTTTGAAAGTTTCTTTACTAGCATGCCAACATGTAGAAATAACAAAAAAAAAAATACCTCCAAATACATCACTTGTAGTTTTAAAAAATGAAGTATCACTGAAGATTTAAAAAATAAATAAATGGAAATTGGCTAAATTATCCAATTAAAAAACAGGGAGTGGCTGGATAGATTAAAAAAATAATAAAGAAAGAAATAATAATAAACAAAGCCATTGTTTTATACCTACAAGAGATGCACTTCGGATGTAACAGCACTCAAAGACTGCAGGTGAAGGGATGGAAAAAGATGTTCCATGCAAAAAGAACCTGAAAGAAAGCTGGGGTAGCTATGCTTATATGAAACAAAATAGACTTTAAAATTAAAACTGTAATAAAAGACAAAGAAGGGCATTACATAGTGATAAAGGGGTCAATCCAATGAAAGGATAATAATGTTTGTAAATATTATGCATGCAACAAAGGACTACCTAAATATATACAGCAAATATTAACAGACCTAAAGGAAAAAATTGACAAGAATACAAAATAGTAGAGGCCTTTAATACCCCATTTACATCAATGGATAGATTATCTAGACAAAAATATCATTAAAGAAACATTGGTCTTAAATGATACATTAGACTAGATAGACTTAATAGATATTTACAGAACATTCTATCCAAAAGCAACAAAGTACACATTCTTACCAAATGCACATGGAATATTCTCCAAGATAAATTATATGTTAGGCCATAAAACAAATTTTCATAAATTAAAGAAAACTGAAATCATATCAAGCATCTTTTCTGACCACAACAGTATGAAACTAGAAATCAAAGAAGAAGGCTGGGAAAGTCACAAATATGTGGAGATTAAATAACCCCACATAAATACGTACATAAATATGTAATGAGTCAATGATGAGATCAAAGGAGAAATAAAAAATACCTTAAGACAATAAACATGGAAATACAAATCTTTGAGATGTAATAAAAGCAGTTTCTAAGAGGGAAGTTCCAGCAATGGGGGCCTACCCCACGCAACAAGAAAAATCCCAAATAACAATCTAATCTTATACCTAAAGAACTAGAAAAAGACAAAGAAACAAAGCTTAAAGTTATTAGAAGTAAGGAAATAACAAAGATCAAAGCAGAAACAAATGAAAAAGAGACTAACACAATAATAGTAACTAAGTAACTTGAGCTTATAACTGAAAGCTTGATTTTTTAAAAGATAAACAACATTTAAAAATCTTTACAGTCATGAAGAAAAAAAAAAGAGAGGGCTCAAATAAATAAGAAATGGAAGAGGAGAAGTTACAACTGATGCCACAGAAATACAAAACATCTTGAGAAACTATGAAGAATTCTATGCCAGAAAATTGGATAACCTAGAAGAAATGGATAGTTTCCTAGAAACATATAATCTTCCAAGATTGAATAATGAAGAAATAAAAAATATGAATAGACCAATTACTGGTGAGAAGATGAATCAGTAATCAAAAACCTACCAAAAACAAACAGAAGTCCAGGACCAGATGGCTTCACCAGTGAATTCTACCAAACATTTGAAGATTTAACATATATCCTTTTCAGACTCTTTCAGAAAGTTGAAGAGGAAAGGACCCTTCCAAACTCATTTTACAAAGCATTACCCTGATACCAAAACCAGGCATGGATACCAGAAGAAAGAAAGGAAGAAAAGAAAAGAAAAGAAACAAGAAAACAATAGGCCCGTATCTCTAATGAACATAGATGCAAAAATCCACGACATTTTTCACAGAAATACAACAGTCCTAAAATTTGTATAAGACACAAAAGATCCTGGATAGTAAAAGCAATCTCAGGAAAAAAGAATGAAACTGGAGGTTGTATGCTCCTTGATTTCAAACTATATTACAAAGCTATGGTAATTAAAACAGTACAGTATGGGCATAAAAACAGACACATGGATCAATGGAACAGAATAGAGAGCCCAGAAATAAACCCATGCATATATGGTCAGTTAATTTACAACAAAAGAGGCAAGAATATACAACGGGGAAAGGACACACTCATTAACAAATGGTGTTGGGAAAACTGGACAACCATGTGTTGTCTGATATGCTAAGGAATGAAACTGGACCACTATCTTACATTATACACAAAAACTCAAAATGTATTAAAGACTTGAATGTAAGACTTGAAACCATAAAATGTATAGAAGAAAACATAGGTGGAAAGCTCCTTGACATCAGCCTTAGTGACGAATTTTGGATCAAATTTCAAAACCAAAGCAACAAAAGCAAAAATAAACAAGTGGAACTACTTGAAACTAAAAACCTTCTGCACAGCAAAAGAAACCATCAACAAGATGAAAAGGCAAGCTACTAACAGGGAGAAGATATTTTCAAATGATGTATCGATAAGGGCTCAATATCCAATATATATGAAGAACTGATACAACTTTATAGCAAAACAGCAACAACAAAACACAATCTGATTTTAAAAATGGGCAGAGGATCTGAATAGACATTTTTCCAAAGAAGACATACAGTTGGGCAACAGACACATAAAAAGATGCTCAACATCACTGATCGTCAAGGAAATGCAAATCAAAAGCACTATGAAATATCATGTTAAGTTGTTAGAATGGTTATTATAAAAAAGACAAGAAATAGCAAACGTTGACAAGGATATGGAAAAAAGGGAACCCTCATGCACTTTTGGTGTAAATGTAAATTGGTGCAGGCACTATGGAAAATAATATGGAGGTTCCTCAAAAAATTAAAAATAGTCGGGGCGTCTGGGTGGCTTAGTTGGTTAAGCGTCCGACTTTCGCTTAGGTCATGATCTCGCGGTTTGTGGGTTCGAGCCCTGCGTTGGGCCCTGTGCTGACTGCCAGCTCAGAGCCTGGAGCCTATTTCAGTCTGACTCCCTCTCTCTCTGACCCTCCCCTGCTCGCGCTGTCTCTCTCTCTCTCCTAGAAATAAATAAAACATTAAAAAAAATTTTTTTTTAAATTAAAAATAGAATTATCACATGATCTAGTAATTCCACTTCTGGATATTCATGTGAAGAAAAGGAAAACACTAATTTGAAAAGATATATGCACCCCTATGTTCATTGCAGCATTATTTACAGAAGCCAAGATATGTAAACAACCTAAGCTTCTGTCGATAGATGAAAGGCTGAAGAAAATGTGGTATATATGTGTGTGTATGTACGCACATCCACATACATAAAGGAATACTACTCAGCCAAAAAATAAATGAGATTTTGCCATTTGTAACAAGACGGGTGGACCCTGAAGGTATTACGCTAAGTGAAGAAAGTTGGACAGAGAGACAAATACCATGTGATCTCACATGTGGACTCTAAAAAACGGAACAAAGAAGACAAAACAAAACATGTAGATATAGAGAACAGAATAATAGTTTTTGAGTGGAAGGTGGTTGGGTGTGAAGGAAATGGGAGCCAATGGGGGCCAAGAGGAACAAACTTAGTTACAAAATAAATAAGTCATGGGCATGTAATATACAGCAATCAATAACATTGTAGCGCATATTTGCAAGTTGCCAAGATAGTAAATCTTAAAAGGTGTCATCACAAGAAAAAAAATCTGTAACTCTCCCTGGTGATGGATGGTAACGAGAATGACTGAAGTGATCATTTGGCTGCATATACAAATATTAAATTATTATGCTGTACACCTGAAACTAATATAACGTTATGTGTCAATTATACTTGAATAATAACAGACACCATTCTTATAAAACATTTGTAAAATACAGAGCAGAATAAAATGAAGAAAATAAAAATTACTTTTAATCCTAATACTGGGGAGAATCACAGTGACTGCTGATATACTTCTTTCTAGGCCAAATTGTATTTTGCTCTTTCCCGTACCAAACGGTGTTTTTCCACTGAAATTACCTTGAACTTTGTTCCAAGACATCAAGTATTTTCTGCAGCATTCTTTTCAATGGCTGTAACAGTAGCTCTTCTTATGAAGGTAACAACATTTATTTAACCAGCCCCCAAGTATTACATGGTTCTTATTCTATCATTTCATTATAAATCATGATGGTATGAAAAGCCTTAAAAATAAAAACCTGCGCTTATTTAGAATGATTTCCTTTGTATGAAGTCCAGGAAATAAGATGCTTGGTTAAAGCTCATGCACATTTGAAAGGCATTGGATGCACATTACCAAATATTTAAGTCTATTTTAATACCCATTTTATTTTGAAAAGGAACTGATCTTTCCTTTTGTTAATGATTTTCCTTAAAAAAAAAAATCTCTCTAGCTTTTTATCTTACACCTGTCTACTGTAATTTTGAAACAATAGAATATTTGTTGAATTTTGATTTTAAAAAGTACCGCAATACTAAAAGCAAAAAAAATATTAAAATATAACTATGTTGAAGAAAAGAATGAAAAAATTATTATTTCACATTCCTTATGGCAAAACAGACTCTGATATAGTTCATTGGCATTTTTTTGAGGCAAGTAAATATATTTCACTACAGGGCAGGGTGTCCCTAGGCCTGGTTCAAGCACAGGACAGTTGATTCTTTTTACTGTAACTTTACTGTGCAACATTGTGTAGCATTTTAATTTTTTTAATGTTTATTTATTTTTGAGAGAGAGAGATGGAACAGGAACAGGGAGGAGCAGAGAGAGAGAGGGAGACACAGAATCCCAAGCAGGCTCCAGGCTCTGAGCTGTCAGCACAGAGCTGGATGTGGGGGTTCAGCTCACCAACCCTGAGATCATGACCTGAGCTGAAGTCAGACACTTAAGTCTGAGCTACCCAGGTGCCCCATGTTGCAATTTAGAAGGAGAGGGGTGCTGTTTTATTATTATTTTTTAATGTTTGTTCCACTAACAGCACTTTTTAAAATAATTTGCAGTTATTAAGAAAAATACTCACATTTGGTATGTTTCCCACCTAAGTGGTGCAATCAATAAGGCTCCCCTCTGGCTCTGAGCCAGCCTAGGGCTGGGTTTATTTTTGCATTTCTCCCGCAAACACCCTCGCAGGTAATTTCTTTTTTTTTTTCTTTTTTTAAAAATGTTTTATTTATTTCTAGGAGAGAGAGAGAGACAGAGACAGCGTGAGCAGGGGAGGGTCAGAGAGAGAGGGAGTCACAGATTGAAACAGGCTCCAGGCTCTGAGCTGGCAGTCAGTACAGAGCCCGACGCGGGGCTCGAACCCACGAACCGCGAGATCATGACCTAAGGGAAAGTCGGACGCTTAACCGACTAAGCCACCCAGGCGCCCCATTGGCAGGTAATTTCACCACTCCTGTTCTAGAGGGCCACAGGAAACCCGGTGAAGGAATGTGGAAACAAATCCGTTGAAGAGCCAGGGAAGAAGGTTTTCCCCTCTGTTCTTTATTTCCCCTACTTTTATTTTTTTTTTTAATGTTTTATTTATTTTAGGAGAGTGAGAGAGAGAGAGAGAGAGACAGCGTGAGCAGGGGAGGATCAGAGAGAGAGGGAGTCACAGACTGAAACAGGCTCCAGGCTCTGAGCTGGCAGTCAGCACAGAGCCCGACGCCGGGATCGAACCCACGAACCGCGAGATCATGACCCAAGCGAAAGTCGGACGCCCAACCGACTAAGCCACCCGGGCGCCCCAATTTCCCCTACTTTTAAAGGAACAAGCCTTCTGACGCTGTCTTCCCGCCCCTGTGTTTCAGCGCTGTGCGGAGCGGCCGAGAGCTTTCTGTGCACCAGCGGGATCTGCCTGCCCGGGAAGCTGCGGTGCAACGGCCACAACGACTGCAACGACTGGAGCGACGAGGCGCACTGCAGTAGGCGCGGGGCTCTGGGGGTGTGCGGGCGGCCGGGGGCGGGGGGGCGGGGGAGGCGGTCAGGCGCCTGGAACCGCAGAACCTGACGACCACCGGCCCTGCGTGGCCCACCTCTAGTTTGCCTTTCTAAAGTGGGCGAGGCCTGAGGCCCTTAGCAGGTCAATAGCTGGAGGCCCAGTGGACCTGCCAGGGACTGGGGCCTTGTATGCGGCGAGTGCTCACAATCAGAAGGCTTTTTGTTTATTTTCGTTGGGGGACGATTTTGTTTTCGTTCTGAAAGTTTAATGAGTATAGAGGTCAGCTTTTTGGAAAAGGACATTTTTAATAGGGACATTTTTCACCCTTGTGATGCCTCACATTCCTGGTCGGGCAGATGCAAAGCCTCTTGTTTGTTTAGGCTTTCTCGGAGCCTTGGAGAGAGACCACGGTGTTAGCTGTTTTGGATCCATGCGTTGAGAGATTCAGCCATAAACTTCGTCCATTTACTTGCTAGTGATTCGATTGGTCGTTTTGACTGGATTGGTGGGTGGCTTGTCTCATATTGCAGTAGCCTGCTAGGGCCGCCATACCAAATACCGCGGACTGCATGGTTGAAATAGGAGAAATTTATTCTCTCACACTTCTGGAGGCTGGAGAGGCCAAGATCAAGGCCAACAAGGTTCAGTTTCTGGTGAGAGTTCTCCTCTTGGTTTGCAGGCAGCTTCCAGCGTCCTCTGTGCTCACGTGACCTCTTTGGGGGGGCGAGAAGGCAGGAGAGAGCGCTCTGATGCCTCATCCTTTTCTTATAAGGGTCTCCGTACTATCAGATAGGGCCCGGCCTTTATAGCCTCATCTAAGCTTTATCACCTTCTTACAGGCCCTGTCTCCAAATACAGTTATTTAGGGGTTAGTGCTTTAACATACACATTTTGGGAAGACATAAACATTCTGGTCCTATACACACACACACACACACACGCACACACACACGTGCAGTTATAAAAACACAGTTAAAAAACGACTTATTGGGATGTCTGGGTGGCTCAGTCAGTTGAGTGACTTCGACTCAGGTCATGATCTCACGGTTCGTGAGTTCGAGCCTCGCATCGGGCTCTGTGCTGATGGCTGAGATCGTGCTCTTTCTCTCTCTCTCTCTCAAAACAATAAATAAACAGTAAATAAATAAATAAGAATTATTAATTTTGATTAACTTCATATTTCCTAAAAATCATTTGTTCATATATACCCCACCTTTATTTATTTATTATTAATGTATTCTTTTATGTATTTTGTGTAATATCTAGTGGCCTGTGGAACTTCAGATATGCCAGCCATATTTTAGAAATGTTTTCACTACGACATTTGTTTTTATATTTTGTAATTACCTGCTCACAAAAACCTATGGCACATGATTTTACATGAAAAACGTGTTTATAGGATGTATACTTACATTAGGAGTATTACTTTAGACTTAGGAGGAAATATTTTATAGAGCAACCACAGTGGGGAATTTAAAATGATTCAATAGAATTATGTTCAGTTTATGAGAATTGTGGTGGAATCTTTTCCTTATCTCCCAATATGGCCCACGTGGGCATCATTAAAATTCCGCATGTGCCTCTACCACCAAATGGTGTGTCAACACTGGCCCGTAAGTCGGTTCCTCCATTGCAGTGAACATTGCACTTAAAACAGTAAGACCTTTCTGCTGCACTGGTTGAAACTGATTTTGAAGAAGTAAATTTTCCCAGTGACTGAACAAGAAAAGTGTTACTATTCTATAAGGTATATAGCAATGTCCTAGAAACTGAAGAGTTATGAAGGAAGAGATGGGCTTTCCTCATGAGCATACTTAAAAACCCATGTGGTTTGGTCAATTGAGGAAATAAAATACATCCCTTTAGAATGTTTGTCTATGAAAATGCTTAGTTAGACATTGAAAGCTCTGCATGTAATTGTTTCCAAACTTACAAGGACATGTGATTCTGAGTTTTAACATTCAGTGCTTGTAGCATTTCAGTGCATTTGCTGAGGGTGTCACCCTCCCGTTGTCACCACCCTGTGGTGAAGGAAGCGTGTAAGTCTGAAATAGGGCATGGATGCAAATCAGAGCATGAACGCAGCCTACATACTCCTGAGGGAGGAAGACAGTTTTGCCGGGCATTCCTGATGAGAAGAAAGCTATGCCAATTCCTGGGCACTGGCAGGTATAGGAGGAGTAGGACTCCTCTCTGCTAATCAACTATGCTGGTAACATTTATTTACATGGCGTGATTGAATTTTTAGCAGAGGAGGTCCTGTCCCCTTTTGTACGGATGCAGAGCTGAGGTCGAGAGTGATAAATGAATTAATTTGCCAGTGGTTCAAAGTGCTAGATTTAAACCTGGGTCTCTATTATTTGTTTGTTTTTATTGAAGTATAGTTGACACACAATGTTATATTCATTTTAGGTGGACGACATAGTGATTCAACAATTCTGCACATTACTCAGCGCTCATCACAAGGATAGTCGCCATCGTCACCTTAAAATATTCACCCATTCCCCAACCCCCTTCCCTCTGGCAATCATCAGTGTTTCCTTTGTATTTAGAAGTTTGTTTCTCTTTTTGTTTGTTTTCTAGATTCCATATATACACGAAATTATAATGTATATACAATGTATATACATGCATAATATGCATATCAATCATATTTGTCCTTCTCTGACTTATTTCACTTAGCATAACACCCTCAAGGTCCACCCATGTTGTTATAAATGACAAGATCTCATTCTTTTCTATGGCCCCAGATATTCCATTATACACACACACACACACACACACACACACACACACACACACACCACATCTTCTTTATCCATTGATTTATTAATGGACACTGAGGTTGCTTCCACATCTTGGTTATTGTAAATAATACTGCACTAATCATAGGGGTGCATATATCTTTTTGAATTACTGTTTTCATTTTGGGGGGAGTGGATGCCTGGTAGTAGAATTACTGGATCATAAGATATTTCTATTTTAAATCATTTTGAGGAAGCTCCATACTGTTTTCCACAATAGTTGAGCCAATTTACATTCCCATCAACAGGGCACAAGGGTACCTTTTTTTTCTCCATATCCTCGCTAACACTTTCTATTTCTTGTCTTTTAGGAACTAGCTATTCTGACAGGTGTGAGGTGGTACCTAATTATGGCTTTGATTTGCATTTCCCTGATGATGAGTGATGTGGAGCAGCTTACCATGTGTCTGTTGGCCATCTGTATGTCTTCTTTGGAAAAATGTCTGTTCAGGTCCTTTACCCACTTTTTATTCAGATTATTTAGGTTTTTTTGATATTGAGCTGTATGAGTTCTTTATATATTTTAAATATTAACTCTTAATTGGATATATCATTTGCAAATACCTTTTCCTACTCCAAAGGTTGCCTTTTTGTTTTGTTAATAGTTTCCTTCATTGTGCAAAAACTTTTTATTTGGTGCAGTCTCAATAGTTTATTTTCGCTTTTGTTTCTTTTGCCCTCGGAGACCTATCCATAAATATGTTGCTAAGGCTGATGTGCAAGACATCACAGCCTGTATTTTCTTTTAGGAGCTTTGTGGTTTCAGGTCTCACATTTAGGCCTTTCATCCGTTTGGAGTTCATTTTTGTGTATGGTGTAAAAAAGTGGTTGTGTTTCATTCTTTTGCATGTGGCTGTCCAGTTTTCTCAATACCAGTTATTGAAGAGACTGTCTTTCCCCATTATAAATTCTTGCCTCCTTTGTTGTACATTAATTGACCATATAAATGTGGGTTTATTTCCGGGCTGTCTATCTTGTTCCATTGATCTATGTGTCTGAATCCAACCTTGAATGGGTCCAAATCTAATTGTTGTTTTCCGCAAACAATGCTGCCTCTGACTTGCCCTTGTCCGTGTAAGTTCAGACCTGGTGAATGAACAGTTACAGTCTGATCACTTACATGACAGGAAAATGTTTATTTTGGAGCTCTATTATACTTTGGGTGATGATTGTCTATTAAGCTAGGTATCTGGGACTGCTTATGGACTTTTCTCCACTAACTAACTTTGTCATGGTCTTCAGTCTCTTCCTAAGTATTTGTAGAATGAATGGATTCCCAACCACCTGGAATAATTTTAGTGGGGTAGTGAAAAAGTTTTCAAAAACTAAGGAAAAGTTTCTTTTAGAAATTTCTAACTCTGTGACTTTAGGCAGGCTACTTTTCTGTTCCTGGTTTTCTTTGCCATTGAGGTTGGCTGCACTTTAGCACCAACAGGAAACCCCACCTGCAGGGATCCTAATTCAGTTGGTCAGGAGGCGGACCCAGCCGTGCCTTTGTGACACTTCCCTAGTAACTTGAATACACAGCCAGATTTGAAACCACTGGACTAGAGGGGGCCTGGTGACTTTTGTTCCTCACATTCTACAATCTTTTGATTGTATAACCAGCTGTAGAACAGTGTCTGTTCTTCGTAACTAGTGCTTAGCAAATGAATAAGAAAGCTTTGAGAACGGTTGTCGCAAGGAAAATAGCAGCCACAAAGTCCACACACTTCATGCTGCATACAATCACTGTCAAATACTTTTGGAAATCATTTGCTTGGAATTTGGAGTCAAAATGCTTGACGTATATTTTGGTATAATTATACTATAAGCTATACCATATACTAATTATACTGCATTGACTACTTATTCTAAGTATAATTAATTATCACAATGTGTAGTGATTACTCGTGGAAGTTCTTGAGTCAGGCTGCCTGGGTTCCTATCTCTGCTTTGCCATTTCCTGTTTCTGTGAACTTGGGCAAGTCCCTTAATCTCTCTGAGCCTCAGTGCCCTCGTCAGTGAAATGGAAACAATAATACTAACTATCTCTAGAACTACTGTGCAGAATAGCAAATCCTTGGCTATAAAGCACATAGACCATTGTCTGTTTGGCATGCAATAACTCTTGAAGGGTGATAGGATTTCTGGTTGTCATTGTGGTTATTGCTGTTTTATTCACCACATCTTTGCTCCCCTCCCTCCCTCCCTGCCTCCACCTCCACAACTGCCTAGCACCCCTCACCTCCAGGGAGTAAAGGATGGTCACTGAAGTCATGAAGGCAGCTCAGAAAGGTCAGGGGGGTACACTGAAGAGGAAATGGAAACACTAAAATATCCACCACAATTTTAAAACCAGCACCACATGAAACTATCTTAGAAAAGAGGCACAAAATAAAAACAGGTATTCCAGATGATGTTTCTGAATCATCCAAAATGACCACGTTTACCATATTCTTTTTACTAAAAGGCAGGGATGCAAGTAAATAGTAAAACTATATCCATCAAAATAACAAAAAGGAAAATATTACGCTGTACACTGAAGGAGGAAGCTTCAGATGTCTGGAAAATTCACTTCTGTTTGGTAGCAATCTGATAATACAAATCAATAAGAGTATTGACTATCCTTGAATTCCTGCTATGTGTGAAGCATGTTCTAGACGTCCAGGAACTATAAAGACTGTTAAGATATGATTTCTTTCTTCAGGAGTCTTTGAATCTAATCAGAGAAATAACATATGAACGCGAAGATCATTGAATATGGTACTTTAGAGCAATACAGTAGAAGAGATGTCACAAAGGAAAAAAAAGACTCGTGTAAACAAAAAAAGCAGGGGCCATAGGTTCTATGATCCAGACAAGGGCAGAATCACGAGGAGTAAGATTAGTGTGGAGAAAGCTGATGGAAAGATGGGAATGAAACCAGGCCTTGGACACAGGAAATGTTTGGAAAGTCTAGTTCAGTGGTTCTCAAGTGAGGGCAGTTTGGCCCTCCCCCCACCCCCAGGGGACATTTTGCAATGTTGGGAGACATATTTGATTCTCTTGAGTGTGGAGGAGGTGCTACTGGCATTTAGTGGATAGAGGCCAGGGATGCTGGTCAGCATCCTACAATGCACAGGAGAGCCCCCCCCCACTCAAAGAATTATCCACTCCAGTGTGTCAGTAGTACTGCTGTTGAGAAGTCCTCCTTCAGAGCTAGAAGTCAATAGTCAAAAACCCCAGGAGTCAAGAAGCCTGGGTAACCGTAATGAGCTGGGCAACTGCGCGCAAACCATTTAACCTCTCTGGACATTTCAAAATGAGGGCGCCTGTGAGTGAAAATAGAGCACCCACTCTTGAATCTTGAACTGAGGCAACATAATTATGTTTATAAACTCGTAGAGACTGAGAAAAAATGAATGAAGCTCTTGATAAAAGCTTTTCTGTTCCTTAGTTTTCTCCCTTAATTTAATGATGATCTTGAGGGGCGAAAGTTAATAGCATAAGGTGCCAAACTGAAATAAATATCAACATGCGAGAACTTCAGAAGTAACCTTTTGTAGCCAGTACTCATTAAGAAAAAAAAAAATCTGTATCTAAAAAACATCTACCTTAGGTTATGTAAAATTATGCTTGTATTGAGCAAGAAACTCCTAGCAAGAAGCTTTTGAAAATTTTGATTTGTTGGCCCTAAATGGTGCTGACAACATCTCTTTTCAGTCCAAATAAACATTTATTCCAATAAAAGGAGGCACTGTGATCTTTGCTATTTGCTATGTATTTCTGGCTGTGTAGTGCCTCTGGTTAAGGTTTTGTGTGTTTACTAATCACACGGACCTCAGGGAGGTAAAAGTTGTTTTCCAAATGCGGCTAATTTTGTATCTAACCTCTGAAAATGGCTTCTAACCAAGTAAGTCATAACAGTGGAAAGTTGAATCTGCACCTGTGTGAATAATGAGAAATAAAAAAAATATGCTTGAGTCATCTCCATTTATGAAATAAATGTTTATTTTTATGAAATAATTTCATAAATGGCCACATTAATATAAAAATATCTACAACAAGGGGTTTTAATATGCACTACCAATGTTTTTAGAAAGGGCCTCACAGAAGGGATGCATGAATCATTGGAAATTTTTGGTGTGTTCCAAGGTTAATCAGATTCTAAAAGAAGTATTTGATTCCCCAGTCTTACCATCAAAAAAAAAAAAAAAGAAAGAAAGAAAAAAGTGAAATGTACTGCTTAAAAAAAAAGAAAATTAACTCATATGGTTTAAAATATGTCACCTCATCATCCACCCCACTCTCTCGCCTGGGGAATGCAAGTACTTTTACACTGATGGTCGAGTTGAGGCCCCTGGTTATTGCTGATTCTAGCATACTGATTCAAAACCTCCTACAAGAGTAATTTAGATAAAAAAACAATAATAATGAGAAAAATCTTTTCAGACTTCCCAAGGAAATCTATATATTTTGATGCACAAATTCCCTAACTTTGCAGGGTGGGCAGGAGAACAAAAGTTTGTAAACTTTCTTGACTTAGGTTAGACGTGTGTGGTGGTTACACCCAGTGTAGGGTGCAGGGTGGGGATTGAGCGCCCTCTGCTGAATGGGAGGAAATAGCACTGTCTGGCTAAAACCTGGGATATCTTTTTAGTTCTTTATTTTCCCTTATGATGGTCATCCTTGTTATTACAATTGTTCAGCCTGGGGGAAATAAAAAATAAAAAGCGCTTACAGAGTTCTGTATGTGAGAATATGTGACCATAGTTACGTGTAAGCACATGTGTGTGCGTTTTCCATATACACACCCTCTTAATGTAGGCACTGAACAGATGTCCCTAAGGTGCATTACATTTTTTTATTTTTTATTTATTTATTTTTTTTAATGTTTTATTTATTTCTAGGAGAGAGAGAGAGACGGCGTGAGCAGGGGAGGGTCAGAGAGAGAGGGAGTCACAGATTGAAACAGGCTCCAGGCTCTGAGCTGGCAGTCAGCACAGAGCCTGACGCGGGGCTCGAACCCACGAACCGCGAGATCATGACCTAAGCGAAAGTCGGACGCTTAACCCACTAAGCCACCCAGGCGCCCCTGCATTACATTTTTAAAATGATGTGATTTTACAAGTATTTAAGTAGCTTCTTAGAAGGATGCTTCATGAAATAGAAATGTATAATTCGTGTAACAATAATATTTGATGTATGTGGCTAACAGTTTAACTGATCAATGCCCAAGAATCTTAATAAAGATTTATAGCATCTGGGATGTTTACAGTGAAGAGGGACTCATCACCAGTCATGTGAGATGCGGACTTATGGTGGAGGAGAAACAGTCAGCCAGAATTTAGGAGATGATTAGATTCTTGGTCCTCATCAGCTAAGGAGACTTGTCGTCAAATGTGTCCCTTTGTTCTTGCTGTTCCTTCTACTTGAAACGTGCTGAAGCTTTCACCCTGTCCGCTCTACTGAAATCCTGCCTTCCATGATCCCTCTCCAGCCTTAAGAATCTGTGTTTTGGGGGCATCTGAGTGGCTCAGTCAGTTAAGCATCTGACTTCAGCTCAGGTCATGATCTCATGGTCCGTGAGTTCGAGCCCCACACCGGGCTCTGTGCTGACAGCTCAGAGCCTGGAGCCTGCTTCCAATTCTTTGTCTCCCTCTCTCTCTGCCCCTCCCCTGCTCACGCTCTTTTTCTCTCTCTCCAAAACAAACATTTAAAAAAAATTTTTAAAAAGAATCTGTATTTTGAACTTAATTCATTTTAAGTAAGAGAAAATACTTTGAAGAAATCTTATTTCTATTAAATGCCGGCTTCTTTACACATATTGACTGAAAACATTTTTATAACTTGATTGAGTTACAGTTTCCAGACCATATGTTATCCCGTTGATTTTTAGTAAATTTATGGAGTTGTGTGACTGTCACCACAATCCATTTCTAGAACTTCTTCATCTCCCCTCAGATTTCCCTCCCACCGATTTGTAGTCAGTCCCCATTCCCACCCTTTCAGCCACAGGTAACCACTGCTCTGAGCTCTGTCTCCGTAAGTTTTCTTTTTCCAGGAATTTCATAAATGGGGCACACAATATGTGGTCTTTGTATCTGAATTATTTTATTTAGCATGTTTCTGATATTCATCTGTGTGGTCACATGTACCAATAGTATGATATTTTTAATTGCTGGATAATATTTCATCATTTGAAGAGTCTCTATTTTGATTATTCATTCATCAGCTAGTGAGTGTTTGGGTTGTTTCTAGTCTTTGGCTATTATAAATAATGCTACCACAGACATTTACATACAAGTCTTTGTGTGGATGTTTGTTTCATTTCTCCTCGGTAGATTTCTAAGGGTGGAAATCATGAATCGTATGATAAGGTTATAGCTAACTTTATAAAAAGCTGCCATACTGCTTTCTAATGTAGCATTGTTATTTTACATCCCCACCAACTATATATGAGAGCAGCCATTTCTCAAAATCCTTACCAATCCTTGGTATTTTCTGTTTATTGTTATTATTATTACCATCTTAGGGGAGATATAATAGTATCTTATTGTGGTTTTAATTTGCATTTCCCTAATGACTAGTTATATTGAGCACTTTTTTATGTCGCCTTTGTATGTCTTTTGTGAAGATTTTCTATTCAGTTCTTTCACATATTTGAAATTGGGTTGTCTTATTGAATCTAGAAGTTCTATATGTATTCTGGATGAAAGTCTTTTATCTGATAGATGACTTTTTACTATTTATTCCAGTATGTGGCTTATCTTTTCATTTTCTTAGTAGTATCTTTTGAAGCACAAGTATTTTTACCTTTAATGAAGTCCATTTATTATTACTATTTTTGTAATGGCTTGTGCTTTTTTATTATATCTAAGAATTCATTATATCTTAGAATTCTTCCAAGGTCAAAAAGATTTTTTTCCTGTTTTTGTTTTCTAGAAACTTGATAATTTTAGCTCTTACATTGAAGTCCGTGACCCACTTTGAGATAATTTTTGTGCACATTTTGAGGTAAAAGCTAAACTTCAGCTTTGCCATTGCCCCAATACCATTTGTTGAAGAGTATTGTTTACCCATTGAATTGTGTTGGCATCTTACACATATTAATTTACATTACACATGTTTAACCATATTAAGTAATTGATCTTATCCCGATTTCATAAATCAGTTCACAGACTCGTAGATTTTAACCACGCCAGTTATTCAAGTTCTCACAGCTCGTGGTAGATGGCAGAACCAGGGTGACCAAGCATCTGGTTTACCCAAGTACAAGATCTTGTACAAGGATCAAGTCCAAGTCCTTGCATGTTGCTTATTTCAACATGAAACTTTAAGCTCCCTGAGGTTACAAATCACTTCGTCTTACCTTGTCACCATAATCTAGTCCAGGACTGATTATTGGAGGGTCATGTTATGAAACACTCAGTTGATTTAAGTGATAATGTTTGTGTGAAAATAAGAACCTTATAATCTCAATAACTTTCTCTCTCCATTACGTTCATGCTTACCATTGGCAAAACAAGACTTTCATTTTATTTTGTTTTTGAAAGTTTATTTATTTTGAGAGAGAGAGTGCAAGTGGTGGTGAGGCAGAGAAAGATAAATAGAGAAAAAAAGAGAGAGAGAATTCCGAGTAGACTCTGTGCTGTCAGCACAGATCCCAACATGGAACTTGATCCCACAAACCGTGACATCATCAGCGTGAGAGATAAAATCTAGAGTCGGACCTAGATTCAACCAACTGAGCCACCCAAGTGCCCCTAGACTTTCGTTTTAAAGGAATATTTTAAGGAAATAATTACCCTGTATTAAAAGTCATTCATTCTGTATGAACATGAATTTCATTAGGAACTTTGGTGAGTTGAGAGTGTCTGTGCTCATATGTGACTATAAAGGATGTGTCAGATAACAAAGTGGATCTCAGATAGAGACTTTCAGAAAGTGTTAGAAACATTGGCTTGGGAGCCAGAAGGTCCTAGTCCTGGCTCTGCAGGAACTTGTTATGTGATCTTGAACAAAACCTTGGATCTCTCTGCATCACAGTCTCCTCACTGGTACAACAGTAGATATGGACCCGGTTACCAATATGATTTCCCTCCCATGATATGCTTTTGTTAAATGAAGTACTACTAGGCCCTTCTGTTCTGCTCTGATGACACATCAGTGGCTTCTCTTATGTGCAGATTGCAGTGAGGATTTGTTTCACTGTCACACGGGCAAGTGCCTTAATTATAGCCTTGTGTGTGATGGATATGATGACTGTGGGGACTTGAGTGATGAGCAGAACTGTGGTAAGTACTATTGTTTCTTTTAAATGAAGATTTTCATTTAAAATTACAGAAATGCATAATCCAGACTTCGTAGCTCCTTGTTTGTCAATGTGATTAGCAGGTTAAATTACAAAATGGTTGGTTTCTTAATTTTTAGAAAGAGGAGCTTTCTCTCAAGTATGCGTCTCAGTCATGTCTTATGTGTAAATGTAATATTCCTTAAAGTCATAATAAGGAAGTGCTTTAGAAGTAGAGGGCAAGATGGGTAACGGTTGTTAATATGTTAATTTTTTCTCCTTGAAAGTGTTCTAATTCTTCTCTGGTTTAGATTTTGAGCCCTTGAGCAAAACTTTGTGGACAGGTATCATGTTGTGTGTCAGATCCCCTTACTATATGGAACCAAAGGCCCCCCTCCCCCCCTTATTCGATTGCCAAGCCCGGCAAGGACAGCCTCTGCAGTAGTGACACCTAGGGTTAGACAAGCACATTTATTTTGTGTACAAAATCTGATCTTATCTTTTTAAAAAATCAACCTACCTACTAATTACAAGTTCATACCTGTAAACAAAGTCTTCCCAATCCCCCACTCCAGACCCTGGTAACCACCATTCTACCCTGTTTTTACAAATTCAGATTTTTTTTTTAAATACTCCATATATTAGGGCTATCGCAAAGTATTTGTCTTTCTCTTTGACTTATCTCAGCATAAACATGCACAATGTTATATGTCCATTATGTCTCCATAAATGAAAGAATGAACCTACTATTTAAAGAGCTGTATTCAATTGTGAATGCCATCTCATAACTATCTCATAAGTTAAAAGCAGCAAAAGTCCTCTTGTTTATTTACCTTTTAGAATGTTTAGGCAGTGTATTATTGAGTGACATGAGGACTTTGTCATATGAACCCAAAGGCAAGCTGTGATGAGAAAGTATCCTGGGAACATGATGTGAAAAAATATTCAGCATTAGAGAATATTGAAACGGATATTGGGGAAGGACCAGAGGAATGCCTTAGAGTGGCAAATGTCAGAAGTGGTCCCATATTGGGAAATGAGGTAGTTTCTAGAAGTAACTGTCTAGCTGCCCTCATTGTATCCATAAAAATATTGGCAATGTGTATATGCACAAATTATCCTACAAGTCACTATGTAGATATGGATTATCCTCTGGGACTGAGTAATCTTGGGGCAAAGAATGAGAAGTAATTTTAATTGTATACATCATAGAATTTATTGGATGAGGTCTTATAGATGATCTACTCCAAGCCCTCCTTTTACAGTGAGATAACTGGAGATGAGAGTGGGGGGGAAGGTGGGGAATGGGGCGGAGGACTTGAGTGTAGCTTGTAGTTGGACAGGTCAGTGGAGAGAACCAGGGAATATAGTGACTGTGTGAAAAAGAATGGTCTTACCTCTCAACATAATTCCTCTGAACATAGTCGGATATTGTGAAGTTTGTGCTCTTAGGGTGACTTTGCCTCTATGTAATGGAAATAATTACAACTTTCTCTTAGATCAGTCCTTACCCCAGCTGCCCACCATTAGCAAGCTGAGCATGTGGTGGTTCTTCCAGCTTTTGCACATGCGTCCTATCTGTTGTGTCTTCCTTCTTTTCTCAGCACTTCATCTTCCATACACTGTACCATACTTTATTGCTGCAATATGACCTTTCAGATCCATGCTCGCCCCATGGCAAGGAAAGAAAACAACAACTAAACAGAACAAAAAACGGGAACAACCTATGAGTCCTGAGAAAGTTGTTACTCATCTGAAAAACAAGCAGCTCTCACCCCATAGTGATGGTGGCCAGTGGGTCACATGCGTGGGTAGGAGGTAGCATTTTAATTGCTCCAGACCCACCATAAAGTATTGAAGATATTGGAACAATTGGGACAGACCCTCTTCAGCTGGAATCATGAGTCATTCAGCTCTAAGTCTTTGTCATGCCGGTTCTCTACATCCCCATGAGCTTTTGTTTCCTCCAGATTGTAATCCCACAAAGGAGCATCGCTGTGGAGATGGGCGCTGCATTGCAATAGAGTGGGTGTGTGACGGTGACCATGACTGTGTGGATAAGTCTGATGAGGCCAACTGCTGTAAGTGCCCTGAAGATTTCCATTTGCTTATTTTTCCGTTTCTGCCTGTTTAGACAAATAGAGTATCTGGCATGCAAAGGGAAGATCACTGTGCTTTGGTTCTAATCTATGAAGATAAGAATTGAGCGGTGTGATGACAGTAACAGTGTCATATATCTGGCTTCCACATGTCTCTCCTCCGAACTCCAAGCTTAACTTGGCTGCTCTGGTCAGGCAGGTGTCTGTTTTCTGTCTCACTGGCCATACATCTCCTTTCTGCATCTGTAACTTTGTCAAAGAGGATGTTCTTCCCAAAGATTGGGGGACTTTTTTTCTGCAAACTATGTATGAGTAATTAAGCTTCCCTGAAGGAACTTACAGACATGTTCTCAGGCACTGTTTGTCGGAGAACATGGAGAGGACTGCCAAAGAGAAGAAAGCCTTCAGTGTTCCTAGACTTACATAGAACACATGATAATAATTATAACCTTATGAGCTATTGTGGTTCTGGGTGAGTAGACAGTCTTGAATAGTAGAAGCAAGATGTTAAACGAGAATAGTGTTGACCTGAAGGAGTTAATATAGTGCATTTTATGCCTGTTCAAACCAATTAAAGTTTTTATTCAATCTTTTGCTGTCTAATAAAAGTAGACAAATTGATACATATGAGATTAAATATTTAAGTTCCCTATTATTTGAAGTGAAAATAGAAATTGGGTTGCATGGATTTTTATTTTGACATAAGAAAAGTTATCTAAATTAATGAACAAATGCAATGCCCAGCTTTCCCTTTCCCTGAATCGAATTAGAGCTGAGTCCTCGTTGGTGGCCACAGTCGAACAGAGTGGATGATATCTTGATGGATCCCTGGGAAAGCAAGGACATGGTGCTCAAGTATACCAATTCTGGTGTTGAGCCTCAGTTCAAGCATCTGGAACTTTAATATTAGACAGTAACTCCGTGAAGGCTGAAGTTACATGAATGGGTATTTGATGCTCTAAAAGACAGTAGGGATAGCATTTAGACAACCTTCAGGAACTGGAAGGTTAGAGACCACTAGACCCTAAACATCAAACATCAGGTGTCATAAGCAATTTTGAAATAAGGTGCTTATTGTGTTCAGGGTACTCTGTGAGCTCTTTCACATCTGTCATTTCATTGTCCCATTTGGTCAGGTTGGAATAAAATGAAATGTTTGGGCTTTGAGTCAGAGAAGCTTGCCCTCACATTCCAGCACCAGCTTTTAACAGCCTTGTGACTTTGAGACAGACACTGACCTCTCTAGACTTTAGTTTACTTATTCTACAAAAGGCTGATAATATCTACTTTGCAAGTCTGTTATGAGGATTTGAGATTAGCTACGTAATACTGCTAGCACAGTTACTGCCATATGCTAAGCCTTTAATAAATTGTAGCTTTTATATTCGTAATAAAACTACTATCATCAACACAATTTCTCACCCTGCCCTTAATCAAGAAAACATTAGTTTTTAGTAAGCGCTATTTAAAAAGGCAAGAGAGAGCCTCCAAAGAAAACTTTCTGTTCCCAAAACACTTGGAACGAAACAAATTTTTGACACATTCATTCATTTATGTGGAACAGGGCGATAGTCAGAACAGTTTATTTCTGGGTGATGCCAGAGAAGCGGGAATCCCTTCTATGATCTGCAGACAGAAGTACAAATCAGTGCAGTGACTATTCTTCTGGTCTCCGCAGCTTGTCACAGCCAGGGTCTGGTGGAGTGCAGGAATGGACAGTGTATCCCCAGCACTTTCCAGTGTGACGGAGAAGAAGACTGCAGGGACGGCTCTGATGAGGAGAACTGTGGCGAAGGTGAGTGTGGACAGCAGCCGCACGCGTTCCTCCCACAGACCTTTCCCTGGGAAGGAAGCAAAGCGTTGGGAGTTACCTAATGCTTACATAGGATTCCCACATAAACAATTCCAGACTGCCTGGCGTGGTGTGGCTCACAGCACTGGCTGGCCAGAAATCCCTTCCTTGGGGTCAATGTAATTCTCCAGCATCTTGCATGGAACAGTCATCCCTAAGGGTACACAGTGGAGGCTGAACACTTAAACAGCATGGGGGATTCAGTGAACTGTCTAATGGGGAAAGTCAACATGATGATCAAGGAAAGATCAACATGGTGATCAAGGAAAAGTTGAGTCCATAGTATTCTGCTAAATTACATTAGGTTCCAGTTAGGAGGAACTGGCTTCTGAAATTAAACGTGACAGCCTCCTGGGGCACCTGGGTGCTTCAGTCAGCTAAGCGTCTGACTCTTAATTTTGGCTCAGATCATGGTCTCACGATTCATGGGATTGAGCCCCATGTCAGGCTCTGTGCCAACAGCTTGGAGCCTGCTTGAGACTTTTTCCTTCTCCCTCTCAAAAGTAAATAAATAAAAACGAACAAACAAAAAATGTGATAGCCGTCTAACATAACCATGTTCAGAGAAACAGTTTCTTCTTCTTTTTTTTTTTTTGCCCTGCAGTGTCATTTTATTTTTATTTACTTTTTATTTTGAGTTTTTATTTAAATTCTAGTTAATTAACATATAGTGTAATATTGTTTTCAGGAGTAGAATTCAGTGATCAATCACAGAGAAGCAGTTTCATGCCTCACATTACCAAGTAACATACTCAACTACACTTGAAAAGGGTCGCCAATATCTTCTGTGAAACTCGTAAAAAAAAAAAAAGTAAATCAAATAAGTTGGTTTTTAAAGTGTGTCTATTTCTGTCAGAAAAGAAGAGCCCTTGACTTAAAAATCACTACTTTTGTTTGTAAGTGACCTTGCCACTCACCAGCATAGCCTCATCATTAAGAATGTGACTGCTGGATGGTCTTATTCTCAGGGTCATGAGTTCAAGCCCCGCACTGGGCTCCATTCTGGGTGTGAAGCCTACCTAAAAAAAAAATGTGGCTCTTGTTGAGTTTAGGCTGATAACTGAACTCTGTCATGTCACAGGCTCTGAACCTGTAAACTCAGAGTGATACCTACCTCAGAGGGCTGGCACATTGTGAGCACTCAATAAACATGAGCTTTTATTATTACACTTCTGTTGTGTTAAAACATGTCTAGGACTGGGTATAACACAAATTGGCTAATGAGGTTGGTCACCTGTAGCTAAATTAAATTTGTCATAATAAATATTGATCATTAGAATAGCTGTAATGGAAACGCATTCCAGACCTAAAAGGAGGTACTTTTAATCACAGATTTAGTACCTAAAAATCAGATAAGGAGTACTTTGTTTTACCAATTTTAGCATTCAGAAGCAGATTCTTTTCTAGCTATGAGTTATTATGAGCATATCAGCCAAGCACCTCCCTTTGGATCAAATTGTTCTTTCTTTCCACATAATTCATCTGTGTTTGAGACAATTTTGGATTCTTCAGGATGCAATGGCAAGATTTATAAACTATCTCCTAACATATGTGAGCTGTAAGAAAGTCATGTGATAAAATGGACCGAAAGTAAAACTGTGTCAACTTTATATTACTTGATCTAATGAACCCAACTTAATAAATGTGTATCATGGTGCTAATATGTGGCCAACCACTAGGAATCTAGTGATAGGCAAAACAGGTCATGGACCTTGCAGGCTCCTAGGGAAGACCGGCACAATACAAATAATTGTGCAGGTCAGTGTCTACCCATGGAGTGACATCGGCCAGGAGGGAAAATTCAGGGACTTCCGTGCCGTAGATGAGATGCATGTGCTGGGACAGGGCCTCAGGGAAGTTTCCCTGAGGAAGAGACGTTGGAGCTAAGATCTGAGGAAGGAGTGGAGTCGACTTGATGAGCGTAAGTGGGAAAAAGCACTCTGGACACAAGGATCTGCTTGTCCAAAGGTCCCAGGGAGGAAAGGAGCAAGTCATATACGTAGGGAACCAGGAGAAGGCCACTCTCATTAGAGCCAGAAGTGAAGGGGAGGGTGCTACGTCAGAATACTGTCACCAGCATCACAGGCTGGCTCTGCTAGGAAGACGAGGGAGGGAGGGAAGCAGAAGCCACCCCTACTGAAGATTCAGGCCTCCACAGCCCTCCGGCTCTGCTCTTAGCCCTGCTGTCTAGTCTCTCTGAAGCTCCAGTGATACTAACCTGTGCCCCCACCCCACCCCACCCCCCGCCGCCCCACTCCAGCATTTGTGTACTCTGCTGTCTGCTTGGGAAACCCATTCTACCTTCTTTTTTGAATTTATTTTTTTATTTTTTAATGTTTATTTTTGAGAGAGGGAAAGAGACAGAGTGCGAGTAGGGGAGGGGTGGAAAGAGAGAGGGCGACACAGAATCCAAAGCAGGCTGGAGGCTCTGAGTTGTCAGCCACAGAACCCAACGCAGGGCTTGAACTCCTGAGCTGTGAGATCATGACCTGAGCCAAAGTTGGACACTTAACCGACCAAGCAACCCAGATGCCCCAACCCATTCTACCTTCTTATGCCAACTTAACCCACCTGCCTTAAAAACCCCTTTGAGAAGCTTTCCCCTTACTGTTACTGCCTTCCACTTACCTTCAGCGGCACGGTGATCACACAGCCTTATAAGGTTCTGTTCATGGCCATAGCCCTGGTTGGAGTGCAAGCCATTTCACTTTTACCTTTTAATGCCTCATGCCTCACCTGTCACATAAGCTTGTCACATAGCGGATGCTCAATACCAGCTGAAATCATGAATGCAGGTTGTCTTACTAAAATTTTTTAGAGACTGGGGCACCTAGGTGGCTCAGTCGGTTAAGCATCCAACTTCAGCTCAGGTCATGATCTCATGGTTTGTGGGTTCGAGCCCCGCGTTGGGCTCTGTGCTGACGGCTCAGAGCCTGTTTCAGATTCTGTGTCTCTCTCTGTCTCTGCCCCTCCCCACTCATTCTCTGTCTCTCAAAACTGAATAAATGCTAAAAAAAATTTTTTTTAATCCTTTAAGAGACAAAATGCATGGATATTCTCCTGGCTTACCTTGAAAAAAATGGTTTTCCCCTGATGATATTAAAAAAAAAAAAGAATGGCATCTCTTTTCTTTAAGACTATGACATATACTGTTGCACATTAATGGAAAGGAAAGAGTCCAGTATGATAAACATTGTGTGAGAATTATAGATAAGAAGTATGTTATGTATACTTATACGTACTGTTATTTAGACTTAAAAATGTCTTGCAAGATTTTCTGGATTCCAGAGGACATGTCTGAAAATAACTGACTATAATGAGCAAGAGCTAGAAAGAGAATGGGCAGTAATTTATTACCTTATGCATTTAACCTACAAATGACCAGGAAATCAATGGGAAAAGCAGTTTCCTTTCTACAAACCGTAAGGAAAAGCCATTAGGCTGATGTTACTGCTTTCATTCATTTGGAAACAAGAAACCCAATTCTCAGGTCATCATAGCTAGGCCAGTGATACTTTCCAAGGACAGACGGAAAATGTGGATAGCAGCTGCATGTGATTTGCACCATGATAAAGTATCCTTATTGTATTGGTGTTGATGCCCTTTTTATGTTTAGGGAAAGGATTTTCCTTACTGGGAAGAATAATAGAGTTGGGTGCAAATGAGTCCTTAAAATAAGATGACTTGATATTTAAAATTCCAAGATCATTATGTTGGCCTTTCTCTCCAACCACTTAAATTTTATGCTGTAATCAAGTTTATTCACCCATGTAAACACGAAACCCCCCATTAAAAGCTGCAATCACCTGTTTGGTAGGCTAGGTTGCCTCTATTTCTTCATTCCTACAGAATCCTTTTCAGAATAACGATGTTGTCTTTAGTTGCCAGGAAAATTAATCCAGAAAGTTACATATTTAACATGGGTGCAGTATTTTTGGAGAAATTGGAAGGGAAGGAAATTAAAGTTGTGTCCACTCTACTCCACCAGACATACTTTTTTTTTTTTAATTTTTTTTTTTTATGTTTTATTTATTTCTAGGAGAGAGAGAGAGACAGCGTGAGCAGGGGAGGGTCAGAGAGAGAGGGAGTCACAGACTGAAACAGGCTCCAGGCTCTGAGCTGGCAGTCAGCACAGAGCCCGACGCGGGGCTCGAACCCACGAACCGCGAGATCATGACCTAAGCGAAAGTCGGACGCTTAACCGACTAAGCCACCCAGGTGCCCCTCCACCAGACATTCTTGATACCTTCGTTCCCAGTGTAAGGAATTTACAGATGATGAAAGCAAATGTGCCTTTCCCCCCACTGTAGGTCAGACTCCATGTCAAGAAGGTGACCAGAGGTGTGTCTACAATTCCTGCCTTGATTCATGTGGCGGTAGCTCCCTTTGTGACCCGAACAACAGTCTAAATAACTGTAGTAAGTACAGCGGCTGACAAATGCAATCACCTTATCAGGATGTATATTTGGCTTTTTCCTTTTGAATTGACATTAGAATGTTGAAATCTCTGGAATCCCTCCAAATCTGTGTGTGTGTGTGTGTGTGTGTGTGTGTGTGTACATATATATGCATATTTCTTTTCTCCTTTTTTAAGGTTGTGTGTGGTAGCAGAAAAAGAAACAAAATGGTCTTAGTTAACCGAAATCAGAAACAAATGTGTCATTGTGAACAGCCTATAAATCCACCTTGCTTAACATCATTACCATTATTTTCGATTCAACATCAGCTCCTATATGTTACTTTCTTGGCTCCATCTATGGGCAGATGCTATCTTTCTTCTGTCTGAAAGCACAGCTTCAAAAATAGAAACTTTATCCAAGAAGGGAATACGAAGGTCATCTAGGCAGCCACATACAACCGTGGCAGGTCTGTTCTCCTAATAAAATGTATTCTCACCTTTCCGGGAACTTTGCTGGCCTGGGATGATCTTGAGGCTGTTATGTAAATTTGCTTTGGTGACAAATGGTGTAAACAGGTGGCTTTCTCTAACGTAGCTGTCAGGAGAGGGAATTCCTGGGGGAGAGAGATTGGGCAGGGATCGCAGACGGCTGTATAGACTCTCGTGGGAAATGGAAAAAGGAATCAAAAAACCCTGAAAGACTCTGATTTCTAGTTATGAATTCTTTTCTGTGGCTCCACTTTCCTATTCTGCTCACTTCTTTCACTTTTTATAATGAATTTGTGGCCTCAGCTTCAGCTTGGGGCTTGAGGTTTAGAAGCAGGTCTGTCAGCTTTTCGTTTGCAAGAAAGTATAAAGGTCATCTCCCAGATGAAAGGCCAAAGGGTTCAGGTTCTAGTTTTACTCAGTGACCTTTCTGCATTACTATAGGGCTTATAGGGGCTGCTCCTGTAACCACAGGAGTGTGAGGGAGGCAGCCAGTGAAAAACCCAGACTGAGGAGTTTTTGTTTATTTTCATGAGCACTTAATAACTCTTTAGGGAAGAGGACAATCCCCAGACCTTTTCCATTTCCATATGAGAGAACAGTTGAGATAGATATAAATCTAACCATTGCGACATACTGACATTTTACTCACCCTAAACTGATGTAAATAAGTGTGTGTACATATCGCATGTATGTATCTGTATCTGTATGTTCTGGGTCCATTGTTTCACTTTGCTTTATCTCCCATTCTGCTCTGGAAGGTTTTCAGAATTCTTTCTTTACTATACCTTGAACTTGGCATAAGTAATTTTAAACAGTGACAGTGTCATCTCCAGGATATGTGTTTATTATTAGTTTTGGGGGTTGTCAACATGGAATGGCACTTAGTGTTAGATTCAAAAAACGTTGAAAGGGCAGTGTTAGCCTGTGTCAAATTTGGGTGGGGAGGAATTGACCGTATATTGTCCTACTTTCTCCATTTTTGAAATATGTGAGAATATAAAACTTTAAAATGTGTTACACCTGTCAAAAAGGGAAGTGGAAAGAAGGGCACTAGAGAACTCTGGCTCATGGCCAGCTGGTATTTATAGCGTGCAGACAATGATCCAGGCTCTGGGATGGGCACCAGGCACTTTATTTTTATTTTTATGTTTTTTACGAATAGTTTATTGTCAAATTAGTTTCCACATAACACCCAGTGCTCATCCCCACAAGTGTCCTCCATGCCCACCTCTCCTCCCCCCCACATCCACCAGTCCTCAGTTTTTGTCAGCATTCAAGAGTCTCTCATGGTTTGCCTCTCTCCCTTTCCCCCACCATTTCCGCCCTTCTTCTCCCCCTTGTTCCTCTGTTAAGTTCCTCCTAATCCTCCTATACGTGCACACATATGATATTTGTCCTTCTCTGCCTGACTTATTTCGCTCAGCATAACACCCTCAAGGTCCATCCATGTTGCTACACATGGCCAGATTTCATTGTTTCTCATTGCCATGTAGTATTCCATGGTATAGATAAACCACATCTTCTTGATCCATTCATCTGTTGATGGACACTTAGGCTCTTTCCATGTTTTAGCTATTGTGGAGAGTGCTGCTATGAACATTGGGGTACATGTGCTCCTATGCCTCAGCATTTCTGTATCCCTTGGGTAAATTCCTAGCAGTGCTATTGCTGGGTCATAGGGGAGTTCTATTGTTAGTTTCCTGAGGAACCTCCACACTGTTTTCCAGAGGGGCTGTACCAGTTTCCATTCCCACCAACAGTGTAGGAAGGTGCCCGTTTCTCCACATCCTCGCCAGCATCTAGAGTTCTCTGATTGGCTCATTTTAGCCACTCTGACTGACGTGAGGTGGTATCTCAGTGTGGTTTTGATTTGTATTTCCCTGATGAGGAGCGATGCTGAGCATCGTTTCATGTGTCTGTTGGCCATCTGGATGTCCTCTTTGGAGAAGTGTCTGTTCATATCTTCTGCCCATTTCTTCACTGGGTTGTTTGTTTTTTGGGCGTATAGTTTGGTGAGTTCCTTATAGATTCTGGATATTTACCCTTTATCTGATATGTCATTTGCAACTATCTTTTCCCATTCCGTTGGTTGCCTATTAATTTTCTGGGTTGTTTCCTTGGCTGTGCAGAAGCTTTTAATCTTGATGAGGTCCCAACAGTTTTTTTTTGCTCTTGATTCCCTTGCTTTTGAGGATGTGTCAAGTAAGAAGTTGCTGCGGTGGAGGTCAAGGAGGTGGTTTCCTGCTTTCTCCTCTAGGGTGTTCATAGTTTCCTGTCTCACGTTCAGGTCCTTTATCCATTTTGAGTTTATTTTTGTGCATGGGGGCACCAGGCACTTTAATGGTGAAGAAGGGAGACATGATTTCTGCCTTCCTGGAGGTAACCTTTTGGTATGGGAGATCATAGTGCCATCTTTCCACTCATGTATACTATTTTAGTTTTCTCTTTATGTTCTTTTTAAAATGTTTATCTCTTTATTTTGAGTGCAGGAGAGGGGCAGAGAAAGGGGGGGGGGAGAGAATCCCAAGCAGGCTCCATGCTGTTAGTGCAGAACCTCATGTGGGACTTGATCCCATGAACTGTGAGATCATGACCTGAGTGAAAATCAAGAGTCAGAGGCTTAGCTCACTGATCCACCCAGGCGGCCCTCTTTTTATATTCCTTAAATACACTCAAACAATGTTCCTAGCGTTCACTGTCTCATTAGCTTCCACATTCACCACAAATGTTCTTGCCAGGTTCTTCCCATATATATTCAGCAGACATTTGATCATCCCATCTTCTGAGTTCCAGGCGCTGGGCTAGGCATTGGTCCCTCACTCCTTCTCTGTTATTAAAAATAGTGTATATCTCTAACTTCCAGTTGTGAGTAAAGCCTTTTTTACCTCATTTTTCCAAGAGCTCCATGATGGTATGTCTATAAAGTTGGTCAAGGAGCATCTTCTGTCAGAAAACATCATGCACTTGAAAATGTGATTAATTATTTGAAGATCTTTACCATTAGAAAGACTATCATTACCTAGATTCAGAGGCATAACTACATAACCCTGTCTTTCTCTGGCTCCGTACTAATGGAAATGTGAGTTTGAACAATGTGGATATTCTGTCTGATGAAGTCAGCCTAGTCCTGGAGTTGCTGGGATTCTAGTTCTTGAAGACACTTGTTCTTACTATCCCATAAAATATTATATAACTTACTAATGGTCCCTGAAGATACACTAACCAGGACCCAGACATCAGTATTTCTTAAATTTCTAGGTGATTCCTGTAGACAGCCAAGGTTGAGAATGATACATTAGCAGTTTGTTCATTGCTAGGCTGCAAGGGTAGGGACATCCCTGAATTTAAAAAAAATGTCTTCATAGTTTTTAAACTTTTCAGTGAAGTCCATGGCTTATCTCAGACTCCCTGATATACCTAACCTACAGTTAAAAAAAAAAAAAAAAAAGACTACAAACCACATCTCTGATGATATGGTTTACTGAGAAGATTGAAGTTTCACAGTATTCCCACAGCCATGTACAATCCAGAATATTTAACATATTTATGCCTTCCCGGGAGGCAAAGTACAGACACATTCTTGCCTTAGATGTTAGGAGCAGGAATGTTATTTCCCCTCATGCTGGTGTGGGGGGCTAATCCTTACTTCCACCTGGCTATATGCAATCCCAACAGCTGGGGAACCCTGTGGAAAGAGCAACTCCTGGGCATATGTCTTCCCCCTCCTCTCTGTCGATGGGCGCTATAGCTGTACGAAGCCAAGTAGGATTGTCATACTCCGGGAACTCTCAAGTTCCCTAGAGTGTTCTGTCAACTGTTACTGCTACATGTTGACTCATGATTTTTTTCCCTCCAATGCTGAGGAAGCAACAGACAGCTTTGTTCTTTGTCTAACTCCCAACTGACCCCCCCAATTTACTGAGATCTCCTTGCAGTCTCTAGTTGGAAGGAACAGATTGTCTAGAGGTGCAGTAAGGAAGCCAGACAGTGTAATGGTTAAGGACTTCAGTCCTTGAGAGCAAATCATAGATGAGAGGAATGTTCTCTTTCTAAAAGCATTCTCAGCTAATGAGTGAAAAATAAATGATTGAATTAGAATGTTACCATTTAGGTGCACTAATTGGTTACCATTTGGTAACCAGTTGTTACCGTTTGGTAACATTAATCAGTGAATTAATGGGTCAAGGCACTGAACATCTACAGCTGCTGACATCACCAAAGGAGAGAAATCAGTTATACTTCAGCTTCTGATGAAAGAACACCATAGCATCTGTAGTCTTACCTGAGGGAGGAAGCTTCATCAACCCTCTGGATTCAGCTGCCAGTGTTCGGGAAATAGGAATGACAGGGGAATATATTTACTCACCAGGAATGAGTGGTCAGCAAATTTCAAACTCTGGCACACTCTACAATCCAAATCTCTGGGTTCCTCAGTAGTTAAACTTCAATTAATAATAAAAGGATGGGG
Source organism: Proteles cristata cristata (assembly GCA_017311185.1). Classification (NCBI taxonomy): domain Eukaryota; kingdom Metazoa; phylum Chordata; class Mammalia; order Carnivora; family Hyaenidae; genus Proteles; species Proteles cristata. Next base: position 271,546 of record JAESUZ010000393.1, on the reverse strand, counting down.
CATCTGGGAGGCTCAATCAACTAAGCATCTGACTCTCTTTAATTTTTTTATGTTTATTTATTTATTTATTTACTGAGAGAGAGAGTATGGGCTGGGAGGAGCAGAGAGAAAGGGGGACAGAGGGTCTGAAGTGTGCTCTGTGCTGACAGCAGAGAGCCTAATGTGAGGCTCAAACTCCCAGACCATGAGATCATGACCTGAGCCAAAGTCGGTCAGTTAGCCGACTGAGCCACCCAGGTGCCCCCAAAGTGTCTGGATCTTGATTGAAGCTCAGGTCGTGATCTCAAAGTTGTGATCGCATCCTGTGCTGAGCATGGAGCCTGCTTGAGATTCTCTCTGTCTCTCTCTATCTCTCTTTCTTTCCTTTCTCTGTGCCTCCCCTGCTCACCAGTGCATACCTTCCCTTCTCTCAAAATAAAAAATTTTTAAGAAAAATTAAGGGATGGAGGAGAAGACAAACAAGTTTTAAAAAATGGGCAAGGCTTAACTTTAGTATTTAGGGTGCAGTACACACTTATACTTACACACTGTAAGAAGAGTAAGGATGTGGTGACTGTGAACTCAGTAGCTACTCTGTGGAGAAAGGAGGTTGATAGAAGATAGGGTATATGGAGGGTCATCTGGGGTGTCTGGCAAAGTTCAATTTCTTGATCTGGGTGGTAGGTACAGGGATGTTCACCCCATGAAACTCATCAAGCTATTAAAAATATTGATAAAAAATACAGAGTTTCAGGCAAAGATGAATCTTATAATATTGTATATACCAGTGCATGTTGAAAACAACATTTTTCTCATGTAAGTGACATGATTTCTACGGGCCCCTGAGTGGCTCAGTCTGTTAATCGTCTGACTTCATTCAAGTCATGATCTTGCAGTTTGTGAGTCTGAGCCCTGCGTCAGGCCCTGTGCTGGTAGCTCATAACGTGGAAGCCGCTTCAGATTCTGGGTCTGCCCCTCCCATGCTCCTGCTCTGTCTCTCTCTCTCAAAAATAAACATTAAAAAAATTCATGATTTCCAGTGGCTTCAGAGTATTTCATCCCTTCAAGGACGTAACATTAACAATTCCATCTTTAGGTTGAATTGAACAAACATATTTTCAGACTTTGAAAAGTGGGATATCATTAAGACTCCATTAGGATATTTATTAAATATAAATATTTATTATATTTTTTCAGCAGATATTTATTAAACCTTATCTGTGTTCAGGACAATGTACTGATAAGCACGGCATCAAACTTGGATTAAAAACAGTTCTGCAGGATTTAAACGTCCTCATGTTTGTAACACGACTGCCCTCTAGTGGCTGTCATAAATCAAGCTAGTGAGTGAGTCATTGTTTTAAGAAAATAAAGCTTATTGATACTGTAAATCATAGAACTTGAGAGTTTATATTGCTTAGCACTCTATGAAGAATTCCTTAACAAGATTCAGTCACCCTTACCACATTCAGTAGAGATCTCCAGAATAATATATGATTACAACTCCATCCTTTTATCTTTCTTGGCTCTGAAACGCTGAAAGCTTATATCTCATCTCAAATCATTAATGTGGTAGTTTCCACATATTAAAGAGAAAAAAATATCCATGTGATAGGTCTACTAATCATCTAAATAAAGCATGCCAATAAAACGTTAAAACTTGATAGGGTGGAGAGGAAAAGATAGAAAGGAAAGGCATATACAAGAAGAAAAAGGACTGCATCAAAAATCTGTGTATGTCATCCCATTTTTGTAAAAAATATATTAAAGAAATTAGGGAAAAATTTGGTTAGCTGTATCTACTGGCTTATAAGACAGTCATGATGAATAATTAAGAACAAAAGCAAATTGAGGAATCGTAGGAATGGTGGGTTCTACTCTGGCAGAAGCAAGCAAGCAATCTCTTTCTATGTGTGTAAACGCTTCTATGTAAATGCCTGTATGCAAATGATTGTATGTAAATACATGTATGCAAATGCATGTATGCAAATGATTGTATGTAAATGCCTGTCTGAGCCAGTGAAAGGCATGGAAGGATTCAAACTCAGTCTGTTGTCTGTGAGGGTCAGTGAGAAAGGAGGGCAGGGAGTCCATGAACTTTTTCCTTACACATCTTGCATTGTTTTTATTGTTATGAAGAACATGCATTTTTTGTAATATGAAATCCAAATATTTAAATGTTATTCTTCTTTCACAAATCAATGGACATGATACACTGAACCAGCCCCACACTCCTCTGTGTCTTTTTCTCTCCACCCTGTATTCATCCTCAAGATTATGTTGGGACACCTGGGTGGCTCAGTCGGTTAAGCGTCCGACCTCAGCTCAGGTCATGATCTCAGGGTTTGTGGGTTCGAGCCCCGCATCGGGCTCTGTGCTGACAGCTAGCTCAGCGCCTGGAGCCTGTTTCGGGTTCTGTGTCTCCCTCTCTCTCTGACCCTCCCCTGTTCACACTGTCTCTATTTCTCTCTCAAAAATAAATAAAACATTAAAAAAAAGGTTATGTCAACTTTGCAATGTTACATTTTTTTCCAGTAAACAGAGCCTAATTACACTTTGTCCAGAAGGCTTTTTTTAAAGTTTATTTATTTTGCAAGAGAAATTGAGAGAGAGAGAGAGAGAGTACACGTGCACGAGCGGGAGACGGCCAGAGAGAGAGAGGGAGAAACCCAAACTGGTGCAGCACCCGATGTGGGGCTTGATCATGACTTGACCCAAAATCAAGAGTGAGAGGCTCAACCGACCGAGCCACCCGGGCACCCCTGTCAGGAAGGCTTTTCATCAGACACCTTATCAGTGTAATTTCCTCGAACCCCTCAGATGCTTTAAAATGAGAAGTGGTCCCAGAGTGATGTTAATATTTCACCCCAGTCTTCATTACCAATCTAGCTGCATGCATGCCACCTCTTGGTCAAATAATTAAACCTAATTGAATAATGACTCTTGATAAGGCCCGGAGTCTTTGGTGGGCCTGGGCTGATTCACCAACACACTTGCTTGGTTGCCTCCCACCTCCCGGGAATGTGACATGGCTCCTGCAAACAGAGAGAGGAAAGAGGGAGACTTCCTACCGCAGTTCCCTAAATCCCATTGTCCTGGAAAGGTTTCCTGTGCTGTTATCGTCCGCCTGGTCCCTCTGGCCTCTTAGCATTTTTTAACACTGCTGTCCTATCCTCATGTTATACAACAGCTACCAGAAAATGTGTCTTTCTTCCTATAAAAATTGCAGAGTGCCTTAATGCCAGGGACTGTCTTTTTTGTGATTTTTGCATTTTAAGTGCCCAGAAGTGTTCCCGACACTGTCCCCGCCCCCCAATTTTTTCCTTCCTCCATTCTGGCGCTGTGCTAGGTACAGACTTCGAGATCAAGAAATAAAGTCTCATTTCTCAAAAATCTCTAACTTACATGGGGGACACAAGTAAGTAAAGAATCCAGTAGAGGACAATGAGTGTGTGGTAGGAACATGCCTAAGGTGATGTGGTGCTCAGCACCTACTGGGAGTGGGAAGGGGAGAGTGGTTGGCTGGGAAGGCTACCCAGAAGAGGTGAGCATGCTGAGGCCTTCAGGCCAAGGAGGAGCTCGTCTGGTGGAGAAGATGGGAAAGGATCATTCCAGGCAGCAGGTGTTGTATACACCTGGCAGCTAGAACCGTGACTGCATTTAAGGGGTGATTACAAGTATGTCAAGGAAAGATGAGAGAAGAGCTAACCGGGCCCACAGACGCATGTAATTCTTAACATATTTGTTGTCACTGAAGAAATTCCACTGATGAAACAGTCTTTGGTGGTGAGTCTGGAAAGTTAGGTGTGGTTGGAGTCTGAGACAGTCTTGGATGCCAAGCTGAAGGGTTAGTATTTTGTCTCCTACCCATGGGTAGCTAATGAGAGCTCAGCCTTCTCTTGTCTTGAAATATTGTAGCCTTATGTTTAAATCGACTGATCAACAATCAACATGTATAGAAAGAAATAACCGAACTTTATTTAACCAAATTCATTGATTTTTTTAAATGGCTGTGAAAATGAGGGGATATATTCATTAAGAACTAATAAATGATTGGGGTGCTGGGTGGTTCAGTTGGTTAAGCATCCAGCTCTTGACCTCAGCTCAGGTCTTGATCTCACAGATCTCAGCTCAGGTTTTGAATCTCAGGGTCATAAGTTCAAGCCCCACATCGGGCTCTGCACTGGTCATGAAGTCTACTTAAAAACAAAACCAAAAAAAAGAAGTTATAAATAAATCAGAAGACAAAATGGGTAAAAGGAAATACAAAGGAGAGTCACCTTCAGATAGATTGAGCCAAGGGAAAAATGAAAAAAGACTTTCTATAACATACAAAATGATTCTTGGTTTGGTAGTTCTTTAACCAAATTATTTACCTTTTGATGGAAGTTATATACTGCTTGCATTCCAGTCTTTGTTTTCTTTTTAAAGAAGATAAGATAGATTTCAATTTTGTAAGTTTTTAAGAAATTGTTTTGCATATGAAATTTACTATAGATAGATGATAGATAGATAGATAGATAGATAGATAGAGATAGAGATTTAGATGTAGACATAGATATATACCTGTATGTGTGTTTTGTTTTCTTGTTAGGTCAATGTGAACCAATCACGTTGGAACTCTGCATGAATTTACCCTACAACCATACAAATTATCCAAATTACCTTGGCCACAGGACTCAAAAGGAAGCATCCATCAGTTGGGAGTCTTCTCTTTTCCCTGCACTGGTTCAAACCAACTGTTACAAATACCTCATGTTCTTTGCTTGCACCATTTTGGTACCAAAGTGTGACGTGAACACAAGTCAGCGTATCCCACCTTGCAGGTAACCCAAGGGGTCTCCTCCAAGCACCCTCATTTCCCCTCAGGGAGAACCAAGTGGGCAGAGACTGAGTTTGAATTTAGACAAAGTCCATATGGCTAAGGAGCTCCATACTTAACAAATTATGTATTTAAATGGTAAAGAAATAGGAATTTGAAAATGAATATTTGAATTCATTACTGAAGTACCACATGAGGGAGGCATGAACTACCTTTGATAATAGTTCACATACATTAATCCAATAAAATCATCCACATTTCATTTTGGTGGGTCAAGAAGTGTTCTGAAATGTGAGTTAACAGAAGATGGAGTGTATCTGCCTTTTTCTCTGGCAACATGGATGTGTTTAAAATGCTGCCTCCTCAAGTGCACCCCAATGTTCACAGCAGCGCTTTCACCAATAGCCAAATCATGGAACGAGCCCAAATGTCCATCAACTGATGAATGGATAAAGAAGATGTGGTTTATCTATACAATGGAATACTACTTGGCAATGAGAAGGAATGAGATCTTGCCATTTGCAACAAAGTGGATGGAACTCGAGGGTATTATGCTGAGTGAAATAAGTCAGTCAGAGAAAGACAGATAATCGTGTTTTCACTCATATGTGGAACTTGAGAACTTAACAGAAGACCATGCAGAAAGGGAAGGGGAAAAAATAGTTTCAAACAGAGAAGGAGGCAAACCCATAAGAGACTCTTAAATACAGGGAACAAACTGAGGGTTGGTGGAGGGAGAGGGGGCAGGGGAGAGGGGAAACTAGGATGATGGGCATGGAGGAGGGCACTTGTTGGGATGAGCACTGGGTGCTGTATGTAAGCAATGAATCAAGGGAATTTAACCCTGAAACCAAGAGCACAGTGTATATACTCTATGTTAGCCAACTTGACAATAAATTATATTAAAATTTAAATAAAATGCTGCCTCCAGATAGCACTCAAAAGTTAGAGACAAAGGGGCACCTGAGTGGCACAGTTGGTTGAATGTGAGACTTTGACTCACGATTCGTGAATTCAAGCCCCACATCAGGCTCACTGCTGTCAGCGCAGAGCCTGCTTCGGATCCTCTGTTCTTCTCTCTCTGTTCTTCCCCTGCTTGTGCTCTCTCAAAAATAACTAAACGTTTGAAAAAAAAAGTTAGGGACATTACATAAGGTATGGCCTGATGGTTGGCCACGCTACCTGTTTGGATGAAGTAAGGGGCAGAATTTCAAGCCTGCAGCTTGGATTTAGAATGAGCGATGTCCTACTTCAGGGTAAGAGCACTACTCCCGAGTCCACTGTCTGGTCCACGTGCTGGTGATCCCTCCCTGCCTAATGGCCTGGGACAGATTCTTCTGTCTCCCTCAGTGCCGGGTCTTCTACTTCTGTCTGTGAAATCAAGAGAGTAAGGGTTGTTGGGAGAGTAAGTGAATGTGCATAAACATGAAGCCTTCTGACTGGTGGCTGGGAGTGAACGTCAGCTCTGATGGGGGGAGAGGAACACTACTGTCTAGTGGCAGTTGGTGTCTGTCCTGTGCCGTGTGTTGCGGTGTAGTCATAGACGGTGCCGTTACAAGAGGTGGTCACAGAGGTGGGCTGCCGCATTCTCCACCCTGTTTTCCATCAAGGGGTGAATATATAGACATGCTTGTCCGAATGTGAGCACTAACTATGGAAACCCTATGTTGGGATCAGAAGTCACTTAGAGCTTTAAGAAAAAGCAGTAATATCAATACAGTGGACAGATGGGAAAACAATAAATTAAATACCCAATATCTAATGGATGACAAGGAGGAGGCATTTATAGAGGACAGGAAACAGTAAAATTTCAAAATGAGTTGGGGAACTAATAAATTAACCGAACAGAGTAAAAGTTAATGTTGCCTTGTGCATACATATTTCTGAAAACTCCTGGAAAATGCTTTTTAAAGCATCCCTAATAAAACATCTACCCATTTTATGTGAAAAACTTACTTCTCAATTTTATTCCACTTTTGCTAAGCAAGGTCAAGGATAGTGCATAATCACTTCTGATAATACTTAAAAAATGCTTGGCTTGATTTTCTTTTCATATGTATAAAAAATTTCCCTAATGCAGTATTCTCTGGAACAAATTTACATCCACACATGATTTATAATTTCAGGGCTTATGTTTCATATGAAAATGCCCAAGATGAGCCTGAAATGTTATCCAATCAATATTTTAGTGAACTTCCTTTAGATACTTTAGTTCTGTTTCTCAGATCTACAAGTACATCTGCCATTTTCAGTGGCTTTCAAAATGAATTTTACATTTTGATTTTGTTTATAAGGGTTTTTTTTTATGTTCTGTTAAGAATAATATACTGATATGTTCATGAAGCAATGTTGCTTTTGCCAAGCTTGCTTATTGATTTTTAAATTTCATTTAAAAATTCTTTTAATGTTTATTTATTTATTTATTTTTAATGTTTTATTTATTTCTGAGAGAGACAGAAAGACAGCGTGAGAAGGGCAGGATCAGAGAGAGAGGGAGATACAGAATCTGACGCAGGTTCCAGGCTCTGAGCTAGCTGTCAGCACAGAGCCCAACATGGGGCTCGAACCCACGAACCATGAGATCATGACCTGAGCCGAAATCCTATGCTTAACTGACTGAGCCTCCCAGGCGCCCCTTAACGTTTATTTTGGAGAGGGAGAGAGACAGAGACAGAGACAGTGTGAGCAGGGGAGGGACAGAAAGAGGGAGAGAGGCAGAGAGAGGGGGAGACACAGAGTCTGAAGCAAGCTCCAGGCTCTGCGCTGACTGGCTGACAGCATTGAGGCTGATGTGGGGCTGGAACCCACATACCGTGAGATCATGACCTGAGCCGAGGTTGGACATTTAACCGACTGAGCCACCCAGGCTCCCCTAAAAATTTTATGAGTCAGAAGACTCCTGGGTGGCTCAGGTTAAGTGCCTGACTTTGGCTCAGGTCATGATCTCACAGTTTGTGAGTTCGAGCCCTGCATCAGGCTCTGTGCTATCAGTGCGGAGCCTGCTTGGGATCCTCTGCCCCCTCTCTCTCTGCCCTTCCCCCTCCATGCATGCATGTGCTCTTTCTCTCTCTCTCCAAAGTAAATATTTAAAAAATTCTTCAAGGGGCACCTGGGTGGCTCATTGGTTAAGTGTCCGACTTTAGCTCAGGTCATGATCTCATGGCTCTGTGCTGACAGCTCTGTGCTGACAGCTCAGAGCCTGGAGCCTGCTTCAGATTCGGTTGTCTCCCTCTCTCTCTGCCCCTTCCCCATTCAACCTCTCTCTTTCTCTCCCTGTGCTCCTCCCCCACTGGTTCTTTCTCTCTCTCCCCCTCAAGAAAAAATATATACATGCTTTGTACAAATGTGATAACACACATGAAAGCACCGAGCACAATGCTTAGTGTGTATTTTCTTTACAAAGCAAAAGAAACAAACACAGTTTATTTTAGCTCACTTGGGCTCAGTATAGATGGGTTTGGGGAGGTACCAAGCTTTTCAACACTAGTGGTCCAAGTTTAAGTGATGCTAGCAGTGCCTTAGGTAAGCCAAGTCGACACATGGAATGGCTCACATGGCTGTTCACCAGAGGGAGAGACCTCTGAGGTTGAGCGTATGGTATAGACTCCATGACCCTTGGTGGGAGACTCTCCAAACTGATGTTGGGAACTTCCTGACTTGCCATAAAAGCATCGGAGAATGTGTCTGCCTGAAAGACAGAAGAGAGAATGCAAAAAGCAAACTACAGAAGAGAATCTGTTCAAGGGCATAAACTTGCAACTAATTGATATATAGGTCCTGGAGATCTTACACAAAATATAGTGAATATAGGAAACAATATTGTATTATAATCATCAAACTTCCTGAGAATCTGGATCTTAACTTTTCCAACCACAAAAGAGAAATGATAATTATGTGATGTGATAGAGGTTCTATCATCACATTATAATAAATAAATGTTATCAAATCAACATGTTTTACACCTTAAATATACATCATGTTATAGGTGAAATATATTTCAATAAAAATACACACAGCAAAGTTTTATTTCTGTTTCTTCAGTGAAGTTTCTTTTGGTGAAATTATGTTGCTGGCATGAATTTCCTTTGTGGAAGTATTATTCTTTTTGTTTTCTGAACATCTGTTATATATCTGTGCATCTATATATATTGGTATACACACTCACCTGATATACACACAGACCCATATGCATGCAGAATTAGAACCCTACGGTATGCCTAACATACCATTTCAGATGTAGCTATTTCTGTTTCTTGTGTTTAATCTTTCTTACTCTTTCAGAGCACTGTGTGAGCACTCCAAAGAACACTGTGAGTCTGTTCTTGGGATCGTGGGCCTTCAGTGGCCAGAAGATACAGATTGCAGTCAATTTCCAGAGGAACATTCAGACAACCAAACTTGCCTAATGCCTGATGAAGATGTGGAAGGTTAATGTTTAAATTAATTACCGTGAGTTGTCTAACATGGACAAATAGATCAGCTACCTTCTCACATTTCTCTGTTGTTATTATTCTTGTTGCATTCTATTTAGTTGTCAATCAGGTGGTGGCATGGGTGAGTGAGTCTATCCACTTGATTACACTGAAGAATTTGGTGCTGATCTGTTAAACATTGTCTTCACTTTAAAAATAAATTGCAGAGATGTATGTAATTTTCCAGGTACTTATCTTAACCATACTCAACTCACAGAGCCCATTATACTAGGGGTCCTGAAGGTAATGGTGAACATCAGGCCTTGGTTACTTCAAGTTTAAAGTTTTTAGAGACTTTGACAACATAGGATTATCAAGTAGAGAAATGGAATCAGGGACCTGCCCACCTGGTAGAAGGATTAGAACTGGAAACAATTTAAACACATCAAGAGCAGCTAGGTAGTTAGAAGCATTGTCCCCATGGGTTATTTCAGACCCTGGCAATCCATCAAATGGACATGGTTGTTAATTGCTGGAAAGCAAAAAGATACTCAACAACCGACAGGAGAGACGATGCCAAGGGTGAAGGAGAAAGATCCCTATCAGCAAGCACAGAGAGCCAAGCTAACTTTGGTTGGCTCAGCTTTGTAGAAGACTATCTTTCTCTTCAGGACTAGCTCCTTGGCAATAGCCCACCCATAATAGATAAATCAGTTGATGGTCCCAGGTTTTCTGTGTATCGAATATAAAACGGCTCGTTTTTTTTTTTTTTAACAGAATGCTCACCTAGTCACTTCAAGTGTGGCTCCGGACGGTGCGTTCTGGCTTCCAGAAGGTGTGATGGCCAGGCTGACTGTGACGATGACAGTGATGAAGAAAACTGTGGTATGTGTGTGAGATGACACTTTTCTGGAATATATGGTAATGCCTGCTTAAGATAAAAGACTGTATTTAAAAATGTCAGCCATTCTGATAGTCATGAACATGAGGAATATTGAATGTTAACGCATTTACTTTTAATATTACCAAATGGCAAGGTATGACTTCATAGGTATTTTTTCTGCTAACTCTATTGACTTTCCCTAAATTATACTTCTGTTTATGACCTTGATGATATATGTGCAAAATCCTCAGTAAAAGGAGAATCACCTCACAATGTAAGGGATTATTTTTATTATTAGAGATGTTAAAGCAGTTGTCACCTGTTTAAAAGTCAGAATAATAGCAACTTTGCATATGATTTCCATGTTGTTAAATAGGCATCTAGATACACAGGCAGAGTTCAGGCTCCAACATTCAAATTTAATTGGAATTCATTTTCATGCCCTCTCTGATTTTGTCTCTGTCGGCAAAGGATAAAACTCTTTCTGACATTTCTGCATGGAGTTCCAAAATCACCAATGGAAAGGCTCGAAATGCCAATGGTAATTTGAGTGGAGTGAATTCCCATTTTGTGTCCCTGCAAACCTCTGTACTTGTAACCTCAGAATGTGTCAGGAAATAGAAAGCGGGCAATGCTCTTTACTAAGCAATATTGTAGAATAAAGCAAAAATGATTCAAAGGCTCTCCAAAGAATAGTTTGATTACGATTACTTACCATGTTCTGCTTAAAAATGAATTGATGCTTTCATTAAAAGCACACAAGGCAATACATCTTTTGAAATCATTTTATTCTTTTGGCCTTTGAAATATGAAATACTGCCTGGTTTCCCAAGATGAATTTTCTGTAGTATACATTGTCCTTCTGGTCTAAACAACATGTCACAAGCAATACACGGAAACCCCATCAGTTGCTATAAATATGGACAAGTGCATCTTCTAGAAAATCAGAGCTGTCAGGATGATGGTCCAATGACCAGGGGTATTTCTGTTAGAGAAGAACATCCAGTGTTTTGAGAAGCTACTGTTGTTTGTTTGTTTGTGGTCTTTATGTGGAGAAATAAATCCGAACTGGTTGAATATCCCTTATCTAAGTGATTTGTTGAGAATCTATTGGCTTTGTTTGCTAAACTATGACTTCAATGGCTTATGGTATTCCGAGATGCAGTTTTAAATGAATTAGCTTCGGGGCGCGTTGGTGGCTCCGTCGGTTAAGTGTCTGACTTCAGCTCAGGTCACCATCTCATGGTTTGTGGGTTCGGGCCCCACATTGGGCTCTGTCCTGAGAGCTCAGATCCTGGAACCTGCTTTGGATTCTGTGACTCCTTCTCTCTCTGCTTCTCCCCTACTTGTGCTCTGTCTCTCAAAAATAGATAAATGTAAAAAAAATTAAAAATAAAATAAAATGGATTAGCTTTGATGATGTAAACAGATTACATGGCACTCCACTGGGCTGGCTGGACCTATATCTAACTAGGGGATTAAGTCTATCAGTAGGGGGCTAAGTATTTGAGAAATGTAAAAACTTAGTTTTAAATGGTCGGAGTTCTAGGATATATTCTGCAAAAAGAAATTCAAAGTGCTGTTGGGTTTAAATGACCCTGAAGTATCAGATTTCTAGTTAGGTAAGGAGGTTTTTTGTTTTTGTTTTTGTTTTTTTAATCAATACTTTGTTCGCACAATTAAAGGCAATCAGTTCACACCAGAAGGATAGAATCTGTTGTCGTATCCCTATCAATACTCAATATATTGATGGCACTACTGACAGCTCTAGGTAAGGAAAGTTAAAAATGGAGAGAAGTGAGTACATTCAGACTTACATTAATTGCTCCGACAGTATCCAGTTATGAGAAAACTCTTATTAAGTTTTTCAAAGTGACCGATTATGGAAATGTTCCATACATTTCCCTTTGGGATATATGTACACATTTGAATGGGCATGTCTGATACTCTGGGAGAATAAGACACTTACAATGAAATAAAGAAGTCCTGTTGAGGAGGGCCCAATGAAGGACTCTGGGGAAATCTTTCAGCTCCCATTTCTCATTTTTTCAGTCTGTCCCTCCATTTCTGTGGGTAGGCATGGTACCATCCAGCAATGCAAACACCAGCGCTAGTGAAGCTGGCTTTCACCTCGAGCTTCATATAGTTTGATTTATTCTGTCCATTGTGAAACTTAACGCGCCTAATGGCTTGGGCTTTCTTGAATAATGTGACAATTAACTATGCACTGTCACACACTGCAGATGCTCCAGAACTTCTAAAACCATTATAGGGGTTTCCTCTCAAAACAAGACTTATTTATTTACAAAACAATTGATGTGTTGGAAATTTATTTTGTGTTTCTTTGGCAAATCTGCAGGAGGAAAACGTGGTAGCTTTATAAATATGCTTTTAAAAAGCACCCCGTTTATAAATATGCTTTTAAAATACAGACTTCTCCTGCCATCCAGAAGTAGAGCATTCGTGTAAAAACTTTCATAAGCCAAAATTGTGTGAAATGAAGAAGCAACTACCATTGGTTTAGGCAGAAAACATTTTGAGTGTACCCAGACCCTAAAAATATCCTCCTTTAGGCTTTCTGATCCCTACCACACATCTTGTTAGTGGATGTACAAAATAAATCAAGACAGAGCAGAGATGCTCACAAAGGTCAGAGCTATGGTGGCTTGACGCTGAGTGTAGTTCCCAGGGAAGGGGCGTGGGGGCGCTACCCGCTGCTCGGGGTGTACGGTGCCTGCGTAAAGCCCCGCTGCAAAACAAATGCTGAAGCTGTTATTCTTTTTAACTCGCTGAAGCTATTTTCCTTTTTTCCCTTTTCGCTGTTTTTCATGGAAGCGACAGTCCTCTTCCCATTTCGTTTGGTCAGTGAAAACAGTTGCTAGTAGGACTTTCCTAAAAGCCAAGTGGCGTGTTGCGAACTTTCGAAAAGAGAGGGATACCTGTCCATGCGTTAGGCTTTAGCAAATGACCAACGCTGCTCTGAAGCGTCATCTGCTCGTGTGGCAAATTTTTGTTAAAGTTGTTTGGACTGTGTAATTGCTAACGTAAACTGCCGTTGAAGACACTGTCAGTATTAGAGATGTTTTCAGCAACTGTTTGGAAGAATTGGGCAAATCTGAACACATCATGCCAGAATGGCCTCACCGGAGGGAAGCCTGGAAAGTGGGAGCGATTTATAGAGCCACTGTTGTGTCAGTACAGAAGTACGTCGTCGTCTTAAAAGCTGATGCTTTGCCATCAATCGAACACAAATTATATGGACAGAACTGTCAAAGTAGCAACTGGATGAAATAAGTTGATTTTCAATATACCCTTTTCCAAGCACTGATAGTAAACAGTGAAGGAAAAGGTGAAGATCTGGGCCAAGAATTGAACAGGAATGGCATAAAAGAAAGGCGAGCTGAGGGAAATAACAATGGATTACATTTCTGGACTTTGCCTTCATGCATAGATTTGAGTTTGTGAGACCTGAGATTAGATTTTGCTAACTCTATGTCCACAGTTGGAGTGGGCTACCACAGGAGCCAGGTGATAGGGGCAGCACTGTGTTTTCAATGGGACAGTTATATGGGAAGAGCGCTACGACAGCTTCATTATATATACTGTCAAAATAAAACCCTTTGTGGGGCGCCTGGGTGGCTTAGTCGGTTAAGCGTCCGACTTTCATTTAGGTCACGATCTCGCGGTTCGTGGGTTCGAGCCCCGCGTCGGGCTGTGTGCTGACTGCCAGCTCAGAGCCTGGAGCCTGTTTCAGTCTGTGACTCCCTCTCTCTCTGACCCTCCCCTGCTCACGCTGTCTCTCTCTCTCTCCTAGAAATAAATAAAAACATTAAAAAAAAAATAAAACCCTTTGTTACATAAACGCAGCATTACAATGACTAACTGATCTCTATTCTATACAAAAGAATATACACAATATGGAGAGAGACCAACAACAATACAAATACTCAAGTGTCGTTTTTTATCCTCAAATGATTAAAACTCACCGGGCTCAGTGGGGCACCTGAGTGGCTCAGTTGGTTAGGCGTCGGACTTCAGATCATCATCTCACGGTCTTTGGGTTCGAGCCCCACATTGGACTCTGTGCTGACGGCTCAGAGCCTGGAGCCGTCTTCAGATTCTGTGTCTCCCTCTCTCTCTGCCCCTCCCTGCCTCATGCTCTGTCTCTGAAAAATGAATACACCTTGAAAATTTTTTTTAAATTATTGGGCTCAATAAAATAAAATTTTCAACTATAATCTTTTCTCGGGATCAAAACCCCTTTGGGCTGCGTTCACAGCCTCTGACCCTGATATTTGTGGGGTGACGGGCTGATTTTTAAAGTTTTCCAAAAGGCCTTTTTTTTCCTAGCCCTTTGGACTCTTTACTAGTATTTCTATGACTTCTCACAGAGAATGGCTTACCTGGCGTTTTTAGCAAATAGGAGTCTCCATGACTCTCTTTCTCTTTGCTCCTGGAAGACCCCGACTCTGCTCTGTAACTAGCATAACCCAAGTTTCACATCGGATACCCACAAATGGGCTTTCTCTTTAGCTGTTTTGCTGCTTGGTTCCCTGCTTTGCTGTTTTATTTGGCATGTTGGGCAGGCAGCTTGAAATGTCAGGGGGTGCTCTGTGTAGACCGAGACTTGGATTTAAATCCCAACTCAGCACCTAGAGGCTTGTGTGAGTTTTGGCCAGTCACTAATTTCTCCGGGCCTCCGTTTCCTCGCTTACGGAGGGTAGAGAAAGAACACCCACTTTGTCCTCCGGAGCTTAGAATGCTTACTCTGTGCCTTTACTCATTCCTCAGAAGGCAGTAACCAAGCACCCATCTGCCACGGGGCTAGCACATTTGGGGGGCAACTCCCCTCAAAGGTCACCCCAGGGATCTCCCTTGAGGGAAGGAGTCCTGTCTTCGGTCTTGTCGCTGACAGACCAAGGTCTTGTTTACGGCAGAGGAGATGAGGCTGGTGTGTCTTGTCCAAAGCACGAGCTGGGGAAAGCCCCTGGCCACACAGTAGACACGAGCAGCAGGGTGCTGTCTCATCCTGGAGGCTGAGCTCCTCTGGAGGCAGATGCCCCCCTCTCCGGGATGAGTCATGGAAGGCGGCCCCCAGCCTGCAGTTTAAAGCCCTTCCTATTTCCCCATCCTGCCTCCACGGAGCGTGCTAAGCCCGCGCATGTTGAAGAGGATGACATGGGGATGTCACCCCTAAACAGGGGAGGAGTTGGAGGGGCTGCTGAGGACCTGCGAGCCCTACTGGTTGTGCTGGCGTTGCTGTCCTGCAGGAGCTGCTGCTGCTCCTTGAGACTGGAGCTCCGTCACCCAGGGCTGTCTGCGCTGCAGGGGCCTCGAGCCTCACTGCTGCAGCTTCCCGTGCAGGCCCAAGATGGCTGCTTCCAGCCCGGCCTGGCCCCAGCAGCCCCAGGGTGCAGATTCACCTGGCCGCTTTTTTCTAATTTTTAAATTTTTTAAATGCTTTATTTATTGTTTTAATGTTTTATTGTTTTAATTGTTAAAATTGTTTTAATGTTTATTTATTTTTGAGAGAGAGAGTGTGCGTGAGTGGGGAGGGAAGGAGACACAGAATCCGAAGCAGGCTCCAGGCTCTGAGCTGTCAGCACAGAGCCCGATGGGGGGCTGAACCCAGGAGCTGTGAGATCATGGCCGGAGCTGAAGTCAGTTGCTTAACCCACTGAGCCACCCAGGTGTCCCTAGATTCACCTTGCCTCTTGCTCTTCTGACCAGTTCCTCCCTGAATATATATATATATGTTTATTTTATTTATTTTGAGAAAGAGGGAGAGAGAGGAGGGGAGGGGCAGAGAGAGAGGGAGAGAGAGAATCCCAAGCAGGCTCCGTGCTGCCAGCTCGGAGTCCAATGTGGGGCTCTATCTCATGAACCTTGAGATCATGACCTGAACCAAGATCAAGAGTCAGATGCTTAACCGACTGAACCACCCAGGCACTCTTCCCTGAAGAAGAGTAATAAAATATTTTATTTCTTACAGCTCAAATTAGCAGACCTAATGAGCCAACCTTCTCACCTTATATTTGCCTGAGAGATTCTTCCAATATAAGAAGCATCTGCTTTAAGGTGTTTGCTGCCTTTACCTGTGATGACAACTTTCTTGGTAGAGAGGATAAAACCCCAAAATGGTGCCCAAGTTCAGGTGGGACCTGCCTCTGGTAGGAGGCCTGCTGCTTCACAGAGTTTTTGTGAAAATGAGAGCTAGAGTAAGCGAACAACCCAGCACAAACCTTAGCACACTTAGGGTGAAAAAACATCTTGTTTTCCCTGGCCCGATGGAAGGTTTTGGAATGAGGGACAGTTAGTGCTCAGAACAGGCAGGTCTTGGGTAAGCTGGGCTGGGCTGGTCACTTTAGCCACACACCAGCATCTCCGTGAGTGGGCCTTGTCATCATCTCTGTGGTGGTGGTTATAATTCTGACATAAACAATTATGTGGTTTCATAACCTGACACTCCATTAAACTTCCCACCCCATCCATATCCGTCTTTTTTTTTTTTTAACTTTTTAATGTTTATTTATTTTTGAGAGATAAAGAGAAGACAGAGCATGAGCAGGGGAGGGGCAGAGAGAGATGGAGACAGAATGGGAAGCAGCTCCAGGCTCTGAGCTGTCAGCACAGAACCCGACCCGGGGCTGGAACCCATGAACCGTGAGAACACGACCTGAGCCAAAGTCAGATGCTTAGCCAACTGAGCCACCCAGGTGCCACCATATATGCCTTTAATGTTTAGTGGAGTCACACTCTTTTTATTTTAAGACATACATTTAAAACATAATTACACCAAAAAGTCACTTTAAAGACAGTGGTTCCTTCACAAAATAATAATACCATCTTCCATATGACTAATGTCTTGACGTCTTCATCCTATTTCATGTATGCTCATCATAATTCCACAAAAGAGGTATGAGGCCACGCAAACTTTTATGAGAGAAGAGAAGATACAGAAGGGTAAGCTAATGCTTAGAGAGAACTCATTTAATCTGTATAGCAACCCTATGTAGTAGGCATTATTGTTACTATTTTAGAGATATTGAAACTGAGGTTCAGAGAGGTTGAGTAACCTATCCAGAGTCACACAGCTAGTGAAATCAGAGCTAGGATTCAAATTGCTTTCTACCCCTTATCCCTTGTACTGTACATTCTCATTTTGCAGAGGACTGCAGCTAAAGCCTTGCACCCAGATCCCAACTGGGTCTTCCTCTATAAGGCTGTGATTTGGAACAACTGATTTATTTTCTTTAAATCTCATTCTCCTCACTTATAAAACAATGATCCTCACACTGACATACTGCTATTGTGGGGTTATTGGAAGAATTAAAACTGGGGAGCCTGGATCACTCAGTTGGTTGAGCGTCCGAGTCTGATTTCAGTTCAGGTCATGATCCCAGAGTTGTGGGATTAAGCCCTGTGTTGTGCTCCATGCTCAGCATGGAGCCTGCTTGAGATTTGCTCTCACTCTCTCCCTCTCCTTGTTGAACACTCTCTCTAAAAAAAAAAAAAAAAGAGAAAGAAAGAAAAAGAAATTTGAACACTGAATACTTTTTAAAAAATGAATATTTATTATGTGTATCTATAGTGGATAATGAATTCTATCTTATTATTATTATCATTATTATTATTACTACTGAGAATGCAGGCCTTATTTATGTCCCTTACTTCTGTGGTCTTTCATCAGCCCATTCCAAAGGTCCACAGTCTCAAGACTTTTAGGAAGGATACCTTGTGAATAATCAGAAAGGCTCTTGCTGTTTTCTCTCATCATCTACTAGCAAGTGGTGATGTTTATAACGAGACTGATGAGGCTGTTATTGTCGGAACACCCAGGTGATGTCTGTATCCTCTGCTAGCTAAAACTCCATACTATACCTATGAGTTCCCAGAATAGACATCTCTGGACCTAAGACTCTTCCAGATGTACAGCTAGTGAAACATCCCCACTGTTTATTTCCTATAGTTTTGAATGGTGAAAGACTTTAAATCTAATTTTAGCTCGTAATAAAAATTTATCTTCTAGTGACTTATTTTGATAACTGTTTTCAGTGGGAATTTTGATAAAAGTAGATTTTTTTCTAACAATGGATTCCAATAAACTTGAGTCAATCACCCACAAAATTTCTCTGAATTATTTGTAGTAGGTCAAATGGGAAATAGCGTCTTTTAAGAAAGTCCTTATTTGATCATGGCTTTGCATTTCACTCACCTTAAACTAAATTATCTTTTCTTGGGAAGAGAAGAGACTTTTTGTTCCTTACATGAAATGAAGTTCCATTTAAAATGCACATGTGTTGAAGGCCTGCTGAGGGCTCGCGCTATGGTGGCATGGGGGGTGAGGGGAAGCCAAAGATGAATGGCATGTGGACTCCTCCTTCATGCACCTAGCAGCCTGGTAAGGACCATGGATTCCTCTGGAGTGACAAGAACGCATTAGACTCTTGGCATGTTTTAACAGATGTATGAAATGCACTGCTTTTGATGCAAATGGTATTTTTTAAGTTCATTGCAAGTACTTGGTATTAAATAGGCAAATTACAGTTCAAGCTGATGGTCCTGATCTTGTGCAAATTGCATTTATTTCTCATATTAATTGATGAAGTTGACATCCTTAGATCTCTTAGACTATGTTACTGAAGTGACAGCTCTCGTACCTGGCTCTTAAATTAGTCTTGTAGGTATTTGCCGTAGGAGGCGCCTCTTACTAAACACACAGATAGCCTTTCCATTTGTTGACTGAAATTACATTTTAAGATAATATGCATCTAAATCACTAGGTTTTGGCGTATTTACTTAAAGCATAACTTATCATAACATAGATGTGTCTAATGTGCTGGCAAATTGACTCAGAAGGCAAAAAGAACAGCTAAAGATGAGCATTGGGATATAGCTGCTTTTCCATATTTTTCTCCATTTCCCATATGTCACTTTTGATCTCTTAGGAAAGCTGTCCTATTTATATTTATAGAGAGTATTTCTACTCTCAAAATTACAGTTTTCATAGTATACAGAAGTCAAGACTTTTTAAAAAAATGTTTATTTGCTTATTATGAGAGAGAGAGAGAGAGAGACTATGAGCCTGTGAGTTGGGGAGGGGCAGAGAGAGAGGGAGAGGGAGAATCCCAAGCAGTCTCCGCGCTGTCAGTGCAGAGCCTGATGTGAGGCTCCATCTCACAAACTATGAGATCATGACCTGAGCCGAAATCTGGAGTCAGACACTTAATTGACTGAGCCCCCAGAAGTCAAAACTTTTTAAGAAGAAAGAAGTATGTCTTTGTGCTATAATTTTTCTACCCTGCTTGATTGAATCCATCATTATTTTTTATCTCCACATCTACTGCAAATAATTTTTTCTTCTGTCTTCAGGCTGTAAAGAGAGAGATCTTTGGGAATGTCCATCCAATAAACAATGTTTAAAGCACACAGTCATCTGTGATGGGTTCCCAGACTGCCCTGATGCCATGGATGAGAAGAACTGTTGTAAGTGCTTACCTTGAACTGGCCAACACAAGTTTTTTAATGTTAAATACTGATTATTTTCCATTTTGAATATAATCTAGAAATTTGGAAATATGTATCAAAAGCTTTTAGTATGTTCAGATCTTTTGAACAAATCTCCACTTATAAAAATATATGCAAAAGGTAATCAAATGTGTAAATTATATACACAGTGATAGTATTCTAGTATTATTTGTCACAAGGAAAAATTAAAACACCCCAACTATCCAGAAAGAGGGGACAGAAAGTACAATCCTAAAATGCAATAATATGCAAACATTAAAAATCAAATGGAAAGAATAATTCCTCCTGGGTTCATTACATATCATTAGGTGAATAAAACAAAATATAATGTACTATGTGCACTATTGTCCTGAATTTTTAAAATGCTGATACCCACATAAAGGAAAGATCAGAAAGTCACAAGAAACAGTACAATTTTCATCTCTAGGTGCTGGGATTATTAAGTGGGTTTTTTTTTCTGTCTTTTCTACATTTTCTAAATGATTAGCCACTACTTTTTGAACCAGAAAAAAATTATCTCTCAATATATTTTATCTACTAGTAACAGAAAGCCCAACCCAGGCTGACTTAAACAGTGAAGATTTTTATTTTATTTTATTTTATTTTATTTTATTTTATTTTATTTTATTTCCATATGTATCACATATGTCCTGTATTATAATTTTAAAAGTCAAGTACAAGATGGATTCTTGATGCTAGATGTGGGAGTTCAGCACCTCTTCTGTGATTCTTTTAGTCCAGCTTGACTTCAGACTAGATCTATGAGAGTCAAAAGATGGCTGCCACGAGCACCTGGGATTCCATGCTTTCGTGATCATATCCGTGGGAAGGAGTGATGATGACCTTGCCTTCATCTTTGGAATATCACTTAAGGATTCACTCAGATTGGCCAACTTTGAGCAAGGTTCCAGCTAGCATTCAGGGGTCTTTGTGTGGATTAGAAAAAATACCGCCTAAATAGCTGGACTGCAAAAAGAAACACCCCTCAGGGAGAACCAACTAGAAAAAGATGCTGTTTCCTCCAGGCTGCCCCTGTCCCCAGCTGGGATGCATGATCTGGCCAGCAGGGTTTGGGTAGGAACTATCTTAGAAAGCACAACCCAAGAAATGGTAGGCCAAAACTCTGATCTTGGGTCCCATGCTTTCCGTTGGACTAATAACCGTACTCAGAAAAAAGTAGTTGTAGCTAGAAAATGCCATGTCCCACTTACACTAGTCAAGATCTCCTGAAGCTGTGGGAACATGAACAAAATCAGGTTCCCTTAAAAAACGAGAAAGAAAGGATATAGATGTTAGGCAGGCAATCAGGGAGTGTTACTATGATTTAAAAAAGCCAACAGAATTAGTATGTGATTCAGGGAGTCATTTAATATTAGAGATTTTAAAGAATAAACATGATCCGTATTATGTGGACAGAGTTTGTTTCCATCCTGTGGTCACTTCATTTTGCTCATCCCCAGTGCTTGCCTCGTGCTACTTCAGATTTTAACCGTTCTCTCAATTTTTGGAATTTTTGCTGCTCTGGGTACCACTTTTTCAATCCTGGTGTTAGACCTAGACAATTTAGTCAGGTAGAGATGGTACTATTGTTGAAATGATCGTTGTTTGTATGGATACGCATCTATAATAGGAGTTTTTACCAGTTCTGTTATTCTGTCCTGATACCTGTTTGGAGGCCTCAGTGACCACAGCTTTTCTTCCTTCCATGGTCCTCTTGACAGATGATAATGTACATGTTAATGATAGCCACACTTGTTTCTGAAATGTTTCCATCGTCTCGCTTCTTGTTCCCCATGCCAGCACTTTGCCAAGATGATGAACTGGAATGCGCAAACCATGAGTGTGTGTCCCATGAGCGCTGGTGTGATGGTGAAGCCGACTGCTTGGACAGTTCTGATGAATGGGACTGTGGTGAGCCACGTGTTTCTGCCATTGACTGCCCCCTGGAACACCTATCAGCTACTTAAGCTTAATACATCCTAAGTGACTTCACAGAATTTACTAATCAATTTCATCTGTTTTGTTTTACTATGATAAAAGCTGGCAGTAGTGATTCATAGATGTTGTTTCCAACTCACAGAACATTTCCTCTTAAGTTATTTTGCTATTTGAATTGTCTATATTATATGTGAAAATATTTGGGCTTGAATTCTTATGACCATATAACTGCTAGAATACAGTATTAAACTCTTTATTATCACTCAGCTTCAACAACTATTAATATTCTGTCATTCCCATATCATTGACACCTCCTGGAATAGGGTATTCAAGTGGGTCTTCCATGTAACCAGACATTTCTCCAAATAATACATGCAAATGGCTAAGGCACATAAAAAGACGCTCAACATCGCTCATCATCAGGGAAATACAAATGAAAACCACAATGAGATACTACCTTACACCTGTCAGAATGGCTAAAATTAACAACTCAGGAACCAACAGGTGTTGGTGAGGATGCAGAGAAAGGGGAACCCTCTTATACTGTTGGTGGGGATGCAAACTGGTGCAGCCACAGTGGAAAACAGTGTGGAAGTTCCTCAAAAAGTTAAAACTAGAACTACCCTACATTCCAGCAATTGTACTACGAGGTATTTACCCAAAGGATACAAAAGTACTGATTCAAAGGGGGCACATTTACCCCAATGTTTATAGCAGCATTAGCAATAATAGCCAAATTATAGAAGGAGCCCAAATGTCCATTGATGAATGGATAAAGAAGAGGTGGTGTATATGTATATATATGTACATATATGTTTATATGTTTATATATAATATATTTATATATTATATTTATATATATTTGTATGTGGTGTATATGTATATATATATAATGGAGTATTACTTGGCAATCAAAAAGAATGAAATCTTGTCATTTGCAACAGTGTGGTTGGAGCTAGAATATGTTATGCTGAATGAAATAAATCAGTTAGGAAAAGACAAATACTGTATTAGTTCACTCATATGTGGAGTTTAAGCAACAAAACAGATGACCATAGGGAAAGGGAAGGAAAATTAAAATAATAGGAAACCAGAGAGGGAGACAAACCATAAGAGACTCTTAATTACAGAGAACAAACGGAGGGTTGATGGAGGGGAGGTGTGGGGGGATGGGCTAAGTGGGTGATGGGTATTAAGGAGGGAACTTCCTGTGATGAGCACTGAGTGTTGTATGTGAGTGATGAATCACTAGATTCTACTCCTGAAACTAATACTACACTGTGTGTTAACTAAGTTAACTAATTTTATTTTAAATAAAATTTGGGAAGAAAAAAAATTAAATGCTGATGGAAAATCCAACCAAATATATTAAAAATTTTGAAATAAATTATGATTAATTATCTTTAAAAAGTGGGTCTTCCATCTTCCCTGTACTCTTGCTCCAGATCCAAAGGCAATAGATGTCTAACTATCTAGCTCCTTACATGTACAGGACCTAAAGGCATCTCCCACCAGCATCCAGTATTGCAGTTTGTAATCTTGGGTTTGATTAATTCTCTTGTTCCACATTCATCATCTTTCCATTCACTGGACTCTTATTTCAGTCCTTTGCATCATCTGACCACATCATGATCATCATCTGTGCTGTGATTAATTGCATAGTGTTTCACATGGAGTCTATGGCGTAGGAAGTAGAGAGGATGCTCTATTACAAAATAGGAATTAGCGTATACCAAAGTAGTCCTAACTTAACATCACTTGCATACCCTTGCCTTCTCACATGCTTTCTTGAAAGGAAGTGAACAAAGTGACAACTAACTCCTGATAGTAGTGCAAATCACTGGATAAACTCACCGGATGGAGTGCTGCCTCTGGTCATATTGTAACTCCTAAAGGAAAGTTAAGAACTTCCCATCTCTTTCCCTAGAGCCTGTGGTTCCTGGAGGGCAGAGAACATTTCTAATTCACTTTTGCAGTTTTCCACAACACTGAGAGCAGTGCTAAGCACAAGGCAAGCACTCACCAAGTGGTTCTTAATTAAAAGAATGAAAAACAAATGCAAGTGAGGCGAAAGCATGTAGAGTTAGCATTTGGTTCCTGAGCAGAAATGTTTCTCATTAGGGTTTTCCCTTTCTTTTTTTCCCCTCAGTGACCCTCTCTAAAAATGTGAGCTCCTCTTCATTCCTGACGGCTCACAGATCTGCCAAAGAACACCACGTGTGTGCGGATGGCTGGCAGGAGACATTGAGTCAACTGGCCTGCAAGCAGATGGGTTTAGGGTAAGGTCAGTAGTTTGTAGCACTGATGAATTTCTCAGAGGGCTTCGCAGAATTGGCAATAACATCTTCCTTATGAATGCAGAGTGAGTTAGTGCTCTCACATAGAGCCCTCCAGAGCTCGGGAAATGAATCAGGTGAGAGGACCATATTTAATCACAGGCACCTGCTCTGAAGAGATGGAAAGCTGGGGTGAAAAGCTGTTCTGATGAAGCCTCCTGCTACATGTAAATGCAGTCATTGTGTTTTAACAACTTCTGAAAGGAAACGCTTTCAGTATTTGCAAAAGCATTAAGATGGTTTCCTCCAAGCAACCTGGATGGGGAAATCGTGAGGTTTTTCTACCAAGAGGTTATTGAAAATTTCTTTTTAAGCAACACACATTTTTTAATAAGTTGAGAAATAGAACTTAACATTGATGGCATTTCAGTTTACCCTCAGTAGTAATTCAGGAAATGTAAATCAGGAAACAGTTCACCAGTTTTGCTCCTTAGTAGAATGAAAAGACATGAACTCTGGCTTTGATACAAAAAGGCTGAAACCCATACTTTGAAAGTTGGATACTTGATGCTTTGTGGGGTTTTATTTTTTTCTGTTCTGTTGGGGATGGAAAACAATAACGGAGGATCTTAGATGTATCTGTGAGTGTATGTTTTCACATATTTTTTTGTTTGTTTGTTTCTACCACTGATGTATGTGAGATTTGGGGGGAAATGTGGAAATGATGGAAATAAAAGATGAAGGAATTTTAAAATCCTAGAATAAAAAATTAAGTAAATGTCATTTCCCAGGATTCCACTAAATGCACTTGAAACAATGTTTCCATAAAGAGCTATGAATTATGGGTCAGAAACTAGCAGCCCATTTTTGTTAGCTCAGTTTGAAGAATGACACAAATCCCAGTATCTTCAGTCCATTTTTCCCATGTAAAGTCTTACATCTTTGGAAAGTTGAGTAACTGATGCTAATATGTAAGAAAGAACTTTCAACGTTGCAAGAGTGGAAAAATTATAACCATCAAGATCCATTAAATTATATTTCATTTTCACCACATCCTTACAGTGTCTAAATGAAATGGGATGTGACTATGACGAGAGATAAATGGTAAGCCTTTTGAATGAGCTTTATTTTCCTCTCACCAAAACACAGGTTATTTCTTAATATGAAAACTTGATTACAGAATGATTGATAACTCTGTTCAGACTTCTTTTTTTTTTTTTTTTAATGTTTTATTTATTTCTAGAGAGAGAGAGACAGCGTGAGCAGGGGAGGGTCAGAGAGAGAGGGAGTCACAGACTGAAACAGGCTCCAGGCTCTGAGCTGGCAGTCAGCACAGAGCCCGACGCGGGGCTCGAACCCACGAACCGCGAGATCATGACCTAAGCGAAAGTCGGACACTTAACCGACTAAGCCACCCAGGCGCCCCTGTTCAGACTTCTGAGGAAAAGTTGCAATCGCAAAGGTTTTGCCAGCAGAAAAATTCTTCCAACAGGCCACCCTATTCTATTATAAATAGAAGGGATCTTGTTTTAAATATTCTCTTTGATATTTATTCTAATTTTTTTGTACATTGGATTTTTATTTTGATGAAATACACACAACATAGCTCACCATCTTCACCATTTTAAAGGGTAAATTCAGTGGCAGTTAGTGTATTCACAATGCTATGCAACCATCTCCATTATTTGGCTTCTTTCACTTAGCATCGTGTTTTCATGCCACTGTGGATCAGCATTTCATTGCTGTTTATGGCTGAAAAATATTACATTGCATGGATCCACCACATTTTTAAACCTGTACATCCAATGAGGCACATTTCAGTGGTTTTCACCTTTGGAT
Organism: Proteles cristata cristata; assembly: GCA_017311185.1. Classification (NCBI taxonomy): domain Eukaryota; kingdom Metazoa; phylum Chordata; class Mammalia; order Carnivora; family Hyaenidae; genus Proteles; species Proteles cristata. The sequence goes on along the minus strand of JAESUZ010000393.1, from coordinate 245,869 downwards.
ATTGTATTCACATTGGCTTTTTAAATAAATTTCTTATGATACTTCTTCATCTCCTTAAAATAGTGAGAAAATGTTATTTCAATCGGCTAGATATTTAAAACCTAAAAAGACGCTTAGATTTTCTTTTAAGATACCTTTATTTCACAGAAAGGCTAGGAAAATCTGAGAGAGCAGTGTGGCTGGAAACCATAACCATTATTTGAGTGAGTTAATAATGGATAAGTAGTGATAAGTCTTCTAAGGAAGTGAGTAAGAAGGGTACACTTTGTATTTTTGTACTTTCTGATTGCTTTCACGGGTACTCTTCAGTTTTCTTGGGTGGATCATGAATTGACAGAAATCTAGAGAGCCAGGCTAGGGCAGAAATGAAGACAATGGCAAGCTGAGGCTATTCATTCCTGCGGTAGGAATGGGCTACTTGGGAATCCACTGTCCCTGGAGATCAACAGCCATGCTGTGAATTCACAGTTCTGCTGCAGATGCCTCAAACTCGAAGTAACCCTGCACTCTGAGTCATTTCCTCTAGATGCAAAGTCCCTACAGCAAGTTCTGTCTGGCCATGATTCGTCATTGATTTACACTCCAGTTGCCAGAAAGAGGGAAAACATTATAGCTGTCCTCCTTAAGCTTCTGGAGTGGAGTAGGTCTGTCTTTATACCTTCAAATGTGCTTTACACAAGAAAGTTGAAGTTTAAAACACAGCCCCAACTAGTTCGATTCAGTATCTCTTTCCTATTGTCTTTTGTTTTGTTTGTTTTTGAGTATCTGCTTATGGGCCTTGAACCGGAATAGGCATTGTGTGGAGGATGCAAAGGTGAAAACATCATCAAAGAGCTTATCATGTAGTGGGGAAGACACATGAGGAAACAGCCTAGAACATAAAGTCGTTGGAAAAAAATTCCAGACTTTTTGTCATCTGAGAATGACTCATGTACAGTATAGCACATGGCATACCTACTAAAGGTATATAAGAAAAATATTCAACTCTAATATTGTCTTGCTATTATAATATACACTTACTAAGTTATTTATTTAGTCATTCAGTAAATATTTATAGAGAATAGCATTGTAGTGTAGTGTCCCAAACTAATTAACTACATTAACTAATTAATTACATTAAATACAAACTAATTAACTACATTAACTCCAAAGGGGGAGGAGGAAGGAGCTAGTTTATCAAAATGTAGGTCTAGACCAAATTACGTGTTTTGCAGGGCTTCTATTGAAATATTTTCATGATAGAGGCAGTTGATTAAAAAACACCTGCACTTGGAGTTCTTCAGACCCAAATTACACCTTCCATGTCTAACAGCACAAATGCTTAGCTCTCAACTAAGTGCTTGCCCAACTGAGAAGATTGAGAGTTCTTTGCTAAATCTGCACAACTTTTAACTCGCATCTGCAGATATCTTGAGTTCAGCCCAGTCTGGAAGTATGATGACTATTCGATTAGACAAGAATATAAATCAACCCGTAATTGCCACGACAGTACGTTGACTTTGCTACCTACACATCCAGTATTAAAAACATACGGACATTTATTTCATCAACAATACAAATCAGAACCTAGACTGCCCTCTAATACTTACCAAATGTTCAGTTGAGACATCTGTTATTTGAGAAAGTTGGTCTAAGAGAGAATGTGATTCTTTGCGTCTCTTGGCTTCATAAACTTGATATAAAACCAGATCATCTGGAAATAGGCTATTTTACTTTAACAAAAATTCCTTTATGGGATTAGTTGCAATTTGACTTTGTCCTAATGTTTTAGAGTTGGTCAATAGAAGCAATATGCTTCCAAGGAATATTTCTTTGTCTTGGGCAAAACTATAAAGATAGCCTCAACTGTATTACCTAACAGTCCCTGATATAAGGATTTACATCAAAATCTTTTTCCTAAAGTGTACTTCCAGGGAAAAGCTTCTAACTTCAGAATTCATTTGTCATGTAAGGATGGTTTCGTATTGATTGACTTCCATGAAGCTCACAGACAGACCAAATCCTCTGTGGTAATAAGTCTAGCCTAGGTTGCTGGTCCTGTACAAGTAAACCATAGAAAAGAAGCTTGAAACCCTATGGTCCTTTTTTAAAATACAATATAATTCATATACCATAAAATTCACTCTTTAAAAGTATACAATTCAGTCATTTTAATATATTCACACTATTGTGCAGTCATCACCACTGAGTCCTTAACATTGCATCACTTGGAAAAGAAACTCCATGTCTCTCTTTTTTTTAATATATATATTTTTTAATTTATTTCTAGGAGAGAGAGAGAGACAGTGTGAGCAGGGGAGGGTCAGAGAGAGAGGGAGATACAGACTCTGAAACAGGCTCCAGGCTCTGAGCTGGCAGTCAGCACAGAGCCCGACGCGGGGCGAACCCACGAACTGCGAGATCATGACCTAAGCGAAAGTTGGATGCTTAACCAACTAAGCCACCCAGGCGCCCCCAAGAAACTCCATGTCTCTTAGCAGTCACTCCCTGTTTCTCCTCCCTAAACCCCTGACAAGCACGAATTTACTTTCTGCTTCTAGAGACTTGCCCATTGAGCACATTTCACAAAAACAGAATCATATAATATGTGCTTTTTTGGTCTGGTGTCTTTCACTTAGCATAATGTTTTCAAGATTTGTCCATGTTTTATAATATGTATCAGTGCTTCATTCCTGTCTATGGTTGAATAATATTCCATTGTGTAGATATATCCACATTTTGATTACCCACTCATCAATTGATGGGGATATTTAAGTTATTTCCATTTTTCTTTCTTGGCTCTTATGAGAATGGTGCTAAGAACATTAATGTACAAGTTTTGTGTGAGTGTATGTTTTCAGTTTCTCTTGGGTGTATACTCAGGACTAAAATTACTAAGTCAAATTTTTAATTTTTTGAAGAACTGCCAAACTGTCTTCCAAAAGGGCTGCACCACATTTTACTCTCACCGGCAATGCATGAGAGTTCCAACTTTTCCATATATGTCAACACTTGTTATTATTCATTTTTTATTATAGCCATTTTCTGACCACTTTTTGCTATAGACATTTTCTGGTTGTAATTGAGAATGTGCTGTAGGAAGGCAAGGGTAAGGGCAGAAAGACTAGTTAGGAGGCCATTGAAGTAATCCAGGTAAGACATTTGGGTGACTCAGATCAGAATGGTAGCAGAGAACATGGTGGTAAATGGTTTGATCCTGAATATATTTTCTAAGGTGGAGTCAACATGATTCCCTGACAGACTGGATGTTGATTGGAGATTGAGAAGAGTCAAGAAAGAGAAGAGTCAAGAATGACTGAAAGGTTTTTTTTGTTTTGTTTCGTTTTGTTTTGTTGGCTAGAGCAACTGGAAAGACGGTGTTGTAGTAAATTGAGATGGGGAATATTGTAGATGGAGCAGATCTGGGGAGAAAGCTCAGTTCTCACATTTGGGCATGTGAAATGTGGGATGTCTATTAGACATGCAAATGAATGCTAGTCTGGAGTTTAAAGTTGTTGGGTTTTTTTAAGTTATACTACTTTTGCGAGAGTTAGAATGCAAATTGTGGAGGGGCAGAGAGAGAGAGAGAGAGAGGGAGATAGAGGATCTAAAGCAGGTTCTGTGCTGACAGCAGAAAGTCCAATGTGGAGCTCTAACTCATGAAGAGTTAGATTGTGAGATCACGATCTCTGCTGAAGTCTAATGCTTACCTGACTGATCCACCCAGGTGCACCTCAAGTCTGGAGTTATTAGAGAGGTTCGAACTGGAGATATATATTTGAAAGTCACCTGGATAGAGACAATATAAATTTATGGGACTGGTGACATAATCAAGAGAGCGAGTTTATGTATTTGTTTTCTAATTTTTCTTAATATTTATTCATTTTTGGTAGAGAGAGAGAAAGCTGGGGAGGGGCAGAGAGAGAGAGGGAGACACAGAATCCAAAGCAAGCTTCAGGCTTCGAGCTGTAAGTACAGAGCCTGATGCAAGGCTCAAACTCATGAATAGCAAGATCGTGACCTGAGCTGAACTCAGATGCTTAACCGAGTCACCCAGGTGCCCCAAGAGTGAGTTTAGAGAAGATAAGAAGACCAAGTGCTGAGCCCTAATATTAAAAGGATAGAAGAAGAGAAGTAGTAAAGCCAAAGTAGATGAGAGAGGATGACCCCGGGGTAGGAGTATGTGATATCCTGGAAACCAAGAGAAGAAAGTGCATCAAGGCAGAAGCAATGGTCAGTTGTATTAAAAGTTGCTGAGCAGTCAAGTAAAATGAGGACTGAAAACTGACTTTTGGTTTCAGCAATGTTCATGTCATTGGCATGAGTAGTTTTAGTGGAGTGAGTGGAGCAAAGACATAAGATATAGTGAAAGGAGAGAAATGAAAGATAGTATAGAACTTTTTTGAGGGGTTTTGTTGTAAAGAGGAGCAAAGAAATGTGAGCAGTAGTTGGTGGGGGAATTAGGGTTAGGAAATGTTTGGTGCTTCCATTTCCTGGGAGGGACTCAGTATCCTGTGGATAAATTATTAATAAGCACCCACCTACCATAGTAGGAACATCATGTTCATTTGCTATTGAATGTTTGTATTCCTCCAAATTCATATGTTAATTCCTAATGTCCAATGTAATGGTATTAGGAGGTAGGGCTTTTGGGAAGTGATTAGGTAATGAGCATGGGGCCCACATGAATGGAACTAGTGTCCTTGTGAAAGAAACCCCAGAGAGCTCCCTCACCCCTTCCACCATGTGGTGACATGGCAAAAAGATGGCCATCTACAAACAAGGAATTGGGCTTTTACCAGACACCAAATCTGCTAAGAGCTTGATCTTGGATTTCTCAACTTCCAGAACTGTGGGAAATAAATTTCTGTTATTTATGAGCCACGCAGTCTATGGTAATTTGTTATAGAAGACTGAGTAGATTAAGCCAGAAATAAATACTTTCTATGGGAAAACCTTTCATTTCATATATTTTTTTAACCAAATAAGTTTGGACTATTTTCCCCAATTAGTGGACTCACCATAAACTTCATCTTTCTTTGACTTTGTATCCCTTTATATGCTCCTTCACTGTCAAGACCAACTTGTCCTTTATCCATGTTCCACGGGCACATTCTTTCCTGCTTCTGTAATTTTGTCCCTAAATGTCCATACATTTCCTATCCAAATTCTCAGGGCCTCACTCAAGCACCATGAGTCCCGTGAAGACTTTCTCATCTGCATGAGCTTTTTTTTCTCTATACTTGTGCATAAGGATTGGCATTACACAATTTCCCTCTTTAATTCTACAGTGCCATACACCATCTTTATTTATTTTTTATTCTTTATCTTTAATTTCCCAGAAAGTTGATACAAAATAGTAATGGCTCATCTTAATTGTGTGCCAGGCTGCTCCAAGTCCTTGATATGTATTCACTCCATTTGTCCACATAAAATCTTGCAACAGACTTAGCATTATTATTTCTACTTTATGTATGAGGAAACTGAGGCTTAGGTCATGGAACTTTGCTAGGTCACAGAAAACTATGGTGCCAGGATGCAAGTCCAAGCAAAGGCAAAGGGCATCTTAGGGAGTAGATTCCCTATAGCACCCAACTCTTCAATAAACATGACCTGATTGATGGGACCAACCAGCTTCTTAAACATAAATCCCTTTTAGTATCATTTTACATAAGATGTTTGTGGCAAGTCTTAGTACCATACTACCTAATGATCTTTATCATTGGGGCATTTTTTTAAAAGTTCATTTATTTTTAGAGAGAGAGAGCAAGTGTGAATCGGGAGGAGCAGAGAGAGAGAGGGAGAGAGAAAATCCCAAGCAGGCTCTATGCTGTCAGCATGGAGCCCAGTGAAGGACTGAATCTCATGAATCTGAGCCAAAATCAAGAGTCAGCCACTTAACTGACTGAGCCATCTAGGATGTGGGATTTTTAAGTAGATAATGGTGAGGAGGTGCAGCAGTGGGGAAAATTCATCATGCATGCAAGACAACAATGTAAGTGTTTTTCAATTTTTGAAAAGCCACTTATAGTAATAAGTAGATAGTAGGCACATTCTGAATAGAAGTTAGCTGAAGCAAATCCATAAAGAGTTCTTTTCTTTCACACAGCAGTTTCACAGTTTTTCTGGCAGACACAGATCTTGGGCACAGGGAATTAAATCCTACACATTCCAAGAAGCTGGTTAAGTGACTGCCTGGGTGAGAAGAGAGAATCAGATAGTCCAGTGTGTGAATGCATAGTTCCCTGAAACGTGCTATTTTGGGGTGAGGTTGAAGAATGATTTTCTGCAAAAGTATTGTATCCTAAAGGAAGTAAAAGTGTTTTTTTAAGTTCCTCCATGAGACTACTGGGTATGAGGCTTTAATAAACAAAGCAAGGTAAGGCTATCAGTTGTCCTGAAAGCATTTCATTATGATCGCTATCAGCAGGCTCTGCCAAAAAATTAGATATTTGTTAGCAAACTGAATCTCAAACTGTGTGACTTGAGTTAATGAATATTTTATGACATTAGAAAGAAACTTCTCAGTGGTATAGAGAAATTCACCCTTATTAATTCAAATGGAACTATGTGGGATTCTGAATCAGATTGTGTTTTACCCTCCTACATTCCATTTTGTGGTGAAAAGTTTGAAAAATAAACTCATATCACGATTTTTAAAATCAAAGATGGTTCTCTAGAATTATGTACTGTTAAGACTCAGCTTTTAGCCAAAAAATACCAGGGCTGATGTGAGCCAGAAGATTCTAGAATGGAAAGAATGAATCTCCATAATGTCTCTCGGTGACTTGGATTTCCCAGTTGTCATAATAAATATAACATTGCCATTGGACATAGATATGAGTGAGTTCTGGGAAGTTAAGAATGTGATTTACAGCAGTCCTTCAGTAATTGACCAAAGAGGCCTGTGTTCTTTCTGTTAGAAGTCCTCATATGGCAGCTTACTCATTTTGGAACTTTTACCAGAAGACTCCTGGTGACAACCAACTTTAGATCTGTTATTTTTTTCATATTGCCTTCCAAACTTACTGCAGTTTGGCTGATTTTTACCTCAAAGACAGGACTGACAGTCAGCAATGACATTATCTGCATGGCAAATCCACTGGTCTTTTCTTATTATTTATACAGTTTGGGCTCAAAATCCAGTTCTTACTCTGGCCTGTAAGACACTGGCCCCTCCCTCCCTCTCTTTTCTTGCATTCTCCACTTGTCCAGTGAACTTTAGACACAGTGACCTTAGTACTGATGTTCAAACTGCAAACTCATTTCCTCCTTAGCGGCTTTGCCCCATTGTTCTTCCTGCTTGAAATGCTGATCTCTAGACCTTTACGTGATCACCTCCATCTCATCATTCATGTCTTAGCTCGTACATCAAACACTTAGAAAGGCCTTCCTTAGAAACCCTAGTTGAAGCAGCTTTCACTCACACCAAGTCACTCTCTGCTTATTTTGCTTTCTTCAAAGCACAGAATCAGAAATTATTTTTTACCATATTTGTTATTTGTTTGTCACTAAAACGGTAGCCCCTTGAGGAAGAGACTCTGTCTAAATACGACACCCTTGTGTTATCTCCATTTCCATTCCACCTTATTAACCCCCAAGTCATCAGTTTTAGCCTTTGTACATCTGACTGCACCATTTGTTTAAATTCTTCCAGGATAATGTTCCTTCTGAGATTCAGCTCACCTTACAGCAATATCAGCTTGAACACTCACTGATTAACCCAGTGTTTCATTTATAAACATAAGTCAAATCTAATTTCTACCCAATTTTTTTTACCCTTCTACAAACTAACAAAGGAACATTTAGAATCTTGACTCTGAGGCATAGTCATCTTTTAACTGAAATTTTTCAATTAAAGTCACTTGTAGCAGACATTTATGATGTTGCTCCCTGTATCCCTTCCTTTTGGAGACTTGCTTCACTCCTCATTCTATCCTTGGGATCCAAATGGGAGCTGCCATCTTTGTACACGAGCCTTTGTACATGGTGGAGGGGGAGGTACCTAATCCAAGCTGAACCAATCAAAGGACTTAACCTTCTGATCACAGTGATTGGATTTGGGATACTTAAAGTTCTTCAACAAGATATGTTTTAGGTTGAGCTGGAAGAAGAGACTTCTTTCCTTTTCGGTCACAAAGATGAATGGATCTGAATTTAGAAGGGCAGGCAGCCTGTCCTCTGGTTTGTGGAAAAGTCACATGGGGACAATAAAGCCACCCTCACGTCACCTCCTGCTCCTTCTCACAGAAGGAAGTGGAGATGAGAGGTCAAGGGTCCTGAGGGCTCTTGGTTCTCTGCCACCAGCTTATCTTAGTGCCACATCTCTTTAGTGATTTCTAGTTTTTTCATACTCAGATATTCCAGTGGTATTTTAGGGACTAAAATCCTGAGGTTTTGTTTTGTCTGTGTAAAACTAGTAACTGAATGGAATTAATATGTATATTTAAATCCCTGAAGTTTGAATCATTTTATCTTATATCTAGAGACATGGTCTGTCTTAATTGAATAAAAGGGTCTTTTCTATACTTCTGTAATTTTCAAGAGGAGGAAGAAATGGGCACTTGACAAAAGACTTCTGTTAGAAAAATTAATTCTACTCTGGTTCACAGTCTTTCTGAAGTAGTGGAATAAAAAAATGGCATATTGTAGTTGAAACTGGTAATCTCTACTTTTATACTGATCAACTGAAAAGTGAAGACAAAGAGGAAACGCTTTCTTTGAAACTAAACTCAAGTTGTTCTCAATAAAATGTTGAATCTGTTTCTTAAAAATAATTTAAAATTTTTTTCCAAAAGGTTTTCTACAAGTTATCAAAAAGAAATGGAATTTTCTGAGCATAAAATAGCCCAAAGGACCAAAGGAAAGAGTTGGACTAGTGTAGATTCTTTTTTTAAAAAGTGATTTATTTACTTTTTTAATGTTTGTTTATATTTGAGAGAGAAAGTGAGAGAGAGACAATGCATGAGGCAGAGAGGGGCAGAAAGAGATGGAAACAAACTTTGCAGCAGGTTCCAGGCTCCGAGCTGTCAGCACAGAGCTCGACGCAGGACTCGAACTCACAAGCTGTGAGATCATGACCTGAGCTGAAGTCGAATGCTTAATCAGCTAAGCCACTCAAGTGCCCCAGACTAGTGTAGATTCTGAAAGAGGTAGATACTTTTGCTTTAAAGTATACTTACCACTTGACACCATATACTCTGTGTGCTTCATAAGACTGAATTTAAAAAAATGATCAAATGACATTTTAATTAAAAATTTTTATGATTGGTTACTTTTTTCACTTTTAATGACATGTTTATTTGAAACAATACTTTTTAAAGTTAACTTTATTTTATTTTACTATTTTTTTTTTAATTTGAGAGACAGTGTGCACGTGTGCAAGAACAAGAAAGGGGCAGAGGGAGAAAGAATCTGAGCCACCCAGGCACCCCATATTAATTTTATTTTCTAATTTATGTTAGAATAATGTATATTTAATAGTTATATTTTCTAAACTTATACTTTACTTCATGTTATAATTTTAGAATTTCAAATGAATATGGATTAAATACCAGTTTCATTGATGTTTAAATTTTATGAAATACCAATAGTGTGATTTAATTTAAATTCATAACATTCTCCTATCTTTGTGTTGAGATAGTTTTTGTCACTTACACCCATAGGTCATTGCCTCATACAGTTCTTATGCTCTACCTCTGAGACAGATAAATGAGTAAAATTATATGTTTTCAGTTAGGATTTCAACAAAAATATTTTTAGAAATACTAAGTTAACTGGAAAAATTAACTCGGACTTAATGGTATCCTTTAAACATTTCTGCCAGTAGGAGTCTTTCCTGTATAAAGTATAAGCTGAGCTAACTAACCAGACAAATGACTCTATAGAAGTACTCATTCCTGCTTTGTTTTAAGCCCATTTTGCCTTTCTGTCAAAATTTCCAGGTCATCCTTCTACTTGACAAAATAATGTAACTAGTTTTTTAATAATGTGTCTAGTCTCTAGGAACCAAACAGAGATACTATGACAGGGTTCAAGAAAATATCTGGATGTTTAGTGGAAATATTCCAAGTTCTGAACAGGGTATTTAGAGTAGCAAATAACATATTTTGTCTACTGCATGAGGCATTTATATTTCAAGACCAACTGTTAGTATTGAAGTTGAAAACTCAGATTATTCTACCTCAGCAGTACCCCTGACAGAACAGACTTTGTCCTGCTACTGAAATGTATCACATTTCTAGGTAATTCCTCCCCTGTTCTCTTGCTGCCAAAAGTGAAGAAGCCCTTGGTTTCTGGGAATTTATGCTGACCTGCACTTCTCAAGTAAGCAAGCCCAGCGTAAGGATGGCACGCGAACTAAGCACCTATTACTGAACACTGAATGTCTTGAGCGTGGGAAGGCGAATCAAACTATCTAGAGATCTGGTTGCTCACCAAAGCCTTGAAATGTACCAGTGTGTCATTCCTTTCAGAATGTCAGGATGTTTTAGAATTCTGGAGAAGTTCTATCTTCTCATTTGGGGAGCAGAGGAAGAATGATACATTTTTTTAAATATGTATGTCTTATGGCCACACAATTCAGGAAGCAAATTTGGAAATCCTTGTGCTTTTCTGCACAGTACTGCCTCTAGACCCAGAGCAGAGGGGCCTTGCCCTGGGCGCCATGACTGAGAACAGTGGTTCCCCAACAAGCTTAACTTTGCCCCGCAAGGGGCATTTGGAAATGTCTGGAAGACCCTTTTAATGATCAGTCCAGGGGTGGCTACTTGCATCTAGTGGGTAGAAGCCAGGGATGATGCTAAACATCCTAAAGAGCACAGGACAGCTCCGCACAGTGAATAATCATCTGGTATAAAAATGTCGATAGTGCCAAGGATAAGAAATCCTGATTTAGAGGGACCGCTCTGGCCTTCCTCCCCAGCCGTGCCTCACCCCTTGGGGCAAGGAGTTAGGCCCACCCGGATCCTGGTCTGCTATCTAAAGCATGTTTTAAAAGTGTGGTCCCAGACCAGCAGCGGCAGCATCATCACCTGGGATCTTGTTAGAAAGGTAGCCTTTGTGGCGCCATCTCAGACTTAGTGAATCAGGGAACCTGTTTTGTTGTAACAGCTCCTCCAGGTGATGCTGATGAATGCCAAGTTTTGATAAGCACTGTTCCAAGGAGTCCAAAATCCCTTATTTTGAACCTAAAAGATACGTTTGTCAAGATGGGAAGATAGAAACAGGTGAACATAGAGGTAGAGAAGGAAAAATAAAATTAGGTAAAAACAGAGAGGGAAGCAACCATAAGAGACTCTTAACTGTAGAGAACAAACTGGGGGCTGCTGGAGGGGAAGGGAGTGAGGGGCTGGGCTAAATGGGGGATGGACATTACGGAGGGCACTCATTGTGATGAGTACTGGGTGTCATATGTGAGTGATGAATCACTAGATTCTACTCCTGAAACTAATACTACCTATATGTTCACTAACTTGAATTTAAATAAAATCTTGGAATTTTTTTTTTTAAAACAGAAAAGATAGGAAGATAAAAGACATGTTCTTTAACAACTTGTTAATTTGATTTATAACATCTAAATATGTAGACCTATCTTATATGGGCGTCCATTTGTACCCTTACTCACAAATATTTGGGATGGGTCTATATCTGTGTATTAGTTTCTTTAGACTTTCAGGCTATCAAATGAGGGCACTAGATTAGATTGTTCCTTAATTTCCTTCTCTGTATATGAGTTCATGGCTGCTGTAGAAACATTCAGGTCTGATTATATTCCCTGCATACACTTTCTTAGGATACAGTGACTTTAATGCCTAATTACTAGTAAAATGGTTTTTGCTCTTTTGCTCCCTACCCAACAGAATTTCTTTAACTTGATAAAATATGGAAAAAGGTAAGTCAAATGCACTACCAATTGTCAAACAAAATGTGAGCAGCTAGGTTCCAGATACCTTTTAATGGCATGATTTACATTTTATGCATAGTTATAAAAATGAAAAAGTACTTACATATATATTCTTGATGAGTATGTAAATTGGCGTTAGTCTTTGGGGGAAAAATTCATACCACTAATAAAAAATTTCAATTTTGATTTGATACTTTTATTTCTAGGAAATTATTTTTATTTTAGGAAACTGTGCATGTAGACAAAGGTAAAAGTTAAAAGTGTTAACTGCTATTTTATGTTATAACAAAAATTGGAAACAACCTACATCTGGGTTAATAGTGGGTTGGGTAAGTAAATGTATGTACATCCATATAATGGTCAAACTCTGCAGCTATAAAAAGGACACAACACGTGCTGTTAATGAAGAGGGACCACGTAGTGTTCAAAGTATTAGGATGGTACTCTGGCATCAGACCACAGGGCTTCAAATCCCAATTCTGCCGTCTATTCACTGTGTGACCTTGGGCAAGGTACTTACTCTCTTTTTACCTGAAAATTTTCATCTCCAAAATAGGGAATAACAATGCCTACTTTCCAACACGACTGAGAGGGGTAAATAAGATAAGATAGTGCAGTTGACAAATGTTAACTATTTTTCTGGAAAGGCTTCCAGGGTAAATCACTAAATAAAAATACCATCAATACAACACAGAACAAAGTAGATGGACTAAAAAATCCATGTCTATATATACATACTGAGATTGTTTCTATACATCTGGGATGGGAAGAATATTTTTTCATTGTATAATTTGTATTACTTTTTCTATGTATAAGTATTATTTTTACAATTTTTAAATTATTTAAAGAAAAAAATTAAAAAATTGATATCACACAATGCTCAGATTCTGTTATGATGGCAGAAATAGAACCCCATGAGCTCCTAGATATTTTTTTAATGAGGCACAGAATCGCATTTCTGGGGCTGAAAGATTTATTTTTGTGCATGAAAAGCATTCTAGTGTTTAAGAATTTCATGGAAAACTAATTTTTATGATGACATTCCCCTCTTCTTGATGATGAATTTCTTATATTTTCCACTCGATCTAAGTGAGAGATTCAGACTAAATTGCCTTTCTTGTTGGAGGTTAATGAATGAAATGCAGAAACCTCCCATGGGCCTTGCTCTGTGGAGACCTTTTTCAGGGTAACTGAAGGTGGCTTGCAGGTTGAAACACTGAAGTGTCCTTTGCAATGATTTTTCTATCCACCATCAGTGCAAATGCTATGCTGAATAGACCTCCCGGTGCAAGTCCTTTTTGCCCTATAAATACCTGCCTAAAGAATGACTTAATTAAGCAACAAATCTGATCCTTATCTTCCTTTGGTTTTTGGCCAGTAAAATGCCAGAATTTAGGAGGCTCCCAAGTTCTACCGCAGAACACGTAATTCTCAGGATGCAGGTATCAGGAGAAATACTATCAGTGGTATTTGTGACCTCTGTCTGACATTGAAAGTTTCCCTCTCACTATGCTTCCACATATGCAACTTCTGAGATGAACAGAAAGCCAGACTCTCATTTTGGTCAAGGAACAGGAAAACCCTCATTCTGTAGTAAGTTTTGTGAACATTTCAATGACCTCACAGTTCATTCAAGTTTCTAACTAAATTTAAATCTAGTGGAACTCTTCTTAAAGTGCGGTTAGGTTACATGCTCTTTGTTTTAGCATCCAATGATTGGAATCCATTCATTATTAAAGGCTCTGTTTGGTTTTTTCCTTTGGCTTTTATTCTGTCATCAAGTATTTTCTGTAGAGGGTTTTCCTCTTTTTAAAAGTAACAGGATTTGGTGAAGGTTTTGTTCCATTTGTTTTCTATGATGAGATTAATGAAATCTCATAAAGTTAAAATTAAAAAATAAGTTTTGAATAATAATCAGCTGCAATGTTCATTTCTCTTTCAATGTCACTGAACTTCACTTTGCTTCCCTTCCTGTGCCCTCCATACCACCCCCCCTTTTTTTTCTTTTTTTCAAAAAGTGGCATCCCATTATTGGAAAAGAAAGTCACTAAGCATGAAGACTTGATGCTGGTACAATTTCAGGATTTCCAGGTTCATTTCAACCCTCAGTGCTGTTGCCATTCTTCTCAGTTATATTTGATGTGTTTCTCCAGACCTTTCCACCAGGGAACAAATCCATACACATGTCACTTTTCTCATCATCATGTGCCTGACACCCCCAACTTTCATCTGAGGAGCTCACCTTTCACTTGGAAAGAAAGATAGAGGCTATCTGATTTGAAGTCCCTACTCCTTTCCGACTTCAGCAAAGTATCAGCCTCCTTCCGGGTTTAGAAGCAGCCCTCCTTCCTACTGTCTGAATTCATTTCTCCATTTCTTCTACCCTTGGGCCTCAGGTGATGGAAGTCCAAAAGGTTTTCTGCAAATATGAATTGCATAAAAGAACCAATTATTTCATGAAGAATAGAATATTTTACATAAAACCTGATTACTTTTGAAACCCAAGGTTTTAAATCCTGGATACAGTGCAACCATATATACTTGAATGATTGAATGAGACATTCACAGAAAAGGATTGGTACAAGTCAATTAAGAAGACAGATAAAGAGGAAAATAATAGTGTTTAACTCCCATTTCTATTTTCCAGAGTTTTTCCTAATTTTTAGTGCATAAAGATTTTACAGTCTGTTGAGAAAAACCTTTATAATTTTGTGCTGTCCAAATAGACATTGCATAGCCATCAATTTACTTATTTACTTCTTTAGTTTTTACTTTATTTACTTCATTTTAAGTTATTGCTGCATTGCAGAATTACATTGGGTAAGAAGAGGGGGGAAAAAAATCCCCAGGCAGATAAATTTTATCTTACTTTTTTTGATCCCTGCCCAAAGTTGCTCGTTTTTTGAGATGGAACTTTTATGTCACATATGTTAGAATCCTAATGCGTCACAAAGTTCAAGTACATGTCAGTGGAGAGTATGATTAAAACAGCTGTAACAATTTAGATCTTTATTGCTTTAGTGTATACTTTTAGTAGCTTCCTCTTTTGTTGATCACATTCCATGCCAAATTTCTAATACACACCCCCCTCTTGAAATATTGACTTACAATGTAATGTTTCTTTTTGAAAGAGAATGAGAGCTAAATAATGATATTACCTGTCAAAGGTCACTGTGATTTGAGTATTTCATTGTTATTTGTCCTTCTATTAGAGAGCCATCTGTGACCAAATTGGTACAGGGACAGGAGCAAGACCAGCAGTGGCTGACATTACACTCCAACTGGGAGAGCCTCAATGGGACCACTTTGCATGAACTGCTGGTAAAAGGGTAAGACACCCTTCACAAGAGCTGTGTAGAGTGGATTATGGAGCAAGAGTGTATCGTCAGGGACTTTCTCCTGTCTCTAATTTAGGATAATCCAAATGTATCACATCAATAAAGAACTTCCATCGAATGGCCTCTATATTTCAACATTGTTTGGCTTTATCTCTTCTTTCTAGACATAATTCTTTTGCTAATTATATTTTCCTTTAATGATGATTACAGAAACTATCATGGTGAAGGAAAAGGAACTTAGGTTTTAATTTTGGAGTTTTTTCAAATCCTATCCAAAGCAAATTCTCATGTCTAATATCCTACAGATGCTACATGGAACTAGTTAAGAGGGAATTGAAATAATGAGAACTGATCAAACTTGGAGAGTCTGAGGGAAAATCTGACACAAAATTAAATTATAATCAAGTAGCCTTGAAAGTCCACTTCTGGAAAATTCCCCCTAAAAAATCATGGCACCTTGAACAGGGCTGTCTCCCTTGTTTGTGGATGGAGATACAGGATGAAAATGGAAGGAATTAAGATTTATTTTGTGTCTATTAAATTATAGGGTCATAGCTATAGAGTATTTTAATAGCTTGACGAAAACTCACAGCCCACAAATGTAAGTGGTGGCCTTTCAACACAAACCAAGTTAATCTGACTCCAAAGCTTTTAATAAGTACTAGAGAAACAACTTCCTAAGAATTTCAGAGGAGAAATGTAAAGGTAAGCCATTTCTCTTTAGAATGTCTTGAAGATTTCCCCATAGACAAAAATCTGCCACCAGATTTCTGAACAATGACCTGGATCTTTCAATGGAGTGATTTGTTTCCCCAAATTGCAAATGCCAGAAAAGCTCTTTCAGGTTAAATACATACATACATAAATTTCATTCTAAATTGGGAGTTGGTAGAACTGGATCTAGTTCTGGCTTGCTACCTAGATTTGTGGTCTTCTATAACCACAACTTCCTATCAAATAAGGAGTTGGTACAGGATAGTCTTCGCTGTCTTTTCCTGTTCCTGCAAGTTATGATTTGGGGATCTAAAATAGCAACTGGTTACTGAGTATCTCCTCTGTGTCAGGTTCAGTGCTAGACTGTGAGAAGATGAAAGAGTGAATGAGGGGGACAAGGGCTCTGGTCTTAAGAAACCTACATGGTATAAGTAGACAGAGAGACTAAGCTAGTAAATAAAATAAATTTCAGATATTTGAAAATACTACAAAGAATTTAAGGGTAACAAGATAGGGAGTAAAGAGGAGACAGGACTTCAGGTTGTGGGAAGGCAAAAAGCAAACATACTTTTTCCATATTATATAATTTATTGATACAAATAATTACACATATCTCCATGCAAATTGAGCAAGAAATGAAAATAAAGCAAATCCTCAAAAGGGAATGTAGACATGGCATATTTAGGGATACTTCTTTCTTTCCTAGTGGGCTAGGATTCTAAGCATGTCACAGTATTTAAAAAAAAATTTTAAAGTTTACTTATTTTGAGAGAGACAGAGACAGCGTGAGTAGGATAGGGACAGAGAGAGAGAGGGCGAGAGAGAGAATCCTAAGCAGGCTCCACACTGCCAGCATAGAGCCTGGTGCAAAGCTCGAACTCATGAAACCATGAGATCATGACCTGAGCTGAAACCAAGAGTTGGGTCACCTAACCGCCTAACCGACTGAGCCACCCAGACACCCCATTGACAAACCCAAAGTATCTTTTGTTTTTTAAAGTTATACTGTGAATAAATGCTTCATGGTTGAAAGAAAACTTTGTGATTGAAACTTAATGTGCCCTAAGTTGAATGCTCTTGTGTAGCCACATTAATAGATGCTTAAACATGGCCCATGTTCTTAGCTTTAAACGTTAACTGTGGTGTTTAGAAAGGTCTTTCTTTCCTGAACCCATTATTCCTATAATTCTACTGACTGGCTCTGATCCTGCCATCTAGGGTTACATGGAATTAATTTAACCCCCTTCTTCTTGTCAGCCAATCATAAATCCACATTTGAATTTTTTTTCAAGTTTACTTATTTTAAGAGAGAGAGAGGGAGAGAGAGAGAGGGAAAGAGGAAATCCCAAGCAGGCTCCACACCACCAACACAGAGCCTGATGTAGGGCTCAAACCCACAAAACTGTGGGATCATGACTGACCCAGAATCAAGAGTTGGACGTTCAACCAACTGAGCCACCCAGGTTCCCTAGATCCACATTTTATTATCACAAGTCTCTTCACGATTCTTTTCCTGTCTACTCAATTCCTTTATCTGTTCTCTAACTTTTTGAAGTAATATTTTGTTTCTCCAAACTATTTCCAACTTGTTTTGGACATCCACACTCTCTCCCTAAGCATAAAAATCTAATATGCTCCCTCCTCACCAAAAACTCTAAGAAATCACCCAGTTCCCTTGCCTTCCTTTGAAAATCATGGTTTGAGTCAATATTCTTTCTGGGTGATTCCACCAGCCAAATTGATGTGGAAAATGTTGCTAACAATAGTTCCTTTTCCCTCACAGGTGAAAGTATATTATGATAATATTAAGTCAACTAAAAAAAAAAGTACATATCTGTCATGTACCCACATTTCCAAGGTGATATTTGACAATAGCCCTACACGAATTCCTCAAGAATTCCTGCACTAAAGTACAGATAATCTTTACTCAAAAAATACAACCTCTGGGAAGAGTGGAACCTCTGTCTTGCTTTTTGGTGATAAAGTGTTTGAAGTAAATGATAAATAGTAACTTTATGCCATTTTATGTTTCCAAATCTAGGCAGACTTGTCATAGCAGAAGTAAGATTTCTCTTCTGTGTACTAAACAAGGTGAGAGAATTAGTGGTGTAGCAACGGAATATGAACTTAACTGGGTTAGCTCTGGGCAAAAACAGTGACTTGCACTTAACAGCAAAGATCCAAGCATGAAGCTGGGTTTGTCGGTGAATCGCCCACTGTCTTTCCTGCTCCCTGGTAGACTGTGGGCGCCGCCCTGCCGCCCGAATGAACAAGAGGATCCTTGGGGGTCGAACGAGTCGCCCTGGAAGGTGGCCATGGCAGTGTTCCCTGCAGAGCGAACCCAGCGGACACATTTGCGGCTGTGTCCTCATTGCCAAGAAGTGGGTCCTGACAGTTGCCCACTGCTTCGAGGGGTAAGCTGCATCCTTCGGCTTTGCCTGCAACTGATCATTCTGTCACTTGGGCATTCTTAGTGGCATATATAATTCGGAGAAGCCACGTCAGTGCAGAGGCCACAGTTGATCTACTCCCTTTATCTGCTTAGATTTTCCTACCCTTGATGTTGTCATCCTATGCATGTGCTGATCATTTATTGGCAATGGATGTATATTGCTTATGATTTTTCCCTAAAGAGGGAGGAAGTGGAAGAGGTGTAGAAGGTTGACTCTCCAGCTAGCATGAGTCTCTTTTCTATTCCCCTTAAACACATCAAATACATCTGAAGTTCAACAGAGGGGATTTACGTTTACTACGGTGAGGTTAGCTGGAGGGATTTGGGAAGAGTTTGAGAAGCAGAGTTAAAGGTACCACAATACGTGTATTAGGGTTCTCAGAGAATGAGAGACGAGGGGTGAAATTATTTTGAGACCTTGTCTCACATGATTGTGGGGGTGCTGGTGGGGTAGATCGGCAACCTGAAGTCTCAGGGAGAGGTTCAGTTTGAATGCAAAGGCAGACTGTTGGCGAAATTGCTTCTTGCTCACGGGAGGTCAGTCTTTGTTCTCTTAAGGTCTCCACTTTGGGCGATGCAGATAATCATATTATGGAGGGTAATCTGCTTTATTCAAAGTCCACCAATTTAAATGTTCATCTTGCCCAAAGAAGCCTTCACAAAAGCATCCAGAACAACATTTCACCAAATATTTGGGCACTGCATTTGGCCTGACCTCATCGGCATATAAAATTAATCATCACATTATGCCTAAAGGGACGAGAAAAATAAGATGAAGGGAAGCTATACTCTAAATTGACAAGTATCACTCCAGAAGGTCCTCACCTGTTCCAACTACCTGCTGTGTAAATCTTAGGAGCGAAAAAATAAACTTAAAAAATAAACACAAACCAAACAATACCAACAACAAACAAACAAAAAATCTGAAACACTGAGTGTGTTCACACAAGATCCTGGGGGTCAGACATTTGGTCATGACATGGCTGGTGCAGTCTGTCTCTGATCAGAATGTCTGGGGCCTCGGTTGAAAGATTCTAAGGCTGAGGGCTAGAACCATCGGAAGTCAGGCAGTCAATGCTGCCTGTTGGCTGGGGCCTTAGTATATCTCCATATGGGACTCACACCATGGTGGCTGGTCCCCAGAGCCAGCTTCTCAAACTGGGAGCCGGGAGGAAGGTGCTGTTGCCTTTTTTGACCTACCCTCCAAAACCCACATGGTACATCCCCTATGTGGCTGGTCAGAGTCCTCACAAGCCCCACTCAGATCCAAAGGCAAGAAACAAAGAACCCTTCTCTCAGTAGGAGGAAGACTTGAGGGCATGTTTTAAAATCACCCATACCATTTTTTCTATTTATTTTTAATATTTTACTTTCTTTCAAGATAAAATTAAATATTAAATAATAGCAAAAATTCCAAATAACTCATAGTTCTATCAGTTAACCAAATCAATTATTTTCATTTGATCAGGTTAATTTCTCCAAATAAAAAATGGAATTTCTTCTTTTTTTGTCTATTTATATTTTTCCTTAGCTTTGCCACCTTCTGTGTCACCATGGGTCAATTTATTAACATCTCTGGGCCACAGCTTCTTCACTTATGACATGTGGGAAATAATAGTCCCTACCTCACAGGGCTGGTGCCGGCAGTAAGTGAAAGAGTCTTATGCAAAGCCTTGAGAATCATGCCTGACATTGACCAGTAAGCTCTCCATAAAGGTCGACTGTTCTTTCAAAAAAATACTGCTGAAAACATGCATTTTACCTTTTGCAGTATCACATGAGTATCTTTGCATTTTGTGAGCTGTATTTTTACCTTCTCCCTTCTCATCATCCTCACAGTAACCCCTGTTAGAGCCGAGGGAACATTCTTCACAGCGGTGAACACATACACTTTTCACAGGGTGCTGCTGCTTACATTTACGATTTGGAATCACACTCTGTTTTTGTTTGTTACACTGTTTTTCTCATTTAACAGTATATCATGGACCTCCCTCTAGGTTGATGAATGTAGCTCTCCCTCACTCTTTTTCAAGCCTGAATGATATTCCATTTTATTGATTTACCATAACTTTTTCTGTTATTCCCCAATTGATGGACATTCAGGTTAGTTCCACTCTGCTACCATGTTAGCAATACTGCAATATGTCTTCTCAAACACAGCTACTCATCTTCTGGTCCTTTCTGCTACAGACTAGAGTCCCAGCATATGTACTGAGCTCTACAGGGGGGTTATAGAAATGAATGCATGTTTCCTTCCTTGAAGTGCTACCGTTGTAAGGAGATGGACATTTAAACAAGTAGTTAGAATACAATTATAAAATAGAAATGTGTATATCCAGTTGATTGTTCTTTTTGGGAAAAGAAAATATAAAAAATCAAACCAGTGCCTCCTCTTGAGAACTTCTAGTGTGTAAGACCCAGAATGATTGGAAGAGTCTGTGTAGTTATGTCAGGAAATGCACTACAATGTTATTGCTTTGGAAGGGGCCAGATGTTTCCAGATGTCTGTCCCAGTTCTGATGTATAACTCCGTGATAAGCAGAAGATGATACTAGCAAAATTACATTCATCAAAAGATGATTACTTAAGTAAATCCAACAGTACTCTTTATGCGCTAGTTAAACGAGGTTCATACACCACTTTTGTCATTTCCATATGTGGTATCCGAGCTTCCTCAGTCATTGACAGCTCTGTAAAGCTAAGAAGAAACTTTGCATTAGAGAAGAAATATGTGTTTACAATGAAGGAAATGTATATAATATCAAAGGTCTTGGTGAAATTTCATGGAACACTAGACATAACAGAACTGTCAACAGGGATCTGGTCTGTTCATAAAAGCTAGAAATTGCCCAACTTCGAATAAGCCTTGTCTTGAATATGTGCTAATAACTGATTCAATTTTACAGTCTCTCCAGTGGCCTGCAAAGCTTTGAGAACTTCTAATTATAAGCCTTATTCTCTGCTGGAGTCATCAACTGCTGCAATTAATGGGATTTACTTCATACCGTCATCCCATACTTTGGCAAGGCCCAGCATGACCCATCAGTAGGCCTTATCAGCCTGTCTTTTTAAATTATATTGGCAGGGAAAAAAACGACAAGTTTGTTTTGCTCTTTTATGAAAAAGTATTTTAAAATCCCAAATGAAAACTAAAAACATGAGTTACTAGGCTGATGACACCAAGCCCCATATGCCCTAATAACAACTCAACTTCAACCGTTCTGAGCAAGAAAGACTTTGACTTGCAAGGGTAATTTAACATGCATTGTTCTTGTCTTCTCCTGCCTCTGGAAGCCATAAGACTGGACTTTCTAGGCTGGCACGCAAGAAGTAATTGTCAGAAGCATCTAATTCCACTCCAGGAAATGCACATGAAAAATGATCCCCTCACTATCTGATCACAACCCTTAACCCCACCACGCTATCCATGCCGTGATTTCTCCCAACCAGCTCTTCTGTCCAACAGGACTGTGGCTGCTGGTCTGCATGTGTCCCCCAGTGACTTCAGTCCTCTAGTCTTCTCATGCCCTTCTCTTCACAGTTAACCTTGTGTGCCAGGCAAATCACTTCAGTCCTCTCACGGAGACCTACAGTGTCTTCGTCCCTGGGTTTGTCTGCCATTCAAACCAGGCAGATGTCCAAAAATGAGTCAATGCAAATACCTCATGTTCTGATCCTAATATTCTTGCTTTTCAGAATTGAGGGCGGACATTACCCAAGAGTGCAGATCAGCACCATCCCTGACTTTCAACATCAAATAGACTTTTAATATTACTTTGTCATCTTTCTACCTTCTTCTGGAGAGCTCCCTCTCTCATTCTCCGTAGAATAAAATCACTGTGCTCGTCCAGCCCTCCTAATCTAACAGTGTATTACTGCACTCAGAAAAGGAAGTGAGAGGTTTGGTCTGACTTTTTATTAAAAGTTAAATCATGTTGTGTCCTCATGATTCCTTCTTTATCTCTAGGTGCTTATGAAATGTGCCAGTAATTCACAATTTGTTCTTCTGTCCCATTCCCTTAAGGGATTTTATCCACTTCCATCAGTAATGGTGTCCACTAAAGCAAAAATTCTTCATCTTGGATCCATACTTCCCCTGAGGTGCTGTTTTCCAGCATCACTGAAAAATAAACAAGTGTAGTTTTAAAAAGTCCTCAGTGACAATGACCTGACTCTATCCTTGCCACTGTGCTGCCTACTATGGAGATATTCTCTCATCCTCCTCTCTCCAGGGGAAAATATCTAGGATGTAGTCAGAAGTTGGCTTAAAATATGGGCCCAACCTCATAGTTTCTGGGGCTCACAGGAACTGGGAGCTCCTCCCCTCTTAAGATTTGTAGTTAGTCATTGTTTCTTTTAGTCAAACAACTACCTACTATGTACACTGCATCTGGACTTGAACAGCTAGCCATTGCTGAAGAATATCACGCACCTCGCTGCTAACTGAACTCACATAAAATGTGTGATCACGAATCTCAAATGAGCATCTAACAATATGGGGCACTTCCAGTACGATTCCACAGTAAAGTCACTTTTCTACCCTCAGAGACAGTTATCTGACATTTTCTCCTCTCTCCCCAGATTCTCTTCAGTCTCCATTGACCTCACCTCATACTTATGGAGAGAACAGACACTATCATATATTCCACCTTGTCTCATTTTTAATCCCAACAAATTACCTGCAAATATATATATCCCCTACTTTCCCCTGACTTATGGTAGAAGATGTGTCTTTTGTATTTAAGACAATCATACCCTCCTTCATCTTTTTCAAGACTTTATTTTTAAAATAATCATTTCCGTTTTGCATCATCAGTTTCTCCCTTTTTTGCTGGGTCATTCTCTTCAACAAACATGCCTTAATATCACTAACTTGAGCCCCCTTCTCTTGACTTTCCATCTCTTTTCAACTACTGGTCTCTTTGGCTAGTATTCACAGTAAAATCCCGAAAAGACTTTGGCACAGTCACTGTCTTCCCTTTTCCACTTTTTGTTTTCTCCTCAACCCACACTGGTTGAGCTCTCATCAAGGTCACCACAAAAATAGCACTTATCGAAGTCTTTGATGACTTCCATCTTGCCATATTCGATGGTGACTTTTCAGTTCTTGACTTACTGGAACCCTCCCAAGTATTTCATCACTACATCTTTCTTGAAATACTTTCTTCACTTTTATTTTAGAATAACAAAAATATTCTTGTTTTCCTCTTATTTCACTGACCTACCCATTTCTTTCTCTTTCTCCATCTCTCCCTTTTTTTATGCCATTGAGTGCATTAGTGCTCCTGATCTATTTCAGTCATCTATCACATTACCCTATTTTGTCACTTTCAAGTGCTTGAGATAATCTTATTTCTTTATATATGCTTTAATGCAGTAGAATAAAAGCTCTATGAAGGCATGAACTGTCTTCCTCATCCTTGTGTTTTCATTTCTTTCAGCATGGCATATAGCAGCCACTCATCTTCTAGATGGTTCAAAGATGAAGTTGCCTGAATAGTTAGGACTATAGCTTGTGTGGAACTAGAAGTGTTAATTTATCTACAGAAGGTCCACGATGTCTCACTGAGTCCTCCCAAATCTTAGACCATGAATCTGTTCAACATTGTAATGTATTAAGCCAAATGGAAAGATGAATCTTCTGCATATTGTCTGAGGAACATTCTCTTTGAATGGAGAAACTGGAAGCAAAGGAAACTTCGAATAGTTCTGTTTTGTCTTAGTTCTTTGGTAATATTATTTGCCACAGACAGAAACTTTCCCCTTTCCTTATTCTTGCACATTATTTTGCACCATTTTTTATTTTTCCAACATTTTCCCACTTAAACAGACCCCTGCTCAGCCTATGATAAAGACTTTCCAGTAGTTACTCTACTTTCATGCCACTCGTTTGTGATAGTTTCTAGTTGCAAAGCTCTGGGATCCTTACACAGTTGCATTTGCTTTTTAAATGTCTCTTCATTTTCTTAATGTTTTTTTTTTTTTTTAAATTTCTAGGAGAGAGAGAGAGACAGCGTGAGCAGGGGAGGGTCAGAGAGAGAGGGAGTCACAGACTGAAACAGGCTCCAGGCTCTGAGCTGGCAGTCAGCACAGAGCCCGACGCGGGGCTCGAACCCACGAACCGCGAGATCATGACCTAAGCGAAAGTCGGACGCCTAACCGACTAAGCCACCCAGGCGCCCCTGTCTCTTCATTTTCTTACCACAGTCACTTGTGATGGTAGCATCAGAATTTGGCTCTTTAATTCTCTCATGTCTCTTGAGTTATACTTGCTTTAAGAGTCTGGGGGCACAATATCATGTCTGCCTTTTTTTCAAAACATTATGAAATCTGATTCTCAAATGTCTATGACATGTATCAGACCACTCCCTTCTCTTGCCTTTTCAGACCTTGGAATTACAGGATTTTTCACTTCTGTGATGTCACCACTGGTGGCTAGCTCCCCATCATGGCAGGATATATGTTCAAGAAAGAGAAGATATTTTCCTGCTACCTGCATTTTATAACTCACCACTGAGTCTCCACCATGTGACATGCTTTCCTGTGGCCATACCTGATTTCTATGTAGATGCCTGTAGATCTTTCTGTTTGTTTCAGAGAAGCTTGGTAGGAAGGGTGTGCTCTAGGGGTTTAAAGGACAAGCATTCTGGTCTGTCACCATCATTTACCATCTCTGTGACTTTAGATGAGTCACTCATCTGCTGTGAGTCACTGCTTTCTCTTCTCTAAAATGGAATTAGAATTCCTATTTACATCTCACAGTTGGTGAGAAGATCACTTGAAATGTTGTGTATAGAAATACTTGGAAAGCTATAAAACAGAACTCTTATACTAATAAAATGTAGGCTGCTGGTTTATTTTGCTTATTGTATTGCTGTCTGTTTGTTTGTTTTGCCAGCATTTAAAACTGTGGACTCCATACAAGGAATCCAGAGCTCTGGCTTCCCTTGAACATTAAAAAAAAAAAAAAAAAAGTTAGGTTACACCAAGCATTCCAACATGACAGCAAAATGCAGGAGTTGAGATGCAGTTGGTGGGCAGAGCTTATGATTGACACACTGTCCTTAGGACTTACATCCAGTCCCTTCACACATTCACTCTGTGATCACCCTATTCTAAAGTCTGTTCACCAGGTGTGTTGTGGAGAATTCTTTAGAAATACCAAGGGCAGAGCACTATCTTATAAGTAAGAGGTTGGTAAGATTCGTAGAACAGCAATGATGCCATCGTGTGAGATTTCTTTACTTAGTGCAAATTTGGTCACCTTCAAACTACCTCCAAATCACCACTTTGCTGTGCTATTTCTATAGTAACAATTGTAAAAATAGGGTGATTCCTATCACAGGTGTTAATTATAAATATTAGTTTTCTTAAAGTGATAAATAAAAGATAGTAAAGCAAAATCAGAAAGGGTGAAAGAAAGGAAAATTTTGTGCTCTTAAGAAGTTAGAAAATCTCTAAACCTGGCTAGCTGAATTAAGTAAAAATGTGCCATTTTTGTGTCTAAACTCAAATTCAGGGTGGCAGATTATAAACCAAAGTGACCAGTTCTTACGACCAGAGACATCGTGTTTGCAATTTTGTGTAAATTTTCTTGCATGTCATCCGAGATGTGTACAAAGCTGGCCTTTCTCTCTCGAGCTGATATTTAAAGAATTCTAGGTTAAAATCATGTGATCTCAATGTTCTCTGTAGGGTGTTTTGATTGCTAAAGCAGTCATCTAGGCATGAGACAAATTAGACCTTAAATGTGAATTTCAGACAAGGAAATAACATCTGGAGCAAGAATGAAAGGAGTGAAGGGGTCTCTTAATGTCTTCCTCAGCCATTTTTTTTTTAGAGAGAGTGAGAGTGCACATGTGCATGGGTTGGGGGAGGGGCAAAGAGAGAGGGGAGGGATTGAGAGAGAGAGAAAGAGAGTCAGTCTCAAGCACGCTCCATGCCCAGCACAGAGCCCAATGTGGAGCCCAATATGGAGCTAGGTCTCAAGACCCTGAGGTCTTGACCTGAGCCTAAATCAAGAGTTGGACCTTAGCCAACAGAGCTACCCAGGTGCCCCATCTGCCATTTTCTGGGCTTCCTCTCTGCCTGCTTCATCCCTCCCCGAGCATGAGGGGTCTCTGCAGAAACTTCTTTAAGGATGCGCCAGCTCTCTGTACTGCTGCTTTGAGGTCTGACAGCTCAGTTTGAAAAAAAATCCTCCTTTTGCTGAAGGTTTTCAGCTGCTATAGTTGGCTATTTTTCTTTTTCACTCAAACTCTTCACTAAAACACCCAGGTGAACCTGGCGTATTCCCGTGTGTTTCTCCACAGAATAATTTTGAACTGAAACTAGACTCCTGTGGCATTCATGGAGCTCTAAATTTTCTTTCCTCTTTTTGCTTCCACCAACACGGGGCTGTCTCTGCTATTATTCCTGACTCATTCTTTCTGGCATGTGTTTAATATGTCCATTTACCATTTAGAAACAATTCCCTCACTTCACATGCCTGTTTCAAACAAGAGCTTGTGGGTTTTCCTGGTGTTTGCCACCCTTGGGGAAAAACATTAAAAGAGACTTTATTTTTCCCATCACACTCATAACTAAAAGGAAAAAGAACAATATCTCACAGATGACAAAAATTATGTAAATTTCCTGTGTATTCTGTTTGTTTTTGGTGGGTGTTAATGTCAAAAGGACAGTAACTTATGTAGCAAGAAACTGCTAGATACAAATTAATGACATTTAGCAGTTTCATTTTTCACTGTTAGAATTATATTAAGCACAATATAGTAATTAAGACTGAAACTGATGCTATTTCATCTTGTTATGAATAACTTGCAGTGTTCAACTGTTTGAAATACTACTTTGTGATTTAAGCAAACGGATAAGTATTTGTTATAAACAAAATTTAGGAGCTGAGGATCAAGGGCAAGGAGCAATTAAATAGGCACAAGTTTGAAATAAATTGATTTCAGATGCCTTAAATGATAGAATCTCAAGTGAATATTGAATTTCTCAAATGGTCATACCCTTGCCATTGTATGGGAGGGAGAGGAGGAAATGAAACGAGGACAGAATGGAGGAAAGGAAGGGGAGGAAGATGGAAGGGAGAGGAAAGAAGGGAGAAGGGAGAGAGAAAAGGGAGGAGAGGGAAGGAAGGAAGGAAGAGAAGAAGGGAGAGAGGAAAGGAGGGAAGAAGAGTGGGTAGAAAGAAGGAAGGGAAGGAAGGAGGGAGGGAAGAAGGAATGAAGGAAGGGAGGGGGAGAGGGAGGGAAAGGAAGGGAGAGAGGCAAGGAAAGGAAGGGAGGGAGGGGGGAGGAAAGGGGAGGGAGGGAAAGGAAGAGAGAGGGAGCGAGTGAGGAAGGAAGGGAGAGAAAGACGTGTTCTTTGAATCATGGCCTTATTTAATGAAAAATAATTCTTCTGTAATATCATCTTGAAATGCTCATGATGTATCACTTCCTACATTTTACTATGATTGTTTCTGTAATTGTTCATCTTCACTCAGTGCTAGAGTTTGTGGGAGCGGGAACTATATCTTGCTTATTGTAGCTTCTAGCACCATGTTTGGCTTGGAGGGGTTGCTATATATCCATACCTGTCTATATGTCTACAGCTAATATCTATATCTATATCCGCATTCAAGAATGACACCAATTCCTCTTCATAGAGCCTTAATATTATTTTTCTTTACAATCCATGGACTACGTATTTTAGAGGAGTGTTTTAGTAGAGGGCACTCCAAGAATCCAGCATTACTGTAAACAGGTTGAATGCTGACCTTGGCCACTTCTTTCCTCACCCTCCTGAAATCTCAACTTTTTGAATCTTTGCCATGAGAACATAGTGAAGGAAAGCATGCAAAAAAAAAAAAAAAGTAAAAAGAAAGAAGAAGAAGGGACGTGGGTGAGTTTTTGTCAGAGACTTCTTTGGGAGCTCTTAAAAATCTTGATTCACGTAGCCCAAAGCTTTCAACTGATGTGGGGTGATGCCCAGAAAATCAGTATGTAAGAACTCCCCACATGATTCAGTGTTCAGCCTGGACTGAAAAACAACCTTCTAGTGGGTCAGATCAACCTACTTTAGTTGAGCAAGCTCCAAGTGGGGATAGTTGACATGGCTCAGCGACGCTAACACTATGTGAGGGGGTGTCTGCTAAAACAGCTCCACTGGCACTGTGGTCCACTCCACTCCTTTGCTCCTGGCCTATTCTGGAGGAGGGACTGGGAACGGTAGATGGGGTGGGGAGGAGTTGATGAAGAACAGACCTTGCCTAGGTGGCCAGATTTGGCCTCTAATAAATGTTCATTCATTGAGCCATCATGAAGCAAATACTTGTTGAGAACCTGCTACGTACCTGTTCCTGGTGCCTGAGAATAAGATCGGCCAAGTCCCTGGCCTCACGGGGCTTGTATGCTGGGTATAAGGCAGAAAATAGACCAACAGATGTGTTGATATCATTGATATCAATGGGATAAAAATTCAAGCAGGGTTGAGAGTAGAGAGTGATGGGGACAGAATAAAGCCTAGACTGGGTGGCAAGGAGGTTAGCTGTGAGAAGGTGGTGTTTGAGCTGAGACCTCAAAGAAGAGAAGCGGTTAAGGTGGGAACCATATGGGAGCTGAAAGGGAAGAGCCTTTGTTGGGGATATCCTCAGCATGTCCAAAACTAGAAAGTTCTTGAGGTTGGAATGGAGCAAGTCAGCTCAGGAGCCATGGGGAGAAGTCTACAATGTCTCCAGTGTGATTCAATTTCCCTGGAGAGTTATGAGCAGGAGATGGACTCAATCTAATTTTTTTAAAATTCTTACTTTTTACTTAGAGAGAGAGAGAGAGCAAGAGAGAGCAGGGGAGGGGTGGAGAGAGAGAATCCCATGTGATCTCTGCACTGGGCTCGAACTCATGAACTGTAAGATCATGGCCGGAGCCCAAATTAGGGGTGGGACACTTAATTGACTAAGCCACCCAGGTGCGCCTCTAATTTTGCTTTTAAAAGGATCACTCTGCTGCTGTGAGGAAAATGGTCTCAGGGGGCTAAGTGTAGAATGGCCTCCTTTGGGGAGGCCATTGCAGTGGTCCAAGTACTTGACAGTGGTTACATTAAGATAGGTTGTGGAAGAGGGAGAAACAACAAGATTCAGGGTATATTTGAAAGTGGAGTGGTGAAGACCTGCGGATGCAGATGATGTTGGGATAAGAGAAAGACGTTTCAACTGTGTCACAGGGTTATAAGTACTAAGCATCTGTAATGCTTAGAACATTGTCAAAAGTGTGGTAAGCACTAAAAAAACCTTAGCTATTGTTAAATATACAAACGAATGTGTTGAGTAGATGATTGGGTATTCAAATTTGCAGCTCAGAGGGGAGGGAGGAGCTAGAGATACATGTTTACGAGTTAACCAGGATTTGGTAGCATTTTAAACCATTGGACTGGATGAAATCTTTAAGGGGATGAGTAGGGAATACGAAGACTGACGGTAGAGCCTGGAGGCACTTCGACATAGACTTGAGAGCAGAGAAGAAGAGGAGACCAGAGGAAAAATGAAAAGCAAGGAGAATAAAAAGCCAAGACCTAGAAATTCCTCTGAGAAGGAGTAAGTGCCTCCAAAAAATGGCAAGTTTTTGGAGGAACCTTTTGAAAATTTCAAGCCAAAAGGCTTAACAAGTTTACCACACCTTCCAGTGGTCAGTCTCACAAAACGCTATTGTTTTTCAGCACTTGCTGGGATTATTCTAGTCAATTTCCACCTTAAAACACTTTACTCACTTATCTTTCAGAGCTCTCCGTGCCCCAGAGTTTCCTTTCTCTTCTTCATGCCTTTTTATTATTTTTCCCACTCAATGAAGCAAGTAACTACCCTGCCTGCCTTCCAAACTGAACCAGTTTTATTTTCTGAAACAACCCCATTCTAGAAGCATGAGCTTTGCTTGCTACAAGAATACCTATTTACAAATTGCTCAGGCCATTATAGAGGTGCTTCTTATATAAATACATTGGGCAGGGAAAGAGCCAATATTTACATAAATAAAATATTTGAAAAATGACATGTACATTTTAGAGATACCTGGGTGACTCAGTCT
The DNA here is from genome assembly GCA_017311185.1 of Proteles cristata cristata. Classification (NCBI taxonomy): domain Eukaryota; kingdom Metazoa; phylum Chordata; class Mammalia; order Carnivora; family Hyaenidae; genus Proteles; species Proteles cristata. The sequence continues at coordinate 215,419 of JAESUZ010000393.1, read as the reverse complement.
GTTAAGCATCCAACTCTTGGTTTTGCCTTAGGTCATGAGCTCAAGGTTCATGAGTTTGAGCCCTGTGTCAGGCTCTGCGCTGACAACAGGGAGCTTGCTTGGGATTCTCTCTCTCTCTCTCTCTCTCTCTCTCTCTTTCTCCTCTTTCTGCTCCTCCCCAGCTCTTTCTTTCTCCTCTCTCTCTCAAAACAAATAAATAAAATTCACTTTTTAAAAATTGCATGTACATTTCTGCAATGTAAATTTGAGTTTAAGATGTCAATAGCTCTTGAACTGATCATTTTAGGAGAGAGAACGCTGCCGTTTGGAAAGTGGTGTTTGGCATCAACAATCTCGACCACCCGTCGACGTTCACACAGACGCGCCTGGTGAAGAGCATCATCCTGCACCCTCGCTACAGTCGAGCGGTGGTGGACTACGACATCAGCATAGTGGAACTGAGTGAAGACATCGACGAAACCAGCTACGTGCGGCCCGTCTGCTTACCCGGCCCAGACCAGTCCTTGGAGCCCGATACCTACTGCTACATCACAGGCTGGGGACACATGGGCAACAAAAGTAAGCCACCATCCTCAGAAGCTCTTGCTTTTCAGCTTGTACCTGAAAAACACGATGTTACCGCCCAGCCTTTGGCACCAGGTTCCCATTTGCATTTCTAAAAATACAGCCACAGAGAGTGAATACGAGGTGCACGTGTCACACACCCGCCTTCCACGCACGCGGGAGATGTCAGCACTTCCCGGTGCGTAGACCTGCCACGGTCACATGCAGCCCCCAAAGTCCTTCTCTGCACCCCAGATTCTTTCTCCAGGGAGCCGCTGCCGCTGCCCCGGGGCTGCCCCGTGAGATCAGGTTTCTCAGTCTTGCTGGCTTCACACCGTCTCTACCAGTGAGTTGCGCTCTGCAGGCAAAGTCAGCCTCCAGAGGCCAGGCAGTTTCAGCCCCGCGGTCAGGCGGCTCGGCCACATGTCCAATTCCCTGTTATGATTTGGTCTTGTCAACATCTGTCACAAGCTGTAAGTCCTTCCAGAAGGAAACCTGATTTGCTATTTGCCTGTTTCAATTGATTAAAATAGTTTGGCTCCCTAGATGATTTAAACCTACAAAACGTAAAAATTAAACAATTTGTACTACCTACTCCCAGCCGCATAATGGATTCCCTCGTGTTGTCGGACTTATTAAAAGTTTAGAATAAGAATGTAATCAATGAGACATTTACTTTACGGTAAGTGCTGGCCACCCAGACTGTATCAAGAACACCAGCACAGCTCTTGGGAGTGCTGATGTATATTGATGTCCCATTATCCCTTAGCTACTGCCAATTTGAAGGACAGTTTTGGTTTTTTTTTCCTTCTTCTCAAAATTCAGTCAGATAAATCTGGGGCTAAGTTGAGTTTCTTTTCTATGTGATCAGTTGAGGACAGAAGGAAAAAGTCAAAAGATAGAAATGAGTCAATGCCTTCTGACAAGCTCCCATGGAAGACTTTTGAAGGCAGTGTTAGGCATGTGATGTCACCATTCCTGTGGCTCTTGGTTTTTCAGAGTTATAATTAGTACCGTGACGTGATATAGCAGCAGAATATGCTTTATATTGTGTCTACTTGTATTGTTTCCACAATATCCACACCAAACTCAGAGCAATCACGTGACATTGCACGTACCACATATATGGCCTGGCATGAAGAGCGAGGGTCTGAATTCAGTTAGAAAGGTCTGGTTAACCTTGACTTTCTAGATTACTCTACAGTGGAAAAAACAATGGCAATGGTCTATTTCACAGGATTATTGCAAAGATTAAAGAGGCCCAGAAAATGGTGAGTGCAGATCCTGGCCTATTGTTAGCTGTTGTTCTTGTTGCAATATGTATTAAGAGGAGGAAAAGCACGAGCCACGTGACCTAACCGAGTTATGGATGAGTCTGTCCCTCAGTTTTCCCATGGATAAAATAAAGGACTTTGACGAGATGATTTCTATCAACACTTCTAATTGGAAAATTCTAACGCCAAACAAGACTGGTCTTTGAAATGACACTTTAAGTAAAGATTTTGGTGCTCCTGGCATACAGATGGAATCAGTTCATATATAGTTAACCTCATCTTGAGTCATCTTACCCTCTTACATATTGTGTTTTTTCTTCCTTTCAAAAAAAAAATCCAGTGCCTTTTAAGCTGCAAGAGGGAGAAGTCCGCATCATCTCTCTGGAGCACTGCCAATCCTACTTTGACATGAAGACCATCACCACCCGGATGATATGTGCCGGCTATGAGTCCGGCACAGTCGACTCATGCATGGTAAGTTGCTTTCTGGTTACTGAGGGGATTCAGTTCAGTGATAACATCAATGGGTCCATATAAACTCATTATGATTCATGCGTGGCCCTATGGGAATATTTTTTGAAGATTGCTTATTACCAAATGTTTAATTATTCACAGTATGTGCTTTACCCAATACCCAAGTGATCCTCCTAACTACCTCCATGCCCTTCACCCAGGTTGCCCTCAGCTTTCTCATCTACTGCATGGGGAATAGCACCCTAGGTCAGCAAAAGGAAGAACAGCAATTGTCTGGCCCATCTTAGCAGCCAAGACAAACAAGTTCTATGAGAAGCTAGTGGTAATCATGGCTCCAACCAGGCTTCCCCTCCCCATCTCTCTTCCCTGCCCACAGCAGAGGGACACCAAAGGATGTTTTCAGCCATCAGGGTGATGGCGTTAAAGCACACACAACACTCCACCTTCCAGGGTGTGTGAGAGAACTACCTTTGTCTCAGGAGTCGATCGCTCCCACGTTGATTGCTTTAGGCACCCAGGATTCATAGTCATGTAGTTTCAGTAGTTTCCGTAGTCAGTTTCCCAAGCATGCAAACTTAGCAATACAGGGAGGCATTTTTATTTTCATATAATAAACATTCATTGAATATTATATTGAACTGGAAACCAGGCAAGAACAAAAAGGTTATTGTTTGCTTTCCATTTTTTAATTTTAATTCCAGTATAGTTAACATACAATGTTATACTAGTTTCAAGTGTACAACATACTGAGTCAACAGTTCCATTTATCACCCAGTGCCCATCACACGTGCACTCCTTAATCTCCATCACTGATTTCACCCATCCTTCTACCCACCTCGCCTCTGGCAACCATCAGTTTGTTCTTTATAATTAGGAGTCTCTTTCTTGGTTTGTCTCTTTTTTCTTTTCCTCCTTTGCTTGTTTCGTTTCTTAAATTTCACATATGAATGAAATCATTTGGTATTTGTCTTTCTCTGACTGAGTTACTTTGCTTAGCATTATACTCTCTCACTACATCCATGTCATTGCAAATGGCAAGATTTCATTCTTCTTATGGCTGAATAATATTCCATTGTGTATAAATAAACACCACATCTTCTTTATCCATTCATCAATCAATGAACACTTGGCTATTATAAATAATGGTGCTGTAAACATCAGGGTGCATGGGTCTCTTTGAATTAGAATTGTTTTATTCTTTGGATAAATACCTAGTAATGCTATTACTGGATCATAGGATAGTTCTATTTTTAACCTATTGAAGAACCTCCATATTGCTTTCCACAGTGGTTGTACCAGTTTGCATACCCACCAACAGTGCAGGAGGGTACCTTTTTCTCCACATCCTCATTAACACTTGTTTATTGTATTTTTGCATTTTAGCCATTCTGACAGGTGTAAGGTGATACCTCATTGTAGTTTTGATTTGCATTTTCCTGATGATAAGTGACATTGATCACCTTTTCATGTGTCTGTTGGCCATCTGATATGTTTTCTGGAGAAATGTCTGTTCGTGTCTTCTGCCCATCTTTTAATTGAGTTATCTGTTTTGTGGGTCTTGAGTTGTATCAATTCTTTATATACTTTGGATGCTAACCCTTTATTGGGTATGTCATTTGTGAATGTCTTCCCCCATTCCATAGGCTCTCTTTTAGTTTTTGCTGGTTGTTTCCTTCACTGTGCAGAAGCTTTTTATTTCGGTGTAGATAATTTTAGATACAATAGATCATTTTATTTTTGCTTTTATTTCTTTTGCCTAGAAAAATGTTGCTGTGGCCAATGTCAGAGACATTACTGCCTGTGCATGTACATGCTGACTAGTTTTCCCAACACCATTTTTTGAAGAGACTTTTTTCCCATTGGATATTCTTTCCTGCTTTGTTGAAGATTTATTGACCATATACTTGTGGGTTTATTCTGAGTTTTCTATCCTGTTCTATTGATCTATGTGTCTACTTTTGTGCCAGTAGCAGAAAGTTTTGATCACTACAGCCTTGTGATATAACATCAAGTCTGAAATTGTGAAACTTCCAGCTTTGCTTTTCTTTTTCAAAATCGCTTTGGTTATTCGAGGTCATTTGTGGTTCCATATAAATTTAGGAATGTTGTTCTGGTTTTGTGCAAAGTGCTGTTGGTATTTTGATAGAGATTGCACTAAATCTGTAGACTGCTGTAGGTAGTAGAGACATTTTAACAATATTTGTTCTTTGCAGTCCAAGAGCATGGAGTGTCTTTCCATTTCTTTGTGTCGTCTTTAGTTTCTTTCATCAGTGTTTGATAGTTTTCAGAGTACAGGTCTTTCACCTCTCTGGTTAAGTTTATTCCTAGATATCTTATCATTTTTTGGTGCAATTGTAAACGGGATTGTTAATTTCTCTTTCTCCTTCAAAGAAGTTTATAACAGTGCTACTTATAACCGTGCCACTGCTATGAAAGACTCTTGTTATTTTCACTGCTGTGGAGTAAATCAGATTGCCCCTCGCATTTTAGAATTGAAGAAGAGATCAACAATATCATCACCACTCACACAACATAATAAAAGAACACTTTGGGCGGCCTATTTCAAAACAGGCTAATTGGGGGCTCGAAATGGCCCAGCAGCGATTCCTTAATTCTCATGGGAAAGAGGGAGGCAGGTGGCTCCTTTGGGGTTTCCCTGAGGCCACAGTCTCTCTGCTTCCTGACCACAAATCGTCCACCTGAGGTGGCCAGTGGTGGAGGAATCCCTACCTTCATGCAAGAGGCCCAGGTTTGATTCCCCAAGCCAAAAAAGAAAAAGAAAAAGAAAAAGTGTTTGGGGAGGCAGCATGGTGTGGATCTTGGTTCACAGAATGTGCAGCCTGAAGTTTTGGGTGAGATCCTATCTCTGCCTGTAAGATCAATGTGACCTGGAGAAGTTTCTCTAGAAAGTTTTCTCAGAAGATGGGGCTGATTCTAATTTTCAGGGTGTGGTTATGATTACCCGAGTCCAGGTATGTGAAAGCCCCTATCTTTCACCTACGTATGTGCAATGTCCGGCACAATGAATAGTAACTTTATCATTAGTATTTATCAGTTGGTGCTTGTGTGTTCCAGTATCTCTTCCAAGTGCTTTTTAATAACTCATGTAATCCTCACAACCGGCTCTTATGGCAGTAACATTGTTTGTACTATTTTACAAAGCAGGAAAACAAGGGAGCAGAGAGGTGAAGTGATTTGCCCCAAATCACCCAGCATGGAGGTGGTAGAGTGAGAATATGGACACAGGAAGTATAGCTTCAGGATCCAGGTGTTCAACCTCTACACTTCCGGTAGCAGCGATTAGTGTGCATCCATCTCTCCCCGTTCCCAGCACAATCTGGAGGCCCACCCCAAATGAGTGCCTCTTCATCCCTTGTTACTTGCTAAAAGAGAAGGGAGGTGTTCTTTGAAAGAGAATTGAAGCCCAGGTACAGGCACAGCCAGGTTCATATGATATTGCCTGGTAGGACTAGGCCTTCCTGACCTTGGGAGTAGTAGGAATTCAACACTGTGGGAGAAGTAAATGCATACCAGATACTCCATAATACATCCCTAGGGAGACTAATACAAAACAAATCATCAGAAGCTACTTTTTTGTTTTTATCAGGTCTGGAGCAAGATTATTCATCAGAACCTTTCATTATCTTCCTTAACTACATCCGTAGCATACATTGGAAGCTGTAGACCCTTCTGTGAAGGTCTAGAAATCAATCACGGGGATCAATACTGAAGCCCAACATAAACTTTGGCCTAAAGCCCAATATGACAAAAAGGAAGAAGACCAAAACGAGCAACTTGTGCCTTTTGCTGTACAATCCCTTGCGTTTGAATTGCTCCTTTCTCCTCTCTTGCTTTCCACTTGACGCTTGTCTGTTTGTCTCACTAGGGCCCAACTCAAAATCCCCATCATGGGAAGGCACTTTTGTTCCCGTCCACTTGGCGGTAATCGCTTGGTCCTTTGAAGATTCCTTTCTCATGGTCCTTAGACCTGGCTTTCAAGTAGAGTTATGCTTGGTACCCAAGCAGACTTTTGACCTCTCTGGGACAAAAAATAGTGCCTTCTTCATCTGCATAGATCCTAGCATAGAACCTTACAGAGAAGATGCTGAATAGTTATTTGGCTAAATTGCTGATCTGAAAGTATAGAGATACCAGCCTATACACATCCCCATTTTTTTTGTTGTTGTTAATGTTAATTACATTTGATTTTATTGACAGTATCTTTCAGTATACTGAACTCCCAAGTTGCCATGTACCCCTTTCCCATTCTCTTCTCTGAACGGGCTTCTTTTTTGGAGGTAACATCGGCATGTCCAATGTTAATAACACTCTGACATAATAAGCAGCTCACCCTAATTAAGTCAGCATTTTACTATTGCTTTTGCACAAGGGAAGATGAAACAACTGTGGAATTTGTCGGACAAAATGTTTCTAGTAAGTTTTTCTTTAAAAAAATTCATTTTGGCTTCCAGGCAGAGCAATTCATTAAGCCTCTTGCAAGGTCTGTCTATACTATTTAGGCTTATGGCATTGGTACGTTAGGAATGCAAAGATCTCCATTTTCCACAAAGCAAACAGTGCAGTCAAAAACTTTGATTTTTTTGAATTTTGGGGGCGCCTGGGTGACTCAGTCGATTAAGCGTCCGACTTCAGCTCGGGTCATGATCTCACGGTTTGTGGGTTTGAGCCCCGCATCGGGCTCTGTGCTGACAGCTCGGAGCCTGGAGCCTGTTTCAGATTCTGTGTCTCCTCTTCTCTCTGCCCTTCCCATGCTCATGCTCTGTCTCTCTCTGTCTCAGTAATAAATAAACACCAAAAATTAAAAAAACAAAAACAAAAAAACAGGGGGCGCCTGGGTGGCTTAGTCGGTTAAGCGTCCGACTTTCGCTTAGGTCATGATCTCGCGGTTCGTGGGTTCGAGCCCCGCATTGGGCTCTGTGCTGACTGCTCGCTCAGAGCCTGGAGCCTGTCTCAGAGTCTGTGACTCCCTCTCTCTCTGACCCTCCCTTGCTCACGCTGTCTCTCTCTCTCTCCTAGAAATATATAAAACATAAAAAAAAAAAAAAACCCAACTCCATTTCGCAGGGCACCTGGGTGGCTCAGTTGGTTAAGCATCCTACTTTGGCTCAGGTCATGATCTCGTGGCTTATGGGTTCGAACCCCACATCAGGCTCTATGCTGACAGCTCAGAGTCTGGATCCTCCTTCAGATTCTGTGTCTCCTCTTCTCTCTGCCCTTCCCATGCTCATGCTCTGTCTCTCTCTGTCTCTCAATAATATAAATGTTTAAAAAATTAAAAACAAACTCCATTTCACTCTAATAGCAGTAGTATTTGCTAACGCTTCTGAGACGAAGTAGTTATGGAGCTGGAGTCATGGTGTCAGATGGCCTGGGTCTAAAGCTAGCTCTGTGCTTCAGGCTCAGTGCCTCCAACACACGTATTATAATTATTGTCAACTCATAGGGATTTCATGAGGATTAAATGAGCTAATCCAAGGGAAAGTGTTTAGAGGAGGATCAATAACCATAATTACTGTTTTTCTCCAACATGACCAGAGCAGGGAAGACCATCTACCTAATTCCAAGTTTGAAATTCTTACAGGACAAGGATTATTAGTAAATTCCCACCATGAATTCCCACATTTACATCCTTATTTTCCAGGATATCAATTCCTCTCTTTTGAGGCCGTGCAGAACATGCCTAATCTGTGATCTTTTCAGGTGTAACAAATATTAACATTTGTAAAGCCACAGTGTCTTAATTATATGTGGGTAAAAGAACTGCAACGCCTCAAGTTAGATGTCAAGAATGAAAATCCCTGTGCATGTGAAATAGAATATAGGTTATCCACAAAATAACTTGCTGGAAATAATTCTTATGTGGTGTTTTCCATTCAAGTACACTAATTGGACAGATCTTAAGATCTGTTAAGAAATCAAGCAAGTTGTCAGTGTCTTTTACTGAATGCACTCATTCACAGAGCAAGAATCTTGAAAATAGGGTTATTCTGCAATCTTTTTTCTTTTTCTAAGTACTGTTTGGTGGAGAAAACAAAATCTTTGTTCCATTTGGGTACTTCCAACTTCATAAAATGACTCAAAGTTAAGGAGCGAGATCAAACTAGGAGAGAATTAGTTCTGATACGCTAAGTAGAATACTCTGGTTTCTCTTCAGATCATATAAATCTTTCGCCTTTTACTGATATGCTAAGTAGAGAAAATGATGCCTGATGTTAATATAGCACAGGAAATGACTGAGAAATCTTCTAATTTGCCAGAAAACAAAGAATGTAGCCCTTTCCCAAGGAACCTCCATTCTTTTAAGTTTCTTTTTAATGTTTTACTTATCTCTGAGAGAGAGACAGACAGACAGCATGAGCAGGGGAGGGTCTGAGAGAGAGAGAGAGACAGAATCTGAAGCAGGCTCCAGGCTCTGAGCTAGCTGTCAGCACAGACCCTGACACGGGGCTCGAACCCATGAACTGTGAGATCATGACCTGAGCTGAAGTTGGATGCTTAACCGACTGAGCCACCCAGGTGCCCCACCTCCATTCTTTTAAAGATCAGAGTGTAAAATGTTCCTTTGCAAGTTCTACTTGTGTAGTGGAAAGTGCCACCAGCTGGCACTGAGAGCTTTGTTAAAACTTTCCAAGAAGTTGGTTAAGCCAGGTTTGCCTTTATTGCATCCTCAGGATAACACGGACGCCATGAGGGCTCTGAAATACCAGTGACTAATGTGCACTGCTATTCATTACAGGGTGACAGCGGTGGGCCACTTGTTTGTGAGCAGCCTGGAGGACAATGGACATTATTTGGTTTAACATCATGGGGCTCCGTGTGCTTTTCCAAAGTCCTGGGGCCTGGGGTTTACAGCAATGTGTCATACTTCGTCGAATGGATTGAAAGACAAATGTACGTCCATACCTTTCTCCTAAACTAATTCCAAAGATGATCAGAGACTTTTGTCAGCTACATTCAAAGCAAATGGCCTTTTTGACTGTGGAGAGCTTCCCGCAGAGAGCTGAACAGAAGCACTTTTCGTGGACCGTGATGCTCAGCTGTGCGCTGCAAATTTTCATGTTTGTTTTGGTCTCATTTTACGCAGTTTTGTTTCAACTTTACTTTTCTCTTATTTCAAGTTGAATGAGAGTCTAAAAAAAACCCAAAAAACAAAGAAAAGCAGATCTTGTTCTTTTGCCAGGCCTAACCTTGACCTTAGCACAAAATTTATCAGCCCTGGAATAGGGCAGGTGCTAGGAGAACAGGTTATGGAAAATTCTCTTTCTTCGAGTCACAGAGAGGACAGAGACCCCCGATGAGTAATCTTTGCCAGTTTTTGTTTCTCGAGCACAGTGGCAAATTGCAATATTAATGCTGGAGGCTCCCTTTTATTAAAAGCCAACATAATTTACAAAGTTAAATGTTTACTATTACTCTTCTCAAGTTTCCATAATTCTGAGAACTTAGAGTGGACAGAGATAAAAGACAAGTAGCATCCATTGAGGTGCCTGAAATGGAAACATATTGAACACAAAGTCTTCAGACATCAACATTAGCATTCCTCAGAGGACTGTCCCCTCTGAACTCAAATCAAGGATGTAACTTTATAGAAAAGTCTCCATTGAACTTTCTCCAGAGCTGACGTTTGTTCAGGGCGAATGGGCTGACTGAGATTTTAACAACCAGAAGAATATTCGTGGGAAACATTTTGTTTGGGCTGTGTGACAATGAATTGAGATTAAACTTTGCCAAGGAGAACTTGCTTTAGACTGGAGAGATTCAATTTTTGAAGATGAAAGTTAAACTGCACCCGACCCCAATTCCGTATTTCCCAATTTTCCTGTGTTCACCCATAACAATAGAGTCACAGAAACGCATCCCAAAGCACAGTTCAAGTTTGCCGGGAGTAACACATTTTGTAACTTTCCTTGAAGCATATTTAATATCTGGTGTTGCTGCCATTTCCTCCTGTTGATAATTAAAACAAAATTTTTTTAATGTTTTTAAGCACAAGGCCACTTTATGTGCATCAATCTCTCCCCACTAAAAAGCTTCACAATACAGATCTTCACGTGTAAATGATTTAGTTAGGGATCCATTTGCAACATCCAAATGCCTTTCGAACAAGTAGGGTTCCCTACTAACCTTCACCAGCAAGCAACCCCCGCCCGGACTGCCTCAGCAGAGACTATCTGCAGTTTTATACATGTAGTTTTCTACTCTTTTCAACGTGTCCACATACTGCGGTTTCAAAAAGTTGTCTTGACACGTTCCATGTTATTCCTCTCCTTGTCTCTAGTTTGTGTGAACCTACTGAGAATGTGCAACCCAGCAACGGAATGACAGGCACGACTGTACGGAAGTTCAAGAACATGATGTCAGTTTTGTTATAGTTGTAGGTACATAATGTAATAGCTTTTAGCCTTGCTCAACTTGTTCAGTCAACTGTACCTATTGTACTTGTTTTAAATAACCTGCAATAAAATAAAATGGCACAATCCTTTTTTTTTTCAACGGACACAGAACCTGGAGAGCAAGTCCCAGAAAACTGTGCCCCCTGCTATAACTGTTGGCCCCCAGCCGCCAACCAATCCAAATTTACCTGTCTTGGAGCTCACTCTCACAGGAGGGTGCTCTTATTTTAGGTGACAGGTGGCTTTTTGAAATGAGAGGTTGCTAATAGTCTCAGGTCACTTAAGTGTCCAAAGAAAACTTTAGTCCTGGTAAGACTGCAAGAGTCTTTCATGTCTACAGAGTACATTTTGGGAGCCTGAAACAATTCTTTCATAAATCTTTTGGGATAAAGTTACACCACAAAAGATATACTATTAATCAATTTTTTTCTGGCTCCAAGGAACAATGATCTAATGCTGGGTCCCCTCAAATTTGGGAGAATATACTGAACACCAAAATGTAATAACTTAGTGTAAAAGTTATGCACTTGTAAATGAGGCCTGTTAAGGGCTTAATATAGACCCCAAATCTCTTTTGCCTGAGGGCTAGCTGTGTTTCAGAATCCAGAATTTTTCAGAATAAAAAATATAATAGTTTAGCACCCAGTAATACAACACATTTTGATAGCAAAATATCTGAATAATTACATTAAATAAATAGCTTTACATCTGTCTGTTAATTTGTGCCTAATTTCTGAAAAACCTGTTTCAGAGCTCTTGGGATTTTACAATTGTGGGTAAGAGACTGCGGACTCATAACACGAATACTCGAGTTTCTTCTACTCTTATGTACAGATACTTGACATCTGGAAACCTGACTTTTTTTTCTTAGTCTTCTTGGTTTATTCATTTTAGCTTTACATTCTAACCCTTTATCGATATTCAGAGAATGAATGCCAGCTGCTGGGAGGATAATGGATGATATGACACTACTGATTTTTCCATGTAAGAAAAGGCCATTACAATGTTCTGGTAAAAGCTGTGCTTTAAGAGTTTCCTTTTAAGCTCCGGCAGCAATTACTACTGGGGTCAGTGGTATCCACGGGAGTGATGACAGTTTTTCTTACACATTATTTATTAAACAGTTTATTTTAAAAAATCATTAAGAAAGTAGAAAGCAACTTCCAATAGCCATGTGGGATTTTGAAAGTTCTGGAAATCAGTCTATATAAGAGTATTTGCAGTAGTATCAGAAAGTAACAAGAAAGAAGGAAAGAAAGGAAGAAAGGAAGGAAGGGAGGGAGGGAGGGAGGAAGGAAGGAAGGAAAGTCAGACCAGGAAAGTAGGTATCAGGGAAAAATTAAGCCCTGAGAATAACAGATTAATAGTCCTAAAACCTTGATACAGACAGAGAACATTAGCATGGAGATTTCAGGAAGGAGATTCTGGGTGACTAGTGGCTGACAATTTTCAGATGAATAGATATCGAGTTTTAAAAAGAGCTCAATGAGACTAGATGATATTATAATAAATGGGCTTACTTTGTAAACTAGTCTTTGTTCCAACTAAAGCCAGCATACATGATATGTGACAGCAAGTAACTTGCTATCAACATTCCTGTCCTAAAATGTATTAAAAAAAAAAGTTTTCTAAGAGCCTCATGGAATCCTTCTGAGAACCACCTGTATCAGACCCAATTCATAACACCTCATTTTTAAAAGCTACAACACCGGAGAAGTTGTAGGATTCTGTAAAGACCACGAACCCTCAAATGGTCTCTTAAAGACTGTTTTGAAATTGATTGTCTCATTTTTCTCAGGCTTTTGATTGTAAGTTTTAGAATACAACAGATTGCCAACTGGGCTAGACACGCAGCTCACTCTGTCTGCCGTACGTGTGGACTGCGTTTCCCAACTGACAACGGCCGCATAGAGGCAGACCTCATAAAGTCTTCTTTTGAGCGAAAGCTGAGAGAGGAACACATCCCTACAGAACCCGGGCGTCCCTCTGCCCTTTCCCAGTGAACACTCCGCTGGAGAGCACTGCTGCGAGCAGAGAGGTATGCCTGGCATCTGCAGTCAGGCAACCAAAGGCATCTTCCTGCATGAAAGAGGCTATTAATAGTCCCTGGCTACATTTAAAGAGTACAGTTATTACCCTGGTTTAGGTACATTGTCATTTAAAAGGCTCTTTGACTTTTTTCTCTGGAAATGGACCATTTATAACATTTTCTTCTCTTTGGAGTTCGAACTGATCTAAAAAACCGCTTTTTTCCTTCATTTAAAAATTCAGATTGGAGTCTGCTCACTGAAAACGTTTCCCTGGAAGCGGAGTTCTCCCAGTTAAATAAAAACATCTCAAAGGAATCCTTTAAGAATGTCTGCACTTCGAAGACAATAATTGAGCTTTTACAAAATCCAAAAAGTTTCATAAAAGCATTTGATTCTGAATTAAATATTTCACCTCCCTAAACCCTGTTCAGGTCACACTCCAACCTCTTTTACAAATGTATCTACAAACATACAATAAAGGGTCTGCACACTGGCTCTTCCAAGCACAGTGGAATGAATGCTCATGTCCCTTAGGGAAAAATCAACCTCATTCTTGATAGAGCTGCCTCTTCAAAGTCCCTCTTCCAAATCTGAAGGAATATTTGCACTCCAAGTAGGGCACCCTACTTTTTTTTTTTTAACCCTTTGGGGGCCCAGCCATCCCTGAGTCCTTGGCTTCACAGCAGTCTGAGTCCAAAGCAGTTTCGTGTACAGATAAGTCGTTCTGCTCAACAGGATGAGAAGGCGCTGACATCACTGCAAAGACAGCATCAGGGCCAGACGTAGCTCTTTTCTCTGACGCGGCGTCTGAGTGGTCAGCGTATGTAGGTGTCACCTGGCCCATCTTTCCAGCCTCTCCCCACTTCTTGAGAGCTTTAGTCCTCTCCTCTGGAGTCAGTCTGTCAAAGTGCTTAGCCCTTAGAACTGGAGATGGAAACAGGGATCCCTGAAGAACTCGATATACAAACCTAGGTTACAAAAAGCACCACAGAGTTACAGTCACCTCAAATGCAGCATGGGACACAAAAAATACCCCCCAATTAGAAAAAGTAAAAGGGTCTGGTGGCCATTTGCCTTCCTGAGGTAAAAGGGAAAGATAAGCAAACTATAAAATGGACGCAATAACAATAGTAAGTTAATATTTGGAAAGCACTTGGAAAACAGTGAGTGCCCTAAGAGTGCTTGTCAAATACATAAAAAAGAAAATCTTAGAAGTAGAGGTGCCAATAGTGCTAGATCATAGGCTTCATGTTAGATTAGATAAGCTGATACGTGTAAAGCAGACAGAGTGTTGGCACATAGTAAACATTCACAAAATGCTAGCTCTTAGTTCCCTGTGAGTACTGTGACACATTACTACAAACTTGTCCCTTTCAGTCCAGGCTGGCAGGGTTTGTGCTGGTACAGCATTCTCAGAAACCCTGTGGGTATCCAATATATGTCATGTGGATTTACGCCATTAGGTGAGGGTCCTCCACAGATCTTTCCTATATGATCCCATCTCTTCCTGGTGGCTGTGGAGACGGTTGAAGGGACCCATAAGTCACAGACCTACTCTCTTCAGCGCTAAGGAAAGGCTGTCTGGCCACACTGTTGGCCTTTTCTCTAGAGCACTGTCCCCAAAGCCAATCTCTTAATTTTAACAACTTTTAAAATCCGGATAGGCTGAGAATTTCCTAAATCTGGCTTCTCTGGGTTTAACAGGCCTTCTCTCAATCTCTTCTCTCACATTTTACTCTAAGTGGCAAGCAGAAACCAGGCCAAATCTTCAACCCTAAACATCCAAGTTCATAGTTTATAAATTCTGCTTTCCACATAACAGAATACACACTGGCTACGTTTTCTGCCACTATATTGCAAAGATCCCCTTTCCTCAAATTTCCAATAGCATGTTCCTCATTTCTGTCTAACTGTTCTCCACAATTATAGCAACATTTGGTTTGAGGCTGTCTATGTATTTTCTAAGATGAGATGGTTTTCTCAACCTGTGCTTCTCACTTGCTTCTGAATCCCCACCAGCAGGAACCTTAATGTCCCTGATTATCTACAGTCTGTTTAAAGAAGTCTAGCATTTGCTATCACGTGCCTCTAACTTCTTCCAGCCTCTGCCCATTGTCCAGTTTCCAAGCCACCTTCACATGTTTAGGTATTTGTGACAGCAGCACCCATTTTCCCCATATCAAAGTCTATTAGTTATTAATAGGGCCGTTGTACCAATTACCTTAAACTTGATGATTAGAACAACCAAACTTTTTTCTCACATTCTCACAGTTCTGAAGGCCAAGAGTTCTTTTTTTTTTTTTTAATTACTATTAAGTTTATTTATTTTGAGAGAGAGAGAGAGAGCTGGGAAGGGCAGAGAGAGAGCTGGGAAGGGCAGAGAGAGAGAGGGAGAGAGAATCCCAAGGACGCTTCGTGCTGTCAGCACCACACCTGACTCGGGGCTTGAACTCATGAACCATGAGATCCTGACCTGAGCCAAAAATCAAAAGGCAGATGCTTAACCTATTGAACCACCCAAGTACTCCCTGAAGGCCAAGAATTCTGACATTGGTTCACTGAACCAGTATCTAGGAGTTGGAAAGGCCATGCGCCTTCTAGAGGCTCTAGGGGGAAATGCAGTCCTTATCTCTTCCAGCTTCTGCTAAGTGCTGGCATTCCTTAGCCTTGTGGCCAAGGTATCTCTCTCACTGTGGCTGAAGTGCTTTCTCCTATCTGCTTGTGTCAAATCGCCCTCTGCCTCTCTCTCATAAGGACACTTATGATTGCAATTTAGGGCCCACCCAGATAATACAGGATAATCTCCCCATCTCAGATTCCTTAACCACATCTGCATGTGAGCAATGAACATAACATTCACAGGTTTCAGGGATTAGGGCATGGGTATATTTTAGGGGGTCATTTTTCTCAGCCTACCACAACCATGTTAGATAGAGTTGTACTCTTAGGGGTCTGGATGGACTTCTCTTTTCAGACTAGGACTTTGTAAGAATTGTGTCTTCATAAATCCTACAAGTCCATCTTGTTAGTTTTTAAGCTGAAAGCTTATAATAACAGTGAGTAGTATAGAGGTGTCTCGGTTTAGCAGTGATATTGTTAGGTACACAACTATAAACACCACAGAAGGACTCCAGTGGGTCTTTCCTATGCCTTTCTAGAAGGAATGCCCATCAGTAGCAAATAGCTTGTGCCCATGCTCTTATGCTGGTGTTACAAACTGGGGGTGGCAAACTTTCTCTCAGCGGGCCAGATAGTAATATTTCAGGCTTTCCAAGCCAGACAGTCTCTGTTAGAACTATTCACCTCGACTGCTGTAGTGCAAAATCAGCCATAGACAACACATAAATATGTCTTATGTTCCAATAAAATTGTATTTACTTTTAAAAACAGGCAGCGGGCCAGATTTGGCCTTTGAGCCAGTTTGCTGGCTCTCTTAAGGAATAATCTGAAATCACCACGTGACTCTCACACCATGTTTACGAAGGTAGAACAACTCTTTGGCAAAGTGTTTCCAGCTAAACAGATCAATTTTATTAAGAAAAAAAAAGATAAAGAGCTATAGATTAAAAAACCATGTATACTTCTTAGCGATTTCCATCCCATACAATATTAGAAATTCAAATTAAACTAAAATGGGAAAGGTAACTGAACTCAGATAAAGGAGGTAAGTTTTCAGTGGTTATAGGTTGTACAGAGACAGATACTTGTCCCTCAGGATGCAGGCTCTCCTGTTTCCTTTTAGAAACACTCATTTTAGCCACTCAGAGTCCATATACGTAAGTTCTAGTTAATGTGATATGAGCAGCTTCAGGGTCACTTCTGCATGAAGAAGAAGAAGGAGAAGAAAGGGGAGAAGGAGAAGGAGGAAGAGGAGGAGGGGGAGAAGGAGAAGAAGAGAAGAAAGAAGAAGGAAGGAGGAGGAGGAGGAAAAGGAAGAGAAGGAGAAAGCTGCTTGCACTCCATTTTCTTCTCCCTCCTGGGCAGGGACGTGGATGTGCTGATGGTGAGTCATCTCCCATCACGCAGATAAGGGCAACACCAGTAGGAGACGGCAGAACAAAGGGACAGAGGAAAGGATCTTCATGTAACCTTGTGGGTGAGGCTGCCCCATCTTTGGGGAATGCCAACCAGATCAGAATTTTCCATGAGAAAGACCTATCCTTTCCAGAACAAACCACATTTGTTCTCTGGTAAAAGAGCTAATACACCAGTGTTTTAGCTAGCACACGGGCTGACTTGTCCACTAGTAAACAGGACAGTCAGCCATCCATTCTAGCAGTTGCCTGAAGAATTCTAAGTCTATGACTTTATTTACTCTCTTGACGACAGGACACCATACCTGGGCAGAAGGGCGATACAGGTTGTGAGGACACAAACCAAGTAGAACACTGGATCCAGCATGTGCTCCTGCATAATCCAGTAGGGGTTGGATGGTGGGTTGCAAGTCACACACATGGCTCCAAACGCCAAGGCAAAGAAAAAATAAGACAAGATGCTACCAACGATGACCAGCATGTGGACCCAGGTCTGCAAGACAAGAAAAGCAGGGGAAATGATAGGGTTTCCCTGTCACCGATAGGGTTCCATGCCCCGATGCACTCTGCTCTGTTGAAGGGACAACATGTCTAAGCAATGGATGAATAGTGTCACAAACCTTAGTAAACAAAACACAAAATACGAGAGACAAGAGCATCTTTTGTGACCAGTTCATATCACTGTTTAAATTCTGTAAGACAAAGTTAAATGCCAACAGGTTGATTCTGATGACTATTTTATTTTGTATTGTCCGTATTGTCCATGCACCATAAGGTGTGTCTGTCTGTCTTCCTTCCTTTCCTTTCCTTTCGTTCCTTTCTTTTCTTTTTTCTTTTCCTTCGTCCTTCCTTCCTTCCTTCTTTCTCTCTCTCTTTCCTTTCCTTTCCTTTTCCTTCCTCCCTTCCTCCGTTCCTCCCTTCCCTCTTTTTCTTTCTTTCTTTCTTTCTTTCTTTCTTTCTTTCTTTCTTTCTTTCTTCTCTCTCTTTCTTTTTCTTTCTCTTTCTCTTTCTTTCTTTCTTTCTTTCTTTCTTTCTTTCTCTCTTTCTTTTTCTTTCTCTCTCTTTCTCTTTCTTTCTTTCTCTCTCTTTTTCTTTCTTTCTCTTTCTCTCTCTCTCTTTCTCTCTCTCTCTCTCTTTCTCTCTTTTAATACAGTCACTAACTGGTCTTTTTCTTCATTAAGTTATACTTCAGTCCTCAAACTTTACCCATTCACATGGCTCGTAGACATCCCTCACCAATATTCCAATTTCTTTCCACTGTAAGCATTTGGAAGGACTGCATTTCCTTGTCCCTTTGAAATTGAGTCTGGCCATATATCCTGCTTTGACCAATGAAATGTGAACGGAAGAGATATGCAAAATGTTCAGGTTAGAGGTATGGGAAGAGCTGGTGTGCAATTTTCCATGCTGTCTCCTTTCCTTCCATGTTGACCAAGAAGTTCCCCCACTTGGGGGATAATTCCAGATGGTAGAGCTACAAGACACAGCCAGGGCACTCAGCCCCCTGCTCAGAGTACAAGTACCCCTGAGCTACCTGGAACCTTAGTTGACTTTACATGAACAAGAAACAAATCTTTTTCTTCCCACGGTAACCTAGCCACCTTTGTATCTATGGATAGTTTGGAATTTTTCTTAATATTGTTGTTTTAAAGTTTATTTATTTATTTTGAGAGAGTGAAAGTAGGGGAAGAGCAAAGAGAAAGGGAGACAGAGAATCCCAAGCAGGCTCTGCATCGTCAGCACAGAGCCGACGCGGGACTCAAACTCATGAACTGAGCTGGAGCAGATGCTTAACCCACTGAACCATCCAGGTGCCCTTCTTTTTTTTTTTTATTTTTTTTATTTTTATTTATTTCTAGGAGAGAGAGAGAGATAGCGTGAGCAGGGGAGGGTCAGAGAGGGAGGGAGTCACAGACTGAAACAGGCTCCAGGCTCTGAGCTGGCAGTCAGCACAGAGCCCGACGTGGGGCTCGAACCCACAAACCTCGAGATCATGACCTAAGCGAAAGTCGGACGCTCAACCGACTAAGCCACCCAGGAGCCCCACCAGGTGCCCTTCTTAATATTTCTCTCAACCTGTCTTACTATTTAAGGAACTTCATTTAGAAAGAACAGATGACTACCTTAAATGTAATATCACCATTACCTATTATCATAAGTGCTGAGTCTAGAGTCTGATCTTTGTTACAGAGGGAAATTGACATAATCCGACATATGAAAGAGAATCACCTTCACATTGTGTGTTATTTAGTGCAGTGGGTACCCACCACCTAAAATCGCAGTGTATACCAGGGTGGGAAAGGTTATGCTTTTTGAGGGGAAAGCACTGCCTTTGTTAATATTTTCTAAGGCTATACATTTCAAACAAGATCCAATTCTCTCCTTTTCCCTCTTAATCCTGCAAAGTATTTCCCCAAGGTAGGTATCTTCACAAGCATCACAAAGGCTGCTCATTCTGCGTAAAATGTACAAACTGCTCAGAGCTCCTGATGATCATCATGCCTCTAAAACAATAATTTGGTTTTTTGTTCTTTCTTTCTCAAATGCCTTTCCTTCCCATTGAACCCTATTGCCTGAATTTTCTTCCCTTAAGATGTGTGTTTGGCCAGTGAGACAGCAACATGATGGTTGACACATCTACATAAACTGATATGGTTACAGTCCAGAGATACTGGGTGAAAACAGACAGCGAGGTGGGGGTGGGGGTAACAATGAGATGGGGAGCCAGAGTGTGAAGGGAAACTGCTTCACATCCTCGCAATGGCTGACTCTTCCAGCCAAGGGACCCTCTGAAGCTGTGAGCTCTAGCCTCCCCTGGCGTGAGAAAAAAATAATTAATGATGCGTCCTTTATACAGCAAATGCTGTCTTTCTTGGCACCTGGCTTTCACTTTCTTCCTTTTTAGTGCAGATACCTGACATTGTACACAGTCTTGGTATAGTATCCTTCCTCTAGCCAAAGTCTAGGACTGAAGCTAAGGACACAGAATTCTGTCCTAAGGACACAGAATTCTGTCACCAGGGACTAAACTTGGAGTCCAGCAAGGCAAGCGCAGAAGGAAAATGACCAGAGCCAATTCAGAGCACAGCAATCCTGCCCATTAGTTTGTTTCCTGGAAGTCTGGAGCCACTCTCGTTCCTCAGGATGGCTTGGTTTGGTTTGGTTTGACCATGGTTCTTCAGTATATTTTTAATATCTTTTCTATTTGCTCTCGTTGCTGTTGCTCATAACCAGTGAACCCAAATGGCCACACTTGATCCGTTAGGTCCTTTGAAATGCTAATAATGTTAGAACCTACGATAATTCCTTGGGTAGCAACCAAAAGTGCCTACAAAATTGTTTAAAAATGAAATCAAATAGATATTAAAACAATGGCAAATATTTTTTTTTTAAATGTTTTATTTATTTTTAGGAGAGAGAGAGACAGCGTGAGCAGGGGAGGGTCAGAGAGAGAGGGAGTCACAGGCTGAAACAGGCTCCAGGCTCTGAGCTGGCAGTCAGCACAGAGCCCGACGCGGGGCTCGAACCCACGAACCGCAAGATCATGACCCAAGCGAAAGTCGGACGCTTAACCGACTAAGCCACCCAGGCGCCCCAATGGCAAATATTTTAGTTGTAGAATTCCCTTTAGTCTCCCTACTTGGTATTTTCAGATATTAACCTTTTACTACACTTTAGGCTTGTACAGTTTGATTATAGAAGGTTGTAAGCAAAGTGATGGCAAAAATATTCAGCTCTACCTTAGAAATTATTACAGATAATTTTATAATATGACTGCACGTAACATTTCAACTATAACCTCATTCAGCTCTTCCTGTTTGAAATGCATTCACTATGAGGATGGTAAACATAGTCCAAACACTAGTTAGTCATTTAGTTATTGTTTACCCATTCAAATATTTTTAAGCACGCACTATGGGCCAGTCTTGTCCTAGATTCTGGTATAAATTGGTCAACAAAATATAAATCCTGTCCTCACAGAGATTATAGTTTAATGCAGAAGATAAACACAAATCAGATAATTATGTAACTGATGAATAGGAAATTATTCTTAGGACAATGGATAAAAGCAAAAGGATGGCATGAGACAATGGATGGTTAGGGAAGGGCTCTTGGGGAAAGGAATATTTTTGGTGAGACCCGAAATACTATCTGAGCTGGGTAAAGTGCAGGGAACCAAGGGAAGAGTAAGAATACTCCCCTTAGAAGATACAGTAAATGCTAAGGACTTGATAAGGTAAGGAGCTCACTATATCTGAGCCACTGAAAAGGGACAATGTAGTTCCAGCCCATGAATAAGTGGAAATGTGATTGCAGGGAAAAGTAGAGGCATCACTGCATGAAGTCTTGTAGGCCACCGTAGGGCTTTTCCATTTTATTCCAAGTACAGTGGGAAATCACTGAAGGGTTTTACCTGAAGGACAGCAACACGATAGGATTTGTGTTTCAAAAGGATGATTCTGGTTGTTTTGCAGAGGATGGCTGGAGGAGTCATGAGTAGAGGTTGGTGGTGGGGCACCTGGGTGGATCAGTCCTTTAAGCATCCAGCTTAGGCTCAGGTCATGACTTCACGGTTCGTGGGCTCAAGCCCCGTGCTGGGCTCTGTGCTCACAGCTCAGAGCCTGGAGCCTGCTATAGATTCTGTGTCTCCCTCTCTCTCTGCCCCCCTTGCCCCCACTCATGCTTTGTCTCTCTCTCTCTTTCTTTCTCAAAAATAAAAAAATAAAGTAGAGGTTGGTGGGGAGACTAAGGAGGCTGTATCAATAGTCCAGGAAGAGATGATAGGGTTTAGACTATAGCAAAGATAATGCAAATGGAAATGAGGGACTGGCATAAATAATCACAGAGGCAGTTTATTTTTCAGAGTTGGGTGGAATGTTCATCTGCAAAGGAAGGTTTACAACAAAGCTCTCATTATCTGTATCCTACACATTAGCTTTGCTGCAGAGAGCTACAGTGCAATCATTTTGATGAAAAGATCTAACTTTATCATGAAGTTAGCAAATAAGATAACAAAGACCCAGATTTAAGTGAACAGGAAAAATTCTGAAGGGAAGATAATATGTTTCTGTATCATGAAAAATTTTGTTGTGATAAAATCATCACTTATTAAAGTCAGTATACCAGGATAATGGCATGGCCCCTCTTCTTAGGAGTTGAAAGACATCAAGACAATCAAATAACGTTGGCCGTCTTGAAGAATATCGGCCATCAGTTGTTTCTCCAGCCTGATTCATGCCTCCATAAACCATCCATCAGGGATACCACCAAGGGGACCAGGTAGATATCTGCCACTTTCCCTGGCGGGCCATCAATCTCAACATAATGGCACTCAACAATCAACAAGAGTAGCCATGAATCACCCTTCTTATTTGGAATCATTACTCTTGTTAACATGTACCTTCTAGGCATGAAGGTTTAGCAGAGTCGCTGCTAATACAGAACACGTCCCCAAGCACAGTTTCAGCCTAATTCAGAGGCAGGAAAACCACTCACCAAACTGTTGCTTTCAATCACCAAGTGGAGGATAATGATGAACAGAGCAGCTGTGTTCAGGGGGTTTCCAAATGCAAAGATGTCGATGTCTGAGCCGTGGTAGGCCTACAAGAGCACAAGAGGTGGTGATGCTGGAGAGCTGTCACACTCCGGGGCGGGAATACCATTCCCTTATTCTACACTCAACTGTGCATGGAGTCCCTTCTTCAATAACGGGTCATTTAGGATAAACCTGAACGTTTCCAGAAGAGAGAGACTGACTCTCAGATAGGCCACCTAATCTCTGAACTTTTCAGCTGCAGTGCCTCTTTATCCTGAGTCATAATTCATCCTCCCGGAGACTCTTACTCTTCTCGCTCTTTGAGGTAGAGAAAAATATGAAATATGTCCCATTTAACAGAGCTGCAAACCTCTGAGGCTATCCAGAGTATATATCTCTGTTATATGTAAATATCCCCTCCTCTCCTATGTATATGCCCTCAAGTCCTTAAAGTATTCTTTGAATGACACTATTTTCTGACATTTCACAATTCTACTGGTTCTCTTTTGCTTACACTTCAGATCGCCTTATCTGCATTCTTAGTGAAATGCAGTAAACCCGGGATATTCAAGCTGGCGAAATTCAAGTCATTTTATTTAAATAAATAACTAAAGAATACACAGTGTTAACTTAGAGACTATAACCTTTTTCTTTCTTAACACTGTGCTTTTGTTAACACCAATCTATGATCAAACTAGTGTTTTCTCCTGGATCAGGCTGTGTATGGTGGGCAATTACATCACCCCACTCTGTGCTTGGTGCTGGCACAAATTTTAAAATTCATTTTTACACATTCTTTCTTTAGTCACCTTTCTTCTATTCCTCACCTGTAACACAGGGTTTTTGTTTTTGTTGTTTTGTTTTGTTTTAGTTTTGGAGAGATTATGAATAAGAACTTAAATTTAATGCTACGACTATCATCCCAATGCTCACTAATAATAGATTTCATATTCTGACTTTGCCTTTCTGGTTTTGATTCATCTCATTATATGCCTGGACTCTCAATTTAATTCAGGTAATTTAAAAAAACTCTCAAGGAGTACAGGGCTAAAAAGGAGACATAAGAGGAGTCAACTAGGCACTTCTCTCTAAACTTAATCCATTATCTAACATATCTGGTGGGGGGAAGGGCATTATAATTTAGTCAGCTAATTATCAACTTGATTATATGAGCAATCTTCCCTAATATATCTATTCTGTACACTTATATTGGCAACAAGGAAGCATCATTGATTCATTAATAACACACACTTTGAATGAACAGGGACTCACATAGTAAGGCACAAAGAAGCAGACCAGGCTTTGATAAAAAGCATCCAACAAGGTGATCCAGAAGGTAAGGGGCAAGTATGCCTGAAAACGAAACAGAAATTGAGGAGGGATCAAGATTAAAATAGGTCAAAGCAAAGTCAAAGAACAACAGAAGCCAATACTTACTTTTGCTTCTCTGAGAAGACTATATTCCTTCATTCTCTCATACGCAGAATGGGTTGGGATTTGTAAACAGTGGTAAACAAATAAGGTTGGCAGTTGGGTAAGTTCATAAGTGAAAAAAAAATCCATCAAGGAAGTCTGTTCCACATGTGTCACTTATATCATTTGACCAACTTTGGGGCACCTGGGCGGCTCAGGTAGTTGAACATCCAGCTCTTGATTTTGGCTCAGGTCATGATCTCAGAGACATGAGATCATGCCGGGCACTGGGCTCTGTGCTGAGTGTGGAGCTTGCTTAAGATTCTCTCTCTCTTCCTCTCTGCCCTCTCCCGCTTCGGTGTGTGCACATATACTCTTTCTCTCCAACAAAAAAGAAATCTCCCATCACCATTGGAAATGACTGTACTGGTGTCCCTACTGATTTTCTGGTTCTCTCAATGGAATGCAAACTACATACAGTGGGGCTTTGATTGTTTTAATTCAAGTGATTAAAATAGTACCTGGTACATATCAAGTACTCAATAAATATTTGCTGGATTAATAAACTATTCCTATATGGCTTTGCACATGTTAAACAGCTTCTTACCAAAAGCTTGTAACAAAAATAAAGAGAAAGTTCAAGCAGAGACACTAATCTCTCCTTGAAACACGTTTTCAAACAAGAGCCACCTCTGACGGAATGCTAATGTGTGTCCAGAAGGATTCTGAGGCTGCACTCAGCCCCAGGAGGAAGAATAGAGTGTTATGGTTTATCACTGATGTCTGCCATGGACAAAAGTGGTAACACATGTATTATATCCCTGCCCTACTCTTCTCTTTTCTTCCCATGTTTTCATTCTCATTTCCTTCCAAATATGAAAAGGCTGAAATTTCAACCGAAGTCTTCTAAGTAACAAAGTTTTATAAATATACAAATTTTCCATATGCATTCTTCTACTTTTCAGTAGACTACACATAGAATTTTAAAATCTTAAAAAGATCTCTTCAGCCTCTGGAAAATCAAAGCAATGAGGATATGATATTTCTAATCTTACTACTATTATTTTTCCTTTTATTACACTGTTACTGTTGCTTTGCCCTGTACCTGTTTACTATTTCCTCCTTAAAAATGATGGGATGTTCTACCGGCCTTTCATCATCCAAATGTCCATAAAATCTAAGCAGAGTCACAATAAAATGATAGAAGAGAATGTAGTAGAACCAAAGTGGCAACCAAAATGCCGCTAGACAAGAGAGAACAATTTGGGGATAAACTAAAACATAACTTCATGCTTCTAGACGAATGGAAGTTGCTCAAAAATCCTAGAGCAAATAAGGTAAAGGCACAATTACTCCACAGCAGTCATGTGAGTAAGGGGACATGGGAAGTAGAGAAGGGTAAAAGATGAATGAGAGGCTAAAGAGATGAACTCATTGGATCTCTTGGAAACCAAAAGGGAAAATGTGGATATGAAGTCAAAGCCAGGAAAGATGGCTGTTTGGGTGATGAAAGATGGCTAACAGATGACTGCTTCTTGGGAGGGAAGCCTCTGCTACAGACTTCCACATCATCTCCTTTTGGAGGAAGATTCTGAAGCCCTGGAGAGTATATTTCATGATGCTGAACACAGGAAATGGCCCAAGAATAAAACAGAATTCACTTGAAGACCAAGTTCAAAGAAAGGGTAACTCTTCTGGAAGGTAAACTCAGTGAAATCCATTACCTTCCATCACTAGCCACATGCTGGGAATCTGCCTGCTATTACCATGTATTATAAAACTGGCCAACTCAATAGAACAATGTGTGCAAAGAACTGATAACAGGTTTCAACAACAGGAAACAATGACCTCAACTCTTCCAAGGGTACGAACCAATCACAGTCTATACAAATGAGCTTTTAAAATGCCAGCTACAAAATTTTTGAATGTTCCCCCCCCTCACCTCTCTGTCCCCAGTGGACCTGGAATTTAATTTAGGTACGGGGTATAAGAACCTTCATTAATATCAACCATATATTCCTACATCCTGGGAACTTTAAGTCAGCCTGGATTCCTTTAGGAAAACCCCATCTAGTTCCCTGATCTAAATGGATTGGAGGATATTAAAGGATTATGGGGATTTCTTCTCCCCTGAAAGATGAACGTGTGACTTCTCTGTGTTGGCCACTGCAGGTAGCCTGTGGACATTAAATTACTCCCCAGCCTGGAAAGGGAAGTTCATGTCAGAATAAAGATAGACTGAGCAAAATAAACACATTTTAAATTTGAGATTTCCTCAAATTTATGGTTAATTCTGGGGGGTAAAAATAACAATACTGAGAGCTTAATGTGGATAGAACTTTTTATCTTACTTAATCCTCACACCATCTCCATAAAGAAACAGAAGTGCAGGCCAGTTAAATAGTTTATCAAGGTTACAAGGCACAGAACCAGAATTTAAACATACACTCAGTATTATTTCTAACTGATTTGGGCCAGTGTCTTTAGAAGAGTGGGTGAAGCACAACACAGAGATTTCTTATGGTGGGCCTGATGTTTGTCCAGTGCTTGTATACAGTCCCCTTCTTTCCAATCCTGTCCATGCGATTCAGCTCTGTCTTCAGGAATGAGAGCTGTCCCAGGCTTGGTCAAGGAGAAAAGGATATTACTAGCCACTGTGATAAACACAGGAAAAGGCATGAGACTCAAGCTAGGCCGATGAGCCCTAACTTAGACATTTAGAGTTGCTTTAAGAGTAACACTGTTCTGTCATCATTACCTCCGGGTTTTGCAGCTATGTGAGCCAATGAACTTCCCTTTGTTATGAAGCCAGTTCAAGTTGGTTTATCACTTGCAACTTAAAGAGTCTTGATTAATGGAGCCTTCCTTTCAAGACCAGACTATCTGCCTACACGGACCCCCTCAGCTTTGCCCACTTACAGGTGTCCACAGACTCCTGACCCTCCTCAGTCCCTGTGATCCTGACAATGAACTTGTGAGTGCACTTTCGATTCTTGGCATTAAATAGCATTGTGGAGGCAGGGGGTGACCCAAGGACTGAAGTTAGCATCAGTGTACCTTCTGCCACACAGCATAATGGTGGACATCAGGGGCCAGTTCCAGAGTTCACCTGCACCAGCCATGAATACTGTGGCATGGCGGATTACTGAGGGCACCTTCCTGTGCCTAACCTTCCTCAACTATAGTGTGGATAAAGATAGCACTTACTTGTAGGGTCATTTTGAGATTGGATTTGTGTATATTAAGGACAGAATAGTGCCTGGCTTGTAGGAGGCATTACAAAAATGTTCATAAGTGCTACATTAATTTATTATTAATTTTGTAGAAGAGAAATTAGAAAGGAAAGAGTTTTAGGCTGCCTGGGTGGCTCAGTCAGCTGAGCACCCGACTCTTGCTTTCAGCTCAGGTCATGATCCCAGGGTAGTGGGATCCAGCCCCACATTGGGCTCCGTGCTGACAGTGCAAAGCCTGCTTGGGATTCTCTCTCTCCCTCTCTCTCTCTTCCCCTCCCCAGGTGGGCTCTCTCAAAATAAATAAAAACACTTTTACAATTAAAAAAAAAATCCTCTCTCTCTCTCCCTCTCCCCCTCTCCCCTGCTCACATGTACTCTCTCTCTAAAAGAAAAAAGAAAGAAAAGAGTTTTGAGGCAACTAGCCCAATTAATCAGCAACCACAATACTCTAGATGGGAGGTAATGAAGGCAGTGAGAGAAGACTAGAAAGGAGACAGATCTAAATGATCCATGATAGACTGACAGGATGAAGGTCAGTTAAGGAGAGGCGGGCACGGTTTTAAGTAGAGGAAGCCATTCAGATCACACCACTAGTTTGCATGAGAGTAGAACCTGTAGAATTTGATTTTGGCTTTGGAATCAGGCTAAGAAGCAGTCGCACCCTGGCTCTGCCGTTTGTGTAGCTGCGAGATTTTTGAGGTTCCCCCTTGACATGTTTTGTGAAGATGCATGAAATGGAATGTTTAGTCGTTTGCACAAGGGACAGCACAGTGAGGTCTAGCAAACACTAGACATTATTAGGTATAAGGTCTAAACACCTGATTTCTTCATTTAAGTACCTAAGGCCTTTCATAGTTTTACCTGTTCACCTCAGAAGCAAGTAACTTAATATCTGCCATGTTAGTAGAGATCTTTT
Source organism: Proteles cristata cristata (assembly GCA_017311185.1). Classification (NCBI taxonomy): domain Eukaryota; kingdom Metazoa; phylum Chordata; class Mammalia; order Carnivora; family Hyaenidae; genus Proteles; species Proteles cristata. The sequence goes on along the minus strand of JAESUZ010000393.1, from coordinate 187,552 downwards.
GAAGCAACCATATAATCCAAATAGGTTTTTTTAGTGTGTATATATTTTGAGAGAGAGAGGGAGAAAGAGCACACACGGGCATATGCAAGATCAGGTGAGGCGCAGAGAGAGAGGGAGAGAGAATCCCAAGCAGGCTCCACACTGTCAGCAGAGAGCCTTATGCGGGGCTTGATCCCAAGAACTGTGAGATCATGACATGAGGCAAAATCAAGAGTTGGATGCCCAACTGGCTGAGCCACCCAGGTACCCCCTAATTCAAATTGTTTTAAGTAGTCCTGAATGTACCACGATATTTGAGCTGGGCTGACTGGAGAATGCCCTGGCTTTGACAATGAATGTGTACTGGTCCAAGCATTTCTGCTTTAGCACCTACCTCTGACTTCTGCCCACTCTTGTAAAGTTCAGGCAGTTGCGTGAGGGTCTCTGCAGACACATCTTTCTCCAAAACACCATAAATGACAGGAGGAGCAGAAGTGAAAAGGAGGTTGAACAAGATCAAAACCCAGTAGTCTGTCATGGATGTTCCTGAAAATCCACAAAAGAACTGGTACCAGAAAAGGAGGTTCACATAGGCCTACGGACACAAAGAGCGACATTTGCATCTTAGAAACAGCGATGTGTGCCATGACCACACCAGCCACATGCTGCCATTTTCTGCCATGCAATCTCAGCCTCTCACTTGGTGTAGTTTTCTCACTAGAAGGCTACAACTTACCTTGGCGTCCCTTTCAGGTAAATGTTTCATTTAAGTACAACACATACACATACACACATACATACATGAACACACACACACCACTTGCCGTGTGGTTTTAGCACTGTCCTAAGAGCTTTACAAATCATTTCCTCAACCTTCCTAACAACTTGAGAATTGTTGTCATCCTGTTTTACAGATGAGGAAACTGAGGCATAGAGAGGCTAAGGAACGTACCCAAAGATACCTGTCTGATAAGTAGCAGAGCCGGTTTTCAAATTGAGGAATCACTTCTACATGAAGAGACCTAGCCCAGTGCCTGGTATGTAGCATGCACATGACAAATATTCATTCTCTTGCTCTCTTGGTTTAAAATTAATTTTTTAGTGATGCCAGCAGGGTAGCCAACCATCCAAGTTGGTTTTGGACTGAGGAGTTTCCTAAGACATGGACTCTCACTGCTAAACCTGGGACAGTCCCAGGAAAATCAGGACAGGTGGTCACCCTAGAGGCTAGACACCTACATCCTACTGTTTCCTCCAATATTTTTCTCAAACGAACTAAGTCCACTATATAGCAAAAGCTCTGTGCCCTCCAGCAAGGCAGGCCACAGGAAACGGCACGGATTTAGATTTAGGGGTCACCTTCAAGCCTGACACTTCTTACTGCTTTTTTCACCTTAGGCCATTTTCCTAACCCTTTGAATTTTTGGTTTCCTCATCTGAAAAATGAGAATGATACCACCTCAGGGCTTGCTTTCAAGGTCAACTCCGAAAGTACTCATGACCTGTAGAGTGCCTTACCTACATAGAGAGGTTACTGTTGGCATCTAGACCCACTAGAATACTTTAGGATAGGGGCCACGATCCTTACAACAATCCTTAAGTCTAGGGCCTATGGACATACACTATCCTCTGTTCCTGAAAATGTATTCATTTGGCTACATGTGTCTTGGAGAGTGAATTTATAGTCTTCGTCAGTATCTCCAAAGTTGTCTAAGATCCAAGAACCACAGTCTCAGATAAGTTACTTGAATGGCTTCTGGTGCTGGACCTTTTTCTGCATAGTTTATAAAGCATTCACTGTTTTGCTAGATACAGAAGAAGTAGAAATAAATTGGGAGGCTATCAGTGGGAATGGGCATCAAGGGTTCCACAGCAGAAAGACAGCTTTCTGTCTTTGTTCCCTGGTGACAGATTACACATTTGGAATATCTGGAAAATCACGTACTGAAGTTATTTTTTTCCTAAAGATGATATTTCAATAGAGTGATGTAAATTTATATTATTATTAACACACTGCCTATGGACTTTGAAGGCTAAGAATAAATTTAGTCTAAAATTCATGACATATTTATATAATCACTCCACCTGGAAGAACTTAAGTGAAGCAATCTAAGGTCAACATGATCTTATAAAAGGGGAGACTGAAATTTAAATAGTATGTCAAAGGCCAAAAGCTCGGACTTCTCATCAAATGCTGCCTCTTTAGGAATTACATAATCAAAATTCCATTCCCTGACCATCAAATAACTCCCAACCAGAAATACATTTTGCAGATTCACCAGAGAATTCTTCATTTGTGAGTGTTAGCCAGCTACAGGCTAACACATTAAAACTGGGTTTTCCCTGGCATCTGTGCCTTCAATATACAACTGGGGCATCAATTTTAGAAGAGCAGGTATTTTTTGGTATCTCCTGTAAAATGGAAGCAAACCTTTTCATTCTCTAGTGACAGACACCATTAAACATTTCATAATTCTGGTTGTCACTACCTTTTCATGGAAGGTCAAAAATTAGGTCTTAAATGAATCAGACAGGACTTAATTGAATTTAAAAGCATAGGGAATAGAAAACGCCAGCAGATGGACAAGCCTAGCAGTTTGCTGTCAGCAGCTGAAATGCAGCACATTCCCAGATTATTTCTGGTGAGGCGGTAGGAGCGCTCCCGGCTGCTCCCCAAACATCACCAAGCAAAGCTGCTTAACTCAGGGCACTTCCTCCTCATCCCTTATGGTAGCAGAATAAGAAAGTGCAAAGGGGGAAGGGACAGATTGTCTGGAGCTACATACCACGTTCTTGTAGAAAAAGTACAAAATCATGTTGGAAAGCCTTGTATAGCACCAGTGCCCGTGGACAAGGAGGAGCTTGGTAAGATGCTTAAACTGAGAAATGGCGAAATCACTGGCCATCACAGCCTGCAGAGACAAGGGGAAGAGCATGCCACCTTGAGCAATCCACTGTGTTAAAACAGACACAAAATGGCGGCCTGGCCGCCATCAGGCTCCAACTGGTCCAATCTGTTGTTTAGCAGACCAAACCAACCAAAACAAAACAAAACTCATGAACTCAGAGCCTTAAATGGTCTGCCTGGAGTTACTATGCAACTTTCCATTCTGGTCACATGAAACAAGACTTCTCTTTGGTTACTACTCCTGACACAATTTCAGCAAATGCCTAGAAAGCAGCTCCCAGAGCAGGAGCAAGATTGCCCTGCATTACAAGATGCATCTGCTTCTCCCTCAGTGAGAAAAATATGAGAAGTACTGTAGGCATGACACTATGTAACAACGTATAATGTGCCCGGCAATTTCTCAGCTGTAGAGAATGTCATAACTTATAATTCTCTGGAAACCTGAAGCCTCTGTCCTATCTTCTCCTAACAGCATTTGCTCCATACATGAAAAGTAGGCTTTGGATAAGCTTTTATCTGAATTTGGTACCTAAAACACTATCCAATGTGCACGCATGTATGCACACTCACATACAAATCGCACCCCTCCCTCACCTCATTCTCAAATATCATCTTCCTCCTTCCCTCTTGAGGTCTGTAGGTCTTTTATTCAAACCTTAGTAGCTCTCATCAGTGTCAAAAATCACACAGCTAGAATAAACTGAGGGCTGCTGGAGGGGAGGTAGGTGGGGTTGGGCTAAAGGGGTGCTGGGCATTAAGGAGGGCACTTTTTGGGAGGAGCGCTGGGTGCCATATGTAAGAGACAAATCACTGGGTTCTATTCCTGAAGCCAAGACTACAGTATATGTTGACTAACATGAATTTAAATTAATAAAATAAAACCATAAGAAAATATCTTTAAAATTACAAAAAAAAGTCACAGCTATTACAAGATTAAATATATATATTGTTTATGTTCTAGATGAGCTATATTTTTTAAACTGAACAAGGGAACCACATGGTTAAAATTACCCAAGAAAATACCCTAATACCCACACAGTAAATAATGAATGAATGGAGAGACACATTTCCTGTCTCCTACTCCTGATCTAGCCACAGCCAGCTTCACTCTACACCAGAGATTTTATCGTGAAAATATGCTGCCCTTGAGTAGGCAGGCGAAGTTCATAGTACTTGGGTGCACAATATCCACTCACCTGCATGCCTTCTTGACCGGAGATCCCTATCCCAATGTCAGCCACCTGAATCATGCTGACGTCATTGGCACCATCACCTTCAGGAGACAGGAGAAAAGGTGAGAAACGTATGCAGCGTAAAGAACAGATATAGACTGTGCAAAGCAACAGTGACCACTCAAGCACACAAATCCTTCAAAGCTGATCCCGGGTCTGCAAGTTATGTGGAAACTAGTTAGAGAGAAATTAAATGTGTCTCCCACTGCCATGAGGACAAATTCCAGACTCAACGGTGCCTTAAAATTCCTTCATGCTCAGGCACCTGTCTGATCTCCCCCTTTTCCATGCCACTCACTCTACTTTCAATTTTCTGGATCTCCCTGCTCCTTCCAGACACTGCACGTACGGTTTCCGTACCTACGACACTGCCCTCATCACCCCCACCTCATGTGGCTGGATTTCAATTGCTCTTGCCCTCAGCTTAGACATCACTTCCTCTGGGAAATCCTTATCTTCCCCTGAGATCAGATGCCGCTTCCTTAGACTCTGGCACCACTCTGCGTATCTACATATCTTTATCATACCTATCATGCGATATTATGGCTGCTATATATTTCTTGGTCTCTCCAACACATTGGAAGCTTCTTAAGGGGCAGTATTACCTTCCTGCTGGTAAGAAACATTTGTTGTCCCCAAATGCCCACTGATCATTCACTGTTTTCTGGTAACAGTATCCTGATTTCCCTTGGGAACTCTGAGCCCACGTGATTTATTAGGATGAACCAAAACCCCCAGATGTAGGATGGGAACTGACCCGGGCCTAGACAATTAACATCATCTGTTCCTTGGCCTGGGTAACTGGCTCAGAGATGGGCACCTGACTCAAATGATGTAACTGATGTGTCCAGGGCTTCTAGCCTCAGGAACATCTGGCTCTGGGGGCTTGAACAATTCATTCATTTATATATGTTCATTCAATAAGACAGCTGAACAAAATTCCACTCTATTTCTGATTCTTTACTCCAGCAAAATGAAAAGACTTGCTGTCTTTTCACTCAGGTTGCTGATAGGATAGGATGTAACCTAGGAGTTTTCAGTGGCTGTAGCAGCACCCTGAAGGGAGAAGCTCTCTGAGACTGAAAAATTCACCTCCAGGTGAAAACAGAGACTATGAGAGATGGCGGAGTCCTCATCCTGTTATTTTCTGAACACTGGAGTAGCTCAGAGCTTAATCTCACACAGCTTCTCTCCTTCATTTATACTCATTTTTTGGTTATCACATCTACTAGCCAGACTTTAAGTATCATTTAGACTTATAATTCCCGGATTTACATCTCCAGCCAATCCCTCATCGCTAAATTCCAGACTTCATATTGGTGCTGCCCCTGACACATCCCTGCTTAGATCTTTAACGGACTTGTTCATGTTTAACAAGTTTAATCAGTTCCTGATTCCCCTGCTTTCCTCGCTCTATCTCCTTTCTGTTCTCAGAGACAAAAATCTTTGTTTCCTTTAACTCCTTCTATCATATGACACATCAAATTCAACAGCATGCGTCACCAACTCCTTTTTCAAACCACGTCTATTATCTGACCATGTTTCATGTCTCGTCTGGGCTCAAGCCACCACCATCTCTTGTCTGAATGATTCCAGTAGCCTCTCAACTGGTCTTCTTACCTATGTAATTGCATCCAACAGTTACTCTCAACACAGCAGCCATGTGATCCTCTGGACATTCTTCCAAGACCCCCTACCTCTTCAGAGAAAACCCAAAAATGTATAATGGTCTCCAGGACCCCACATGATTTGGCCACTGGCCACCTCTCTGCCCATCACTCACCTAGAAAATTCTTCCCTTTGCTTAACCTACTTTGGCCTTGAGGCACCCCAAATTTGGTCCATGGCCTTCACTTTCACTGTCCTCACCAGGAATGTTCTCCCCTCAAATCTCCCATGGCTCCTGATCGTTCTCTTCAGGTATCTGCCCACATGCAACCTTCTCATTGAGACTGTCTCTGAAAAAGTTAAGCTAGCAGCCCCCTCCTTCCCTGGTGCTCTACATCCCCTGGCTCTGCTTTATTTTTTTAATAGCATTTGTCACTATCTGATGTATATTTATGGCTTTTTTGTTTCATTTCATTTTTTACTATATGCCTCCTACTGGATATAAGCTCCTTAGGAAAAATTAATTTGTCAATTTTATATACTCCTTTATCTCCAGTGCCTAGAAAGGTGTCGGGTATACAGAGGGCACTCAATAAATATTTGCTGAATGGATCAATAAATGATTTGTTCATGTCCCTGAATTTAACTTTTCTGAAGGTAGAATGCCTAGATTTTTCAGTTTTATAATTCAGACATTTACCCTCCTTAACTTAGATGATTTGGGGCTCTCACGCATAAGCCAAGTCCTAGTATGTTATTTTCCACATCACATCCCTACCACGTGGTTCAAAGCAGGTGGACAAATAGGTGATGAAGGGAAGAGGGGAAAGAGTGGAGGATAGGGAGTAAGCAGGGAGAAAAGGGAGAAGGTAAGCCGGGGAGGGAAAGGATGGACAGACAGAAGGGTAAACAGAAATACAGACGGAAGGATGGAGCAGAAGTCAGCCCCTGGCGTGGCATGAAAGTGAGAAGCACAGGGCGGGGCTCCCTCCCCACTCACCGATGGCCAGCGTCATCACCTGGAGATGGCTGCGTACCAATTTTACTACCTCACTTTTCTGCAGGGGGGTGGCCCGGCAGCAGACCACAGCGTGGCAGCAGGCAGTCAGCTCTAGGAACTGTCTCTGCAAACTCTCCTGCAGAGCGAACTCCAGGGTCTTCCCATTGATGATGAGCCCGGCCCGCAGCCCTGAGTCCTGTGTGGCTGGGGACTCTTGTAAACCCTCCCGTAACGATGCTCGCTCTGGAGTGTCCGGACTCTTCTGCTGAAGTTCTTTAAAAATTGTGCTCATCAGCATCTCACAGGCATCCTTGAAACAAGAGGCAAAGACGGTTGGTCTTAGGGCTCCCTTGGCGGCCATACCCAGCTAAATCTATCATTGTCGGTCTTTCGCAACTGCTGTGTAAAGGCAACCACAGGTACTTCCTCAACCCCAGTTACTTTTGAAGACCCCGCAGCTTTTCCACAGAGATTTCTGTGTGTATGTGGGGATCAGTTAATAGGATGGAAGAGACCTCTCATCCCCAATTCCACAACTAAGAATAGCTGAGAATTTCTTTACTTGTACAATTTAACCTTCTCAAAACAGGAACTCCCAAGAGTTCTTTGGTCTTTTTCTACCATTTACTATTTGTTTGACTTCAGGAAAATTATGTAACCTCTCTGAGCCTCAGCTTTCTTGTCTGAAAAATGCAAATGTCTACATATCATAACATCACTGTGAAGAAGAAGTGGAATAATGTGTGCACAGCTCCTAGTGTCAGGCATGGAACAGAATTTGAAAAACAATAGTTAACTATTTTTATCTTCTTTTGGACTCAACACTCCTCATTCACTAAGTATTTGTTGAGAAACCACGTTAGACTAGAAAACATCCTAGGCACTCACTAGGATTGGTCAACACACGTAAGAAGATTACTGCTCTCATGGGGCTTATGTTCTGGTTGGGATGTTTTCAGTGGTGTTGGTCATGTGTGATGGGTGTACATCCCTCCACTCTCTTTACCCCATGTAGGTAAAAAGTTCCATAAAGACACATATTGTTTTTAATTTACTTTTGAAGCCTTCCCAATGCCTAAGAGAGGGCCACATCAGACATTCAATGAATACTCACTGGATGGATTCTAATCAAGAAGACTGACAACGAAATTATCCAGAAATTATGGTGTCAAGTGACCCCTCAGGACAGAGCCTAACAAAATCCAGGAGTTTTGCATTTAAGTTTAGACATTAAGACTGAAAGAAAAAGAAAAGACTGAAAGAGTTGATTCATAAGAGAGCCCCTCACTCATAGGTCATTCATTCTTATTTCAGATACTGTTTAATCAAGCATTTCTCAACCCACAACAAAACAAAATGCATAGGAAAGAAGTAAATATGGGTACATAGCTGACAAGGACTTATTAACTACATAAGCGACAGACAAGAGATACGACATTACATGGAGGTACCCAGCAACCTTTAGCTTAGGAACAAATCTGATCCCATACATGTCAAAAGCTTCTGAGGAAAAGTGTACAAAGATGAATCAAATATGCCCTTAATAGGCTCAATATGTAATAGTAAAAAATTATTTTTAGAAACCTTCTAGAGTTTGGTTACATTAGAATGATACATGTAGAAGGTAACATACCCTTCATTCTGAAAAACAGCACACCTATTAACATGAGATGATATTTAAGGTATTTGTTAAGTGAAAAAATACTTATAATCCTATACAATACTATAATTACAGTCTTTGTATGCTCAGGGTGCACAGAATACAGTCTTGAGTGGAAGCCCTCTAAAATATGAACATAAATTATCTGTAGTTTTATGTTCATGGAATGATTATGGACATTCTTATCCTCTTATTTGAGTATGTATTTAGTTCTCTAAATTACATTTTCATTATAGAAACATATACATACACACACAATCTTCATTATTTGTGGCTTCCATATCTGTGAATTCACCTACTTGTTAAAATTTATCTGTAATCCAAAAAAAAAAAAATTTATCTGTAATCCTGCAATCAATACTTGTAGTGTTTTCGTGATCATCTGTAAACACACATAGATAGAAAGACTTGAGTCACGTGATATGACTCCGGCTGAAACTGAACAAGGTGATGCTCTGTCTTATGTCAGCTCTCATACTATACATAAGCGCCCTTTTCACTGTTTGGTGACACATTTTCTGTATGTTTGTGCTCTCTGTTAATTTCACTGTTTAAAATGGCCTCCGAGCATAGTGCTGTCTACGTACAAGAAGGTTGTGATGTGCTTTACAGAGAAAATATGTGTGTTAGATAAGCCGTATGCAGGCATGAGTTACAGTGCTGTTGGCCATAAATGCAATGTTATAATCCATATAATAAATTGTTTTTAAATAGAAACACACATGGAACAAGGTTATATATATTGATTGGTTGACAAAATGTTGTGACCAGAGAGGCTTCTGGGAACCTAATCCTACGTTTGGTTTAGTATTCACTAATACAGCATTTGCAGCAACTGTAAGAACCGAACCCCAAGAATAATGAGAATAACTACAGATGGATACAGATTATATAATACGTAATTCAATACAAAATGTATGCTTGACAAGTAATTAGCTGTGGGTACTTAGACAAATTACAACCTTTTGGAGTTTCAGCCTATAAAAATGAGGATAATTTTACCTGATCTGTATACCTGCTATAACTGTCAAGTAAGATCACATATAAGAAAGCCTTTTATGGATTCTAATTAACATGAAAATAAAGTTACTCTCAGGGAAAAAATTATAAATGAAATCATAAAAACAAAACCTAAAAAATTAAGTGATGAATCCTGAAAGGCCTTTATATATCACAAGGCAGTAAATAATCTAATATATAATTATATTAACCTTTTCCCCATCAAAAACAGACCCAGGGCTCTTATGAGAATGGAAACTATGTAAAGCTTATAAGTGGCAACATTTACTGTAATCCAATGTACAGATTTAGGAACACCAGATTTCCAATTTTGATGGAAATTCATAAAGCTTGAGGTACTACACTACAGAAATGACCAGATAGTCTACTGGTTTCCAGTGGCTCACTTAGGTCACAGAAGCAATTTCTTCATTAACTGGCCAACCAGGTTCCATGATCTTTTTTAACTCTTAGCATCTCTTGATGGGGAGAGGTGAGTGGAGAAAAAAAATGAAAATAATATAGTGACTAAGCCCCTACTATGTGCCCGGCATTTTATATGCATGGACCTGAGTCACCATAAAACCAAACTGTGTTCACTGTGCTCTGTTTAGCTACCTGGAAAATTCACATAGGTGGAATAGCTTTTAATAATTTTTAAAAAATGTATTTTTTGCACTTAGAACAGTCCACAGTAGGTACTCTATAAAGACTTCTTGAATTTGCTAGTTTTAAATATCTTTAACTACAAATTGTGCATTTACAAATGAGCTCTATAATCCTAATGATTTTACTACTTATAAAAATGTCAAAGTTGACATCAAATAAAAAGAACTGACATTTCCTTTTCAATGTTCACTGAACCCTTTCTGACAGGTACTACATGTTTATTTTTTTTAATTTTTTTTTTTTTTTTTATTTCTAGGAGAGAGAGAGAGAGACAGCGTGAGCAGGGAAGGGTCAGAGAGAGGTAGATACAGACTCTGAAATAGGCTCCAGGCTCTGAGCTGGCAGTCAGCACAGAGACCAACGCGGGGATCGAACCCACGAACTGCGAGATCATGACCTAAGCGAAAGTCGGACACTTAACCAACTAAGCCACCCAGGCGCCCCAGGTACTGCATGTTTAATTTACCACTAATAGTTTCTCATTTAATGCCTACAATGACTCTGTGAAATAGGCATTACTCTCACATCACAGGTTAGGGAAAAGGTCCAGGAGAAAACTGTCCACAGTCACATACCTATCCACTAGCAGACCAAGTAAATGAACCAGGGTTTTATCAGCCTTGGGGCACATCCATTTTAGTGACCACAATGACTAATGACAACTTTCTTGTGCTCAGACCTGGCTGGGACTAGTAGCTGACTGCAAGTTGTGGTTATGGGCCTCTGGGACCACAGCCAACTGCCAAGGAGAACCCATTCTGTGCTGAATAAGGAGACTTCTCTTTCCTTAAAATGTATGATCTGGTTAGGTATTGACTAAGGCCTGATCATAATAACATGGCTAACCAAACATGGCAGTCTGTGACAAAGTCCCAGGATGCGATCCAGATGACAAGCTGTAGAGGATTTCTGAGAGGCAGGTTGCTGGTGGAGAATGGATGCCACTGATTAAGTCTGACTTTGAAGTAGGAGGGAGAAAGCCTTTCCAAGTTAATTAAGCAACATGCACAAATCTCAGAGGTTATTACTATACTGGAAAATTAAGAAAAAATGCCTATTCAACTCATGAGAACATTTGTGTTAGAGTTTAATGGGGGGTGGAGCAGGGATAATTATGAAAAATAAATAAGCTGGATCCAAACCTCTTAAACTCCTTAAGGAAAAAAAATTATTTTCCCCTTCCCTTAAAACAGTTCCACAAACTTGATATTCTCAACAGCACTCTCTAAGAACTACCACTAGAGGGCATAATTATCCCAAGAGTCTATTTTTGGAATTAACCATAAAAATACTAATTTATTCACCTGATGCAGATAGAAATCATCACTTCCCCTCAACTTGAAACGGAGGTATATTCCTGTCCCAGAACTTGATATAGTTTGTCATTATGGGCTAAATCTTGTCAAATCTCTGGAAATCCAGGGGCCGGTTGGGGGGAGGAAGCAGATAAAAAATAATAAAGGCAACTTTCTTTAGCAGTAATTCCTTTGAATCATGTTTAACCATGAAGCCTTTAGAAGAACTATGGTACCTTCTGGATAGCAGAAATAATTATCAAGGAGCTAATACTTACTGGGTTTTTTTTTTTTCTTCCTTCCATTCATCAAATCACAAATGTTCCCCTGGCTATGGGAAAAAAAAAAAAAAAGATGGACTCAATCTCATGATACGTACTTTACTCTGGGTATTGAGGATAAAGAGCTTGTCATCTGGCTCCAGGAGTTTGCACGCATGAGCTATGTTGATAGCTGTCTCCTGCTTGTCCCCTGTCAGCATCCAGATCTTGATGCCAGCTTTTTGAAGGGCTTCTATAGACTCGGGGACTCCCTCCTGCAGACGGTCTTCAATGCCAGTAGCACCTAAAAAACAGCCAAGGTGCAACAGAGCTTGTGAGAAACCAAAGCCAGTAGAAGCTCACCTAGCCTGAAATTGCATTGTATCCTGAACTACAGGAACTGTTCCAGTAGCTTCCAGGGATTCAAAGAAGTGTAAAGACCCAGACCAAAACCATACACAAAGTACTATTCTGGGAGGGAAGCCTTAGGAATCAATGGGCTTAATTAAACTGGAGTGTAATTCTTGTGGCTAGCCTTCCTCTCTGTAAATTGACGAGGACTCGTTTCAGTTACTATGTAACCTTTCTCTAAAATTTTGTAATTCTGTGATACTCCCAAGGATAATGACTGGCTTTCAAAGAATGTTCTTGCCAATAAGTGGCTTATATTAGCAAAGAGCATTAAAAATGCGTATTATAAATCCATAATCCCCGTTTCTAAAACAACCAGATAAGTTTTGAAATTCAAAAATTTTCCAATTTCATGAAGGTAAGAGAGTGCATCTATCATGTTTTGAAACATCTCATAATCAAGCATATTAATGTTTCTGTAAAAAACTTTCAAATGTTCACATTAATTAGGATAATAAAGACTTACAAAAGCTTATCACATCAGGCCTGGTTTTTATAGCCAAATGAGTTCTGGCACTAAATCCACAGAGTGTTTTTGAGTTTGGAATTTCAGATGAGGAAAGGTGGACCCACACTATTGATGCTGTCACAGATAAATAACGTAGGACAGGCAGTATTATTACTCTGTGGCTCAATATGAAGGGAGATCATTGTTTTTCTCTGAACCAGAGGAATGGAGCTCTGATACTGGTCTCTTGGTATGTGAGCACGTAGATTAGAATCTAGATGTCCAGACTGGGAGACAGTGGTTCTCAGCCGTGACTGGCTCAGTGTTCCTTGGGGAGTTTTTAAAAATTCAAATGTCCCAGTCACACATCAGACTAATTGAATCAGAATCCCTGAGAATAGGATGCAGTTTTTTTTATACTAAGAAATTTTTTTTTTTTTACTGTTTATGAGAGAGAGAGAGACAGAGTACAAGTGGGGAGGGGCAGAGAGAAGCACAGAATCTGAAGCAGGCTCCAGGCTCTGAGCTGTCAGCACAGAGCCCGATGTGAGGCTCAAACCCATGAACCATGAGACCATGACCTGGGCTGCAGTTGGACACTTAACCAACTGAGGCACCCACGTGACCTTTGTAAAATAATTTTTAAATGTTTATTTATTTTTGAGAGAAAGCGAGAGAGTGAGCACATGAGTGCAGGTGAGGGGCAGAGAGAGAGAGAGAGAGAGAGAGGATCTAAAGCAGACTCTGTGCTGTCAGTCCATAGCTCAGTCTGAGACAAGAAATGTTAGCTGTGCAACTTTTCCCCGCAATCAGGAAGTAAGAGGAGAGAGGGGCGCCTGGGTGGCTTAGTCGGTTAAGCGTCCGACTTTCGCTTAGGTCATGATCTCGCGGTTCGTGGGTTCGAGCCCCGCGTCGGGCTCTGTGCTGACTGCCAGCTCAGAGCCTGGAGCCTGTTTCAGAGTCTCTGTCTCCCTCCCTCTCTGACCCTTCCCTGTTCATGCTGTCTCTCTCTCCTAGAAATAAATAAAACATAAATTAAAAAAAAAAAAAAAAAAAAAAGGAAGTAAGAGGAGAGAAACAAATTTCACTGGTCCAGTTGTCAACAGAACAAAGAACGCAGGCCCTGTTGCTAGATAGATCCGAATTTCTTTGTAGCTCTGTCAGTTGTTAGCGTGTGACTTTGAACGAGTCAATGAGCTGATCTGTGCTCCAAGTTTCCTCTAAATAAGACAGAGATTTGTTGTGCAGATTCAAAAAGACAACACGTATTAAATACCTTATCCAATGCCTGGCAAGAAACTTTAGTTGGAAATCCTCTTGAGCCAGGAGGAACTGAAATATTTCTCTGACTGGGTATTCTAAGTTAAAGTGATAAGATTTTAAATGATCTTTTTTTTTTTTTAAATATTTATTTATTTCTAGAGAAAGAGAGAGACAGCATGAGCAGGGGAGGGTCAGAGAGAGAGGGAGTCACAGATTGAAACAGGCTCCAGGCTCTGAGCCGGCAGTCAGCACAGAGCCCGACGTGGGGCTCGAACCCACAAACCGCGAGATCATGACCTAAGTGAAAGTCGGATGCTTAACCGACTAAGCCACTCAGGCGTCCCTTAAATGATCTTCTTAAGGACGACCACCTTGATCCCACCATAAATGAAGTCTAGTTCATTGCAGTGGAAAACAGAATGAAAAGAATTGGAAATGGGGTAGAGATCGGACTGGACACGGCAGACAGAACTATTTGCTCTATTAGATCAAAACAGAGGGAAAATACTGGTGAATAACCTCCTTACAGATAGCCAGTGTTTTTCAAAATCATCTATTCAGACAACACAACAAAGTCTACCTACCAAGTAAAGTTAGCTTGTTCTCCAACCTCATGGCAGATTTAAGGAGTAACTCTTCCCTGTGGTCAATGCTGGTTTCAGCTAAAAAATGGTTCCTCAGCCACTCTGTGTATTCAGCATCACTCATGACCTGGCGGGGAGGAGGAGGAGGGAAAGCTGTGAGACAGACCAGATCATCTTGCAGGATCCCACCAGGAGTGACCACTAGCAAAATACCAAACCATCAACCTGTTTTAGGAATTCCTCTCTCCGGACATACTGATACCAGATCCACATCTTCACGCTGCCTGGTCACAAGCTTCCCAAGCTCTGTGATCAGACCACTTTACCACTGAGAATGGGTAGACACTATAGGTCCATATCTCTTGGAAATTCTAGGTATCATATATGATGAAAGTGGGTTAATCTACTAAACCAGGGGGTATGCAGCTGGAAGAGATCTCTACTTGGTCGTTAAATCTAGAAAGATTCTAATGGTGCAGTAGAGAAAGTGGTGTCAGGACTGCTCAGGTTGAGGTATTACGTAGCCAGCAGCACCGCTAATACCTTCTGAGGATTCGTTTATGGAGTTAGTTATTTATAAAGGTGAAAGGAGAGAGGGGGCTGTGTGAGCAGAGCAAGGAAGGACTCCTCCAAATATATTAAATGGAATTTCTGGAGAAGGACCCGATGATACATTTTCCTTTATCTTCAGGTTGCCATAGAGGGAGAAATCTACATTTCAGTTCTCATAAAGCGACATGAAGCAGAGGGAGTGAGGCGATTTCTCTGGCTGCTTATTCTTGCTCACAAGGCAATCTGGCGCAGGAAAAACTGGACATCTATTGGGCTGCACTGTTATCAGGGGCAGGGTCATTCCACTTGAAAAGGCAGAATTCTCTCCTTTTGCTTTGATCTTGAAACTCTCCATTTTTCTTACAACTGGGTGTAGGGTTGACTTCTGATTCTCTATGTAGCTGGTTGACTAAATATCGACTAAGAATCTGCAGTGGACCCCAGCTTCCCTAATGCAACTTGTCAGAACTAGAATTTGGGTGAGAAATGAGAGACCCTTACGTGTGTCTTAGGTCCTAGCTACAGTCTCCAATTCAGGCTTCCAGGAGCCAGAAATTATAATGGATGGCAATTAATGCACTGATACTTTGATCTACGTGTGTTTCACTGACTTTCATACTCACTGGAGCCCAGAATGACAGATGGACATTGATACTCTGGTTTCTAACACACCACGTGAGAACTCAGGGAGCAGAACGTTTCAGTGCCCTTCTGGCAAAATGCTGAGAACAAGCTCCAAACGGCCAATACATATAGAAGAGAGAAACTGTGAACAGAGAGCCCATGATCTGGGGGCTTTCCCAATTGTCCAGATCCAGGTTTGATACATGCCGATCATTAAGTGATGGCTACACAGTGGAAGAATAAAGAAGATGCGCCTAACTGAGAGCCTCACCTTCTTCGCTATACATAACGTGCGTAGGCCTCGTTTGGCATAGTCATCCAAGTGTTTCTGGGTTTTCTCTCTTATTATCATCTGTTGTTTTTCCAGACTTGCTCCATCTGAAATAATTAACAAAACGCAAGTATTCCCACAAGTCTGCCCAATTAAAGCCACAGTTTTACAAACAACAGTAGCTTACCCCACAACAAATAAAAGACCTTGCACTTTTGAATCCCAAATGTGCATTTATTAAAGGGACCCTCAGAATAAACCTTTCCCTTGTTCCTTCCTCCCTGGGGAAAAGTACCATGAACTTAATAAAAACACCATTCCAGTACCATTAATAACAACAGTAGCAATAACCATAATAATGCGAGCTGCCATTTACCAAACACCTACCGTTTGGTAGGCACTGGACAAAGACTCTACCTATTGCATATACTATGTCATTAAACTTCTGAGGAACTTATAAAAAAGTGCTACAGTCCCCATTTGTTGAACATTTAGGCACAGGATAGTTAGGTAACTTCACCAAGACACAGTTGGGTCAGATCTGCAGCCAGGTCTGTGCAGCCCCCAAAATTACATGCTTTCTCACCAAATACTAGGCAGCTTCCCCCACTTTACAAAGAACAGCTGATCCCCCAAATATCCACTTGTTTGTCTTTATAAAACCATCAAGAGTGGGGCTTTGAACTTCTGAGCCCCTCGTATCCCCATTCTCAGTTCTGTATGAACTTACCTGGGGAAGAGAGCAACTCCATGATTGCAGAATCCGCACCCTTTGTATAGACCACGACTTGGTTGGAAAGGGGGTGCCGAACGACAACAGACATTCTTTTTCTTACTGAGTCGAAGGGCAGGATGTGCAGGAGTTGAAATGTTAGTGGCCCCAAAGCAGCGAAGTCCACCACGACGTGCTCTGGTGTCCGGGACTGTAAAGTGCATTGGTAAGCCCGGGCGGCATACACCAAGGCCGCCTCGTCCGGGCTCTCAGCCTCATAACACAGGTTGGAGGCCAACGGCTGTGCACGGGAGGACTCCACCTTGCCATCTGTGAGGCCTGCATCACTGGTCTGTTTCTCAGTCTCTGCAGGGCAAGCAGAGTTACTAGAGCCCTGTGGGCTCTCGCTAGTTTGGGAGACTTCTTCCTCCACAGGTGAAGTCAGTTTCATTCGACTAAAGAGAGAGAGTCTGCTCACAAAGGCACTTGGGATCCCAGAAGATGGCTCTTTCCCACTGGCAAGGGACGGCGAACTTGACCTTCGGACAGACAACCTCTGGAAGAGGTTTTTAATCTCTTCCAAGGACTTGATGGGCATTCCACTCAGTGATGAGAGTCCAATCTAGGAAAGATAGTTTGGGAGGATCTCTGTAATATAGTCAAAAGCAGTTCAGAGCAATGTTGAAGTCAAACCAGGAAAAACCTAGGTAAGAATTATCCCTCCTTCAAGAGCTACCAGCCTGCTTCCTCATACTTAAAACTGCCCCAGAAAAGAGGTGCCTAGGTGGCTCAGTTGGTTAAGCGTCTGACTCTTGATTTCAGCCCAAGTCATGATCTCAAGGTTCATGAGGTCAAGCCTTGCTCTGCGATGACAGCACAGAGCCTGCTTGAGATTCTCTCTCTCCTTCTGTCTCTGCCCCTCCCATCTCTCTCTCTCTCAAAATAAATAAATAAACATTTTAAAAAAACTGTCCCAGAAAACATTAACAAAAGTGAAAATGGACATAATAAAAAATATGTGCTAACACTGATGGCACTATAAATTTCTGCAACCATTCAGAAAGAAACTTGACAAATGATAGTAAAGATTAAAAAATTGCTAGCAGTGGGCATGTTACAGCAATTTTTCCTAATGAATAACTTAAGATATAGGTAATCCATAATCTTTATTATGTACATCCTAGCAATAGCAATTTAAAAATTATAAGCAAATTAAGTATTCAGAAATAGCAAAGCAGGAAAATCTTTCTGAAATGTTATGCAGTATTTAAAAAATAAAGTTTATAAAGCTCCCCATAGGGTAAAATTGGAAAAGCCATAAAAATATAAAATTTGTGTGAATAATATAAAAATAAAAATTGTATGAACATAAGAAAAAGTGATAATATACATTTAAAACATTGAAGGAAAGCCAAAAGATTAACAAAATGGGTTTGTTTTTCTCTTTTAATTTTCAGATTCTATAAAAGATTCTTACCATGACTTTCTCTGTTGTTTTAAAAAGGCTGGTAAACAAAGTCACTTAGAGAAGTATTATCAGCAGAAGTGATCAGCTTAATATTATCAGCATAATATATTCTTATTTGTGGCATGATTTTTTTCTAGCTCTTAACTTTTATCAGTGATTAAACATAGAGTTTAATATTAATTATGAAGGGCAATTATATCCTAAAGTTTTCTCATTCTAAAATGCCTAAGGTATGAAAGTATTTTCCTAAACGTTATTAATCTTTGGATATTTGGAGGGAGCTATGCTGGTCAATTTTCACACTCATCAGCAACTCAGAAATGAAGAGAAACAGATACAGATGAGGTTTCCATACTTCTTACAGATTCTGATTAGCTTCTTAGTCATGGTCTATCATTACCTCAAAATATCATGAAGCTTAGGCTTTTACAGTTCTACGGATTTTCTTTCAGACAAGAGCATATTCTATTTTTTGGGGATAAGGCAACAATATTTTCAAACAAAAAACACCAGAAGACGCCTACTTTGGAAACAGATGCATGAGAAAAATTGTTACATGAGGAGGAAAAAAAAGAATATCCAGTGATTTATTCTCTAAGTACATAACCACTTTCCAAAGAGCAACTCTCTAATTGAAAACCTTACAAAAACAGTTTTCGGATCAAGTAAAAGGTTTATTGGAAAGAAGTTATTTTTTTAAATTTTTAATGTTTATTTTTGAGAGAGAGAGTGAGAGAGCAGTGGAGGGCAAAGAGAGAGGGGTGCACAGAATCTGAAGCAGGCTTCAGGCTCTGAGCTGTCAACACAGAGCCCAAGGTGGGGTTCGAGCTCATGGACTGTGAGATCATGACTTGAGCCAAAGTCAGACGCTTAACGGTTAACCAACTGAGCCACCCAGGCACCCTGGAAATAAGTTATTTTTGTGTTAAAACTGACTACCTTTGAAGTCGCCAAAAGGAGACGATCTGATGGAAAATGAAAATATAATTGGGTTGTGCTGCAAACTGAAATTTAAGTGGGTGTTGCAAAAGGAAAGATAGTCCTTCGCATGAGGAAGACAGCACAGCATGCGGTGAATCACCAGTCTTTAAAACAAGTTTTTCTTTTGAATTGAAAATGAATTTTTCCATACATTCTAACCTACAAATAGGCTTTTTAAATCTAGCTGTTGTGGGAACTGCAGAATCTTGATACACTGTAAATGTATTGGATTTTAAATTGAGTTAGAATTAACCCAACTGATACATGAAGAAGGTACATTATCATGAAACATGATGATGAATCTAATACTTGAGATTTTGCTTGATGTAGTGCATATGACGCTGGAGGTCTCCGAAGCCTCAAAGAAGCTTCAGTTTGGTAGGGAAATTATGCAAAATGAGCAAAGCGACATTTCATAAGAACTGTTCTCATCAGCCACCTTTCGAGAGGCAAAATAGTAGAGCAGCACTGAGTCATTCTTCCTGGGTTCATATACCACTTCCCCACTAACTGGCTCTGTGACTCTAGGATAAGTACCTAATGTCAATGGTAAGATGGGGTATAGTGGAGTAATATTACCCAACTTAGAAATTGTTTGGAGGATTACACATGTTAATACCAGTAAATCACTTAGAACATATACCCAGAGCACAGATTCAGTGGTGTATGTTAGCTGCTATTATTATTATCATGAGTGATAGTATTAATTATTATCTACGTAACAAGGCCAGTACATGTACATTTAAACCCGAAGTTCTCTTCTGGAAGGTGATCCTGATTTGCATCAGGGACTTTACCTTTTGAATTTTTTTAATGTTTTTTATTTATTTCTGAGAGAGAGAGAGAGAGAGAGACAGCGTGAGCAGGGGAGGATCAGAGAAAGAGGGAGATACAGTATCTGAAATAGTCTCCAGGCTCTGAGCTGGCTGTGAGCACAGAGCCCGACGTGGGGGCTCGAACCCACGAACCGTGAGATCATAACCTGAGCCAAAGGCAGACACTTTACCCAGGCGCCCAGAGACATTACCTTTTGTCGCGGTTGGTTAGGAGCAGAAACCACTACAGTGTTGCAAATTGCCAATGCAATAAAAAAGTCAATGATGTACAAAGTGTCCAGTGGTGGATCTGGGACAGTCTCATCTACTGGAGTAAAAAGCTGAGGTGTAATCTGATGAAATCTGTCCAAAAGCCTGGTGTCTGGTACCACATCTGTTTCCTGAAAACCCAAGAAGAAAAAGTGTTCTTACATTAAGTATCTAAAAATGAGAGCTTTCAATTTACATGACAAGTAGCTTTATAACCACAATCTATGCACAACAACATAGTAAACTTTACACTTCTAACAAAGATTTAACATATATGGCACAATGGGAAGTAAGAATAGGAAAATAACAGATAAAAAGAAATGGAAAATTCAGAATGCATAATACTGATGGAGAGTACCTTGACTATTAACTTAAACTCAACAGGAGATATGAACAACGCCTTCCACCAAAATCTAGTTGACTGTTTTCTTACTTTAAAATACATAGTTGCCAAAAATGAACTATTTTGACTTCATCAAGATAAAAAGCTTCTGCACAGAGAAGGAAAAAAGATCAACAAAACTAAAAGACAGCAGACGGAATGCGACAAGGTATTTGCAGATGACATATCAGATAAAGGGTTAGTATCTAAAATCTATAAAGAACTTAGCAAACCCAATATATCCCCCACCCCCACAAAAAGCCCAAATAATGCAGTTAAGAAATGGGCAGAAGATATGAATAAACACTTTTCCAAAGAAGACATCCAAATGGCTAACAGACACATGAAAAGATGCTGAATATCACTCATCACCAGGGAAATACAAATCAAAACCACAATGAGATACCCCCTCATGCCTGTCAGAATGACTAAAATTAACACAAGAAACAACAGGTGTTGGCAAGAATGTGGAGAAAGGGGAACCCTACTGCATCATTGGTGGGAATGCAAACTGGTGCAGCCACTCTGGAAAACAGTATGGGGGTTCCTTAAAAAGTTAAAAACAGAACTACCCTATGGCCCAGCAATTGCACTACCAAGTGTTTATCGAAAGGATACAAAAATACAGATTTGAAGGAATACACGCACCCCAATATTTATAGCAACATTATCAACAATAGCCAAACTATGGAGAGAACCCAAATGTCCACTGAGTGATGAATGGACAAAGAAGATGTGGTATACGTAAACAATGGAATATTACTCAGTCATGAAAAAGAATGAAGTCTTGCCATTGGCAACAATAGGGATGAAGCTGGTGTATATTATGCTAAGCAAAATAAGTCAGTCAGGAAAAGACAAATACTGTTTGACTTCACTCACCTATGGAATATAAGAAACAAAACAGATAAAGATATGGGAAGGGGAAAAAGAGAGGGAAATAAACCATAAGAGACTCTTATTGATAGAGAACAAACTAAGGGTTGATGGAGGGAGGTTGGTGGAGGATGGGCTAGATGGGTGATGAGCATTAAGAAGTGCACTTAGTTGTGATGAACATTGGATGTTGTATGTAAGGGATGAATCACTGAATTTTATTCCTGAAACCAATACTGCATTATATGTCAGTGAACTAGAATTTAAATAAAAATTTGAAAAGAAAGAAAAATACACATTTCCAGAGCATCCAACAGCAACTGATGATTTATTTAATGACTAAGTACCACCTCTTTTAAAAGTGAGGACATTATTCATACCATATTACTTTAACAAAATATTTTATGGTTCAAATCATTATTATAATAAAAACAAAACCAGAAATAAACAAAAAAAGCTCTCCAAAATACACATTAGTATGAACAGGCAACAGAACATCACTTAGTAATATACATGACGTTAATGAGGGTTCCTCCAAGAGATTACTTTTTTATTTAACGTTTTTATTTTATTTTTTGAGAGATAAGAGAGAAACAGAGCAGGAGCAGCGGAGGGCAGAGACAGAGAGAGACATAGAATCCAAAGCAGGCTCCAGACTCTGAGCTGTCAGCACAGAGCCTGATGCAGGGCTCGAATCCACGAATGTGAGATCATGACCTGAGCCAAAGTCGGATGCTCAACTGACTGAGCCATCCAGGTACCTCCAAGACATTCTGATTATCAAATATATTTGGCAATATATGCCCTGTGCCCTTCTCTTAAAGATTCTTAGTACAGGAGCGCCTGGATGGCTCAGTCAGTTATGTGTCTGACTCTTGACTTCGGCTCAGGTCATGATCTCACGGTTGGTTCTTGAGTTCTAGCCCTGTATCCAGCTCTATGCTGATAGCATGGAGCCTGCTTCAAATACTCTGCCTCCCTCTCTCTGCCCCTACTCCACTTGTGCTCGTTCTCTTTCTCCCCAAAATAAATATTTTTTAAAAATTTAATAAATATTCTTAGTACAAATTAGCTCTAAGAAGTTCTGCTATTGAAAAAGAATGTATCCACTTTGCTTAACACAGTACTTCGCACACTTAACTGAAGAATGCTGGTGTTAATAAAAGAACGTTGTACTAGAAAATGGTTTATAAACAGTAACATGTAGACAACGACTTTAGAAATCTTTCAAATGAATCAAGAGAAGGATCATCAGCTACAAATCAAATTGTGCAAAAATGCCATTGTATTCCAGAGGAGTCGTTGATGTAGTTGGTTGGCAAAGCATACTGACTGCAGGAAGCCAGCAGAGGTGACGTAGAGATAGAGGAGTGAACAACGGAGAAGTGAGACATGTGGTATTAGGCTCAGAAGACCATGGCTTGTATTTTATCCTTAGTTTGGTGAGAACTAGATAGGCTTAATAAGAAAAGAGCACATGAGTTTGGGTTTAGGTCCTGGACCCACTGCACAGCAGCTGCTGTCCTCAGGCAGCTTGCTTCACTCTCCAAGCTGGATTTTCTTCTTCTGAGTAATGGTAAAAATAACACCTACCTCACAGGGTGGCTGTGTAAAGTCAATGAGATGAGTGAGGTGATACCTGCACAACAGGAACCTACGGGCAGGTCACCAGGCTCACAATGGGTCCAAACTATATGCTGTCATGAAGCATTCTCAAATTTCTATTTAAATACATCAATATGTACTATCCTGTCATATGAGACTTAGCAAAATTTGAATTCTGTTGCAGTTTGGTGCAGTTTATAGGCACTAATAACCTGATGGCTGTTCACTAATGAGTCAGCCATATTTCCTCATGCATCTCACGTACAAAGTAACACTGAGCTGGTGCCTGGGCCCTCAGTTACTCAGAGAATAATCCTTTCCTCAAGGACCTCCTTGCCAAAGTCAATAGAAGAGAGTGGTAAAGTTTGAGAGACTTCTTTCTTACTCAATGCTTAGTCAGCCAAGGGATGCTTGGGAAATTTGGCACGTGATATTTGGCAAAGTCTCTGATTATACTGTCATCTAGTGCTTTGAGATCCCATGAGTTAGAAAACATTTCCAGAGGAATCTCAGAATGCTAATATGCACTAAGCCAAAAAAACAAAAAACAAAACAAAAAAACCCACAAAAACCAAAAAAACTTCAGAGTGTTTCTTAGAGTGAAACTCTAAGAAATGCTAGAAATAAATTTTTTAATGTTTATTTGCTTTTGAGAGAGAGAGAGAGAGAGAGAGAGAGAGAAAGGCAGAGCATGAGTAAGGAAGGGGCAGAGAGAGGGAGACACAGAATCTGAAGTAGGCTCCAGGCTCCAGGTTCCAGAACAGAGCCCAACGCAGGGCTCAAAATCAAGAGCCACGCGATCGTGACAGGAGCCAAAGTCAGACACTTAACTGACTGAGCCACCCAGGCGGCCCTCTCTAAGAAATATTTAAACATCAATTTAAATTTAGTGGCTTTCCCAGGAAACAACCTCCTTGACCTCCACCGCAGCAACTTCTTACTTGACACATCCCCAAAAGCAAGGGAATCAAGAGCAAAAATAAACTGTTGGGACCTCCTCAAGATTAAAAGCTTCTGCACAGCCAAGGAAACAACCCAGAAAATTAATAGGCAACCAACTGAATGGGAAAAGATAGTTGCAAATGACATATCAGATAAAGGGTTGATATCCAGAATCTACAAGGAACTCACCAAACTACATGCCCGAAAAACAAACAACCCAGTGAAGAAATGGGCAGAAGATATGAACAGACACTTCTCCAAAGAGGACATCCAGATGGCCAACAGACACATGAAACGATGCTCAGCATCCCTCCTCATCAGGGAAATACAAATCAAAACCACACTGAGATACCACCTCACGCCAGTCAGAGTGGCTAAAATGAGCAAATCAGAGAACTCTAGATGCTGGCGAGGATGTGGAGAAACGGGCACCCTCCTACACTGTTGGTGGGAATGGAAACTGGTACAGCCCCTCTGGAAAACAGTGTGGAGGTTCCTCAGGAAACTAACAATAGAACTCCCCTATGACCCAGCAATAGCACTGCTAGGAATTTACCCAAGGGATACAGAAATGCTGATGCATAGGAGCACATGTACCCCAATGTTCATAGCAGCACTCTCCACAATAGCTAAAACATGGAAAGAGCCTAAGTGTCCATCAACAGATGAATGGATCAAGAAGATGTGGTTTATCTATACCATGGAATACTACATGGCAATGAGAAACAATGAAATCTGGCCATGTGTAGCAACATGGATGGACCTTGAGGGTGTTATGCTGAGCGAAATAAGTCAGGCAGAGAAGGACAAATATCATATGTGTGCACGTATAGGAGGATTAGGAGGAACTTAACGGAGGACCAAGGGGGAGAAGAAGGGGGGAAATGGTGGGGGAAAGGGAGAGGCAAACCATGAGAGACTCTTGAATGCTGACAAAAACTGAGGACTGATGGATGTGGGGGGGAGGAGGGATGGGCATGGAGGAGTGCACTTGTGGGGATGAGCACTGGGTATTATGTGGAAACTAATTTGACAATAAACTATTTGTAAAAAAAAAAAAAAAAAAATTTAGTGGCTTTCCATAGAACCATGCTTCCTTTTTATTAATTCTCTATCACCTCCCCCACTTTTCTGGCTTATTTCCCACCTATGTTTATCAATTATTGACCCTCTCTATTCAGGTCCATTTCTCTTACCTCAATTCTCATTTTCATTGCTGCAAAGTCTAGGTCTTTAGGGCTCTGTGGTTGCTTTCTTTTCTGCTCTGTAAACCTCTCCTCATTAGTTTAATCCTAACTCAAGTTTTACCTCTTTTCTGTAGCCCTTCTTGATCCCTCCTCCCCCATTAGAAGTTGAACACTTCGTTCTGCGTGCCCTCACTCTACTGTGGGTTAACCTACTATTAACACATCTTTAATACAGGATTGTATTTACTTGTTTATAGGTCTGCCTCCTCTTCCTAGAAACAAAACTGAAGGATGGGGATGTATCTGACTCGTTTTATATCCCTGTGTCTAGTATTTTCCTATTGTTTTTTTTTATTAATCTATTCATTCATTCCATAAATATTTATTGTTGATCTATGATATCAGGCACTCCTCAAGGACAGAGGGATGCATAGGACAGAGAGGACTCTGGCTTGCGTGTGGCTCACATTCTAGTTAGAGGAGACAGCAGATCCAAACACTAATCCATAAGCAAATAAGATGCTTCTAGATTGAGACAGAGAGACAGGGTGGGGTGAAAAGAACTTTGGATTAGGTGGTAGGGAAGGTTTGCTGAAGAGGTGACACAGAAGCTGAGATGTCAGTGACAGAAAGGAGAGCCATACAGAGATCTAAGCGAGTAGCCACCTGGGTAGAACAAACCGCACTCTTGTTGAATGAAAACATAGAGAGGATGAAAGCAGCATAAAAAACCTTGGCTTACAAAGAAAAGATTTATTTTTCTAAATAGGCTCCAGGACCCTGGGGCTTCAATGACCTGCTAAATCCCAATGTTGGCATATTTTTGCCAGTAGCCCGCCTAGGATCCGTACTTCCTGGCTCTTAACGTGCCTCCCTATGCAAGGTTCTAGCTTATAATTTTTCATTTCTAGACATCACAGGCTCTCAGAGTGCTCTCAAGCTGCTGTTCTTAACCTGGGCTCCACGGGCAGGCTTTTGGAATTGGATGCCAAATTTTAACAGATGCTAATTTTTCAGGTCAAAGAATCCATAGCTTTTACAAAATAATCTGTAGTCTCAAAAGGATAAAATCAACTTGTCTAGAGCAAGAGTGAGATGATCTCATATTTCAAGGAAGACCTCTTTATCCTATACATAATGGGGTGGTTCTGAAAACCCAAAACAACAGCCCCAGGGCATCTATACAATCAGAATGGCACATGGCACTGAAGCAAAGGGCAAGTGAAAACAAAATGCACTGAGTGGGGAGACTGAGCCTGTGAAGCAGTTCACTGAACAGCCTTCAAAACTACTTTATGGAGAGTGGACACGTGAGTTACTGAGCTAGATGTTGAGGATTCAAGATGTTAAATTCTTAAAAAAAAAAAAAAAGATGTTAAATTCTTGCTCTCAAAGAGCTAATGGTATATGTCAGGGACATAAATAAGGCCTGTGTAATGAGAAGCAAGGAAGGGGGGGAATATGTACATAAAAGTCTTTGGAAGAGAGTAGTTAATATAGTCTTATAAGAAATAAGTATTTCATCAGATTTGGTAGATAGAGGGAGGTTGTCAAAGGGGAGAATAAATTTTACATGGAGGAAATGGTACAGATAAAAGAACAGACTTCAAGAAATATCATTTTTTTTTCCCAAGAGGAGAATGAGGCTAAATCAGGAAACTGAGGGGGTAGGTATACCACAACCCCAGTGGGTCAACCGTGCCTACTATTTCCAAGTAAACATGGGTCAACATGTGGTTAACTTCCTGTGGGTGGAAAGTATAAAAGATCAGTACAGGAATAGGTAAAAAGAGAAGAAAATATATATCTATTTGTGATACAGCCTTATAGTGATTGCACAGAAGAGGCTGTATGCATTCTTTTCCCATGTTCCATTCAGAAGTTGGAGAAAAAAAAATAAGTCTGGATGTTTGGAACAGTTTGACGTATGGCCAAGATACAATATGACAGGTTTTATATCTTCAGTGCCACAGAAATGACCTAAATGAGTTGCACGGAAATGATCACCCTCACTGCCTCAATTTTTACTGGCAATTTTGAAAAGAGCCAGGAGATTCCCTTCGAGGCCTCTCCAGAACAAATGAGACCACTGGTGTCTACTCAGACCACATCTCTGCTATGGAAATCATACAATAAATTCAACACAGACACACAAAGGTTCCCCAAAGTAGATTTGTTCTTGTTACTTGTTACGCCACCTACTTCAGACCAGTTGCAGTCCCAAGCCTGGGAATCCCCGTCTTCGTAAAAAACAAGAGTTAATGATATGTGGAAGGCAAGGGGGCAGCTGAAGTTTTACAGAAGCAACTTTAAGTACAGCAAAACTTTTGAACTCTGGTTCTTTCATGTAAGTAGCGTTCCTCTTTCCCATCTTCCACGTGGCCCTCTAGATTTTTCCACAGCAAAATGGGTTTGTCAATGGGTATGACTAAACAATTTCCAAAACTTCCTTCGGGAACTCAAGTGATACCTGGCTGAAATATCAGAAAATGTCATTCTGGGGACTTGGAATGGAGGGATTCAGGGTTTGATGGGATTGGAGAGAAGAATGCAGAAAAAAGGCCTTGAAGGATACTAACAGTACATATGTCATTCAGACATACTTGCCTGTCTGTGAGATAACTCTGGTAAGCTTTGCTTGTTCTGAGAGTGAGTCATGGTCCTTAAACTAAGGCAGCCTTTCTGGGTTTTTTTGTTTGTTTGATTGTTTTGTTTTCAGAGGGAGAGGGGAGCAAGCATGAGTTCAGGGAAGAAAGTCAGAGGGAAAGAGAATGAAAACCAGGATCCATGCCCAGTGCAGAGCCCGTTACAGGGCTTGATTTCACAACCCTGAGGTCATAACTTGAGCTGAATCAAGAGTTGGACACTTAGCCAGGTGAGCCACCCCAAGGCAGCCTTCTTTAGGCTCAGACACGACTGGCCCTGATCAGAAATACTATGCTATTTCAGAAATGATACACTGAATTATCCCACATATTAGGAAGTTGTGATATTGTTTGCTTATCTTTTCAATTCTTTGCAGCAATTACACTGAAGGGCAATTATGTGGTCTCTTCTCAGGTAGAAAGACAACAGTGTTTGGCTCTGTCATAATTAGGAGGATGTTTTTTCATGATTCATTATAGATATGCAAGATTCGAGGCATGCATTCACACTTACAATGGGGCTACTGAAAGCAGCCTGTCTGGAGTGAGGGGCTTCACTGGCTCCTTCTCCACCTCCCAGAGCTAAACAGCTCCCAGCAAGATGATTCAAGGATTTACTTCCCAAGGGCCCATTATGAACTGTCCTGCAGCTGGCGGTCCTCGGTTTTGTCATATTGCTGAGGGAGCCATTGGGAGTGTCTGCGGAATCTTCGTCTTCAGCGACAGCTTCCTGGTAGGACTCTAACCTCTTGGCTGAGAGATAAGAAAAAAAAAAACAACAACAACAACAAAAAAAAAACACAACCAAAAACCATACTGGGTCATTACCCAAGAAGAACCATTTGCAAACTGAGTATGTCAGACATTTACTTAAACAGATATTTCACACCATCTCTTTCCTTTTCAAAACTGCCCTCCAAAGTCCCCTCTCTAGGTTCCCTTAATGAACTTACCTCACTGAGAAAAGTAAAAGCAATCACACAGCAACTCCCTTCTTATCCCATCATCAAATCTACCAACCTATCCACATCTGTATCCACATTCTGTCTTCCCTCCTACTACTACTACGGATAAAGTTTCAAAAGCCAAGCTTTCCTCTCATGATCTGCCTCCCACCCCTCTGGCCTTCTCAAGGACTTCACATTTACAACTTTCCCCTCTTTTGCTTACCCTGATCGCCCCTCAACTGATCTCATGGCTTTCTGTTCCTGTTTGTCCACTGATACTATTTTGGCAAGGTATCAAATCTCATTATTGCATCTGTCCATTTGTTATATGGATCCTTAGCAACATCCAACAAGGGTGACCATTCTCTTCCTGAAATGGTTCTTTTGGTTTCTCTGACCCCATGTGTACCTGTTTTTCCTTCTACTTCAATGGCTATTCCTTCTTATTTTCTCCTGCTGTCTTCTCTTCAATCAAATTCTGGGTTACTGCTAGAGCTTCTTCCCTTCTCCACCTATATACTCTTCCTTGGTGATGTCAACTGGTCCCACATTTGAAATACCAACTCTACCACATGACTTCTAAACCTGTATCTTCAACTCCAACTTCTAACTGGAATCCAGACTCCTATGTATATCTAACTCTCCACTTGATACTTCCAGTCGGATGTCTACTGGGTTCTTGATGCAGATTATCTGCATGGCTTACCTTTCTCAAGTCTCATATCATGTCCCTTGCCAGCAAAGACTTTCCAGATATAACCACTTCAGCACTTACTGCCATCTACACACTGTAGATCTTATTTGTTTTTATTTTTTGAATCATTCAGTAGAATATAAACTCCAAAAATGCAAAGAGCTTTGTCTGTTTTGTTAATATGATATATTCCCAAAATAAGACAAAAACAGAGAGGGAGGCAAACCACAAGAGGCTCTTAAATACAAAGAACAAACTAAGTGTTGCTGGAGGGGAGGTGGGTGAGGAGAATGGGCTCAATGGGTGATGGCATTAAGGAGCAATGGGTGTTATATGTAAGTGATGAATCACTAAATTCTACTTCTGAAACCATTATTACACTATATATTAACTAATTTGGATTTAAGTAAAAATTTAAAACATATCATGAGATCACCAGAGCCCAAAGTAGTGGTTAATACTCAACAAATATTTGTTGACTAAATAAATAATAGATACCTTAAATTTGATATGGTCCAAATAGAACTCTCTCCCTCATTACCCCTCAAACTTAGTCTTCCTCTGGCCTTCTCCATCTTCATAGATAGCACCTAACTATTTATATAGTTACTTACACCAAAAATCTAGGAGTCTCCTTGATTCTTCTCTTCTTGTCCAGCCCCATATTCAAAGCATCACCAAGAGCTGTCCGCTACTTATCCAAGCTGCATCTCAAATATCTCAACTTCTCTGCATCTTCATTACCCTCATCCAAGCCATCATCACCTCTTAACTGGACTAGTGCAAATAGCCTCATAACTGGTCTCCTTATCCCTTTGCACTCCATCACTTAACCAGTAGCTAGAATAATCTTCCTAAAACATAAAGTAGATCACATTACTCCTGCACAAACCTTTCTTTATGTTGGCTTTTATAACTCAAAATGATCTGACCTCCACTAATGTTCTCTAACTTTGTTGCCCCTTCCTCTTCCACACATCCACTAAAATCCAGCCTCACTGGCCTTCTTTTCTTACTTAGAAAATTGCCAGGCTCATTAAGCCTGAGCCCCTCTATACTAGCTGCTACCTCTAACTGGTGGATTTTTGCACCTGAACTTCAAGATTATGTTATTCAGATTTAAGCTCTAACCCTTAGAAGGGCCTTGCTCCCCTACACAATACAAAGTGCTTTCCAATCATCCTATATCATATCATCTCATTTTAATTCTCTGAAAAGCACTTTTCATTATTTAATATTTTTCTTGATTTAAGAATTGATTTATTTGTGACTATTCAACAGAAGCTCTGTGAGAGAGCCCTTGTCTGCCTTGTTAATCATTATGTCTGGGAGTACAGAGTAAACAATCAGTAAATGTGTACTTGCTGAATTGCTAGCTGTAGTCAAGGCACGTCTAGCTACTTAGAGTATGGCTTTTGGCAAGTTAATTTCAAAAAATATATATTTTTTCATAGTTTAATAGTTTTTATCTGTATTTTTCAAGGACGACGAGAGGCTAAGAGGCAATGTTGTGATTGACTCTAGAACCAACTCTTCCAAAGACTCAGTGTCTTGTAGGAAATCACTTAACTCTTCCTGGGCCTGTTTTCTTACTAGCAGAATGAACAATTTGGATTTAATGACTTTAAGATCCTTTCCAGCTCTGCAAGTTTCATTATATTCTCTGCCTAAATATACAGAACTCTTTCCCTGTATGGCCTTTCAGCTTTAGAAATCTATCCATTTATTTAATCCCAAACATACTGAAGTTCTCCATTTTCACCTGTGCCCTTGTTTAGAATATCCATTCTTTTTTACTATACTTACATAAATCCTCAACATCTCTGAAAGCTTAGTTCAAAGGCCAGCTCCTCAATGGTGACATCTGTAACTATACTGACACTCTCTCGCTAGGCCTTTAAGCTTCTATATACTGAATGTACTGAATATTACTACACACCAGGCATTTGTCTCATTTAATAACTAGAACAACCTTCTGTGGCAGATACTATCAGTACATCAATTTTAGTAATAAAGAAATCAAATGAATTTTCCCCATTTCACAAAAGTAATATTCATCAGTCTTATATCCAGTTCTATGAAGTTCACAGCCAATGCTTGGAGTCCTCATGCCACACTCTTTCTAAATATAGCCATATATGTTAACATGTATTATTCCTTATCATTTTACACCAATATTCCCTGCTTGATTTCAATGAGTCCATGCATTGTAGTTTAAACATTTATTAAATGAATAATGAGTGAATGTCTGAATAGACACATGAATGAAATATCCCTAGACTCAAGGGAATGTTGTGGGGTAGGGACTTAACATTCATTGAGTACTTACTGTTCATCAATCATATGTTTAGGTTCTTTATATTAATATCTGTATCTAGGTCTTCCCTTTTCATCTTAAAAATAATGCTACCATGTAGGCACTATACTGTTTCACTTTGCAGGAAAGAGAGGCTAAGATCCAGAGAGATTCAATACTTTGACCATGGTTAAACAGCGAGTTGGGGGGAGAGTTGGGATTTAAATTTAGGTCTTCCTGACTCCAAAGCCAGTACATGTATCCACTATGTTATATCTCATTAGCAGTTACCTGTATATTATAGGTTAGTTCAGTCATCTTCAATAAGGGGTGAATTTGTCCCCAGGCAACATTTGGCAATGCCTGTCCACACTCTGGTTGTTGTAACTGGGGGAGGAGCGCTGCTGGCATTCAGTGGGCAGAGCCCATGGAGGCCTCTAAACATCTTACAATGCACAGGACAGCACCCATCTCAAAGAATAATCCAGCCCCAAATGTCAATAGTCCCTGAGGTTGATAACTCCTTGAGTAGCTAAAAAAATTTATTGGTGATGTGATACCATTTTTAAAATAAATAATTACAGTATTACAGAACCTACAGAAACATAGGCTTATACTTCAGGAATTTTTTCTGGCCATCATTAGGGAAATCAGTCATCATGCAACTGTGTAAATACTATAATGCCAGACAGCTTGGCCCTTAGGACAAACTTGCTCAATAAATAGCACTGAAGAGTGGAATCAAGAACACATGGAGTAACTTTCAGTCATTTTGTAGAAAGCTATGGGAAGGAAACATGCCAGTAAAGTTATAATGAGATTTTTTTAAAAAGCTATTGGTGTAATACTTCTAGACTCAATGAAGATTTTTCAAAAATTGCATATGAGACGGCTCAGTTGGTTAAGCGTCTGACTCTTGGTTTTGACTCAGGTCACGATCACACAGTTTTGGAAGGTTGAGCCCTGCATCAGGCTCTGTGTTGGCAGTGTGGAGCCTGCTTGGGATTCTCTCTCTTTCCCTCTCTCTCACTGCACCTCCCCTCTTTGCATGCAGTCTCTGTCTCTTGCAAAATAAATAAATGAACTTAAAAAAATTAAAAATTGGGTATGAGAAAGAAAAGCTTATTACCATACTGATAAACAAAAATCTATCCAGGGTGCCTGGGTGACTCGGTTGAGCATCTGACTTCGGCTCAGGTCATGATCTCATGGTTCATGAGTTCAAGCCCCACATTGGGCTCTGTGCTGACAGCTCAGAGCCTGAAGCCTGCTTTAGATTCTGTGTTTCCCTCTTTCTCTGCCTCTCCCCCTCTCATGCTGTCTCTCTCTCTCTCTTGCTGTCTCTCTGTTTCTCTCAAAAATAAACATTAAGGGGCGCCTGGGTGGCTCAGTCAGTTAAATGTCTGATTTCGGCTCAGGTCACGATCTCACAGTTGGTGGGTTCGAGCCCCATGATGGGCTCTGTGCTGACAGCTAGCTCAGAGCCTGGAGCCAGTTTCAGATTCTGTATCTCCTTCTCTCTCTCTGACTCTCCCCTGCTTACACTGTCTCTCTCCCTCTCTCTCAGAAATAAACATTAAAAAAATTTTTTAAATAAACATTAAAAAAATTTTTAATCTATACAGCTGATCATGAAAACTTTTCATATGTCTCTTAAAACAGGTTCTAATTAGTTTCATAAATGCCTCACAGTGGGACAGGAATTCTTGCCTTCCAACTCACCGGAAAAAACACAAAGAATATAGTTTTTCCTTTGTATCAAGATAGGTAGTGGGTTAGATGCTAGGTTAACTACTTTTTCTCTTTCTTATTTAATCCCTAATCTTCTCTTCTGATTCCTTCAAATATCTAGTAACCTGTTCAGGGCCTATTACTTACATTTATTTAATATTTGGAAGAAGTGAGCAAAAATCTGTGGAAAAGTTTATCACAGTTTTCAATGTGCTCCCCAAAGGGCCCAGAACAAGGGTGAACAGCATAATGTGTTCATGGACTCCTCCCAACCGTACCATCCCCATATCCTCCAAGCACTTTGCTATGAACTAATCCCCCAAACATTTCCAGCATCCCAACTTTCACCTGCTTATAAACAGCACGCTCAGCTAAGCTTCGGCCAAC
This sequence comes from Proteles cristata cristata, assembly GCA_017311185.1. Lineage (NCBI taxonomy): Eukaryota > Metazoa > Chordata > Mammalia > Carnivora > Hyaenidae > Proteles > Proteles cristata. Next base: position 153,851 of record JAESUZ010000393.1, on the reverse strand, counting down.
TGTATCATCCATGTATCCTTGACACACACAAATCTTTTAGTTTAAGCTCATTCCCTATGCATTTCCCCAACATTCCAAAAATTTCTTGCCCAATATCCTTCTAGTCCCAAGCCTTGATCAATGCTAAAATCACCTCCAAAACATGAAATTTTCATCTTATGAGACTAAGTAAGGTATTTTTTACATTTCCATGCCTGTCTTCCATAGGGGATCATGAACTTCTCAAAAGATAAATCTATTTCTTACTTTGACAACTATAATTATAAGAACAATAGCAGCTCATATTTACAAAGAATTTATTCTGTGCCATAGTTTGAGTGACTTTTCATGAATTATCTTCATGAATCCTATTATGGATTCTTTTTATTGAGGCCCAGAGAAATTAGGTAACTGGCCCAGGGTCACAAAGCTTATAGGCAATAAACATGGGAATCAGATTCAGGAAGGCTGATTCCAAAATCCTTGTTCTTGGAAACTAATAAATGTTCTCACTGTGTAGATCAGATTTATAAACCACATCATAAAGGCACTCCCTAGACAAACACAAATTGAGAAACATTCTACCAAATCCCCAAATAGTGCCCTTCAGAATGACTAGGGTCATCCAAAAACAGAAAGCCTGAGAAACTTCCAGATCTAGAGGAATCTAAATAAGGATTGTCATATGGTCTCCTAGATGGGATCCTCGGACAGAAAAAGAAATCTGAATAAAGTGTGGATTTCATTTAATAATGACATCAGTAGTAGTTCATTACTTATGACAAATGTATTGTACAATTAATGGTAGATGTTAACGACAGAGGAAATTAGATAGGGGTGCATAATGGAACCCTCAAAAGCATCTTTGTAACTTTTCTGTAAATCTAATGCTATTCTCAACTAAAAAGATGACTATTAAAAAAGACATTCTCTTTCAGTAATCTTCAAAAAAATTTTTTTTTATGTTTTTTATTTATTTCTAGGAGAGAGAGAGAGAGACAGTGTGAGCAGGGGAGGGTCAGAGAGAGAGGGAGTGACAGAATGAAACAGGCTCCAGGCTCTGAGCTGGCAGTCAGCACAGAGCGTGACGCGGGCTCGAACCCACGAACCACGAGATCATGACCTAAGCAAAAGTCGGACGCCTAACCGACTAAGCCACCCAGGCGCCCCTCTTTCAGTAATCTTTTAAAGGACTGTCTTTAAAATTTTTAATATGCACACAAATCACCTGGGAATATTGTTAAAAGAAGATTATAACTGAAGTTTTAAAAAGAAGCCTGAGATTCTGTGTTTTTAACATACACCGAGGTGTTGCTGATGCTGCTAGGTTCATGAACCAAATTTCTAAGTTGCAAGGTTTGTTTTTTTTTTAAGTTTATTTATTTAAGTAGTCTCTACATCCAATGTGGGGCTCAAACTCACAACCTTGAGATCCATAGCCATAAACTCTTCCAACTGAGCCAACTAGGTGCTCCTAAGTTGCAAGATTTTAAAACATAAAATAGTGTCGTCAGATGTATTTAGTTCTTATGCATATGTGCATGGGGCTCTTTCCTAGCAGTGATGTTCTTTATGGACAGATCTCCTAGGCAGTGATTTTGTCCCCAAATCCTGAAGGGTTAACTAGCTTTAATGTCAGTAAAAAAATAATATATCTTAGGGTTAAATTCTGGAGAGAAGTAGTCCCTACTATCCCTGCCTTCATCAATCAGAGTGTGTATACATGTCCTTGTTTTTATTTACTTTATTTTTTTACTATTTTAGTTATTTTTGAGAGAGAGACAGGGTATGAACAGAGGAGAGGCACAGAGGGAGACACAGAATCCTCGAAGCAGGCTCCAGGCTCTGAGCTGTCAACACACAACCTGATGTGGGGCTCAAACTTGTGAATCATGAGATCATGACCTGAGCTGAAGTTGGAAGCTTAACCAACTGAGCCACCTAGGCACCCCTACATGTCCTTGTTTTTAAACCATTACAGAAAAGAGACCAGATCTATAGGTGTGTGTGGTAGAGAAGTGTTCACAGGCAACAGGCAAAGTTGTTAGCCTTAGAAGTAGTGCAACACTCCAGGGTCCACAGACAGTTCGGTCAAGATAGCATGTGATTCTCAGTCTCTTGGTACCTTCTCTGCATAAAGGGCTACAGAAGAGAAGCACTCACTGGGCCCAAGTGTGGGCTCAGGGACTGGGGCAGGAAAGGGCTGGTCCCAGCCCTCGTAAGTGCTACAAATACAAAATTTTAAATGCTACAAATACAGAAAACAATTTTCTACTCCCCATCACATATTTTGTGAAAACACTACTCTAAGAGACTTCTTGAAAATAAGGATCTACATAGTCAACTATTTTGGAAGACACTCATCTCACAAACAGGTGTGAGAGTTTAGCTAGCAAGGTTCCCTCAGCATTGCTTACCACAGTAAACGTGGACAACCTAAATTAATGGTGGATTATTTACATACATTTTGGCAATTATTATAGTGTAATACAGCATAAGCCACTAGAAGAGTAAGAAGAGTGTAGAAAGGTGATCGTGATGAAGATCAGAAAAATGGTCATAAAAGCAAAAGCACACTATGATGCCATTTTTGTTTAAAAAACATATATTAAAGTGCACAAGAAAAAAAATCAAAATAAATGCACAAAAATGTTAACAGCAGTCTACTCTCGTAAGGGTTGCTGATGACTTTTATATTTTTCCTCTTTCAGCTTATCTGAGATTTTCTATAATAATTGTTTTTGTAACAAAAAAATGCAAAAAGAAGATAAAACAAGGCAGAGTATCATCATATCCAACATGACTAGCTATTTTTTATATTTGTGTAGTAATTATGTGATAAACATTCACTGGTTACATTCACTGGTAACTAGCTTAAAAATGTATGTGCCTAAGAGAAAATACAGTGTATTTAAAAAATTTTTTTAAGTTGACTTATTTAGAGAGACAGAGAGAGCAGAGGAGGGGCAGAGAGAGAGGGAGAGAAAGAATCCCAGGCAGGCCCTGTGCTGTCAGCACAGAGCCCAATGTGGGGCTCGAACTCACAAACCATGAGATCATGACTTGAGCTGAAACCAAGAGTCGGACACTCAACCAACTTAGTCCATCCAGATGCCCCAACACGGTGTATTTTTTTAAATTTTGGGCCAGGTGGGATGTCCAAGTTTAACACTACGGGCAAAAATCCTAATATTCATAACCTTATTAATATTCACAATAACTGACAAGATTTAATAAACATATAAAAATTCTGACAAGAAAAAATACCCTAAGAGACTGTGCTAGACAGAATCTAAGCTGGCTCCCAAGTTTCCAGTCCCCCTGATGCACATACCTTGTGGATATGATGGGGTTTCACCCCTGTGATTAAATTATATTGTGTGGCAATGTGAAAGGAGGTAATCAAATCCCTAAACACCTGAATCTGAATTTATCTGAAAGAACACTATCTTAGGTAGGTCTGACATCAGGTAAAATGAGGGGTCAGTACTTCCCTGAGGTCGGAGAAATTCAAAGCTAGAGATTTGGCTGCTGGCCTTGAAGAAGCAAACTGCCATGCTAGGGAGAGAACACGTGGTAAGAAATGGTAGGTGCCACCAGGAGCTCAGAACAGTATCAGGCTGACAGTCAGCAAGAGAGCAGGGACCTTGGTCCTACAGCCGGAAGACCCTGAACTCTGCCACAAACAAGGGAACTACGAAGAGGACTCTAAGCCTCAGATAAGATCACAGTCCCAGCTGACACTTAGATTTCAGCTTGGTGATGGATCCTGAAGGAGGATGAAGCCATTTTGCACCCAGGTTCTGGCCCCAAAACCACTGAGACAGTATATTTGTATTATTTGAAGCTACTAAATTTGTCAAAATTTGTCATGTGGCAATAGAAAACTAATAACAGTGATCAATGATGAGCCAGGAAAATACTCACCATATAAAGACAATATCACAGGGTTGATACTCAAATTATTTAATATATAGTTCGATACAAGTGCACAAATAAAAATGGATACTGGGCACAGTCAACAAAGCTTGAAAAACTGAACACTGGCCCTGCCTTAATAGAAAAACCCTCCTACAGATCACTAAGAAGAGCTCATTTTTAAATGGGGGGAAGGGCAGGGAGAATGATCCCTTTACCAAGGACATTCAAATGACCAATAAGCATATGAAAAATTAACATCTTGTTGCTAATCAGAGGCAAATTAAGGCAATAAAGCGCCGTGTCTACAAAACTCACACAGGTTAAAAAGAATAACTTCATCATATTACGGCTGGTGTAAAACACAGGTGTTGCTTTTCTGGATTGTGGAAGTGTGAACAAGCACGATATTTTACGGGTAAATTTTGTAGGCTGTATAAAAACTTTGTATATGCATACCTCTGGATCCAATAATACCACTTCTAGAAAGGTATCTTATAAAAATAGGATATGTACAAACATGTGCACAAACATGTATGTACAAAAATACATATTACATGATGAAGTTTATGCTATAGATATATGCTATAGCTATATATTTATACATATAGAAATATATGCTATTATAATTTCTCATAATTCTTAATATTGTCTGTCTCCTTGCCTTAAACTAAAAGCTACATGAGATCAAGAGACTCATTCTACATATTAGGGGCTCACAAAATTTATGTTGAATGAGTAAGTGATGTTAATTTCAAGTATTGTTATAATAACAAAGTAAGCTTGACCACATACAATGCAATACTATGCACTTAATGTTAAGTTATGAATGGATTTGGAAAAAAGGTCCTTGAGATATTCAAGAAGCAAACTGGCAAAAAATAAAAAATAAAAAATATATATAACATGTTCTAATTTATAAAAGGGAAAACATGTAAATATATATTCACATATTAAAGAATATGCATATATTCTTTATATGCATAAATATATGTTCACATATATTCACACATATATATAATGAATAAATATATATTCACATATATTCACATATTAAAGAATATGCATAAAAAATGGAGAGTTATGTGTTCATCAAATTGTTAATGGTGGTTAATCTCTAGAGAATAAAGGTTTTAATTCATTTTGGATATTTTTCAGAATTACTTTCATAGGAGTGCACATTACTTTTGTAAATAACAAACTTAACAAAGTTCAATTCCTTAAAGAGACTTTGCAATTTGTATATTTACTTCCTTAGCCTCAGAGTTTAGTACATCATATTTATTTTTAAACTAGGTGTTCTTAACCAAGAATCAATGGATACCGATGGGCTAAATGATGTGATGGGTTAGGGGGAGCCTAAAGTCCCCTTGGAATTATTCTCAAAATATTTCTTAGGGAGATAGTCCATCGTTTCATTAGATTCTCACAGGTATCTATAATATAGCATTATCACCATACCGAATCTCCAACCTTCTATCATTACTGGTAGTTTACTTTCCTTTTAAAGAAACCATGGCTGGCAACTGACTCCTTGACTCTGATCCACTAGCTTTGGAAAGAACAAAAATAAAGCTTAGTGCCTATTTGGATGAGTTAACTACCTAATGCTTAAATATAGCATCACTTTGCTAGAATTATCAAACTTTTAAAGTTTTAAAGTTTTTTGATGTTTATTTATTTTTGAGAAACAGAGTGTGAGTGGGGGAGGAGCAGAGGGAAACAGAGACATGGAATCTGAAACAGGCTTCAGGCTCTGAGCTGTCAGCGCAGAGCCCAATGCAGGACTTGAACTCACAAGCAATGAGATCACTACCTGAGCTGAAGTCAAACACTTAACTAACTGAGCCACCCAGGAGTTAGAATTACCAAACCTCTAAGTAGGTGCCAAAAAAGACCAATTATAAGGTTGGTTTTTACAGAAACCCAACACTCACCATTTTCTTCATGGCAGTAATCAAAGCCTGCCACACTGCATCTTCGAAAAACCATCTTATTCTCAGTGAGAGTTCCTGTCTTATCAGAAAAGAGGTACTGAATCTGTCCAAGGTCCTCGGTGATGTTCAGTGACCGGCACTGAATAGTAGAATCCGTTTTCTCATTGTAGAAATCCACATCACTTTGAATAAAATATATCTGTCCAAGCTTCACAATTTCAATGGAAACATAGAGAGAAATGGGAATCAAGACCTAAGAGGAACCAAGCAATTTAAAAAAATATTAGAGAGGGAAAATAAAGGTTGAGAAACCAAATGTAGTTAGATAAGTAACAAAGTTCTTGATGATGAACTCAACAGAAAATACCTGCAACAAAATGATCATGGTCCAAAACATATAGAATCCTGCCAATGCTGGTGATATGACATGTCCATCGGGCTCAGGGATATTAAAAAACATGATGTTTGCATATCTACTCAACCAAATTCCATGACCTTTCAAAAAACACAGAGACATCAAAAGAATACTACATATACACTATATAAATAGACGGCTTCATTCCTAAAGAGGAATCCGAGCATTTATTTTGGTGGAAGACCCACTGTTTATTTTTTTAAACAAATTAAAATTCGAAAGGCCCCACATTCTCTGGTCTCAGTCTCTCTTTAAATCTCTTCCCAGGTCCCTTTACTACTGTAGCTCCACATAGCTGGATATAATCAACATTAATGTTTTTCAGATCAGAGAATAAGAAAGAGATATGAGGGGAAAAGCTGATGGCAAACAAAACCTCCTTTACAGAAGTCAAATTTTCATCAATATTTTGAAAAGAAAATGCTTTTAAATAAATATCTTGCTGAAAAGATGTCAACAACAACAAAAAAATCAAATGTTACCTACCCAATGCACCGGTTAAACACATCACAAGCAAAAGGAGGACACACCAGAGGACATCTGTATTTGCTCTTCTTTCTAATTTGCTGCGCTTATACCTGGGACCACTGTTGTTCAGCATTGCTTTGGTCTCATGGCCTACAGAGGTAACATGTGAGAAAATTCGCAAATTAAAGTCAGATAGCAAATAGCATATTTTTAAATTTCTGTGGCAGGTAATTTAATACAGAGTAATTGCACAATATACTTTGTTAATTTAGTTTGCTTTTGTGTCAGAGACCAAGGCTTAAGTTGATGAAGACAAGCTTTCTGCTTTTGTAGATTGCATTTTGAGTAAATGAAAAATGTTAATTTGAAGAAAAACACAGAGGAGACGACAGTGAAAATGAGAAGCGTAACTAACCTGCATAAACCACGATGCCCACAACAGCCTCTGTGTTCCTAATGGTGCATCCCCTAAGTAATAAATTTTCTTTACTCAAACCCACACGTTCTTTGTTGGAATGTTCTCTGTAAGAAAGATGGCACAGACATTCATTTTTAAATTGCAAAAGTGGGGATGTAAACATAAAAATCACACATTTCGAGTTTTCTTGACTGGAGTATTAGGTCAAGCAGTTCACAAGAAAGGTTTCAAATCTCTGAGCGATTTGCTTTTGTTACGCTGCTTTGGCTTGGAAAAAGATGCAACAAGTCTCAACTACCATTGTTTTCTATTATTCCTGTTTGTCAACTTCTCATACTCCAAAACCTCAAAACAATATTCCAAATTAGGAGCCTGTTGCTCCAATACAAACTGAGTTTCAGGTAACTTAGTAACTGACAAGGGAAACATTCTTGATAGAACTGGAAAAATTCCATTTTCAACCTGGTTTGGAATCAACCATTTTTCTAGGCAATGGTAAGTTGTGGCTGCTAAAAGCACTAGGTGACAGGCTGATGAGGAATTTTATAATGAAAGGGTAAGCCAACAACACCAATCTTAAAATGTTTTGTTTTTTTAAAAATTTATTTCTAGGAGAGAGAGAGAGACAGCGTGAGCAGGAGGGTCAGAGATAGAGGGAGTCACAGACTGAAACAGGCTCCAGGCTCTGAGCTGGCAGTCAGCACAGAGCCCGACGTGGGGCTCGAACCCACGAACCGCGAGATCATGACCTAAGCGAACGTCAGATGCTTAACCGACTAAGCTACCCAGGCGCCCCTGAACAACACCAATCTTAATAGAACTACTTATGGGACAAGGACATCACATGGCTGCAGATGGTATGCAATAGAAAGTACCTATTTCCACAGGAACCTACTCAAGCCTCCTCAACAGCAAATCAACCTGGGACCTGTGGCATCAAGAGATCCATGAAGTCTCTGAAACTGTATGCAACATTTCCTGCGTGTATGTATGTATGCATGCAAGTGTATACACACACACACACACACACACACACACACACACACACACACGTCATTCTGTAGAAAAAGAAACTATTTCCCTCATCAGATTCGAAAGTGTTTCTGGACAGTTTACAGGAAATCAGACAGCCAGAAAACAATGTTCACTACCACGGCAGGATGCAGTCTGGTAAGTGTGGTAAATTGCGAGGCAGGGGGCGGGGCGGGGAAAGAAACAAAGCTGGCAAAATTATGAAATAGTTAAAACTAGCTAAGAGCCCATGGGTGTTCATTATAGTTTTCTTTCTGCATTTGACTGGTTGAAAGTTTCTGTAATAAACAATTTAAAAATGATGAAAGCAACTACTTGATCAAGTTATAATAGTGCAAAAATACAGAGCAAAATAATTGGAATTTTTTTTAATAAGCAGAAAGTAATGTATTTAACCTATTTTGAAAATGCCCTCTTGGGGTGCCTGGGTGGCTCAGTTGGTTAAGCGTCCGACTTCGGCTCAGGCCATGATCTCACGGTTCGTGGGTTCAAGCCCCACATTGGGCTCTGTGCTGACAGCTAGCTCAGAGCCTGGAGCCTGTTTCAGATTCTGTGTCTCCCTCTCTCTGACCCTCCCCTGCTCACATTGTCTGTCTCTCTCTCATAAATAAATAAAAACATTAAAAATTTAAAAAAAAAGAAAAAAGAAAATGTCCTCTTAACTTCAGTGTTAAAATTAGGTTCTCTAAGCAATATACTTCAGTCAGTAAGTTATTTCTTCTTAAAAAATTTTTTTAAAGTTTATTTATTTTTGAGAGAGAGAGAATGTGAGCAAGGGAGGAGGAAAGAGAGGGAGATATAGAATCTGAAGCAGGCTCCAGGCTCTGAGCTGTCAGCCCAGAGCCAATGTGGGGCTCAAACTCATGGACTGTGATATCATCACCTGAGCTGAAGTCAGATGCTTAACTGACTGAGCCACCCAAGCACCCTTCTTCTTTCTTAAATATAGGAAAACTGTCACTGTTGTCTGGATCCTTTCTATCTACAATTACTAAGGAAAAGGAAATAATTCTTCAAAGAAGGATATCACAAAGGAGAAAGAAAATAGATGTGTCATTTCACTCCTATAATTTGTAAACACCGTATCCTAGGAGGTCTATGTTTATATGCCTTCATATATGTGAATATATATATGGTTGGTGGTGTCCATGGGTTTAATTTAATTCTGCTTCCTGGTTTTGCAGATGAAGAATTTAAGTTCAACACTGACATTTCCATGTAGCGTTCCCAGGCAAGCACCACATAATTCTCATCAATATAACATTCATTACCCCTAGAACTTTATAGAAACAGAATTAACATTCTGTTAATAAAAGCCATTTCCAAAGGTCCTCAGTAAGATTTAAGATTCCCCCCACCTCCCTGCCAGGAATCTTATTTTTTCATCATTACATCACTCTACGTTACAATTGTTAGATCAAAGCGTAACTTCTATCAAAATGGTATCTGCCCAAACGTTAAACAGGTCCTGCCCTTGACAGGTATATGATATTTGACACTTACGATGTGAGATCTTTGGACTCTCTATGGAGCACTGATTGTCTACATAGAGCTCTCATCTACTGAAGATGCTAGGCAACATCTATTACACACCCAGCATTCCCACTCAGATGCTGGGAATACAAAAACACACATCATCTTGGCTCCTGTGGTCTAAGGGGAAGTGACTGACACAGAAATATGTTAAGTGTAAGAAAACTATTATAGATATTATAATAAAAATTGAACATTTAGCATACACTGTGGACACAAATAGGAGAAAATCAGAGAAGGCTCTCTCAACCTGATAAAGGCATATATGAAGTACTTACAGTTAGAATCATACTTAATGATGCAAGACTAAATGCTTTTAAATGTTTTTCCCCTAAGATCAGGAACAAGACAAGAGAGTGAGCCTGCGCAGCTCAATTTTTGTTGATTTTAGAAAACAGACCTCAAAGCAGGAAAAGGGTAAGGAGCTAGTTTAGTGGATAAAAATAATTCCATGGAAAAATCACTCTATCTACCTGGGCTGACTCTCTCATTCAACGCTTTCCTGAAAGTCGCTGAAGCCAGCTCTCAATAGAAGTGTCAACAGAGCAGACCCAGGGAAATCTAATCACTGAGGAAGACAGAATCTGAGGGAGGGAAAAGAAGCAGAGAGCAGCTTTTAGTCGTGGATCCCAAGAGAAAGGCAATTCCAGTGGTCAGATCAGGCTAATCGGAAAGTAAGGCAGCGCAGTTGAAGTACACATTAGAGGAGCCCATCATAAATGGAAAAACCAAAGAGCAGGCAAATGTGGCATCAGGGAATCCAGAGGCAAGTGATAACGAGGGAACCAAGAGGCTAGTGGGGCCTTAGAAGTAGGTAAGGGTTCTGGGGCAAGACTGGGTACTCACAATAGTGAATGATGTTCCAATGTGTCTATTAAAAATAATGTCCAATGCAGATGAAGAGAGAGGCTGACAAGGAAGGCCAGGAGACCAGTTCCAGAAATTTAGTTAAGGCACTCACTAATCTGCTTTCTATCGCAATAAGTTAGGTTTATTTTCAAGAAATTATATAAAATATCATATAGTATATGTTCTTTTTTGCATGGCATCTTTCACTGAATATGAGATTCCGTGATGCATCCATATTGTAGCATGTATCACCAGTGAATTCCTTTTTGCTGAAAAGTATTACACGGTATGGATATACAGTTTGTCCATCCATGCACTTGTTGACGGACATTTGGCTTGCCTCCAGTTTGGGACTATGACAAACACAGCTGCCCTGAATATTTGTGTACAGGATACTCTGTGGAGAAATGTTTTATTTTCTTTTAGGTAATTATTAGGAGTGGAACAGCTAGATCATACAGTGGGCATATGTTTAACTTTTAAAGAAACTTCCAAATTGTGTTTTAAAGTGGCTGCACTGCTTTATATTCCCAGAAGCAGCAGGTGGGCGCTCTAGTTCTCCTACTTTCTCACCAGCACTGGGTATAGTTGGGTCTTTTTAACTGTTGTAGCTCTGTGGTTTTAACTTGTATCTTTCCACACAGTTATCTGTCATCTATAAACCTTTTTGGGTGAAGTGTCTGTTCAAATTTCTTTTACCATTTTAAAAACTATACTGTTTTCTTTATTACTGAGGGTTTTTTTTTTTTTAATGTTTATTTGTTTTTGAGAGAGAGAGCATGTGCAAATGCTCAAGAGAAGAGGGTAAGGGCAGAGAGAAAGGGAGATAGAGGATCCAAAACGGGCTCTGCACTGACAGTAGACAGAGGATGCAGAGCTTGAACTTAGCAACTGTGAGATCATGACCTGAGCTGAAGTTGGACACCTAACTGACTGAGCCAACCAGGAAACCCCTTATTACTAGATTTTAAGATGTCTATAAAATCTGAGCACATCAGATAAACACACTGAGAATATCTTCTTCCAATCTGTGACTTATCTTTTCATTCAATAGTCTCATTGAAGAGAAAAAGGTTTTAATCTTGATTCTGAAGTTCTTTTATGTACTTTTTTGTTCTCTTATTGTGCTTTGGGTATTATGTCTAAGAATTCTTTGCCTAACTGAAGATATCAAAGATTTTTGTTATGTTTCCTCTATGTTTAAAGAGTTTCCAATCTTAGGTTTACATTTAACTATAGGATCCATTTTTTAGTTAAGTTTTTTAAAGAGTGAGAGTTATGACTAGAAGTTTATCTTTTAGAATATGGACATTCAATCATTTTAGCACCATTTGTTGAAAAAAATAACCTTTCTTCACTAAATTGCTTGTGTACACCTTTGTCAAAGGCACATTTATGGACAACAAAAACCAACTGTCCATAAATGTGTGGGTCAGTTTCTGGATCCTATACTCTTTTAATCCTTTCTGATCTGCTGGTCTATCTTTGTGCCAAAATTATGCTAACTTGACTACTGTACTTTACTAGAAGTCTTGAAATCAGGTGGTGTTGGCTCTCCCACTCTGTTCTTTTTCAATATCATTTTAAGTTAATATAGGTCCTTTGCATCCCCATGTAAATTTTAGAATAAATTTGTCAATTTCTTAAAAAAATAACAAAACCATCCTCGGATTTTGATTAGAATTACACTGACTCTACAGATCAATTTGGAGAAAAACTGACATCCTAACAATATTGAGTCTTTCAACCCATGAACAGCATACATCTCTCCATTGATTTAGGTCTTTCATTTCTCTCCGCAGTGTTCAATGGTTTTGGTATGCAGGTGTTTCACATCTTTTGTCAGGATTAGCCTCAGGTATTTCATATTTTCTGATGCTATCATAAGTTGTATTTTGAAAAATTTCAATATCTGATTGTTCATTGATAGTATGTAGAAATACAATGGATTTTTGTATATTGATCTGTTTCCTAGAACACTGTTAAACCTCATTGTTAAATTCTTATAGATTTTATCAGGTTTTCCACAAAGAGCATCAAATCATCTATGAATAATTAAGAGTTTTACCTCTTTTTTATTTGATAACTTTTATTTCCTTTTCTTGCTTGACTACGCTATCTAGAATGTCTAGTGAAATCTTGAATAAAAGTGGTGAAAGTAAATATTGTTTACTGACCTTATTGAAATATTGTTTACTGACTTACTTGTTCCTGATTTCAGGCGAAAAACATTTAAAAGCATTTAGTCTTGCACCATTAAGTATGATTCTAACTATAGGTTCTTCATATATGCCTTTATCGGGTTGAGAGAGTTCCTTTCTGTTTCCAGTAAGATTTTGTTAAATGTTTTGTGTACATTCATGAGATGATCACTTGGGAATTCCTTTTTTAATTTGTTAATTGTGGCTTGTTAATATGGTGAATTACATCATTTGATTTTCTAATGTTAAGTTTTGTTTTGTTTTGTTTTTTTGAGAGAAAGAGCGCATGTGAGTGAGGGCAAGGGGAAGAGGGGGAGAGAGGGAGAATCTTAAGCAGGCTCCATTCTCAGTGCAGAGCCTGATGCAGGGCTCAGTCCCACGACCCTGGGATCATGACCTGACCTGAAATCAAGAGTCTGACACTCAATCGACTGAGCCACCCAGGCACCCTGATTTTCTAATATTAAAACAACTTGCATTTTTGGGATAGGTCCCACTGGGTCGTGATGTATTATCCTTCTTATATATTGTTGGATTTGATTAGCTATAATTTTGCATTTGTATTCATACAGGACATTGATATTTCCTTAAGTGTCTTTGTATGTTTACGGTATCAGGATAATCTGGTCTCAAAAATGAGTTGGAAATTTTCTTTACCATTCTCTCATAAAATCACTACTATGAAGTGAGTCTAATTATCTCCTCCCCTCTTAAGAATCAGGGAACTGAGAGTCAAAAAGAGTAAATAACTTGGTTCAAGGCATAAAGTACTTAACTGGCAGAAGCCAGGCCTGAAATTAGGTAAGACTCGAAATTCTAGCTGCCATTGCAAAAGGGATATAGACGCCTCAAGGGTTCCAGAATGAACAGTGTTGTGACTTCCCATACTTTTTCTTACACATGTTTCAATTCCTTGGCTAACTTTTACTAACCAGAAATAGCCACTTAATACTCTAATTCTGCAGGAGGACATTATCCTATCATGTCACCTAGGTTACCAGTTCTGTCCAGGTCCCTCCTTCCAAACAACATGTCTTGAGCTTAATACAGAGCTCATGGAAAACATTCTTATACCACTGACCAAGATTTTATGATTATTTTAAGAACAAGCTTTTGTTGTGGTTTTTAAAACACACATAGGTAATATTCGCCAAATTATTAAAATAAAGACAAATTAGTAGATGGCTAAACACATAGCCTTTGGTGATTTAACCTGGATTGGATATACATACACGAAAATTTTACTGACTTCAATATAATTGCAATACATAATTCTACTCATACCAATGAAGGTAAGTCACTACTCACAGGTAGCCTCGGAATCTGTTGAGGTCATTGTTTGGACTTTCACATTCGATCCTACTGGAGAATTTCTCTGGATCAACTTCAGAATCCTAAAAACAAGCAAACAAATATTATTTAGACACACACACACACATTTTAAAATCATAACACGAGAAAAATTCAAAGTTAAACCCTTGATATTTAAGTGTTTATCCTTTCACCAACTCTTAAGATAAAACTAACACATTCTTGCTACAAAATTTATGTCACAAATTGCCCAAATGAAAAAAGCAGAGAATAGTTTAGGCATAATCATAAATGAGTAAGTGGGATGAAGATGGTCCTAGAGCACTAATCAACACTGAATCACACACTAGAATCCATTCAGGACTCTGCATAGGAGAGCTTCTATTCACACAGCAAGCACTCCTTTATGCAGAAAGCACTGAAAAGCTGAAAATACTTTGTTGTTCTTTTATCATGTAGGGAGTTTTTAAGATTAAATGTGTATGTGAATGCTCTGAACACATTATGCATTTATCCCAGCAAACTTTATTCAAAAATTTAAAAATAAGCTGGATGTCAGCATCTTACAAAATTCTCTAATGGATTAAATGGTGATTTTAGCATGCTTTATGTAACCCATGGACAAATAAGCAAAATGTTTTTATAGAACACAGGCATGGATTCACTAAGAATAAGCCATGGGAACCTTATCTCATTTCCTTGTTTTTATATGAATGTTTGCCTAATAAAAAAACTATAACTGACATACCTCATCAAGTATAAACATATCACAGCAACACATATGGAAAATGACATATAATTATATGATTTGATTTGCTCATCAGTAATTTTTTAGTTCTTTTGATATAGTAGAATCTCTATTATGTACTTTAAACATATTAATTTCTTTTTTACAACCCCATGAAGTAGGTGCTATAATTAGGTCTAATTAACAGATAAAGAAAGAGACACATGAAGATCAGTAATTTGCCACAGGTTTCCACACAAGGAGGTGTTTAGAAACAGGATTATAATCTAGGTCATGGGATTCCAGAGCACTCACCCTTCATTGACCCCAAAGTGTACTAATTCATTAACTGGTGTCACCTTCAGAATAGGTACTTAGTAGTATATACTAGAATCTCAAGTTGTGGGAGATTTTTACAAATGTCTTAGTAACGTAAATGTTCACAAAAGTGACGTGAGGCCTTATCAGTCAATCACAGGAGCTAAATTAAATCCATAGATAGAAAGATGGCCAATGTTACCTCAGATCACAAAATTTACAAAGATCAGGGCATGTATTTGGCTAAAACATGTTTTAGTTTACAAAGTACAAGATGAAGGAAACCTGACTTCACAGTTCAGTTTAAAAAAGACCATTAACATCTCAAGTGCTTCCAGAGACAGTGAAGGGAAACTCATATTTAAGCATCGTACATAACATTTTTACATACATGACTTCATGTTCCTCTCACAGCAATGCTATGAGACAGGCATCATCATTTCTATTTTACGATAAACTGATGCATAAAATAAGTGACTTGCTCAAGGTTACCCAATAATGAAACAGCAGAGCTAGAATTCATTCAAACTCATGTTCATAGAACTTCAAAGTTCTTGTTCCCTTGCCATAGCGTGGTGAAGGGTCTAGAAAGCTCTTTGGCATGAGAAGCTACACAAGTCTCAAAAGATCTGAGTATATATGCAGTTATAGATTTTAGGAACAGAAGGTGATCATTTCCATTGCAAAATAATTTTCCAGATTGAGAAATAATTCTGTTAGTTTCCTTTAATTCACTTCCAAAAAAATAAGGATCGCCAGACTAAAATGTGTGAACTTCAAAGTCCTTACAGCCTATAATCTATAAAACACTTCCAGAGATATCTGGAAATAGATTAAGCCCTCCGGGATTCTATTTTGTAATGGGAAAAATGAATTTAAGAATCTCTTTTTCTATCTCTGTGAAAATGAGCTCGGTCATCTTCTGAAAAGAAAATGTTAATAAGTCACCAAGTGAGAACCCAGTATTTACCTGCTCTGCATATCCCCGAACCACCTGCCTCTGTTTTAAATTGCTCTCTCCATCGAGGCCAGAAGTCTCGATGTGACAGATTCCATCTGGATCAGTGGAAAACAGTAAGACCATGTCTGCAGGAATAACCTCATTACAGGAAAGGCGAATAAAGTCCCCAACTGCAACATCTTTCCAGCATTGGTTGACATATTTTTTCTCTTTCCTAATATTGGGGAGAGGGGGGAGGTTTAAAGAGAATATTAAGACATAAACACAGATAATCTTGTTTTTTAGGTTTTGTGTATCATTTAAAGCATGTTTAAAGCATATGGGGTGAGTTTTAATCCATTAAATGCTAAAAGGGAAGGAAGCCAGAGAAAAAACCTAAATTCCGGAATTTATTTCACCTGAAAATTTAGTTATTTAGCTACTAAAACACATTTTTCGGCTCTTTAGTCCTATGAGATTTTGAATTATTAAGCTGTTTGAGTGTAATTCTTGAATAAAATTAACATTTGATAAGTTTATTCCCATATAAGACAATTCCTATGTGCTGCCCTGTGGTCAGGTATCAAGGATCCAAAAGTGCACAAGACACATCATCTACTTTCCATCTATTAGATGGGATGAATAATGAAAGAAAACATCAAAGAAATGAAATAAAAATTACAATGAAATAAAATAAAATATTCAGCATTTAAAAAGTCATTATTCTGGGCTGCCTGGGTGGCTCAGTTCATTAAGCCGTGGACTTCAGCTCAGTTCATGATCTCACTGGTCGTGGGTTTGAGCCCCATGTCAGGCTCTGTGCTGACAGCTCAGGGCCTGGACCCTGCTTCGGATTCTAGGTCTGCCTGTCTCTCTCTCTCTCTGCCCCTCCCCTGCTTGTACTCTGTCTCTCTCCCTCAAAACTAAACATCAAAAAAATATATATAATAAAATGTTTGTAAAAAATCATTATGCTACTATTAACATCTCTAATTATCACTTAATAGAAACACTGGTAAACAGTCCTGAGTCTGCTGCAGTTGATCATTAGAAAGAAGAATGGCAAATTTTAACCCTTTTCAGAAGTATAGTTTTCCCAATTATATTTTCATTTTAAAGGAAAGATAGATCATTTGAGGTTGTCTACCTTAAATACCCTGCTTTATGTTAAAGTTTTTCTGATGTCTTTTCATACTAACCAGCATGAATTATGCTCCACAAAGCATTTTCCTTAGAGTAGAATGAGGAAGTCTGTATCATAGAACATCATCTCCACTAGCTAAACAGCATTTCATATACAATGCTATCAACAAATATTAGGAAGGTCTGTCTCATTCCTCCATTGCCTACCAAATACCCATAAAGAACTGGTAATTGTCACAAAAATACACTTATTTCCAAAGCAAAGATTTCTCTTCAATTACATTTATAGAGTTTACTATTCAAATTCATAGTCTAGTTGGCTAGTTTTGAGTAGAACTGGCAGAAAAAAAAACAGTGCAAAGTTATTGAAATAATTCAGAAGGATGAAGATGATCAAAATTAAAGTAGCAGCAACAGGGATAAACAGAAGATTAAATCAAGACATATTTGGGGTTTTTTTTACTTAGTACATACTTTATGACTTACTACACCACATTTTATGACTTACTGCGTATAAAGTATATGTAAGTATGTATACTTACATCTATAAGATATAAATGTCATCTTATAGAAGATGACATTATGGTGTCTGACTTGCATAATGGGATGAGGAATGGTGCCTTTCATCATGAATCAAATTTTAGAAGCAACTGTTTGCATGAGAGGACAGATAATAAACTCAGACTGGAGTGGGATGTAAACTGAAGATGTGCAGCAATTTGAGGGTCCTGATCTGAATTTCCAGATGTAAATGTGGAAGTCCTAGGTACATAGACACCATGTCTGACACCAGCTAAGACTGAAATGTCAAAAAGAGACACAAACAGTACTTTCATAAGAGAGAGGTACGTAGGTACAGGTTACTATGGGAGCCAACAGTTGGGGTGTTTAGCCCTGGAGGAGGTGAATCTTGGAGGATGATCAAGAGTGACTGAGGTGAAGAAAGGTGGGACAGTGTATCAGTCAGGGTACTCAGGCAGAGTATAAAGACATAGGGCAAGAGGGCATGGTGTGACAGAGCAACTGCAAGCAAGTGACAATGCTCACTGCCACATCTAACCAGCTCTGAAGATTTATCATCGTGGGAGACTCAAATGAGGCTGCATTACTCTACCCGCTCAAGAATTAAAACTACTAAGAGGACCTTCTTCTTCTCCCACAGCCTGAATGCACAACTAGAATTTCTTGCATCTAGTTGTTTGCTGTGCTCCTGAACTATTATCACTGGACAGGACATGGCCTTCACAATCCCTCCTTCAGGAAAATTCCTAGACCCATTCTGCTTCTTTAAGAGTTCAAGATCAAATAGCTCTGCTACATAAGCGTGAGAAACGTGGAGAAGAACACACTGGACTATTAGCAGTGATTATACTAAAGTGGGGGTTGGAGGAAGAGGAGAGATAAGAAGGAAGAGTGGAGAATGTAACCTTCTATTTCTTACTTTAACAAATTTAAAGAGAGAAAAAGCACAGGATTCTGAATATATTTTTCTCTGATGGTTTTTAGCACTTTTCCCATAAAACACTAAAAAATTTATAATAAGCAAATAATCATCACTGCATAAATATTAGTTAAAATTTATCAGATGCTTTATACTCACCAATTGATATCATTTTTGTATCAATTTATGTGGTTAGTACTATGAAGGAATTACGATCCCTGCCCCCTAACCCTCCCTTTTACAAATGAGAAAAACTGGTTTTGGTAAGTTAGGTAACCTTCTCAAGGTCACCCAGCTCCTAAACTTGTCCTGGGATTTAAAACAAGGTCCATAGCTCCAGAGCCCACCTCTCAAGAAGCAGACTTTACTCTGACTATCTAGTCACTTACTGATGACTGCCAAATAAAAAATGGTTTAGAAAGTGAATTTCAAGAATCATCACTTTAGAAAATATCACACAGGGGCGCCTGGGTGGCTCAGTCGGTTAAGCATCCAACTTTGGCTCAGGTCATGATCTCACAGTTCATGGGTTCGAGCCCTGTGCTGAGAGCTAGCTCAGAGACCGGAGCCTGCTTCAGATTCTGTGTCTCCCTCTCTCTCTGACTCTCCCCTGCTCATGCTGTCTCTCTCTCTCTCAGAAATAAATAAAACATTTAAAAAAATTTTTTTAAGTATGACACAAAAGGTTAATTACTTTAGAAGGCCACTGATAATTTAGTTTCATTTTAAGAATCCTGAAATCCTATGAATTTATGAGATAATACTAAAATTTTAACATTAGCCAGTATCTCAAAACTAAAATCAACAGTGACTCTTATTTTATTATTTTTTTAATGCTTATTTAATTTTGAGGGAGAGAGAGAGGGCGTAGGGGAGGAGCAGAGAAAGAGGGAGACAGAGGATCCAAAGCAGGCTCCATGCTGACAGCAGAGAGCTGGATGTGGGGCTTGAACTCACAAACAGTGAGACCATGATCTGAGCTGAAGTAAGACGCTTAACTGACTGAGCCATGCATTTGCCCCAACACGGTGATATTTTTAAATCAGAAAGTAATGCAGGTTCCTGGAGGGAAAGTACTGTATCTATTTTTTTTTCCATTTTTTGTTTAAATCTCGAAATCTCTCAGTGCTTATAACAGAGTAGGCACTCAAATTTGTTGATTAGTAGTTTTGTTTTTGAAACACTTCTATTATCTTGAAACAAACCTTAATACCTTATACAAGGCTGCTATTTTATTTTATTTTATTTTATTTTTTTAATGTTTTATTTATTTCTAGGAGAGAGAGAGAAACAGCGTGAGCAGGGGAGGGCCAGAGAGAGAGGGAGACACAGACTCTGAAACAGGCTCCAGGCTCTGAGCTGGCAGTCAGCAAAGAGTCCGACGCGGGGCTCGAACACACGAACCGCGAGATCATGACCCAAGTGAAAGTCGGACGCTTAACCGACTAAGTCACCCAGGCGCCCCACAAGGCTGCTATTTTAAAGGCAATCTTTAGAAAGTTACATTTTCTATAATATCTCATTCCAACTTAACTGAGGTATAATAAAGCTTAAATGTTTAATTTCTATATTAGTGTTTGTTATTTCCCAAGATACTTGGCCATAGACAAGCACCATGTGAAAAACCACATATTACCAACAAGAATCAAATTATCTACACAGAACTGTTAATATGCTTCTTCCAAAAGCTTACACAATTTAATAGCTCATACTTTCACCTTAATTTTGCTGAGAAATAATTTGTTCTCTAAAGTGATGCCTTTGTATTTCATAGGAATTTAAGTTGTTAGCATGCTTAAATCAACAAGGCATAATCTTATAATCTACCTTTATTTTCTTTATTTCCTTGTAATTTGTTCCAAGAACAGTTTGAGGGGAGGGGTGAAAGATAAGCAGTATTTCTTCTGCAACACCAAACAAAAGCAAATTACATAAAACAATAGATAAAATGACAAATTACCTGATTCTACTTTGAAATGTAATCTTAAAGTGACATCTGGGATAGACTATAAACAAATAGAATATTGCATCTTATCTTTTTTTTTTTAATGTTTTATTTATTGCTAGGAGAGAGAGAGAGACCGCGTGAGCAGGGGAGGGTCAGAGAGAGAGGGAGTCACAGACTGAAACAGGCTCCAGGCTCTGAGCTGGCAGTCAGCACAGAGCCCGACGCGGGGCTCGAACCCACAAACCACGAGATCATGACCTAAGAGAAAGTCGGACACTTAACCGACTAAGCCACCCAGGCGCCCCTGCATCTTATCTCTAAGTTTGCATGCAAATCATCTAAAACAGATGAGGACTATGTCCAAAAGTACACCTTAGAAAAAAATTATATCAGGTCTCCCTCTAGGCAATTTTAATATTTACAAAACAGTGTCCTAAGGAGTTCTCAAATGTTGATTAAATAACTTAATAATGTGACAAACTCTAGCTAATAATTATTACTAGCCTACAAAAATGATCACAATGGCTAACCTTTACTTGGCACTTAGAAATGGCTGAATACTATTTTTTACTGTTTTATCACTATTATATTCATAATGAAGGGAACTGGGGTTTAGCTAGCTAGACAATGTGCCCAATGCAATGTGCCCAAAGTTATACAGCTACTAACTGAGAAAACCAGAATTAGAGCTTATTTAGAACAATTTAGAAAAGCAAACAGACACACACTATCAACTTTAAACTACCACTAAAAATCAGTAATTATTTATATACAATAACTTGTATTTAAAAATACATATAAGAAGCATTCTTCCCCTTGGCTAAATTTGGTACTGCTGAGTAATCTTAAAATTGGTCAATATCTGGACTTTTTGTTCATCATAATCATTCCAAAATAATGTTCTTGTTTGTTTTTAAGGGTGAGGCTGTATCAACATCACCTGTCTATCCTTGGCATATAATAAAGACTCAAATGTTATTAAATGATTCATAGCAGTGTTTCAGTAAAAAGCTCATGACTTTAAAATAAAAAATAAATAAAATAAATATCACGAGCTTTTACTATTATTTTCAGCTTTCTACACAATATGTAAGTTTTTCTGGTTCGCTTTAAGTAGACAAGAGTATAAGAAAAAAAAAAATTTTCCCTTAGCTAAGTACAAGTCACATCATCTTACAAAGGAGAAAAAAAAAGTTATTTGTGTTATTTGGTTTCTAGATCTTTAAAACAAATACTGAGAAAGCCACTGGAGAATTCTAATAATGAACACAATTCAGACGAGAGACTCTTGAATGCTGAGAAACAAATTGAGGACTGATGGGTGTGGGGGGGGAGGGGGAAGATGGGCATGGAGGGGGGCACTTGTGGGGATGAGCACTGGGTGTTATGTGGAAACCAATTTGACAATAAACTGTAAAATAAAAAAAAAAAGAATCCTATAGGTTTCAGTTTATCACTTCATCAGAGTAGCCTCCCCATTTCCTCTGTGGCTCACAGAAAATTAAAGACAATTCTGTGAGGACAAGTCTTTGAGTTCTTTTTCTCCTGAAACTAAACTAAAAAAAAAAGAAAAATTATGTCATCTGGTTGAACTTTTGGTCAGCCAAAAGAGCCTTAAATTTGTTCAAAATGTACTACTTTTTATTATAAAACTAAACTTTTGAACTTACATGTCTTTTATTCAGACTTGGTAACTAGAACAGAATCGCTGGTCTGACAAATTCAGAATTACAATCTAAAAACTTAGAGTCTACATAAGAACACTAACGTCAATCCATGAAATGTACCAAATGCTCTGAGACGTCAGAAGAAGCAGTGGCGACATCTGTCCAATGGAACCTGGAAAGTCTGCTCAAGGGGCTGAGAGGTGCTTGCCTACCTCTGGGCTCAAAGTTCAGCCTTTCAGCTCTGCACCTTTTTCTCTCTTAGGGATTTAAATCAAAGTCCTCACTTCAAAATCAGCTCTACACAGACTGATGACTTTGACATTTCTTACCACAGCTTTTCCTTCCTTCCAGAACTTCTGCACTATGTTCCTGTTTGCCTGAGGGGCATTTCCACTTGGATGCCCCTCACTTCTAGCTTGCCCCACCCTAGGTGAATGTAATGCTCGCTGTTTCTGTCAGTGGTACTTCTACTCAAAAATCACAAAAGTTCACCAAATTCAATTGGGTTCTTCTTCATAGTATCTGTTCATGCACCCCTTCCTGGATGGACTTTGCATCTACTCTCAGTAGTGCCCTGGAGTGATTCGCAGCAGCAGATCTGTACTATTAGTAGAAGCTCTTCCCGGGACTTGAGTAGACCAATATTCCTAAAGCACAGCTTTCACTGATTCCTTCCTTCTCTGCTCAGAAGACGGAAACAAGCAGAGGGGGTTGGGGGGTGGGGGAGAGAGACAGGCAAAGCAAGAAACAGACTTAACTATAGAGAAATGATGGATACCTGAGGGGATGTGGGTAGAGGGATGGGTTAAGTAGGTGATGGGGATTAAAGAGGGTACATGTGCTCAGCACCAGGTGATCTATGGAATTATTGAATCACTATATTGTATACCTGAAACTAATATTACACTGTATGTTAACTAACTGGAATTTAAATAAAAACTTAAAGAGAGAGAGAGGGAGGGAGGGAGGGAGGAAGGGAGAGATGAATTCTCTGCCACTAAAGAAAACATCTCTGATGGTTAATTTTACATGTCAGCTTCACCAGGGGTGCCCAGATACTAGCTGAACACTACTTCTGGGTGTGTCTGTGAGAGTGTTTCTGGAAGAAAATAGCATTTGAATTGAACTGAGTAAAGCAGATGGCCCTCACTCAAACCCTTGAGAACAAAAAGGCAGAGAAAAGTTGAATTTACTTTCTGCCTTTCTGATGCTTGACCTGGGACACTGATGGTCTGACATCAGCATTGCTGGCTCTCAGGCCTTCAGACTTGCACTATAATCTACACCATCAATTCTCTGGCTCTCAATCCTTCATACTGGACTGCTCGCCTTCCACAGACTCCAGCTTGTGGATGCTGGGGCTTCTTGGCCTCCATTATCACAGGAGCCAGTTCCTCTTGTAATAAATCTCATTCCTATTGTTTCGATTTCTCCAGACAACCCTGGCTAATGCAATGTTCAAGCAGTTGCCTGGTGGTAAAGTCCCTCCACAGTAGGCCTCACACTCCCTCTCTTCCCTTCTCATTACTGCTCCTTTAATGGGTTACCTCAGGCCAAGTTAATATACTCAGTATCCTCAGAACACTCCTATCCCTGAAATTAAAAACGAAAACAAAAAATGACATCATAAACTTGTTTGTAAAGCTATTAACAGATTCAGAATTTCACAAATCTGTTCTAATGATGACTTTTTAAAGTTTATTTATTTTATTCTTGAGAGTGAACGCATAGACGTTGAGAGGGAGAAAGGCAAAGAAAGAGGGAATCCCAAGCAGGCTCTGCACTGTCAGGGTTAGCGCCCGACATGGGGCTTGATCTCATGAACAAGGAGATCATGGCCTGAGCCAAAATCAAGAGTTGGGACACCTACCCGATTGAGACACCCAGGTGCCCCTAATGATGACTTTTAAAAAGTAGATATAGGGGCACCTGGGTGGCTCAGTGGGTTAAGCGTCTGGCTTTGGCTCAGATCATGATCTCATGGTTCTTGAGTTCAAGTCCCACATTGAGCTCTGTGCTGACAGTGCAGAGCCTGCTTTGGATCCTCTGTCCCCTTCTCTCTGACCTTCTCCCTGCTTGTGTTCTCTCTCTCTCTCAAAAATAAACACTAAAATTTTTTAAAAAACAAAGAGCATTTAAAAATAAAAAGTAGATACATTTCTCGTGAAACATAAGGCCAGAGAATATTATAAACTTTGTAATTCATTTTCATAAAAGCATGAAATATGAAAATTTCATCTTCTCAAAGACATGAGAAGTGCTAAAACAACTAGGATAAAAATATATGCAGCACAATCTTAATTTTGTAAAACATATGCACATAATAAGCACAGGACTTAAAGGAATATACTGCCGTGTTATAGTTATCTCCGGATACCAGCATTATAGGTATAATTTGTAGATGTAGATTTACAACATAGAGCACAATTCAAAACTCACCTTTATAGACTTTATTCTTAGCTATTTAGTCTGTCCATTTAATAAATACTGGAGATACAAGTCTCCAACAGAGTACCTAAGCTTCTGAAAGACCTATTGTGAATACCTTTTGCTGCTGCAGTGGGAAGAGTTTTATAAGCCTCTAGTTTTGTGTACAAAAAGGAATACTCTTGGGATGCCTGATAGGCCTGCAACTCTTTAATTTTTTTTAATGTTTATCCCAAATTATAACATCCAGGATTAAAAACTATCAGTTTGCTTTCTTTCTTATGGTTTGAAGTTTAGTGCTTTCAATTCCACTTATATTAAGTTATAGAAGCTTTTGCTTTATCAGCTCTTGGGTTGACAATGACTTTTGGAGATCTTCCTTGACTTATGAAAGGGTTACATCCCAATAAACCTATTGCGAGTTGAAAATAATGTAGGTTGAAAATGCATGTAATACATCTAGCCTACAGAACAGCATAGTTTAACCTTGCCTACCTTAAACATGCTCAGAATGCTTACCTATGAGCCTATGGTTGGGCAAAATCATCTAACACAAAGCCTATGTTATAGTGAAGTGCTGAATATCTCACGTAATTTACCACCTACAGTACTGAAAGTGAGAAACAGAATGGTTGCATGGGTACAGAATAATTATTTAGCCCCATGATCACAGGGCTGACTGGGAACTGAGGCTCCCTGCTACTGCCCAGCATCATGAAAGTATCTCACCACATCACCCAGGGAAAAGGTCAAAATTTGAATTTTGAAGTAAGGTTTCTACTGAACGCATATTGCCTTGTACCACTGTGAAGTCAAAGAATCCTAAATCAGACCATTGTAAATCAGGGCCATTTTACACATTTTGGTTCTGCTACGACACCTGAGCCAAACTCACTGCAGGTTTTTAACAAACATCAGTTGAAAACACCACCACTACCACCATCACCAAAAAGAGTCCTCTGATCACATCTACGGGGGAAAAAAGTAACATTCTGCACGTTTCTAAATAAGACACGTGTATTCCCTAGCACAGCTCTTGTTACACTCACCTACTGTAAACTTTAGTCACTAGATTGTTGATCTGTTTGTCAATCTTGTATTTTCGGTAATCTTCCAAACCATCTTTAATTGCGATGATCGTAAGGACCACCACCAGAGGCAACATCGTAATTTCCTTTTGGAAGGCTTCGACCAAAGGCACCCAGTTCAAGACAGCTAGAAACAGGAAATATAAATTGGCAGCTCTGCAAATCCAAACACAGACAAGCAGGTGTTACCAAATCACGTACAAGCTTAAAGCAAGAGGGGCAACAGTACCATAGGGTGGCTTCCGACGAATATCTACTGGTTCATTTTCGATGCTACAGGATGGATAACTAGCACAACCTAGCGGATCTGAACAATGCGTCACTCCTGTAGACACCCAGCTCAGGGCATTACTTAATCAACGGGAGGGTATTTTTTATTAAATATATAATAGTGAATATTGGAGCCTGATAGTCTTGAGTTGTGTAAAACGATATAAAGCATAACAGAAGACGCTATTTTCATTTTAAAGGCTCAAAAAATTAAGAGGAGATTCAGTGTTAACGTGTTATAGAAATAAATTTTTAAAAATTCCAATTCTCTAGCCTTCAGAAGTTCATTTGCAAGTACAAACATTAGATTCAAATAAGGCTCAAAATAAACAGAGAAGCCTGAGAGGTTTTTTTTCCCCCCCTGGAGATCTACCCTTCTATTTCAGCTCTTCTGCTATTCACTTTTTCAGGAACTTCCTCCACTCCTTTATTTTATATATTCAAATACTTCTCCACCAGTCCCTAAGGTAAATTCAAGTGGTTCATTTCCTTAAAATCTCAATCCTTCATAGCCCCTTGAGTTTTCATCACATATTTTCTCCATTAACCATTAAACTTCTCCAAATAATTTCCCCACATTTCTCCTTCCTCACTTCCGACTCCTCTTACTTTGAAAATTTCTTTCTTAATCAACCTGTTTGCTACTTTTTTGGCTTCTATTGTTTCCATGTGGACTATATCCCTGGACTCAAGTTCCAGATTCTAACTCCATCAACTGTACTAGATTATAAACTTCATAAAAGACAGACTCGCCCATAGCATTTAAAGCCATTAATTCAACAAATTCACATCTATACTTTAAACATACCCACCGTTCAATAAATGCATGTAGAGTGAATAATGAGAACGAATATATGTAGAATGAATAATGAATGTTGAGAAAGTCTCTATTCACACATTTGCATCTCAAACTCAACATTTATAAAAATAATCTAGCCAACTTTCTCTTTATTCCTGTCTTTACTCTTCTGCTAATCCTCCTGGCTAACTCAGCTCAAAATGTTCACACCATCTTTTTCACTTAATTCCCCACATCTAATCCATAATATCTGTAACAGATAATCCTTTTCATTCTCACATTTTTCTAAGCTCGGGTCTTACCACTCATCAGAGTGTATACAGCATCGGCCTAAATGTTCTCTCTGCCTTTGCTTTGCAAAAGGGTGTACATTTCAGGCCTCGGGCAAATCTCTGCTCCTCCCTTTCTGCTTCTACTCCTGTTCATTCCTACATCTGAAATGTGCTTTGCTGACACCTTCGCCTTAAAAATCTCATCCACTCTCCATAATTAAGTTCAAATGCCATTTCTTCTTCTATTGCTCTAATATTTCTCATTTTGAGGCTTCCATCCTACTTGGTAGCACTTTATAACACTCATCACCTCCACGGTGTCTTTTCATTGTATACACCTGCCATATCGCTTGCTGAACAGCAAACCCCCTTAGGAAAGGAGCCCCACTGAGACCTGCATTTCCTTCAGTGCCTAAACTCACAGCAGAGCTGCAGTAAATACATATTAAACTGAACTATGTCGTTGCTTCGCCTAGTAACATCTTATATCTGCATTTGCTTCAGAGCTCTATTTCACCATATCATCAAGTAAGAAAAAGCTAAAATTAAAATGCAGCTTGGTCTAATGGGAAGAACAGGTAAGCAAGTGTGATGCTGCGCAAACCACAGTACCAACCTTTGTTTCCTAATCTAGAAAATGAAAATAACAAGATCTTCTCTGGTCAAGGGAAGGCATCTTACCAATTGTAAAGTGCTGTGTGAACGTGAGGGGTCATCTTTTCGTAACAGACTCTACCAGAATCATCAAAGAAAATGTCCCAAGTCTTAGGCTTAGGTAACATACATTATAGAAATGAAAAATCTCCTATCAACCAGAAACGACAAAGAATATATCAAGAGGTTAAAAAAAAAGAAAAAAAGAATAAAAGTACCTGTGAAATTGTTCAAATAAGTTTCTTGGCACAAAATTTAGAAATGTGTACTTGGTCGTTCGTATTCGGTTATTGACGTAGGTGCCACAGAACTTTTCGTACTCATCCTTGAAGGGCCGCAGGTGGGGGATGACGACACGGTGCTTTGCTGCCAGTTCGGGAGCGCGAGAGGACGCACCCCTGCAGGCGAGCAGAGAGGAGTAGTTGTACGGCCTCTCATCGTCATCCCTGCGTGGGCTGCCCGTCAGCCGCTGCCAGTGACGCCTGGCCCACTGAAGACGATGCTCAGTCATGTCCAAAATGTGCTGAGATCCAGGAGGTGTTGGCGATCTGGCAAAACAAACAAAAGCCCAATAAAACACTCCTTATCAACTTCTGGAAAGTCTTAAAGGACAGAAAGGATAGTAGAATTTACCTTTTTTTTTTTTCCTGTATCAAATAAATACATGACCCAACAGTTCAAGGTATAAATGGTATAAGAACACCTTCATTAGGTGCTCTGTTTCCTCATGTATTGTCTTCCCCCTTTGCCTGTTCTCATTCCCAGGGAATTTTAGTGAGGACTGAATGGAGGCTGGCCTGTTGCGCTCCCAGTACCCTCCTCAGCCATCGAATCTCTGGTCCTTCTCTCCAAGGCCAGGCAGCTCATCATCTTGTAATGATGAGCCTTCCCCTCAGCACTGCCCTTTTCTCCTGAAGAGTGATTACTGGATCAAAGGGCTGATCTACACAAGACAGAGACACGACTAGTGTTTTCACGGGATCGCAAAGAGACCAGATGCGGAGGTATAAGATGTGGTAAATATCCTTTCAAATTTCCACTTTAGAATTTAAACCACTTTACGTGGAGCAGGAGTGATGATGGATCTACCTAGACATTCTAGCTCAAGCATTTTCAAAATCTGTCAGCTGTCAGAACAGTGAGAAATACATTCTGTGATGTAACCTAGAACTGCCACATGTGCAAATACATACACAGCTGAAACAGAAGGTAGAAGACAATGCTTGTCCTTACTACTCTCAATGCATGTTCTATTCTACTCTATTCTCTCTCTCGCCCGGTCTCTGTCCCATTTTAATACTGGGCAAGATGCACTGAATTGGTCTCAAGGTCTACTGGTATGTTGCTATACACACTTCGGAAAGACCATGAGTGCATGTGGCTCCACAATGGGTCGAAAGTATACACGGAAGTGAAAGGACTGACTTTCAGCTTGTGATGCGGCAGAAAGGTAGGGGAAAACGGCAGCTGGACGAGAATGTTCAGGGAGGGCGACACCTTTCCCATGATGGCCCAGTGAAGGTAGCCTTTGATCTTTCTTTATCTAGCCCAGCAAAACTAAAGATACATTAATCCTTCAAGAAGGTTCTATGATTAATAACAGTTCACATAAATCTTCAGCAAACTTCTTTAAGATATCAAAAAGAAAGCAAATCAGAGTAAGTCATACCTCATTAAAAATCAGCACGAATCATAGTATTTTCAAGCTTAGACTTTAGAGATTATTTAGTCTAGAGGTCACAAACCAGTGAACTTTAAGCAAAATTCTACCCAATGATATATCTTGTATCAGAGTTGTGGCAAACACATTGTTAGAATTTGCTTTTTGATATAGGACCAACCTTTTCAAATAGATATAAATTCACATAAAATACTGATATTTATGGGGCGCCTGGGTGGCTCAGCTGGTTAAGCATCCGACTTCAGCTCAGGTCACGATCTCACAGTACATAAGTTCAAGCCCCACGTCGGGCTCTGTGCTGATAGCTCAGAGCCTAGAGCCTGCTTCCAATTCTGTGTCTCCTTCTCTCTCTGCCCCTCCCCCACTCACACTCTCCGTGTCTCAAAAATAAATGTTAAAAAAAAACCCTGATATTTAGTTTATCTTAAAAGAAAAAAAAAAAACCCTGAATATTGGGCACATATTTTCACATGATAAGAACTGTCAGAAGCCTTTTAACGATAGCCCCTGTCCCTAACCCTGCATTTTCCAGTTCTCCTATTTTAATTGAGTGAATAAGCACACTGTTTACCACTTTTTGACAAATCAAATCCTTCCTGCTCTACAGACTCCAGCTCAAATATCAGCTGTATCACTTATTAGGTATGTGACCTATGTAATTAACCTCTGCACTTCAGCTTGCTAACGAAAAAAATGAGACAGCATGAAGAGTCATGGGGCATACCATGGACAGACAATGCTCATTCTATTCCCCACTCTCACCTCTTTGGCTATTTCTCAGGTCATACAGAAGTCAAAGTTGTAAACCCTGTAAATTGGACTGTGGTCCAAACTTTCAATATATTGCTTTTCAAATTAAATAAAGTTGTCCAATGCTAAGTAAGTGGTCAGTTGAATACACCTGTTGACACGTGACAAGTAACCAGCATTAAGTAGGATACATAGAAGAGACCAAGTGATCACAAAATAGAGGCAAAAATGGCCCTCACACCACCTGATCTTATTCTCAACCAATCTCTCCAAAATTCATCCTATGTTCATGAACAAACTGTATTCCACCTGTCTGGTGTTTCCTAAGCTTTAACAGTCCCTGAGGCCCCTCTCCTGGAGATCCTGATTAAGAGAACCTAGAATGGGGCCCTTGAATGTGGAATTTAATTAGTACCCAATAGACTTACCAGGGAGGAAAAATGCCGCTCTTTCTGGAGGACTGGTCAATCATTTCACACACTCACCACATCAGCCCCTACTCATCCTTTAGACTGTTTTAGTCTGACTGTGGAGTGGAGGAAATTGAGGAGGGTCCACACAGGAGATACAGTAAGGCATCCCCAGCTCTGCTCCCATCCCAATGCTGAGCCGGGCT
Organism: Proteles cristata cristata; assembly: GCA_017311185.1. Taxonomy (NCBI): domain Eukaryota; kingdom Metazoa; phylum Chordata; class Mammalia; order Carnivora; family Hyaenidae; genus Proteles; species Proteles cristata. The sequence continues at coordinate 123,049 of JAESUZ010000393.1, read as the reverse complement.
CAGTCACCGCACTTGTTTCAGCGTGCAGCAGGTAGCTTCCCTCTTCAAAGGCAGGGAATGCATCTAATTGTTTCCAGACTCCACAACAGAGCCTAATGCTTGGCTCAAGTTACATGATCAACAAATGACTATCATCATTGAATTTTATAGAAATGAGGTAGTACGGGGAAAGGAGACAAAACACCCCATTTCCTCTTTCATGGCTCGGCTTGGCTTTCCTTCCATTAGAAGCAGGAGTAAATAAGATTTAAGTTTGAGAAAACAGAAACAGTCAGTCTGTGATTGCATTCCTTCTACTTTTATTAATAGAAGGAATCTGCTTCTCCAAGCCTGAAAGACTCTTTTGGAAAATCATTGTTTTCTTTCCTATTGGCTTTATAAGACCAGCAAGCAGTATAGTAGTGATTAAGCACATAGACTCCAAAGCCAGATGCTGACATCAATTCCTGGCACCTCCACTTGCCAGCTAACCTTGATCAAAGGGTTGTTGTGAGGATTAAGTGAGTTAATATATGTAAAGCCCTTACAATAGTGTGTGAACCATAATTAAGTGGTAAGTAAAGTGAACAAGTGTAGTGATTATCTGGAAAATGTTCTCTCAATTACAGTATTCATTCATAAATATTGAGAATTTATATGCGGTATGTTGACACTAACCACTATACCCAATTACTTACCTATTTTTAATTTCTTAAACTGTATGTAACTTACACTCAGCTTTAGCAACGTTGCATTTCATTTAACTGGAGAGTCTGCCAGGAAACCAACTATGTGAGGACAGCAATACCTTCTTCTCAGCTGTTCCCTGGGGTGAACAGAGCAACCTAGCAGACTAATGAACAACTTACTATGAAGTACTTTCACGATTTTTCAAGAACATCATTCATCATTCCAAGATTCATTCTCTCCAAAGAGAGCTGATGGGTCATGCTGTTCTGCTAATACATAAAATGGTCCCATGCATGACCTGTACTCTGCCACTGACTGGAACACTGCCTTCAGAATTAACAGCAAAATTCAACACACATACACATGCTTAACGTGTATTAAAGAACCAATGCTTCAAGTTCAATTATCATCATTAGAACCAGAAAGAATTTTCAGTTCTAGATATTTTACTGCTGAGTGAGCTATTGTCCCTAAAGGTAAGGAGATTTAGTATTTTGTTAAAAAAGAAAATAAACCTATCATTACCTAGGTTTTATTAAAGTCTCCATTCCTAACATCATTTTTACGTTAGGAGTAAACTACTACTTGTAAAAAGTTGGATTATAACAAACTTGCTGCTGCTTAGTGATGGAAAAATACTATTAAAGATTAACTATATGAAAAGGCCTACATGTTCCCAGGCTGAGCATGGGAACTTGAAGCCCAGCATTACCCAGATATGCAATGTCAAAAAACACCGGACTCTGAACAGTTTGCTTTCACTAACGGACATTAGCATTTTATCTAGAATTTAAAGATTCATTAAAATGACCATAGATCCTACAGGCCAAGATTCTTTTTTTTAAATGTTTATTTATTTATTTTTAAATGTTTATTTATTTTTTAGAGACAGAGATAGTTTGTGAGTGGAGGAGGGGCCAAGAGAGAGAGGGAGACACAGAAGCTGAAGTAGGCTCCAGGCTCTGAGCTAGCTGTCAGCACAGAGCCCGATGTGGGGCTCGAACCACAAACTGTGAGATCAAGATCTGAGCCTGAGCAGAAGTCAGCCACTTAACCTACTGAGCCACCGAGGCACCCCCTAAAGGTCAAGATTCTTAACACATGTGAATAGTAGGAGAGAAGGATTGGGTATGAGAATAACAGGAACCAAATGCTATATATACCCAACTTGCAATACTCCTTCACAGCAAGGCAAATATATCATTAAAAAAAAATTTCATTGCAACTAACCATCTATCACCATTAATATCAATATCTATATGCATTAAAAATATGTGCAAACATTTTTTTTATTTTTTTTAATATTTTTTTATTTTTTATTTCTAGGAGAGAGAGAGACAGCGTGACCAGGGGAGGGTCAGAGAGAGAGAGGGAGACACAGACTCTGAAATAGGCTCCAGGCTCTGAGCTGGTAGTCAGCACAGAGCCCGATGCGGGGCTTGAACCCACGAACCACGAGATCATGACCTAAGCGAAAGTCGGACGCTTAACCGACTAAGCCACCCAGGCGCCCCTAAACATTTTTATAACTGCCACAAAAAATTATAAACCAATTTCACTTAAGAATATTGATGGGAAAACTCATGAAAATCTGGCAAATTAAATACAATGCAGAACGATGGCTACTGTTTGCTCTAGGGGCTGCGAGCAGCCTTCAAGTGATGGCCAGCAAGAAAATGGGGACACAGGTCCTACTATTGTGAAGAACTGAAGTCTGCCAACAACCTGAGTAAAGCCGGAAAGTAGATTCTTCCCGAGTTTTCAGTTGAGAACTCAGCTTGGATGACATCCTCATGTCAGCCTCTGAGGACCTGAGCAAAGAACCAGTCACACCGTATCTGCACTTCTCATCAACAGAACTATCCTCATAATCTGGGGTTGTTCGAAGCCACTAAGTTGTGGTTGTCACAATGGCAAGAGAAAATTAGTGCAGAGGGCCCAAAAGTAGATCCTTGTATAAATAGATAATATATATATGGCAAACGTGGGCTTTCCAATCAGAGGGAAAATGGTGACTTAACATCTCTGGAATAAATGGTTATCCATCTTGAAGACCAGAAAGCTAAATTCCTACTTTATGTAAACCACATTTAAAAATAAATTTTTATTTAAAAATATTTTAGTAAGTCTTTGATTTAAAACAATCTCTAGGTAGATTAAAACTTAAATGTAAATATTATAGTAAATTTACTGGAAAGAAATTCAGAAGATGTATATTGTTGTTGGCTGGGCAAAATTGTTAACTTCTCTCTTGCTTAGGAAAGTTTTCTTATAGTCAGTGCTGGTGAGGATGGGGGGAAACAAACCCTCTGGCAACGGGAAGTGAATTGCTACAATCTTCCCCCCACCAAAAAAAATGTTTTAACATGTGGTAAACTGAAAATACATGTAACTATTGACACAGCAATTCCATTTTGGGGAGTCTTACCTATAGGTATGGGTATATGTACAAGAATGTATACTGTAGTTTGGGGGGTGGTTGTTTGTTTTTTGTAGTAACAACTTTGGAAATATCATGAAAGTCCTTCAATTGTGGAAGAGCTAACTACATACACCATGACACATCTACATTACAGAATATTATACATTTAAAATTATATACATATCCATCCTTTGACCTGAACCAATAACTATTATGTATAGTTTGCAACAACAACAAAAAAAGGAAATAGCAGAGACCTGCAAATATAAATGATCAAAAATTTATAAACATGAATGAAGTACAGACCAAAACGACTGGTCTGGCTTCAAAGAATGGTAAGGATAACAATGTGGGCACGGCTGAAGCTTCACTTTGATTACTACCTACCAAAATATACAAAGGTATATGCAAGATCCAGGATGCACGCAAGCCTGTGCCACCCCAGTCACCTCCCTAGCTCCTCATAAAGACCATGCGTTAGTGCTGTTGGCTGTGAGGACTGTGGAGGCTGCCAGTGCACAAGATTCTAGAACAGAAGTCCACTGCCTTTTCAAATTCTTAGGCTAGAAGAAGGGCCACATCAGCACACAAGGGTCTATGGATCTCTAGTCCAGGGCTATCTTAGTGTACCACAGCTCCACAGTCCTAGCTTGGGTTTCTTACTGTTGAATCTACAGTTGGCCTGGCCTTGCTTTGCTTCACTTAATAACACGGACAGCCTGGATGTGTGTATGTTCACATACATTTGCAAGAATATGGATAAAAGTACAGAATAATTCACACAGGGCTATGAATATAGGTTATCTGATGGTGGGAATACAAAGGGAATGGAAGACGAACTCTTCTTCCTTGCCTTTGGCACAATGAAGATGTATCAGCTTATAATTTTTCTAAATAAAGTTTTTGAAGGAAGAACTTATCATTAATAGCTACAAAAGTCTAATGTTGCTCTGTTAGGTCTGCATGATGCTACATGAGCCAATATTCCTCTTTCTCCAGAAGCTGAAAAAAACCAATAAAGTTCTAAAATCTACAAGAGATTATTTTTAGGCACAAAACCAATTAAGATTAGAAATAAAGAAATATAGGGGTGTTTGGGTGGCTCAGTGGTTGTGTCAGACTCTTGATTTTGACTCAGGCCATGATCCCAGGGTCGTGGCATTGAGCCCGGCACTGGGCTCCGTGCTTAGCATGGAGTCTGTTTAAGATTCTTCCTCTTCTGGGGCGCCTGGGTGGCTTAGTCGGTTAAGCGTCTGACTTTCCGACTTTCGCTTAGGTCATGATCTCGCGGTTCGTGGGTTCGAGCCCCGCGTCGGGCTCTGTGCTGACTGCCAGCTCGGAGCCTGGAGCCTGTTTCAGTCTGTGACTCCCTCTCTCTCTGACCCTCCCCTGCTCACGCTGTCTCTCTCTCCTAGAAATAAAAAAAAAAAAAAAAGATTCTTCCTCTTCCTCTTAAATAGAGAGAACAAACTGAGGGTGGGTGGGAGGTGAGGGAGAGGGCAAAATGGATGATGAGGATGGCACTTGTTGGGATAAGCACTGGGTGTTGTATGTAAGCCAATTTGACAATAAATTATATTTATAAAACAAATAAACATTAAAAAAGTTTTTAAGATTAAGTCAAGAGGATGAAATATACAGGATAGAGAATATAGTCAATGATATTATAATAGTATGGTGTGGTAGCTACACTTGTGTGAACATAGTATAACATACAGAGTTCTCCAATCACTATACTGTAGACCTGAATCTAATGTAATAATGTGTTTTAACTATACTTCAAATATAAATAAATAAATAAATAAATACATTAAAAAAGATTCTCTCCTTCTGCCCCTCTCTCCTGATCATGATCACTCACTCTCTCAAAAAGAAAGGAAGGGAGGGAGGGAGGGAGGGAGGGAGGGAGGGATGGAGGGAGGGAGGGAAGAAAGAAAGAAAGGAAAGAAAGAAAGAAAGAAAGAAAGAAAGAAAGAAAGAAAGAAAGAAAGAAAGAAAGAAAGAAAGAAAGAAAAGAAAGGCCAAACATTGCTTATAAAATAAGTACTAACACTTCTATGTCTGTTTATGAAACACATTTCCCAGTGTCATTTATGACTTCTATTTTTCAAAGTAAGAAACAAAAAGTCAAAGGTTTTATAACTCAAGACATGTAATTTTAATTTCAGAGTCATGTCTTTCCAACTATACAATACTACTTCTATAGAAAATTTAAAGTGTGATCATTGAAAACCATATTATTTCTAATTATAGCATTTGTTTTCTAAAAGATATTAAAAATAAAAATCCTTCAATAGCAGAGTGTACCCAAAATAACATATCACACTATGCTCCTTCTTGAACACAAATGTACTTGAAAGCAAACAGTTTCTGTTTCCCTTAATGAATGCTTAATGAAAAGTTTGTAGCAAGGCCGACTACCAAGGTAAATATGCGGTAATGAATTCCCTTGGGCCCAGTAAGCATTTAAAAATTTCTGAGGTCGTCACCAACCAACAAACAACTTGAATTACACATACAAGCTCACTTGTCTGAAAGAGAAAAACATTCTTATGTGTAGTCATTTCAAAATGCTCTGTGGCTATCAAACTCCAGCATGCATCAGAGTGTCCTGAACCACATCCCTGACTTTCTGATTCCACAGGTCTGGGGTGGGGGTTCAAGAATTTGCATGTCTAACATTTCCAGGTAGTACGGATGCTGCTGATCCTGAACCATACTTTGAGAACCACTACTCTATGCTAAATCAGTTTATTTCAAAACGCAAAATTGAAATTAAGAGTGAACAGTTCATTAGGTATCACTCCTATTACCAGTAAGCCCATCTCCTTTGAGCGTATAGACCAAGGCTATGTACCAGGGACTTGACGGCCTGCATAAACAGATGCTCTCATCCAAGGTTAGAATTAACTAAAATTGTGAAGGTCTAGTTTACACAAAAATCCTCAGAGGTTGGTGATTGAGGTCTGCATGATCAGTTCTTTGTACAGATTTAACACAGTTACAGTCCGTTTCAACCAACATTTCCAAAAGCTCAGCAAGGGAGAACAGTAAGTCTTGGCCTTGACAGACTTCTAATCTTCTCAACCAAGATGAGAAAACCCTAATGAAATATCAAAGTTGTTTCATGCTCAAGACCTTGGAAGAAAGTCAAGTTATCTAGGAGGGTCAATAAAAAATACAGAGTAATTTTACAGCTATCAGTTTCTGTGAATAAGATAGGAACTGTTCACAGTAGAAACTTATAAGCTATAAAAGTCTCCTTGACCTCGATGTGTCAAGTAACCCTCTCTGAAGCACACTGAGCCCTGATTAAACTTGGGCTTGGTCCAATCTGGGTCATCTCTGACTAACTTATCCAACTCTCTCTGTAAGAGCCCTGCTGCCCTCCAGGAGATCAATTCTCTCTCTGACAGGTAATAACAATGGCAGTAAGACCGCTTGATATCTTTGCTGATTTCTTTGTTGCATCAGGGGTCAAAGTGACATGTTGGCAGGGCTCCTTTATTAAGTACTATCCTGTGATCTACAAAAGGAGGAAATATTTTCACCATCCCACATAATGGTTGGAAAAATATGAACAGTTATAGATGGATGTAATACAAGTTTGGTGATGACAAGGGTCAATTTATTTAGTGAGGAAACTGGATCTTGAATAATGAAGTCCCATAATCCTCTGTGTTCTCCAGGAGGTGAGAGGAATCAGATTTACCAAATAAAGTCATTTTGGAGTTTGGGATCATTTGGAGAAAATCAATAATTTCTATTAACTGAACTTCTTGAACCAAGTCCCCAGTAGAAGTACGTATTCCTTTAGATGTGTGCAAGGGGCGAGGCAAGGGGAATATATCACGAAAAACAATGAACTGAAGTAATTACTTTTGATAATTGGGAGGAAGTGCTATACAGGAGTATGAAAAACTAACTTATATAGTATCTTTCACTTCTACCACTAACGAAGAAATCTTTGTGATAGCTTTGCCATTTTTAGGACGCTACATGGGCAAAGGTCAACTCTACTCAAGCACATAACCCTTAGGCATCTTTAGAAAAGACTGCTTAAGGGGCGCTTAGGTGGCTCAGTCAGTTGAGCGTCTGATTTCGGCTCAGGTCATGATCCCATGGTTGGTGGGTTCGAGCCCCACGTCAGGCTCTGTGCTGACAGCCAGCTCAGTGCCTGGAGCCTGTTTCAGATTCTGTGTCTCCTTCTCTCTCTGACCCTTCCCTGTTCATGCTATCTCTCTCTCAGAAATAAATAAAACATTAAGAATTAAAAAAGAAGAAAGAAAGAAAGAAAGAAAGAAAGAAAGAAAGAAAGAAAGAAAGAAAGAAAGAAAGAAAGAAAGAAAGAAAGAAAAGACTGCTTAAAGTGGTGCCTGGGTGGCTCAGTCAGTTAGGCGTCCGACTTCGACTCAGGTCATGATCTCATGGTTGGTGGGTTCAAGCCCCACATCGGGCTCTGTGCTGACAGCTCAGTCTGGAGCCTGCTTCAGAGTCTGTCTCTCCCTCTCTCTCTGCCCTTCCTCAGCACTCTCTCTCTCTCACTCTCACAAAAACAAACAAACATTAAAAAAAAATTTTTTTAAAGAAAAACAAGGAGTGCTGGAACTCAGTCCATGACCTGAAAACCAGACAACTATGGCTGATGCTGGGGAAAGAGAAACAAAAGATGCTGTTCTACAACACAGAAGCAGCCTCTAATTCAGACTGAGGGAAGGGACCCTCCACAGTAGTGGAGGGTCCACATGTTTGATATCAGTGCAGTGGAATTTTCAAATATAACATGTTTATTTTACGTAAAATATGACTGTGGTACCTAAATGCATAGAAGAGTTACTCATTCTTTAAGTTTCCAAACACATTAAATATAAAGACATTCTTCAGTTTTCTTATGTGAGAATATATATATCTCCATTCAGACACTGAAAACTTTACCACCTCTCATCTTCAATGTACCTCAACTTTCTCTTGAAAGGACCACACATCCAAATGAGTTCCATTTTGCTGATGCTTAGGCTTCCAAACTGGTTTAAGCTAGCAAAAAGGCAGGGCAAAAAACGGAAGTTGTATGGATGCCTCTCTGCTACTGGGCACTACAAACAACTCACATTGCTCATGGTTAGTTCCCAGTATGTCTTTACCTATTCTTAGAGCTGAAAAAATGAACACACGTTAGAATGCTAATAACAATCTTTAATACTATGTTTTGACATTGGCAATTCTAGATAATACTCTTAAAATATTGAGATGACAGAACAGCATGTTTTTGAGACTTGATTATTCAACTCTAATAAAATACTAATCCAATAAACCTAAGATGATTAACAGTATCTGCCAGGTAGGAACACATGCCTGAGTTCTGTGCTGGTGATAAATACAAAGTAACTTTAACCCTTACAACAAAGTACATATTATTATCCCCATTTTAGGATGAGAAAACGGAGGCTCAGAGCCATTGAGAAACTTACCCAAGGGGCACAGCTTGGTGAATGGTTACCTAAGCCTAATCCAAAGAACACAAGGGTTGGAAGAAAGAAGAGGATGGGTATAAAAAATCTGAACCTATGTCATTTAGGGAAAAGAAGAACTAAAGATACATTTCATTTGAAAAACTAAGTTAACAAGTTTAAATACTTGTATTTAATTTAAAAACATTCATTTGACCCATTCAAGAGATAGCTCTCTACGTTATGTTTGAAACATGACTCAGTATCCACAAATAAAATTTGTTTTTTTATTTTATTTTATTTTCTGAGAGAGAGAGAGACAGCATGAGCAGGGGAGGGTCAGAGAGAAAGGGAGACACAGAATCTAAAACAGGCTCCAGGCTCTGAGCTGGCTGTCAGCACAGAGCCTGAAGCAGGGCTTGAACTCACAAACCGCGAGATTGTGACCTGAGCCGAAGTCGGACGCTTAACCGACTGAGTCAGCCAGGCGCCGCAAAATTTGCTCTTAAAGGATTCATTTTTAACCTGACTTCAGTATCATCTGCCCTCACAGGGACCTGTAAGCAACTAAACCACTATCTTTCACTGTTCCTCCTTCATGCATGGCCTCACTTCCCCGCTCATTCAATTTGAATTTCATGGTCAATTCTGCTACCACTTCCTTGTATATTTTCTCTACCCCTTAGCTCTTCTCTCCTCTCTTGGCAAACCTTTATCCTAGTTCCATTCAAATCATTTCTATCTAAATTCCTGTTATACTCTGTTCTAGTTAGTACCTCCAAGTTGCAAGTGCTAGAGAGAAACATGTAATATCCCTGACTGGTGTCACTTCATATTATTGACCATGGACCACAAACCAGCCACAGCTGCTGATGGTAATCACACAGCATTTGCACACTCTTCACTTTCCCGCTTTCATAGGAAACTGTTTCATACCTTCTCCTCTAACTTTGCATATGTCCTTCCTAACTTTCTTCCCGCCGATGACCTTGTTTCTACGGTACTGAGAAAACCAAAGCCATCAAACGAGAACCTCTACAGGTTCCCCCCATGTAACTGCCCTCCAGCTCAGACTTCTTCCCCAAATTCCTATATCTGCCTGCCGACCAGGCAGCCCCTCTCTAGATGGTAACATATACAGACCAGTGCTCCTCCACTTCCCCCAAACCTGCTTCCTCCACAGGTTATCAGTTGATGGCAGTGCCATCCATCCAGATCCTCAGCCCGAAAGCCTCTGATTCATCTCAGGGTCCTGTCCTTTCCTCAAAACCCACATATAGTCAGTGAGCAAATTCCGCCGAGTCCAGAATCTCACCACGTGGCATCACCTCTACCACTATCATCTAGTCCCAGTAAAACCTAAGTTTCATCCTGAATTTTCCATGATTTAAAACTCTCTAGAGGTTCTCATCTTAAGTACAATAGTTGTCAGCGTCATGCGTATCTGCCTCCCAAATTCCTCTCCAATCTATTATTTTAATGTGTATTTATTTTGAGAGAGAGAGAGAGCACAGATGAACAGGGGAGAGCCGGGGGAGTGGGGGGAGGGGAGGAGAAGATCCCAAGCAGACTCTGTGCTGCCAGCACAGAGCCCGACGTGGGGCTAAAACTCCCCAGTGTGAGACCTGAGCCAAAATCAAAAGCCAGATGTTTAGCTGATGGAGCCACAGGTGCCACAGTCCTCTCCAGTCTACTGCTCCTCCTCTCCTTCATGCCCCCTGCTACAGGCTTGCCTCAACCATCCCTGTTCCTTCCCAGGGACAGGATAGGAACCTGTTTTATTTTTCACAGAACTTTTGCATCACCTTCTAACATCATAAAATTAGTTTTGCATTTTAGCTCTTGTTGTCTTTCCTCTCCATTAGAGGAAAGATTTCTATCTTTTTTTATTGTTGTTCACTCATACAGCCTAGACCTACATAAAGTACCAAGCATAGAATAGACTTCAATACATATCTGTGGAATAAACATATGAATCAGGTAACACCTCTCTTAGACTCAGCAAAAAATAGGATATCTGTAACAATCTTGCACACACCAGCTCCGAAGGTATATAAGCTTAGTTATTTCATGATTCCGCTGTATCTTTTATTGTGCATGCTAAAATTATTAGAGTTTCATATTAACATTTATAGCATGTAACACTAAAACGACCACTAACAAGACTACAACAGGAAGACATAAAACGGGGGGGGGGGGATGAAACAAGGGGACCCTATTTTTAAAAATAGCTCAGGTATTTGAATTTCATTGTGAAACTCTCAGGCAGGAAGTTTTCTGAATACCTGTTTTTTTTCACACGGCTTAAGGTTTATCCTTTTAAGTACCAAAACAATTTTATCTGGGATGAAACAGCAACATGCAGAAAAATGAAACTGGATCACTTTCCTACACCACACACAAAAATAAACTCAAAATGGATGAAAGACCTAAATGTGAGCCAGGAAACCATCAAAGCCCTAGAGGACAAAACAGGCAGCAACCTCTTTGGCCTCAGCTGCCGCAACTTCTTACTCAACACATCTCTGAAGGCAAGGGAAATAAAGGCAAAAATGAACTACTGGCACCTCATCAAGATAAAAAGCTTCTGCACAGCAAAAGAAACAATCAGCAAAACTGAAAGGCAACTAAAGGAATGGAAGAAGACGTCTGCGAATGACCTATTGGGTAAGGGGTTAGTATTCAAAATCTATAAAGAACTTAGCAAAATGAACATCCAAAAAAACAAATAGTCCAGTGAAGAAATGGGCAAAAGACACTTTTCCAAAGAAGACCAGATGGCCAACAGACACATGAAAAGATGCTCAATATTGCTCATCATCACGGATATACAAATCAAAACTACACTGCGATACCACCTTGCACCCATCAGACTGGCTAAAATCAACAACTGTGGAAAGAACAGATATTGGTGAGGATGTGGAGAAACAGGAAGCCACTTGTACTGTTGGTGGGAATGCAAACTGGTACAGCTCCTCTCGAAAATTTCCTCAAAAAATTAAAAATAGAACTACCCTATAACCCAGCAACAGCACTGCTATGGATTTATCCAAGGGACACAGGAGTGCTGATGTACCCCAATGTTCATAGCAACACTATCAACAATAATCAAATTATGGAAAGAGCTCAAATGTCCATCAACTGATGGACTGATAAAGAAGATGTGGTTTATATATACTATGGGACACTACTTGGCAATGAGAAAGAATGAAATCTAGCCATTTGCAACAATGTGGATGGCACTGGACCATATTATGCTAAGTGAAATCAGTCAGTCAGAGAAAAACAGGTATCATATGTTTTCACTCCTATGTGGAATTTGAGAAACTTAACTGAAGACCATGGGGGAAGGGAAGGGGTAAAAAATAGTTTCAAACAGAGAGGGAGGCAAACCATAAGAGACTCTTAAATACAAAGGGAAAAACTGAGGGTTGATGAGGGGGTGGTGGGAGGGTAAAATGGGTAATGGGCACTGAGGAGGGCACTTGTTAGGACAAGTACTGGTGTTGTATGTAAGTGATGAATCATGGGAATCTATTCCTGAAGCCAGCAGCACACTGTATACACTATATGTTAGCTAACTTGACAGTAAATTATATTTAAAAAAATAACTAAATAAAAAATAAAAAAATAAAAAAAACACAAAGTGAAAAAAAACCAATAGGATAAAGTGTGAAGAGTGTTAAAACCAGGGGAGTGTAAATGTGTGTGTGTGGGGGGGTCCCCATGTGTGACTGTCTTTTAAAGTTAAATAAAAAATTGTTTCTTGATTACTTACTATTTTGGAATTTATGTGCATTCTTTTTTTTTTTTTAATTTCTAGGAGAGAGAGAGAGACAGCGTGAGCAGGGGAGGGTCAGAGAGAGAGGGAGTCACAGACTGAAACAGGCTCCAGGCTCCGAGCTGGCAGTCAGCACAGAGCCCGACGCGGGGCTCGAACCCACGAACCGCAAGATCATGACCTAAGCGAAAGTCGGACGCTTAACCGACTAAGCCACCCAGGCGCCCCATGTGCATTTTTATATACCATACTTTGAATAATCAAGGTTTGATCCTACACAACTTATTTTATGGTATTTTCTCTCTGCTCTGTAACATTTGATATTCAGAAACTGTATCCCCTTCCAGATCTTATTTTTCCCTTGTTCATGTTAGTGTTTCCCAGGATTTATACTGAACAATTCGGCCTTGTCAAAGAAGAATCATGCTTTCACAATACTGTAATTATAAAAAAAAAAAATAGGGACACCTAGGTGGCTCAGTTAAGTGTACAACTTCGGCTCAGGTCATGATCCCACGGTTGGTGGGTTCAAGCCCCGTGTTGGGATCTGTGCTGGCAGCTCAGAGCCTGGAGCCTGGTTCAGATTCTGTCTCCCTCTCTCTGCCCCTACCCCGCTAACACTCTGTTTCTTTCTCTCTCTCTTAAAAATAAACATTAAAAAATTAATAAAAATAAATGTTCCTATACTTTACATTTTAAACAAATTTTCTTCTGAGAATTCAGTTCCACTGTTCTAAGCACCAATTACTACAAAGTGTTCTATACAGTGATGCCTTCAAGATGTTCGGGAACATATTTGTAGGTTCTCTTCCAGTAAGTTGAAGACCTTCTTGTTTTGAATGCTCATCTCTGACTTTACAGGTTTGTTTCTCCCTTGGATGTCCAAATATCTGCTTTTATCAAAACTTAACTCGTACTCCCAACTCTCTTAGAAAAGTCAATATGCTTAAAAATTGAATTAATGACCTCAATGGTCTTCAGGAAGCAGAACACAGAAACATCACTTATTTAGTGAAACTTATTTTTACTGTTCAGAGATCTCTTTTCCTTCTATCTGTTTAATAGGTACCAAGGGCTCCCTGTGCCAGTCAGGAACTTTTCCTGGCACAGCAAACTACAATAATGAAAAGTCCTATGTAAATTCCATGATTCCTGCCCTCAAGGAGCAAAGAACCCAGAAGAGGGATCAGGCATGAACTTCATGAGATTCCCTCACTCCCTAAAATACTTCAGAGATTAACCTCCAGAAGACAAACCTTGACATGTTTATGACCAGGTTTCTGACTGGCAAATACTAAGAACATTAAAACATTAACCTAATCAATAGATAAACGAGTAAGTTATGATATGAAGCTAGAACCCAGATAAGTGCCCTTTTTTTTAAAAATAGATAAGCACAGGGGAAGCAAAGGGAGACAAACCAGGAAACAGACTTTAAGTTTTTTTTAATGTTTTATTTATTCTTGAGAGAGAGATAGAGACAGTATGAGCAGGGGAGGGTCAGAGAGAGAAGGAGACACAGAATCTGAAGACAGGCTCCAGGTCTGAGCTAGCTGTCAGCACAGAGCCCAATGCGGGGCTCGAACCCATGAACCATGAGATCATAACCTGAGTCGAAGTCGGATGCTTAACCGACTGAGCCACTCAGGTGCCTGGATAAGTAACCATTTTGAAAACAAGAGCCAAAATACCTTCCTCAATGGGCAGAGCACAAATTTCATGGCGTGCTATCTTTATTCATCGTACAAAGGAGAGTAAATTCTAGCTCTATGTGACAAGCTGTGTGTGTAAAACATAATAAACACACTGGATTGTGATTCTAAATGCACACTGTAAAAGACTGTAAGTAAGAAAGAGGGGAATGAATTGTAATTATTTAATAGCTGCTTCTCCCATAACACCATCTTATTTACAGTTTGAACCAGTAACCGGACAATGCCTGCCACATGACAAGTACTCAATGAATATATTTAAATTGTTTTTAAATGTTTATTTATTTTGAGACAGAGAAAGAGCACAAGCAGGAGAGGGGCAGAGAGACAGGGAGACACAGAATCCAAAGCAGGCTCTAGGCTCTGAGCTATCAGCACAGAGTCCGACACAGCGTTCAAACTCATGGACCCGTGAGACTATGACGTGAGCCAAAGTCAGATGCTTAACCAATTGGGCCACCCAGGCACCCCAGTGAATATTTTTAAATAAATTAACTAATATCCAATCAGGTTCATGGTCGTACACCATATATGCCAAAATGAGTATTTTCCAAACAAGAAAAATCTCAAGAGGATAAAGGCCAAGCAATCAATAAGTGTGCAATAAGTATTGCTGAATGATGGGATTCTACTTGGTCAATTCTACCTTGTCCTCTGTAATCGAAGACAGCCTAAAGCCACTTACCTCTGTTTGAGATAATTCTATTTGTCCTAGACTACTGATGACTTAGGTTGCATTAAATTAGTGGTCCTCAACTAGAAACAATTTTGCCTCCCCAGGGGACATTTGCAGATTCTGGAAGCACTTTTGATTGTCACAACTGAGGGGGTGCTAATGGATAGATGCCATGGGTACCATTATAATCACAGGACAGCCTCTACCACGACAAAGAATTATTGGCCTAAAATGCCAATAACTCTACTGCTGAAAACACAGGTCTAGAGGAAGCTACCACATTTGTTCGAGAGAGAGGAAGCTAGCAGAGTGGAAAAAGGAGCTTTTCAGGCAATCATGGCTTCAAATCTTGGCCCTAATCAGTCAATCCCAGTAGGACTTTGTATAATCTTCAGTTTCCCCATCAGGAAATTGATAAGTACTCTTTAGGTCGTCAGGTTTGCTGTGAGGCATTAGTGAGAATATACACAAGGAATGTGGCATGGACTAGCTGGTCTTACTATTACGGAGGACTTATTAATCATCTGATGCCAGCATTTCCCCCAAGTAGGAAAAGTATTTAAAGATGGTAAGACTTAGCAAGTTAAATAAAAAATTCATAATTTTATCCAGTTTGAGTTTATTTTTGTGCATGGTGTGAGAAAATGATCTAGTTTCATTTTTCAGCATGTTGCTGACAAAAACTGAGGACTGATGGATGTGGGGGGGAGGGAGGGATGGGCACAGAGGAGGACACTTATGGGGATGAGCACTGAGTGTTATGTGGAAACTAATTTGACAATAAACTATTTGAAAAATAAATAAATAAAATAAAAAAATAAAAATAAAAAAAATTCATAATTTTAAAGCTAGAAAAGATATTCAATATCCAACTAAATACTTTATACACAAGATAACTGAGGCTCAGAGACTCTGACTCATTCGTTATTATAACATCGAGTTAGCAGCAGTCACATAAAATAATTCAGCCATTGTTTCCACTACCATTTTATTACTCATTCATATAGGTAGATTTTTATTAATTCCTAAATTGCACATTAATAAATATGTCATAAATTATCTAATATATAGCTTGAATACAAGATTTTATGCCTCCTAAAATTTTGTATGATAGCGTGCTTAACCTATGTTTAAAATTACTGATTTATTCACATTTGTATCTACCTTAAATTTTTCACAGCTAATTTGTAGGCTCTGCCCTGCTATTCCACTTCATCCTAACAAGTCCTATTATCACTCACAATGGCCTCCTTTTTGCTTTGATATTTTATAAAAGCATTACTAGAAATTATTCACTTCTGATTCAAATCCTTGCTAGAAGAGCATGAACAAACATGCGGACACTGACAAACTGCAAATACATAGGAAAAAAGTATTTCCCACTTCACCAGGAACCTAAAAATGCAACTAAAAAAAAAGCAATTAAAAGAGTATTTTTCGCACTGAATGTAGCAAAGAGTTTCTTTATTCATAACGCTCAATGAAAACACGCTTTCATACAGTGATGGGGTAATCGAGCCTGCTTTTTCACTTCTCTGGAGCCACGAGGTAATATGCCTTACAAACGCTCATCCTCCTTGGCCCTGAATACAAAGATGATCAACTCAGCACTGGAAAGGGCACTAAAAAGAGAAATTGCTAAAATGTGACATATCTAAATGGATATATAATATTAAACAAATATTCAAATGAATTGTTACAAGAATTTTGAAGTTTATAAAGTTGTAACCCATTATTTATACCTGTATACCCCTATAAACTCAACTGGAATAGATAGATACAGATATATATAGATATGCTCTTTAGGTATATAAATGTGGAATAAAATATTTTTAAAACATAAACACTGGTTATGTTTTAAGTAGTTAAGTGATACTTTTTTTTTTTTTTAATGTTTTATTTCCAGGAGAGAGAGAGAGACAGCATGAGCAGGGGAGGGCCAGAGAGAGAGGGGGACACAGACTCTGAAACAGGCTCCAGGCTCTGAGCTGGCAGTCAGCACAGAGCCCGACGCGGGGCTCGAACCCACGAACTGCGAGATCATGACCTAAGCGAAAGTCGGACGCTTAACCGACTAAGCCACCCAGGCGCCCCAGTTAAGTGGTACATTAATAGATGGTTAAGTAGTGGTTAAGTAGTACATTAATAGATAACTTTTAGATATCTTTTGTAACTGTCCATATCTTTTACCATGAAAATATACACTTAATCATTAGAAAACATATCTTCATTTCAGTTCTAAAACTAATCCCACCAAACATGTCTCAACTTTAATCACAAACCCAAATGCTTATGGCAGGGAAAAGCACACAAGGAAATTAATGTATTGCTTCTACATTTAAGATTCAGGGAGGGGGTGCCTGGTGGCTGAGTTGGTTGAGCGTCCAACTCTTGGTTTTGGCTCAGGTTATGATCTCACGGTTCATGGGTTCGAGCCCCACATCAGGGTGTGCACTGATGGCATGGAGCCTGCTTGGGATTCTCTGCCTCTCTCTCTGCCCCACCCCTCCCCATGCTTGCTTTCTTTCTCTCTCAAAATAAATAAACTTAAAAAAAAAAAAAAAGAATACAGCCAGTGTTTTATACAGATCACTATGAAAATACTTTAATGCAGAGAGACTCTAACTTTATATGTAATTAATTAATTACAACTTTAATGATCAGAGTAGGAACCTATAACATTCCTCACCTCCACAAAGACACTCAGGACCTCTGGTAAGAAAACTTGATTCCCTAGGCACAAACTCTCTACTGAGAGTGGTAAGGATTCATATTTGCTCACTTTAATCATCCTCCAAAAATATACCCAAGATCAAAGGATGAGAAAAGTGTCCCTCTCTTTTTCTCTTATGAAACACAAAAATGTTTAATTGAAGCTAGCTCACGAGTAGCACACAGTACTTGAAATGGCACACAGAAGTCGATGGAATTGCCTTCCTCCGAGGCCTTTAAACTAGACTAGGCACCTGTCCACTAAAACCCAGTGATTATGGCCTGCTTATTAAGGATCTTACCTCAAGCGTGTATTCTCAATCACAGATCAGAATCACCTGGAATTTGTGAAAACACGGCTTCTGCCCCGCGCACACACACACCAGTTTGAGATTCAAAAGGTTTGCAGTGGGTCCTGAGAATCTGTATTTCTAACAAGTTTGAGTCACGCTAATTCTAGGTGCCAGACTTTGAAAATCATTGACACAGGCAGCTCAAATCTGTTCTGGAAAAAATTATTTATAGTTTATAAATATATTTTCTCCATAGATTTATTATGACTAAATATTTTTATGCAACTAATCATTTCTATCCCAATAGTGTATATATTACTGTTGTAATAGATACACAAATAATTAGTGAAACTACTCTTTTATACATAAGAAATAGAGTACTGTCTGGATGTGTAACCACAGAAATTAAATAAAAATGCTTAAACAAAATAAAATGCTTAAAAGAATGAGGAATAAGAGGAAAAAAATAATGGACAGGGAAAGGTGTTGTTTGTAGCTAAAATGGAAAGAATTTAACTGCTGAAAGACGGTATATACTTATAAGACTAAAGGTTAAATTAATAGACTATATTAAATGTTTTCCAAAGGTTTTTTGCAGATTATTAACCTGAGTTATAAACACAAATCAAATCAACAAATCAAAGACTAAAATTTGGAGGCATCTGGGTGGCTCAGTTGGTTGGGCATGACTCTTGATTTTGGCTCAGGTCATGATCTCATGGCTTGTCGGACTGAGCCCCACGTGAGGCCCTGTGCTGGCAGCATGGAATCTGCTTCGGATTCACGGCTCTCCCTCTCTGCCCCTCTCCTGCCTCGTGCTTTTCTCTCAAAATAAATAAACTTTTTTAAAAAAGACTAAACTTTTAAGTGATAGTTTCCTTTAAAAGTATATGGTATCCCTGGATATATGATGAAGAGAGGCATTTCTTTTTTTTTTTTTAATGTTTTTATTTATTTTTGAGACAGAGAGAGACAGAGCACGAGCGGGGGAGGAGCAGAGAGAGAGGGAGACACTGAATCCGAAGCAGGCTCCAGGCTCTGAGCTGTCAGCACAGAGCCCTAGGCGGGACTCGAACTCACGAACCACAAGATCATGACCTGAGCTGAAGTCGGACACAACCAACCGAGCCACTCAGGCGCCCTTGAAGACAGGGATTTCTCTAGCTGAAATGTAGAAAGGAGATTTCAGTATAATGGATGAGTTTAATTAATTTCTAAAAACTATTTGAAGATTCACTTCTGGAAGTGTTGGGTGACTTAAAATAGGTTATAAATATTTCGGAGAAGTATTATTTTACAATGGCTAAAAATGACTTCAGCACATGACTTAATGTAATGAAAGCACAGATTACATATGTCAACTATAGGTATACCTTGGAGATATTCTGGCTTGGTTCCACATCACTACAGTAAAGTCAGTCAGATGAATTTTTTGGTCTCTCAGTGCATATAAAAGTTATGTTTATATTACACTGTAGTCCATTAGGTACAAAATAGCATTATGTCTCAAAAACAATGTAAATATCTTAAATAAACAATGTATATGCCTTAATGCCTGTCTTAATTAATAAATGCTTTATTGCTAAAATAATGCTAACCATTATCTGAGTTTTCAGTGAGTTGTAATCTCTTTGCTGGTCAAGGGTCTTGCCTCAATGTTGATGGCTGCTGACTAATCAGGGCAGTAGTGGCTAAAGGTTAAAGTGACTGTGGCAATTTCTTAAGACAACAATGACATGTGCTGTATCAACTGACTCCTCCTTTCACAGATGTTTCTCTGTAGTATGCAATGCTGTTTGACAACATTTTGCCCAAAGAAGGACTTCTTTCAAAATTGAAGTCAATCCTCTCAAACTCTGCCACTACTTTATCAACTAAGTGTACGTCATATTCTAAATCTTCTGCTGTCATTTCAATAATCTTCACAGCATCTTCACCAGGGGGAGATTCCATCTCCAGAAACTATTGATCACTGACCATTATAACAAACATAATAATAATGAATATTATAATAATAATGAAAAAGTTTGAAATATGGCAAGAATTATTAAAATGTGACAGAGACACAAATGCTGTTAGAAAAATGGCACCGACAGACTTGTTCAACACAAGATTGTCATAAACCTTCAATGTGTAAAAAACTCAGTATCTGCGAAGCACGATTAGTTCAAGAAATCAAAATGAGGTATGTCTGAATTTTAATTGTCTCAACAATTAAATGTACATTTAAATTGTCTTTGGGGCATCTGGGTGGCTCAGTTGGCCGGGCATCCTGCTCGTGGTTTTAGTTCAGGTCCTGATCTCACAGTTCATGGGATTCAGCTCCAATAGGGCTAGATCAGTGCTGGCAATACAGAGCCTGCTTGGGACTCTCTCTCTCTCCTTCTCTCTCTGTGCCTCCCCTGCTCAGTTCTGTCTCTTGCAAAATAAACTAACAATTTAGAAAAATGAAATAAATAAAATAAATTGTTTTTCATGCCTATATTATAAGGTATAGCATATAAACACCAATAAGGGACATATGAAAACTGTAAATGGTACTGAAAAGAAGTTAATGACATTCAACAGGATTATAAGAGAAATTCATAATAAATGGTTAGTTCCAACAATCAACACAATGCTATCCACCCTTTAAAACACATTCATCTTGAACAAGAAGTGAAGATATAATTAGTGGTTTTCAAAACAGCAACAAGTGCATCTGCAGCTAGTAGAAAAACACAAACTCTAACAAGTTCGAGTGACGCTGATGTTCAGATTGACAGTCAGCCACTTACCACAAGCTCTTAGCTCCTCTGAACCTCAGTTTCCACATCTGTAGAGTGGAAATAGTATCACCAACCTCACAGAGTTTTGTAAGGAGGTTTATTCAATAATGCACTGTGCCTAACATACTGAATAACTTCATTCTTTCAACTAATGTCTGCTGAGCTTCTAGTATATGCCAGGCAATGCTACAGATGGCAGAAATAAATCAGGGAACAGAAGACAAAAATCTCTTCCTCCTAGGAGCTTACCTTCTAGTATTCCTTTATTTTACCTTGTCTTAGGCACAGTGCTGGGTTCTTTGAGAATGAATAAAAGTGCTCAGAGCAGGTCAACATGCTCAATTCAACAACAACAGAAGATAACACTACTGTAATCATACAGTATATAGATTTAGAAAACAGAAAGTCCCAGGAGAGGACATGACATGAGATTGGAAGACAGAAAGGGGATGGAGGGAGGGTAAGGCTTCTGGAAGGAGCGGGCATGTTAAATGAGCTTTGGGAAATGTCTACAATCTGACAGGAGAGATTTGTAGATTTTAGAAATATTATGAACGAAGGCTAGGAGCCTGAAACCCTGTGTTCATTTAAGTAACAGTGAGGACTTCAATATGGCCAGAGTTTCAAGTACAAATTAAGGAGTGAGGGCAAATGAAGATGGAAATCTAGGTTAGGGTCATGTAAGTCCTTAATAAGATGAAAAATTTATACTTAGTTTGAAGAAAATGGGAGATCATCGAAGATATTAAGAGGGTGTGATACGATATGGACATTTAAAGGATTTCTTTGCAAGAAGTTGAAACACATTGGAATAGGGGAGAAGTCAGAGAGCCTACACTGACAAAAGGGAGAAAATGTGCTTCTGAACATAGCTGACCAGTAACCTAGCAAGGAGTGGGATCATTAGGGATTTCCCAGGAGCGTCTTTGAGTGTACATTTGTGACCTCAGCAGCACCAATAGCTGGGAAGGACACCCCAACAACCGGGCAGGAACCACGCTCATAGTCCCCACTATACCTCCTGTCCTCTGCCTGTTACCATCAATGCATCCTTAACACCACATACTCTATCCACACATTCCTATCATCACCCTGTCCATCAGGACCATGACCCAAATCAAGTAGGCAAAAAATGTGACTAATTGGGCACTGGGGACCACAATACACCCTGTTTTGCATTACTTAGCTCAAATGCAATGTTAACAATTTGTGAGAGGAAAGACTCTGAGTAAGAATTATTTTTTAAAATTTTATTGCCCTATTGAAAACATTTCACTTTTCTCTCAGTTCTTGGTTTAGGAATCTTAAAAGTATAATCATAGTTCAGAGGCTCCTGAGTGGCTCAGTCAATTGAGTGTCCGACTTTAGCTCAGGTCATGATTTCATGGTTCGTGGGTTCAAGACCCGCACCGGGCTCTGTGCTGACCTCTCAGAGCCTAGAGCCTGCTGCAGATTTTGTGTGAGCCTCCTTCCCCTGCTCATGCTCTGTCTCTCTCTCTCAAAAACAAATAAACATATAAATAAGAATTTTTTAAGTACAGTAATGGTTCAGAATCAGGCATTTTTCTAACCTGGCAAGGCAGAAATGTTAGTTTGTTAGCTGAAGGGCATCACAGGTAAATTAAGAGAATATATGAGAGAGAACACCTGTTTAGGAAAGACTTCAGTGAAGATATTATAAATTAAGATTTTTAACAATAGCCTTCAGTGTATCATTATAGCCTGTAAGGGAAACTACAATTTTTTAAAATAGTACTAGTTATGAAAACTGTAACTTGAAGAAAAAGGCGTCACAAAATTTTTGGATAATTTAAAACTAATTTTGACCTTCTTTCTCATAACTATTATAATTTTTTATTACCTTTCCTATATAAAGAGTTGAAATCTTCTAAATTTGTTTTGCTAACAGAAATATAGTTGTACTCCTCTTCCTCATTCAAAAAGGCCTTGAATTGAATACGTAGATTTTAGAAAAAGAAATTATGAAGTGTTTAATTAAGGACTAGCAGCTTGGGCCCCAAGAAGATGGGATCAACAGGAAATGAAAAAGAATAAAGCTTTAATCAATCAGCCCAACATCACTTATTATTTCAGAAAACAGCTGGGGTCAGATGAGTGAAATGTGACTAGAATAAATTCTATCTTGAGATTTCCCTTTAATTTCAAATGTTCTCACCATCAAATACAATCGAGAAACAATGACACCTGATATGGAATTACACACGGAGACTACATAGGCTTTATGAAAGAAGACAAAGAGAATATCATCCATGTCTTCTTCATTCTAGAACAAATTGCTTTATTAGGATAGTAATTTTTTCCCTGATAACCAAAACACATTTACTATAGAAATTTTTGAAACTACAGATTAATACTATGAGAAGAGCAGAAATCACCCATAATCCCATCACCCAATCATAGTAACATTACCATTTAGTATCTTCACCACCAATAAAGTAGTTTCTATGCATATACTGGATTTTTTTCAAAAGTAAGATTTGGTAACTTTTCATTCCTCCTATCCTGAACATATTTCTAAATATCATTAAAAGTCTTCTCAACAACTTAACACATTTTCATTTGCTTTTCATGTTTACTGATGTGATGTGTGAAAATGTAGTTACTTAGTAAACATCCCTCTCCTCCTTACCTTAAAAAAGTCCATTTTTTTCCTCTGTGAATTGCCCATTTATGTCTATTTTTAATTGGGCATAATTTTTCATGTGGGTGTTCATTTATGTCTCACTGCAGTTTATAACATCCTTTGAAAGGATTTACTAGTATATAAAATATAGACCTTAGAGTTTTAATTTTGGTTTTGGTACCTCTTGGCAACATTTTTCAAAACTGTATTTTTGTGATTATTAAAATAATAGCTGCTATAGAAGATTTGGGAATAGGAAGAAAAATATTTTAAAGAGCCACAACTCTACACATAGAAATCCAATTTTTTTCACATATGTCAGTGAATATATCCATCGATACAAACAGGAAGCTGTATGCAAACAGGAAGTCCAACAGTCTTGTTCAGTGTTTGTTAATTTAGAACAATGCCTAATACATCACAAGAGCTTAATATGTAAGCAAATGATACTTTATATTTCAGAGTACTTTCTAAGTCATGAAATTTTTTCAGAACTATTTTGGAAACTGAATTGTAGCAATATAGGTATATAGACCATTAATTTAAGTATTTTTGTTATTGCATGCTTTACTATTTTTTTATATTACATTCACGTTCACTGTACTGAAGATATTTATAAATCTTCATATAAAATTCATATGATTTCCCTGGTATATATTTTGAGACCCAGTATTACTGAGTCAAAGCCTGCAAGGATTTACAGGTTTTAATACATATTCCCATTTCATTAGCTTAAACCATTAAATGAATATGCTCTTCATTTAGAAGCATAAAAGAAGATTTTGTGAAGGCCACGACTCTTAAAGAAAACTAGGGGCGCCTGGGTGGCTCAGTCAGCTGAGCGTCCAACTTCAGCTCAGGTCATGATCTCACGGTTCGTGAGTTCAAGCCCCGCATCAGGTTTTGTGCTGACAGCTAGCTCAGAGCCTGAAGTCTGTGGCAAATTCTGTATCTCCCTCTCTCTGACCCTCCCCTGCTCACACTATCTCTCTCCCTCTCTCTCTCCCTCTCTGTCTCTCTCTCTCAGAAATAAATAAAACATTAAAAAAAGAAAAAGAAAACTAGTACCACTATTCCTTCTGACTCTAATGGTGTCAATAGCTCCATGAAAACTGTTGTTTCTACGGCTAAGATGATTTCTGAAATGAAATAAATCCATAAGGTAATAGGAAGGGAATAATGTCTTTAAGAGAATACACTCACATCAAACCTCTTCTTAAGTGATAAGGAAAGCTGCTCAGCTGCTGTAACTATGGACCAGGAATAGGGATAGCAGCTAGCACATACAGTATTGTTCCAAGAGGTCATCTACAGATTCTCCTTTTCACAAGGACTGACAAACTATTAAGTTTATCTTCACCAATGCATCGAGTCTGAGGAATTCCCAAGCAATCTCGCTTGTAGCATTTTCTTTGATTTTCCTTCATTAAAAAGACTATGTCTAATTAGATCAGGCAATAACTGAAACATGTACTGAAGCCTTCAGTATGTGAACCTTCTTGACCTCTTAATTTAAAAACAGCAAGGGAAACAATCAATAAAACCAATAGGCAACTGACAGAATGGGAAAAGATAGTTGCAAATGACATATCAGATAAAGGGCTAGTATCCAAAATCTATAAGGAACTCACCAAACCCCACACCCGAAAAACAAATAATCCAGTGAAGAAATGGGAAGAAGATATGAACAGACATTTCTCCAAAGAGGACATCCAGATGGCCAACAGACACATGAAATGATGCTCAGCCAGGGAAATACAAATCAAAACCACACTGAGATACCACCTCATGCCGGTCAGAGTGGCTAAAATGAGCAAATCAGAGAACTCTAGATGCTGGCAAGGATGTGGAGAAACGGGCATCCTCCTACACTGTTGGTGGGAATGTAAACTGGTGCAGCCCCTCTGGAAAACAGTATGGAGGTTCCTCAAAAATTAACAATAGAGCTCCCCTACGACCCAGTAATAGCACTGTTAGGAATTTGCCCGAGGGATACAGGAGTGCTGATACATAGGGAGCACATGTACCCCAATGTTCATAGCAGCACTCTCAACAATAGCCAAAACACGGAAAGAGCCTAAGTGTCCATCAACAGACGAATGGATCAAGAAGATGTGGTTTGTCGGGGTGCCTGGGTGGCTTAGTCAGTTAAGCGTTCGACTTTCACTTAGGTCATGATCTCGCAGTTCGTGGGTTTGAGCCCCGCGTCGGGCTCTGTGCTGACTGCCAGCTCAGAGCCTGAAGCCTATTTCAGAGTCTGTGTCTCCCTCTCTCTCTGACCCTCCCCTGCTCACACTATCTCTCTCTCTCTCCGAGAAATAAATAAAAAAGAAAAAGAAAAAAAGAAGATGTGGTTTGTCTATACAATGGAATACTACATGTCAAAGAGAAAGAACGAAATCTGGCCATTTGTAGCAACATGGATGGAACTAGAGGGAGTTATGCTGAGCGAAATAAGTCAGGCAGAGAAGGGCAGACACCATATGTTTGCACATGTAGGTGGATTAGGAGGTATGAATGCTGAGATCAAACTGAGGGCTGATGGGGGTGGAGGAGAGGGGAAGGGGGGTGATGGGCATGGGGGAGGGCACTTGTTGGGATGAGCACTGGGTGTTATATGGAAACCAACTTGACAATGAACAATTTAAGAAAAAAAATGGATTCCAAGGGGGCGACTTGGTGGCTCAGTCAGTTGGGCATTTGATTTCGGCTCAGGTCAGAATCTCATGGTCTGTCTGTGAGTTCGAGCCCAAGGCTGTACTCTGTGACAGCTCAGAGCCTGGAGCCTGCTTCAGATTCTGTCTCCCTCTCTCTGTCCCTCCCCAACTCGTGCCTCTGTTTCTCTCTTTCGCTCTCCCTTAAAAGTAAATAAACATTTAAAAAAATATCTGTAACGGATTCTAAGAATTTTATTTGTCTAACCAATAAGTCATTTTCTTCGTTTTACTGACATCAAAATAAACAATATCCTCTTCAATTTCCATTTAACCATTAAGTAATTGTATTGAAAAAGTATTTGGTTCTTGCCATCGAAAGTCAAGCATTCCTAAAATCCTGTTTTAGACTGTGTAGATTCTCCATTTTTTAAATCCAATTTAACAAATGTTAACTTAGCACCTAGTGCTGGGGAACCTTGGTGGCTCTGTCCAGTAAGCCTCCAACTTTGGCTCAGGTCATGATTTCATCATCATCATCAGTTCAGGCCCTGCTTTGGACTCTTGAGCTGAGAGTGGGGAGCTTGCTTCCAGTTCTCTGTCTCCCTCTCTCTCTGCCCTTCCCCCACTCATGTTTTCTCTCTCAAGCGCACTCGAGCGCGCTCTCTCTCTCTAATAAACATCTTAAAAATTAGCAGCTAGTATTATTTCTTAAACTCCCTAAAACTTTCTGAATGTTGCCAAGTTGTTTTTCAATATATGTTGTATGATCACATTTTCATAAAAGCAAACCACCCCTATGTAGGTATGTAATATGTATTTGCAATGAGAATAGAAAAGAGTCCAGAAGGAGCAGAGGTTACCTCTAGGGGTAGAGTGGAGTGAGGACTCAGGCTGGGACACTGAAGGAGTTTACAGTGTTACAACGATCATGTCACAAACCTGCTCTTAACAAGCCAAAGATTTTTTTTATGATGGCACCCTTCACAGATATTTGACCTAGCCCAATATAAAAATTACTATCTCCTCTATAGTTACTTTTCCCGTACAGCAATCAGTTGGCAGATAAGGAGCCCCCCATTCTTGTGGATCAATCTTCCAAGGCTCATGAGTCAGAGGCTTGCTCTCAGACTACAGAAGTGTTTTTCTCTTGCAAAGAACTAGCATGACAAGAAGCAAGAAGAAACTTAGTGATCTTCTTCTCAACACCTGAGTTAGCATGCCCTTATGATTAAGAATAGTTTAAATGTATCACTTAAAGTCACAAAGCCTCGACTCTCCAAACTGGAGGGTTTCACTAACCAACCTGGTGTCTCTCTGCTGTCCATAGTAAAGTATGGCTATGTTTTATAATGTAACAGGAAGGATGCCTCAAACCATTAAGTCCTGCATAGCTGGTGTGTGCCGGGACCAACATGGACTTTTGCGGCAGCGCTCCTTTAAACCCATTTCTGAGCACCTTCCTAAGTAATAAACCGGCTTATCTACTGGGTTAAAACTTCAACCCCCATTCTCTTCCTTCCCTTGAGACAAAGCCATTCAGACTGCCTGATTTCACAATAAGATGACAAGTGTGCGCGCGCACAGTTTACCTTTTCACCAAACCCAGCATTCAGAATAGATAAAATAATTCCTCTTTTGAAATCAAAATCAAGTGATTGAAAATAGTGTTTCTCCGGTTCTTTTTTGGTTTAAGTTCAATAACAGCCCTAAAGTCTAGTTTCGAGACACTTCATGAGACCTGAAAGCAATTATTGGGGAAGCGGGAGAGGAAGAGGGGAAGCGGGGGAAGCAGGGTGGGAAGTGAAACAGAAGTCAAGGAAACTGTCCCGGGAGTTCGCACGCTCGCCCTTACCAATTCCTCCATCCGCACACATCACCGCATGACGACCGCGACTCTCAAGGTGCAGGACAAAAACCAAACACAAATCCGAAGAGTGGAGGCAGCTTTGCTTCTACGCCAGCCATTCGTTTTGGGGAAAAAAACAAAAACCAACCAAAAAAACCCCACTTCTCAGAAGACAGCCCCCAAACTCCGCTGCCCGACCAGGAGCCAAAGCCGCGACCTCCCGCTCCCCGCGTTCTCTTCCTCCTCCCCCTTCTTCGCTCAATTCCCCTCCTCCTCCTCCAGCCCGGCTGCCTCCCCGGCCGGCTCGGGAGTAGCAGAGCTTCCGCGAACAGCCAATCGCCCGTCGCCCCGCCTCCCGTGACGTCAGGGGGCGTGACGAAGGCTGGCTTCCCGGCCTCAGCAGGAGCTCAGAGCTGCTGGTCTCCGCGTGGCGGGTGCCCCGATGGTCTAGAGCGTTTACAGTCCCACCCCAGCCGTTTATCTAGACTTGAAGCGCTTGGCAATTATTCTTGGAGGGGTAAATGGATCCAATCTAAACATTTAATGCTATTGTTTTATAACTGAGAAAGAAATTGAGAAAAAGGCCACAATTTGATTTGGTCTCACTCAGGGTAATGTGCTTTGTCTCTGTACCTGCCATGGTCCGTGGCTTAAAATTCAGAGCTTTGAACAAAACAGTTTTCTCCTAAATAAATTCCAGCTAACCCATTTGGCCTCTCAAATCTGACCAACTAACCGCTTGGAGAAAGGAAAGGGGATTTGGGGTAAGAGCCCATAATGGCAATATTCAGACCAAAAGCTAATCATCACTGGCTGCTAATTATATCCCACTGAAACGAAAATAAAAGGAGCCAAAACCTCTACAGCTCATTTGTACTGCTCGCTTACACTTTATCAGCTGTTTCTCAAATGCGTAGCAAAAGAGAGAACTAATCGTTCATATGGTTCACTAACAGTGAAGCGCTCTCCGGGGCACACCCATGGAGCCGCTTGGGAGGTTGCCTGACTCCCCCAGACCGCGCTGGAGAGGCCAAACAAGTTCCTACATCCGCGGACAAGGTGCCTCTCCTGGAGGGGAGAAACAAGTTCTGGGTGTGGCTTCCTGCGATGGCTGAATGTGGAAACCTCCTTCTGCTGGCAAGGGCAAACCTCTAGAGTTCAGTCAGGTCTGGGAATGCATCCAGCTGATTCGAGGAGAAGACTGGCATTTACAGGGCCTCTGAAAATTCCTAGCCTTGGTAGCACTTTTTGCAGTCATGTAAGTGTCCCTAACATGATTTAAGGTTAAATTTAGCGTTGTGTTTTCTATCTGATAGCCAACCTTGGGGGCTTGAAATTTAAGGTAGGCCACCCAGAGTTTCCCCAATCAGCGTTGAGCTGTAATCTCAGGGAAGGACCTTCCAGGGAGGATGCATACATACCAGGACAGTTCAGGCAGGCTGCCTGTTTGGATTGCTTAAATCAGTGGTTCTAACCAGCTACACCTCGTGGCAACTGGGGAGCTTGATGCCAAGGTGCCACCCAGGCCAATTAAATTGGAATCTTTGAGGGGTGGGGCTCTGGCAATTTCTTTCTTTCAAGTTCCCTGAGGGACTCTAATCTGCAACAAGGGTGAGAATCGCTGGCTAAGATTTAACTGATTAGAGAAAAATCTACATAATATTTAAGTTAAAAATTTGATAAAAGTAAAAGTAAACAATAAATTATATTTAAAAATCAGATTTGGAGATTTAAAAATGTAAAGCAAAAGGTTAGGTAAATTTTTGCAGAATAATGTGAAACATTTGGTAATATAACCTGTCCTTATATATATTTTTATATATTTGTATATTTTTTAATGTTTATTTTATTTTTGAGAGAGAGAGAGCATGAGCAAGGGAGGGACAGAGAGAGAGGGAGACACAGAATCCGAAGCAGGCTTAAGTCTCTGAGCTGCCAGCACAGAGCCCAATGTGGGGCCTGAACTCATGAACCAAGAGATCATGACCTGAGCCGAAGTCAGACACTTAACTGACTGAGCCACCAGTCGCCCCATATATTTGTATATTTTTCTATAACTACAAAAAATATGTGGTGAGATATACATCAAAATCGTTTACTCAGAAGGGAAGGATGGAAGAGTGAGAGGTATTATTAGCTTTCCA
This sequence comes from Proteles cristata cristata, assembly GCA_017311185.1. NCBI lineage: Eukaryota > Metazoa > Chordata > Mammalia > Carnivora > Hyaenidae > Proteles > Proteles cristata. Next base: position 93,278 of record JAESUZ010000393.1, on the reverse strand, counting down.
TTCATGTCTGTATCATTTGACAAGGAAAGGAGCATGTACCCTGTTTATGACTTAAATAGATCCAGTCAGGTTTTTAGAAAATTAATATTTATGAATGTCATTGCAAATAGCCACTATTAAAGTAGGCTTCAGTTTGTTTTTGCAAATATTCCTAATGTCTAACTTTTCTAAGTGTTCTTTCCATTTTGTAAAAGGTAAGAAAAGGAAAAATCCATAATATTTTTAACACATTAGCTAACAAAATGTAAGTACAAATCTATACAGTCATTGCCAAATTTAATGTATTTACTTCCTTATAATTCATATAATGTACCTATCATCTGATGAATTTTTTAAACTAATATTCAAAGTACACAATATAAATGTAAGGAAATTTCACCTTTTCCAACTGGAAAGTTATTTGTAATTAGTATCTCAAAACTAATGCTTTCAGGGTGCCTGTGTGGCTCAGTCAATTAAGCATTAAACTCTTGATTTCAGCTCAGGTCATGATTTCATGGTTCATGAGTTCGAGTCCTGCCTTGGGCTCTGTGCTAGCAGCATGGAACTTGTTTAGGATTCTCTGTCTCCCTCTCTCTCTGCTCTGCTCCTGCTCATACTCTCTCCTTAAAAAACAAATAAATAAACATTAAAAAAAAAAACCCTAATGGCTTCATAATTAATTCCCAGTAGGAAACATGGCATAGTAGTCAAGCACCAAGGTTTGACCTGGCTTTAAATCTTAGCTCTGCCTATTATTAGATAAATGATCTAAGGTACCATCTCTAAACCCCATAGGTAAAATGAATCCAATAATGTCTACAACAGTGTTATTAAGACTACACCAAGTCATGTAATAGGTGCTTAATACATGATAGTTATTAATCTACTGACTTCTGTTTTCCTCTCTTTTCTTAAACATATTCAAAAAATTTATTAGGAAACATTTTTATAAAATAGTATGATTCTTCCTATGACCACTGATACTTCTTATCCAGTTACATATGTGAAAGGAAAACGTTCTTTTAGGTCTCTGCTTTAGCATGGAACATATATAATAATTGTTTCTTTGTTTGTTTGCCTCAAAACATTTTACATATAACAATGTTTCCTAAAGTGATCCACAAGCTGATTTTAGGATTCATAAACAACCATTTCTTTTTCTCTATACTTATTAGTGGAGGATGACTTAAGCACAGATCATGTTTCCCGGGATTGGTTTACCTGACTAACTGTTGGACAAAAAAAGGAGAGGTCAATGCCTCAAGCAATAAGGTCATATCTCTTGTAGTTAATATCATCCTGCATTTTTTTCTCTTTTGCTCCTTGATGTTTACTGAGCATCAGTAAAACAGTTCTATGTTAGGTACTATTCTAAGTAGTTTACATCTAGCTCCTCACTTGATCGTCTTGTCAGCCAAAGTTGGAGCAAGTCAAAGTGTGAAGGACGAAGAGAAGTCAGGCAAACGAAAGAATGAATAAGGGTAAGACTGTTGCAGATAGAGGAAACATTCTGGAGGTGGAACAGCTTTCAGATTTGGGATTTATCCTTCATATTTGTATCACTAGCATGGAGATTCTCACAGGATATTGGTGACTTTGGTCTGGGTAGGTTGCCCATCTCTACAATGTTTTGATATTTCTGGTTCCATATTTCAAGGGTGTTCTACATGATCATGGTCAACCTTCACGTCCATCCTTTTTCCTACTACCAGTCTACCTTGTCAATTCCCAACCTTGCAGAGACTCTACCAGCTGTTTCTCCCCACTTATGTTTCCAGATTGTGTTAGCAGGAGAATATTATGAAAATAAGCTAATTGAAAACTTATGTTAATGGAGTCCACACTCTGGACAAACAAACTTGCTGTTTATTGCTAAGTGATTCCTTATCATTCTCAGCCATGCTCCCCTCTTCTGACCAACACTTACTAAGCACCCACCAAAGGACATCCTGAACTCTCCACCTCCACTCACCAGAAGGGAGTCCACAGTGGGCTGATATGGATCCAAGCACCATGATGTATAAATCTCATTATTTCCCTTCTCTCTCACTCTTTCTCTATTCCTGCATTTCCATGTAAATGGTCCTCCCTTCTTTAAAATATGTTCATTTCACTCTGAAGTTCCTATCTCTGACCACTGGCTTTTGTCCCTTCCACAACTTTATGTTATCAGTTATTGCCTCTTTATATCATTACTTTATCTTCACTGGACCTTCAACCTACATATGTTTAATTTAGAGGTGAATATATATGTTCTCCATACTAAGGAGGAGGAGAGGGAGGAGGAGGAGAAGAAAGAAGGTAAGAAGGAAGGGAGAGAAACGGAGAAGGAAGGAGACTCATGAAAAGAAGGAAGAGAAAATGATAGAGAAGGCTTTCTTTTGATCTTGCTATTCTTTCAGATCAAACTATTGCTTTCTCTCTCTCCTGACCACATTACCAAAATTCACTGGACTATATCTTAATCTCTTTCTGACTCCTTAAGCCTCTGCAATATGATTTCACTCTTTTCTCCCCTGAACTTATCAATGGTCACAATTCCAACTGTCAAACTCAGCTGTATCTCTCCCATTCTCCATTGTCACAACTGGCTTTGATAACCGCTCCTTGCTACTGAGAACTCCTCTTTTGGGGAGTGCTGGGGTTCTTCCTCGTTCTCTTCTCTCTTTGTTTTTTTTAAAATTATTCTTCAAATAAAAAATATTTTTAAAAAATTTTTAATGTTTATTTTTTTAATGTTTTATTTATTTCTGAGAGAGAGAGACAACGTGAGCAGGGGAGGGCCAGAGAGGGGGAAGACACAGAATCTGAAACAGGCTCCAGGCTCTGAGCTAGCTGTCAGCACAGAGCCCGACATGGGGCTCGAACCCACGAATCGTGAGATCACGACCTGAGCCGAAGTCGGACGCTGACCGATTAAGCCACCCAGGCGCCCCAATGTTTATTTTTGAGGGGCTCGAACCCACGAATCGTGAGATCACGACCTGAGCCGAAGTCGGACGCTGACCGACTAATCCACCGAGGCGCCCCCAATGTTTATTTTTGAGGGAGGGAGAGAGACAGAGTGTCAGTGGGGACAGGGCAGAGAGAGAAGGAGACACAGAATCTGAAGCTGGCTCCAGGCTCTGAGAGCTGTCAGCATAGAGCCTGACATGGCTGACATGGGGGCTCAAACTCAGGAACTCTGAGATCATGACCTGAGCTAAAGTCAGACGTTCAACCAACTGAGCCACCTAGGCGCCCCTAAATAAAAAAATATTTTATAAAGACTCTTGTCTGGTTTATCTGCTTTCTTCTCTACCTTGAGTGTATGAACTCTCCCAGGGTCTGCCCTGGTAGCCTCATTCATTTTCATGATGTAATTATGGTCCCCAGCCTAAGGAGTTCCAAGCTTTCTGCCATCTGCTGAGCTTCAGGGATGCATTTGCAGTCTTCCTCCTGATAACAATGTCTACTTGATACCTCTAATGCAGTGTGCCCTTCTTGCTACACTTGCTCTGCCCTTTCCTCCATTCTATTTCCCTACCAACCTCTGCTGTGGCCACTGCTAGGGTTTAGTCATGCCTAGGCAGGTCTGCCAAACTAGTGGGACAACACAGCAAATGTTTATTGGCATGGGAGATCTAGGGAGAACTTGGGATTTAGTTATTCTAAGAGGAAATTCCAGGTCAATTTGACTGGTTTAGCAAAAATCTTTTTTTTTTTAGTTTTTTTAAAATGTTTTATTTATTTCTAAGAGAGAGAGAGAGAGACAGTGTGAGCAGGGGAGGGCCAGAGAGAGAGGGAATCACAGACTCTGAAACAGGCTCCAGGCTCTGAGCTGGCAGTCAGCACAGAGCCCGACGCGGGGCTCGAACCCACGAACCGCGAGATCATGACCTAAGCGAAAGTCGGACCCTTAACCGACTAAGCCACCCAGGCGCTCCACAAAAATCTTAATCCTTGTAGAGGTTGGTTGACTCTAAAGGAAAGAACGCATTTCATTAGAATTATCTTTCCCATCTCCCTTTAAATATCACCATAGAACCTTAATACTGTCTTGTGAAATACACATTTACTATGCGTAATATATACTAATATGTTTACCATAGAGGTATGGAACAGGTGTTATGGGAGTATAAAAGACAGGGAATTCATTCTTCCCGTGGCACAGGGGAACTAGCATAAATGTCATGAGGCTGTGACTTGACGGGGCTTCTGATATGTGTAGGAATGCACTGATGGAACAATAAAGGTCGGGCCTCTGGCTAAATACAAAAAGACAAAAAAGAAGAAAACGGCAAATGCATTGGAGTGTACTGCAAGTTTGAGAATCGTTTACTTTTGGCAGGCCAGTGCAGAGTAGAGAAGGAGAGGAAGAGTTTTAGGACCCCAGTGTGAAGGTCTTTGAACGAAAGACTTGCGGTCAGCTCTGTGGCATAACAAATTAAACACACTGGACAGGATAGACATTGCAGTGTGAGAGATATGAAATAAAGGCCTGAAACAAGGGCCTGTGGAAAAGAAAGGATGCAGTCAAGAGTCTTTGCAAGGTCAAATCTTCCTTGATAAGAAAAATGAGCTCCATCCAACAATGTAGGTTGCTTGGCCGGTAGGAATGTTATTGCTCTGCAGTAATGGAGTCGGTCAGACGATCCTGTGCTCTGCAGAAGAGTCCTGACCTGGGCAGGCTGACTAGCAGAATCCTAGTTGCTTTTTCTTTCTTTCTTTTTTCTTTTTCTTTTTTTGGTCTGATAGATGGTACATGACTTAAATGGTGATAGGAAGTAGCATTACTCCATTAAGTTGGGTGCTTCATTAAGTCCAGTGCAAGTTTCCATGCTGAATGTAGTGACATTCCTGCCATCTACTGGGTTAAGTGCCAAATCGCTTCTTTTTTAAAAATTTAAAAAAGATTAATTTATTTTTTTAATTTACATCTAAGTTAGTGAGCATATAGTGCAATAATGATTTCAGGAGTAGATTCTAGTGACTCATCCCCTATGTATAACACCCAGTGCTCATCCCAACAAGTGTCTTCCTTAATGCTCCTTACTCATTTAGCCTATCCCCCCACCCACAACCCCTCATTTAGCCCATCCCCCCACCCACAACCCCTCCAGTGACCCTCAGTTTGTTCTCTGTACCAAATCTCTTCTCTGAACAATTTTGCTGATCAAGTATCTCCATTACAAGAGCCTCCACTTATCTGTGGGGGGGAGGTGGGGGGGGGCATGTCCTGGGATCCCCAGGGAATGCCTAGAAGAATCCATAGTATTGAACCTTATGTATACTATGTTTTTTCCAATATATACAGACCTACAATAAGGGTTAATGTATAACTTAGGAACAGTAAGAGGTTAGCAACTATAACTAATAATAAAATAGAATTATACCATAATATGAGTTATGTGAATGTGCTCTCTCTCTCTCATAGTATCATTGTACTGTAGTCATCCTTCTAATTCCTGTGTTGATGTAAGATGATAACATGTCTATGTGATGAGATGAAGTAAGGTGAATAACATAGGCAATATGACATAGCATTAGGCTACCATTGACCTTCTGACCACACATGAGGAGGGGCTTCTACTACTGGACCATGGTTGACTGGAGGTAACTGACACCATGGAAAGCAAATCTCAGTTAAGGTGTAAGTACTGTGCCAGGAAACAAATCACAATAGAAAGTCAGCATGACCAGGGAGGGGCACACAGTGGACTTCAAAGGCACTGGGGATGTGTATTATTAAGCTCTATGGTGGTATAATAGGCAGGATTCTACAGAGAACAGAAACAATACTGTGTGTATAAATATACATTGGCCAAGAGAGATTTTAAGGAAGTAGCTCACACAATGGGGGGGTGGGGGGGTGGAGATCTGAAACCCGCAGCAGGCTGGAGACCCATGGAAGAGTTGATTTTGCAGTGTGAGTCCAAAGGCTGTCTGCTGCCAGAATCCTCCCTCCATGTTTTTCTATTAAGGCTTTCAACTGATTGAATGAGACCCACCTACATTATGGAGATTAATTTCCTTGAATCAAAATCTGCTGATTTAAAGTTAATCTTATTTAAAAAATACTTTTGCAGAAACATGTAGAATAATGTTTGACCAAATATCTGGGTACTGTGGGCCTAGCCAAATTGGCACATAAAATCAACCTTTTATTGTTCTTAAACTGTTAAGATACATTAACAATTAAAAAAAAAAATCATTGTCTTCATCTTGGAAGCTGAGAGTACAGTTTGGAATATAAGTTCCCAAGGTTAGCCAAGACAGTTGTAAAAGCCCCCATAAGCAGATAATAATAAAATAGATTTTTAAAAACTTCCGTCAAACCAAGGTCCTTTGGAATGCAAGGGAATCATCTGTTTAAGGAGGACTGCCAGCCAAAACACCAGGGCAAAGTATGGGCAGGCCTTTCCTGTTCTTATTTACTTGGTCCTAGCCCACGTGAACAATCTCCCACTGATTTGGAAGGTTATTAGTAAGCTTCCAATTGGAAATTCAGGGCATTTCCTGAATCATTAGTTGGGACCTGAAGGGAAGATTCTAGAAAATATCTTGACTTTGTCAATCAGATAAAATTGAGTGGCGGGAAAGAGGGCTGGTTAGACCTCCAAGGAGCTGACTCCCTTGCTGTGCCCAAAACTGCTTCTGCTACCACATGCTGGCATTGACTATTCCTCTGAAAACTGTTATTACTTAAATCCACCCAGGGTATAATGTTTAATGTTCAGATTAATTTGGACCATCTGTCATGTAGGAGACACATTTATTCAACCCACAGTGAGTATGGAGCAAGATAAATATTTATTTCTCTGTTTACCAAAGTAATGTTTCTTCTTTTTTTTTTTTTTGATAAATGTTTGTTTATTTTTGAGAGAGAGAGAGAGAGCATGAGCCGGGGAGGGGTAGAGAGAGAGGGAGACACGGAATCTGAAGCAGGTTCCAGGCTCTGAGCTGTCAGCACAGAACCCAACATGGGGCTCAAACTCATGAATGTCAAGATCATGACTTGAGCTGAAGTCAGATGCTTTACCAACTGAGCAACCCAGGCATCTTCAAAGTGATGTTTCTTAAACATTATGTGTTTGTTGAAGTTCCATAAATCAAATTTTATTTCAAATGCCCTAGAGAAATTCTGTTTTAAAGGAGTCTGGTAGAGCATCCTTTTTTTTTGTCAAATTTTGTTATGTTTGTTTTTCTTGAAAGAGGGCACTAATGATGTTCAATGTGCTATACAATACTGCTAGATTCTGAGTGGTCCTTCACCAGGCCCCTCGAGAGTTTATTACTGGTTGCATAAAATTGCCTTTGCTATCGTTGCCATAAGGATTTTATAAGAACTTAATAATATTTTGTGTGTGTGTACATTCTGTTAAACCAGCTTTCGTAGATACTAAGACAGAGGGTTTATGCTATTCTTTTATATGCTCTCAATTTACATAATATATGCTAAAATTTCTTTGGTTTTTTTTTAAAGTAATCTTTTTTTTGCATAAAAATAAATTAAAATAAATCAGACTTAAGGGCACCTGGGTGGCTCAGTTGGTTAAGCATCCAACTTCAGCTCAGGTCTTTATCTGACAGTTGTGCGTTAGAGTCCTGCATCAGGCTCTGTGCTGACCACTTGGAGCCTGGAGCCTGATTCACATTCTGTGTCTCCCTCCCTCTCTGCCCCTCCTCTGCTTGCTCTCTCTCTCCCTCTCAAAACTAAATAAAACATTTAAGAAAATCAGATTTAACAAAAGTGAATTTAGAAAAGTATCTACTTTATCTGTAAATTTTAAAACTAATGTCTAGAGCAGACATTATAATTTCAATGTATCATTTTTACATTTTAGCATGTGAAGTGGATACATATTTTACTGCAGCTGAAAAACAAAACATGAATAGTATTTTTGAATTGTATTCTGATGACAATGACATTATAGTAAGAGTCTAGATTGGATTTGACTACTGGTGACTTTAACTTCTGGGCTTCCGTTTCCTCTTTTGTAAGAGGAAGTTGGATTAGATGCTTTCTAAGTTAGTTTGGCTTCTACCACTGTAATTATCTGGCCGAGTGCTTGTTTCCTCTTGCTCTGCTCCAGAACTTAACAATACTGACAGAAGAGCTATCCGAAAGAAATCTACTCACTTCACTATAATCTGAATATTCCTCATACTGTTAAATACAGACATTTCTTCATTTTTGGCCTCAAATTTTCATTTAAAAATGTACTTATCTTGGATATATTCTGACATTGAATTTTATTATCTGCCTTTTTGGTTTGTGTGATTCCTTCCAATTAAATTGTTATGCCCATTCATTTCTGCCTATGAATATTCAACCCAACTCCCAAATCCTTCTTATTCTCTTAACAGAATGATTCTGATCACCCTGGACCTGTCATTGACCTTTATTATTGATTTTAAAAGATCTCTACAGGTAACAAGAACATAAGACACATTTATAGTATCCTATTATTCAGAATTACAGTTATCATTTTGGATTATGGGCCTCTAATTTCTTATTTCTTTAATGAAAAATATTACAGGTATCACTAAGTCCCCTTCAATACTACTCCAAGTCCTGCTACTAGAAACTATATGTTTATGCTGTATAATCTTCCAAGATCCTTTAATAAAAAATACACATTTATGTGATGCTCTGCTACATTTTGTATTTTAACTAATGTACATGACTATTACATGGTATGCCAATATTTAGCTCCACATCTTGTTTTTTAACTCAACATTATGTGTATATTTTTATTTTAATTCCAGTATAATTAACATACGGTATTAATTTCAGGTGTACAATATAGTGATTCAACAGTTTCATGTATTACTCAATGTTCATCAAGATAAGTATACTCTTTTTTTAATGTTTATTTATTTATTTTAAGAGAGAGAGAGAGCACCTGAGATGGGGAGGGGCAGAGAAAGGGAAAGAGAAAGAATTCCAAGTAGGTTCTGCACTGCCAGCCCCAGCTGCCCCAGGATAAGTGTACTCTTAATCTCCTTCACCTATTTCACTCATACTCCTAACCCCCTCCCCTCAGGTAACCATCTGTTCATTCTCTATAATTAAGAGTCTGGTTTATTGGTTTCTCTCTCTTTTTTTCCCGTTGTTTATTTGCTTCTTAAATTTCACTTATAAGAGAAATCATCTGGTATTTGTCTTTCTCTGGCTTATTTCACTTACCATTATACTCTCTAGATCCATCTATGTTGTTGCAAATGGCAATATCTCATTCTTTTTTATGGCTGAATAATCTTCTGTTGTGTATACATACCACATCTTCTTTATCCATTCCTCAGTCGATGGACACTTGGGCTGCTTCCACAGTTTAGTTATTGTAAATAAGGCTGGAATAAACATCTGGGCATATAAATCCCTTTAAATTAGTGTTTCTGTATACTTTGGGCAAATACCCAGTAGTGTGGTGACTGGGTCACAGGGAAGTTCTGTTTTTAACTTTTTGAGGAAGCTTCATACTGTATGCCTCACCAGTTTGCATTCCCACCAACAGTGCATGAGAGTTCCCTTTTTTTCTTGCTGACACCTGTTGTTTCTTTGAATTATATTTTTACGATCTATTTCTATTCTCACTGATATAATAAATAAGTTCATTTCTTTTAAGAGCACACAGTGTTCCATTATGTGACTGTACTGTATTTCATTTATAATTCTTTTATTGATGGAATGCAGTAATATGGATGCCCTTTATGTTGTGTTAATTGGTTAATAAATTAAATCTCCCCTATGACACCATAATTCCTTGAGTTTCAAAGATATATTGTAAATAATTCTTTGGCCAGGAGGAACCACAAAAATAGAATAAATACACTGCGAAAATATCTTTTAAGTGTCAATGAAAAGAATGGTAAATTGGCAGAAACCGGAAGATATATACCTGATGACATAGGTCTGAGGTTGAGAGTTGCTGAGTCAAGCTGATTAAAGGTTAGAAACTCAAGTGCTGAAGCAGAAGGAGTGGGAGCCTTGAGGGAGGAGAAGCTGCCAGATAGAAGGTGGAAAAGAACCATAATACGCAGAAAAGAAAAGAAAAGAAAAGAAAAGAAAAGAAAAGAAAAGAAAAGAAAAGAAAAGAAAAAGTACCCCTGTAATTCCAGGGTAAAACCAAAAGAAGTTTCCCCAAATTCCAGCAAGTTGTAACTCCCACTGCTTGTTGGAACAAGTGCAGGGTAAATGTCTTTGTGTCTTCCTCTACTGTCCGAACAGGCTTGGGATGATAATACATTTAGAGGGTACAGGACCAGAAGTTGCATTCTCATGGACCTTCCCCAATAGACCAATTAGGTGGTTTGAAGGACCTTTTCAGGCCCATTGGGGATTGCAGCTGTGGGCATTTTCCTCAGTCGCTGAAGGGTAGTATGGTATGTGGACCTGAGCATTCCTTCAGGAAGAAGAGTGTGCTGAAGGAGGCATTTCCATCTCATCTGCTGGATACCAACCAGGCTATGCAGGGAAAGCTGCAAAATATTCTAATCCTCTCCAGAAATTCCTCAAGCCCTTTGCTAGCTTTCCTCTTTGGTTCTTCTGCGTATCCAATCCCCTCATGCTAAGCTTCGCTGCTCAAAGCTCTTCGCTAAAGCATTTCTTCTGGATCCGACCTTATGTACCACTCTCATGGGGTCAAAGTTATCTACTTATTTTGACTTTGACCAAGACTGTTTTAACATTTCCCAGCTTGACTAAACTTCATAGAGAGGCTTCTTCCTGACTAAACTCCTGACTTCCACTTTCCTGGAACATTTTCTTTGGAAAACTTGTAATTATAATTACTCTTCCTCTTTGAAATGGAAATCTTTTAAAAAGTCTCTTGCCACTTTTGCACTTTAGGAACATCTTTCTCAAGAATTTGTGATTTATGTTTTTGAAATGTAATTACCAAAGGAGATAGCAGCCCTATCTCTGTTTCCACGGAAGGGTAGATGCAGGGCTCAGACTCACAAACTACAAAATCATGACCTGAACTGAAGTCAGATGCTTAACTGATTGAGCCACCCAGACAGCTCCTCTTTCTTTCTTGAGACTCTTAAGGGCATTGTATGTATTTTAAACAGATATTTGTTAAGCCACATGTATTTCTGAGCTCTTTTCAGTCAAGGTAACAACAAATAATTTATATATTTTAGACAATGGGGCAGAGCAATTTTTGGTGAAAGAGGTAATTTTGGACCATGCTCTAAGGCTTTAAGCTCATGGTTCTCAAATTCAGCTACACATTGGGAAAAAATGTTGTTGTGTTCCATCCCTAGAAATTCTGACTCGGTAGTTCTAGGTGTGAATTGATCGGTCGTAGGGATTCTGCCAAACTCCTCAGTTGACTCTAATTTGTAGTCAAGGTTGTGAATCATGACCTATGCTCCCTATAGTGTTTATTTTTAATCACTTTTTTTTCTGAATTCAATAAACAGTTATGGGGAATCTCGTTCATGCTAGACTCTGCCTAGAATACTAAAGTGAATGTGTCATGGTCTCTGCTTTTCAAGGAGATCTCAGAACAATGGGAAAGGCAGAATATAAACCCAAAGGTGCCATGCAATGCAATAAGGACGGTGATCATTTGTTCAAAGAGTTATGGAAACACAAGTGAGGCAGTAACAAAAATTCTCTGGGGGATGTGTTTGGATTCAGTAGGCCAACTAGATGTGCATGGAGGGAGCTGTAGGAGAAAGGAGAGAAGAATCTAATCAAAGTTAGAAAATTCTATTCTAGCCAATAGGAATAGCAGAGTGATCAAAAACACACCATTCTCTAAATGTGCTAAAGGTCATTGTGCTGTTGTTGTGACAACATCGGTCTAAATGGACCAGATCTCTTGGTTAGTAAGGGTTTACATCCTCACTTTCCAAATCTTCACTTTTTCTACAAAATTTTGTCCCAAACAGTGGATCTCAATACTGGTTTACATTTAATCACATGGGGTGTTTTGTCAATCAAAATAATATTGGTGTCTTACCTGCAATAAGATTCAAATATTACTGGCAGAGGAGGTGAGGTCTGGCTATTATTTTTTTAAAGCTTCCACACGATTGTTTATAAACAGACACAAAGGACATGTTGTAGGGCCATTGGTAGTTTCTCAAACTACATTGTGGAAATGGTTGTACAGCTGTATAAATTCAGTAAACCTTACTGAACTGTTCTTCAAATGGTGGGTGTTTTTTTTTTGTATGTAAATTACAAAGCTATTTTAAAAAAACAAAATTGGACACATCTTAAGTGAAAAACCAATCACTCAAAAATTCACTGGAGTGACCCTAATGTGCTATCTTGATTAAGAACCACTGCCTGAAATTCTAAGAGCTCACAGACATGGAGAATTTTCATACAGTGATTTAAAGAGGTGGCAACTGAGAAACGAGAGGTCTTACAGGCATAGAATCTTCATCAGGAAGACTAATTGAGCACTTGACGTGCCATTCTAAAAGACTGCCTCTCCTAAGTGTGGATTACGATGCATCCCATCTAAGGCCCAAAATTGCAGTTCACTCAAGTATTTCACTTTCACAGAGCAATTTCAGAGCATTAATATATTGTATTTTTTATTGGGACACTGAAATAACTGTTAATGTATTGCCCTTTTTAAATCAAAATGTCTATTTGTTTCAAAGATCATTTTAATGGGGAACTCATAGCTTAAGCTACAAGAATATTTTTTGGTAAAGAAAATAATGGAATAAGGAGATATTAAAAGCATCTCTTAATTATGTACAGAGCTCAAAAAACAAAAGGACCTTCAGCTTATTATGTTTATTTACAAGGATGAGACATTAATGCAAGTGACCTCTAAGACACTGCTTCTCTAGGAAGCCAAACTCAGTTTATACTGAGACAAGATTGAACCCAGAAACCCCCTCCAAGTCTTTACAAATCAGCTATTATAACTTTTTCTGATGCAATAGAATCAATGCCAATATAACATTTAAATATTTCCTGTATGGTTATGAGATGATGATTAAAGTCATTTAAACTTGAAGGCCCTTTCCTCTCAACAATTTATGGACAGGAATAATTTTAAATAGATTGCAATGCAAATCACTAAGCACATCTGCATTGCAACACATCTAATTACGGTGAACAAATTAGTCAACTTCAAGTCATAGGATAACTGGAAAAGCAGGTCTGAACTGAGAAAATGGATCTGGAAAGCTACAGATGACTTTTTTTTAATTAAAGGGTGCCATAAATTCTGAATAATGAGTTGATAGCTTTTGATTCCTAGAACATTTGTCAGAAATTGTAATTACTGAAGCTAATGTTGTCAGTTCATGGGTAGTAAAAGTAAGGAGCCCCAGAATTTATGGACAAGGAGAAGGTAATCATTTGAAATTAACTAGTAAGACAACCTACAATGATGAGGAATAGGAATTCCCAGAGTAATCTTCTGGAACAGAAGTATTCCCTAAATCTTGGTCAAGAAGTCTAGATGAAGCAATTATAAGGGTATGGTATCTGGTAAAAAGGACAGTAAAAGAAACAAGTATTTTTCTTCAGTCAAGAGGAAAAGATGCTTTGTTTTTACCCATTTCTGGAATAAAAAAGGACTACAATTTTAAGGAAGCATTTTAGATCGATTCCATTTTCTTTCATTTAGTCTTATATTCACTGAGCATCCTTCTAATCCATGACCTGGTTAAACAACTTGTGGATCAAGAAAGAATGCCCTAAGGAGAAACAACTCTTATCCCAGGACATTCTGGTTTATCAATCAGTCTCCTGAGATGGGGGCTTAAACACTAGAGATTTATTCTCACAGATCTAAAGACTAGAAATTAACAATTCAAGTGTTCACAGGTTGGTTGATTCTGACAGCTGTTGGAGAAGAATCGGTTCCAGGCCTCTCTCCTCAGCTTGAAGAGCCAAGCTCTCTCCCTGTGTCTCTTCACACAGGCTTCTCTTGTTGTGTGTCTGTGCCCAAATCTCCCCTTTTCATAAGGGTGTTAGTCATATTGGATCATGATGCACCATAATAACCTCAATTTAACTTGATTATCTCTATAGAGAACTATCTCCAAATAAAGTCACATTCTGAGGTATTGGGACTTAATGACTTCAACATATGAATTTTAAGGGGAACAATTTAATGCATAAAATAGAGGGTAGATATCGGGGCAGGGGAAGCAGCAGTCTCTGCCATAATGCCTAGCTTCTGTCTGAATGTCTGGCACAACCCCTGCCAGAGTCAGTTACATATGGGAATTCACAGGGATGAGTCAACTCCATTTTTCTCTTGAATTTTCCTTATCTGGGCACCTCACCAGACCCATTAGCACAGGGCATGTGTGTACATGTGTGAATGAATCTCACTTTGTTCCCAGGGCTGAATACTCCTTGCACTCCAAGTAATACTAATATTGGCAAAAGATAATAGGTAAGCTTTGCTGTGGGCGAAATACATTCTAGATGCTATGCTAAACACACTGTGTGCATTATTTCATTTTAACTTCACAGACACTTTATTATGTGGGTAGTAGTTTTATCCCTATCTTCAGTCAAGGAAACTGAGATACAGAGAATTGAAGCACTTTACCCAAAGTCATGCAGCTGTTAAGTGACGCTGTTAAGTGACAGGGATATAAACGGACTCTGACTCTAGAGTCGCTGCATGACACTGTTCCTCAAAAAGTTTTCACTAACACAGTAGCTATAGTTTATGACTCTAACTCTTGGTCAGAGCCCCAAGCCTCCAGCTGGGCCGAGAGGACAGATGGTTTACCCTGTTGTATAGTCTGCATTTTACTTCTATACCCTCTTTCTCTTTCCAAAGCATCCAACTCACTATAAATTCCATAGTTCTTAGTTCCAAAATATCTTTATTTTTTTGAGATTTTAAACATGGTACGTTTCTTTTTAGTGGAGTATAATTAACATTCAGTGTTATATTTAGTTTCAGGCATACAATATGACGATTCAACAATTCCATGCCTTACCCAAAATAGCTTTTGAGTCTTTCCAAGTATATGTGGTTCCCACCACTCATCATCGAAGCCCCTAGATTTCTGTAGTCTGCACATGCAAATTCGGTCATATTAACTTAAATGCCTACATTAGTTAGGATTAGTCTGGAGGTACCTGGATGACTCAGTTGGTTGTGTCTGACTCTTGATTTTGGCCCAGGTCATTCATGATCTCACTGTTCGTGGGACAAGCCCCATGTGGGGCTCTGCGCTGACAGTGTGGAGCCAACTTGGGATTTTCATTCTCTCTCTCTCTCTCTCTGCCCCTACCCATCTTGTGCTTTCTCTGCCTCAAAGTAAATAACTAAATAAACATTAAAAAAAAAAAAGAGAGAATTCGTCTGGCATATCCTCAAAACTGATTCTCCTGCTTTCACTCTTGTACCTAAAAGCTGGTTTTCCAAAGATTATCTGCTTTCCAGAGCATATCCATTTAAAAATGCAGACTAGTTCATGTCAGTTTGCTGATTAAAATCCTAGCCTAGATTTCTGACATCATTTCCATCACGCTTCCCTTGCTCACTGAGTATGGTCTGGCCACATAGGCATTGGTTATTATATTTTTTAAAAATTTATTTATTTTGGGAGAGAGAGAGGGTGAGCAAGGGAGGGGCAGAGAGAGAGGGAGAGAGAATCCCAAGCAGGCTCCTCACTGTCAGCACAGGGCCTGATGCGGGGCTTGAACTCATGGACCATGAGATCATGACCTGAGCTGAAATCAGACACTTAACCAACTGAAGCACTCAGGTTGCTGAGTTACTGAGGCCCCTGGTTACTATCTTAAGGAAAGCAGGTTTTCTCCCACTTCAGGGCCTCTACATTGTAATAACAACTCTCATTCCCCAGATGTTTGCCTTCGTGTCTCCTCCTCCTTTATGCCTGTATATACATGCCACTTCTTGACAATGTACTCCTTGGCCAGTCTAAAGTGTATTTCCACCATCCCTCTCTATTACATCATTCTGTTTCATTTTCTTTAAGATACTTCTCCAGGGCACCTGGGTGGCTCAGTTGGTTAACTGTCTGACTTTTGGTTTTGGCTCATGATGCCAGGGTAGTGGGATGGAACCCCACATGGGACTCTACACTGAGAGCACGGAGCCGGCTTGGGATTCTCTCTCTCTCTTGAAATAAATAAATAAAAATTTTTAAAAAGATGCTTCTCCATAGCTCACATGATCTTACCTGCTTACTTGTTCAGTATCTGAGGTCCCGCCATACACAACTAGGAGGTAAGTTATTGTTCACACTGCCTACAATACCAGAGCCATTAAAGTATCTAATGCATGGTAGATGTTTAACCACTAATTGTTGAAGAATGAGTGAATGAATAAATCTCCCAAGGCATGGTGCACAAAATCCTTTCTCGTTCCTTCCTCTTTAAAATGAAAAGATCCTAATCAAATAACCTCAAGAAGAAGCAACAAATGAACTCTTAGATAAACAGCTTGAATTCCAATTTCACTTCAGCAAGCACACCCAGTGAGGTTTATCTGAGATCTTTAGATATTTTTTAGAGGTCTGAGCTGTGATCACTGACCTACATTGCCTATACTGCACTATGTAACAGCCTAGGCAGGTTCTAGAAACAGATCGCATTCCTAAGGCAGAGACTCTCCAATACTATATATAGGAGGGTAAAGAAGAGGAAGAGACACCTTGTTTTCTGGAACCCACTAAACTTAGGCTAGATAACAAGAGAGAAAAGAATGCCACTTACAAGGGAATCTAATAATGTTTTTTATGTGCCAGGCTAGACCTCATTTCAAGAACTTTCCATATATGGACTTAATACTCTATAAGTTTGGTGCTAACTTTATAACTAATTACAGATGCGGAACCATAAACACAGGTAAGTGAACACTACTTGCCTAATATTACACAGATAGCAATTTGCCGAATTGGGGGCTAAATTTAAGAAGTTTGACTCTAGCGTTCACATTTGTAACTATCACTTCAAGGAAGATTTTGAAAATTGGGCCTAGAACCCACTTAGTAAAAATGGGACTGTAAGAAACAGAAATGTTTTAAAAACCTTTTGGATTATACACGTAAGGACATCTTCTTATCAAAAGGCAAATATTAAGCACTCTCAACTTGTGAACAATATTAGAAGCTGTGTTTGTTAAAGGTCAGGTTTTTGTGTTTGTACTCCTATTGTTTATGCATGTTTTTAATTTATTTTATTTTTAATGTCTGTTAATTTTTGAGAGAGGGAGAGAGAGAGCGTGAGCAAGGGAGGAGCAGAGAGAAATCTGACTACTGTCCCAACAGCAGAAAGCATGATGTGAGGCTTATACTCATGAGCCCTGAGATCATGACCTGATCCAAAGTCAGATGCTTAACTGACTAAACTAACCAGGCTTCCCTGTCTATGTATGTTTTTATTTTAATCCCAGTTAGTTAACATACAGTGTTATATGAGTTTCAGGTGTATAATGTAGTGATTCAACAATTAAGAGTTAAGTTTTCTTACAACCAAATTCCAAAGGAAGGACCAAATTCCTCCTAGTGTCTAGTGTTGCTAGAAAAGAAAAATCAGGACCTAATTCTGTGTCCTCTGACAAAATCTTGGACACTGTTCTTTGTGCCTCCTTCCGTTATTTAGTAATCTGTTATATGGCCCTAGGAAGTCATATCACTCCAGAATGTCTTTCTTTAATCTTCAGAGCCAGTAAAACACACAGACTTGGCCCAGTGACTTTGCAACTAACACTTACATGACCTTGGACAAGGTTGATAATACTTCACCAGATATGTTTCCTCATCTTTAAAAGTCGGGGTAACTCCCACAACACAATGTTATAGGGAAGATTATAAGATAAAATATATAAACTGTTTGGCATATAGTAGATGCTTAACAAATATTTTTACCCCAACTTTTACAGTATATAAAATCTAGCCTTTTCTTAGAAAACAAGACTCTACCCTCAGGAGACTTACTAAGACAGATAGATTAGGTAGATTTCCAGACTCCTTATTTATTAGCTATTAGTTGAGGAGCTCCTATGCACAACGTTGAAGAGTCTTAAGATAATTATATTTCAGTTGGGACAATGACTCTTGTATATAACTGTCAAGAACTAGAAAGCGATAAATACTTTAAGTGAGGGAAGTCATGAAAATTCAGAGAAGGAAGAAATTCCTTTCACCTCCAAGACACGGGGCACCAAGTAGAGAAAGGGCATTCCAGCTAAACATCAAAGGGTGTCACTAATATGTAGTTTTTCTTTGCATAGCCCACAGACTAAAATAATGACTTCCTCCGCTATGGTATGTTTCATCACTTTCACTACTTTTATTATTAAATTTATATCAGACTGTCATTTCTGTTTCGGTCTCCCACTTACTGTGCATTTCTAGATACAAGGAACTGTCTTATCCCTCAAAATTCTCCAGCACCTGATTAAGGTAACAGCTATAATGAGAGAAATCACAGAAAACGTTTTTTGGTTAGTTCAACGTTGACAGTGCGGCTGTAGCGTCTGACTTTGCTTGACTTTAGGCTGTGTCTCCTAGCTCTTGGGACTTTTAGGGTTGCCATAAAACACAGAATGCAGAGTTGAGTTTGACTTACAGATAAACAGGGAACAATTTTTTTTAATATTTTTATTTATGAGAGAGAGAGAGGGAGGGAGGGAGGGAGAGAGAGCGGGCGTGAGCAGGGGAGGGTCAGAGAGAGAGAAAGATACAGAATCTGAAACAGGCTCTAGGCTCTGAGTTAGCTGTCAGCACAGAGCCCGACGTGGGGCTCGAACCCACGAACCTTGAGATCATGACCTGAGCCGAAGTCGGACGCTTAACTGTCTGAGCCACCCAGGCGCCCCGGGAATAATTTTTTAGTATAAGTATGCCCCATGCAATGTTTAGGGGACACTTAAAAGAACATGTTCGTTGTTTATCTGAAATTTCAGATTTAACCCGTCACTCTTTGCTACATCTGACAAGCCTAGTGACTTCTCTGATCTTATTTGTTATTTGTACATAAGGATGAAAGTAGTACCTTCTTTTTAGGATAATCTATATAAAGAATCTTGCACACAGGTAAACCCTCACTTAACCTTCCAAATTAGAATACTTAAGTAAAAACAGACACCTGCCAAGCCTCCGGGACAGTGACCCAGAGCTCAAAACAGGGTTATTCTTATTAGATGGCTTTCTAGAGTGCAGAGAAAGTTCGACAGAAGTCTGAACAAAATTGGAAACTGCCTGAGAGGTTTGCAAATTTGCTTTCAAGGTAATAGGTGTGCTCAGCAAACTCACGCCGGGCGGAAGAAGGATTTTCCTTAGTTACAGGGAAAGCGTTGGCTGCGTCTCTGCGCATGCGCAAGACAGCTCCTGCGTCTCCACGCTCGGCTCCCGCCCCACCCGAGAGAGTCACGTGGCTGAGCCGTCGCTCCAGAGGCGCGACTGGGCCTTGTCATGTGACCTAGGTTCCTACTTGGTACTGGGATGGAGCCGGAAGAGGGGACGCCCTTGTGGCGGCTTCAGAAGCTTCCAGCCGAGCTGGGCCTGCAGGTGAGGAGAGCGCGGGCGGCGTGGCAGGCGGGGCTCCCAGGTGGCCGGGCGTGCAGGTCTGGCCGGGTCTGATGGAGACGCCTTGTCTGGGCTCACCCGGGCTGCCTGGGGCAGGGATGGGGAAGGGGCGTGATGTCTGGCGCAGGGTCCCCCCAGCTTCTCCTGGAGAGCAGGGAAGGCCGACGCTTTTGGCGCCACCTCCAAATCCCTGCTTGGAGCTACGGATCGGGGGAGCTTGGCGAGCAGACTTGTCCGCTCTGCTCGCACCTGGGTGGGGGGGCCGGTTATCTCCCCCGCGCGGCCCAGGACCCGCCGACTGTGGCTGGGGAGCGGAGTCGCCACCCTCGTATGTGAAAATCTTACACCGTGCAGCCGGTAGTGTGCAGCATCTCATTTCATTCATTCATACACCGCACCGCCGGAGTGCTACCTGTGCACCAGGCACAGTGCTAGGTGCTGGGGACTGGCTGGGGACATGGAAAGGCACACCCTGCCCCCTTGAGGGCTGCAGAAAACAAATTGGTAAGTACTACCAATAACTGGGCAACTTACTTTCGATAGCGTGGTCCAAGGTGGCCTTTCTCTCAAGAGGTGACATATACAAGAGGTGACATATACATTGAAACCTTGAGCCTGGCTGGAAGGATCTGGAGAGAGCTTCGTTTATTTGTTCTGCCAGCTCTTCTCTTAAGTCGACCTTGTGCTGAGTGCCCAGATGGGATAAGGTAAAACGGTGAGTGAGATACAGCCGGTATCCTGGTAGAGCTTGTATCTCATAAGGAAACCAAACTGAATCCTCCAGTAATGAGCTTGTGGGACAGGTAGCAACCCAGATTTGAAGGGGCAAGGAGAGGCTTTCCAGAAAACAAACACCTAAAATTTCTAGGCTGAGTTCCAGAGGATGAGTAGGAATAGACAGGCTAGAGGGGGAGAATGCTTTAGGTAGAGGAATAGTAGCTTCAAGGCTAGAAAAAGGAAAGCAGCCCCTGTGGTCTTTGAGGACCTGCTCTGATTCTTGGAGGCTGAAATTCAGAGTGAGAAGCAGAGCAGGGACACTGAGGCTGGACAGGTGAGTAGAAAGTCAGGTGGCGGCTGGAGTCTATATGCCACGCTTGTGTATTTAGCCTTGATACCAAAGGCACTGGAACTTTTGAGTGTGAAAAATTACAGTGTGCAATAATTACATCTAACAGTATCTTGACTGTGAGCTGTGAAGAGAAAACCCAATGGTTGCTGTAAGAGGAATATCTGACTGAGAAGTGAGATTCCCCCATTGAACTTTTAAGCAAAAAAAATTAAGACCTGAAGGAAATTTGCCTATCCTTGAAAGAAAGCAATATATGCAGAATTGAGCTTCAGCATTAGCTGGGAGTTGAGATTCTGTTTGTCCTCAGAAGTCAGCCAATTAATATGTTGTATTGTAATTAATATATAAGGATGTTTACTCCCATCTCTTCTGTCCCCCAACAATCCAGGCCTCCTTACACAACTTCTTGACTGGTTGGCTTGACTCTGGTCTCTCTCTTATTCTGGACTCCTTCAGGGTAAATTCTTTGTTTTACATTCCCAGTTCTTGATAATTGTGTTGTGGATCAAGGTGAGTTCTTAAATCAGTGTTCGCTGAGGGAAGGAATCAATGCATACTGAACTCTGCTTAATCATGGCAGGGGGAGGGTGCAGTTATCTGGATTCCAA
The DNA here is from genome assembly GCA_017311185.1 of Proteles cristata cristata. Lineage (NCBI taxonomy): Eukaryota > Metazoa > Chordata > Mammalia > Carnivora > Hyaenidae > Proteles > Proteles cristata. Next base: position 72,125 of record JAESUZ010000393.1, on the reverse strand, counting down.
GCTTTGGTGGGCTGGCCTTTAGTGTAAATGATAGGCAGTTCTGAGTAAGTCCCACTTTTGTTCCATTTATAATGGGTGAAGGGTGGGAGGGGGGGCTTAGCCTACGTAATGTGATAGAGGGGTGTGGGGTAGGCAGCCTTTATAAGGCCCACATTTAAGACTTCTTTTTTCCTCTGTTCCATTTACAATGGGGAAAGTGTGAGGGAGATCGAAGGGAATAAACTTACTTAATTCTTATCAGGATCAGGAAAAACCATCTTAACTCTTGTCTGTGATTTTACAAGTGAGGAAACTGAAATGTCAGCAGGGAGAGTTGGAGGACCCTTCCCAAGGCTGTCAAACTAGTAAGTGGCAAAGGTGGAATGCATGTCAGCTCTGCTGACTGTGAGTCTTAGTATTAGCTTCCTGCTCCTGTCTTCCTTTTACCTGCTTCTTAGTAAGGCCCATAGCCTTTCTCACCATGTAGGTTGATGACACCTAGATCTCTGCATCCGGCAAAAAACTCTCTTCTTTGAGTGTCAGGCTTCTGCTCAGACACACCCCAGGTACCTCAAATTCAGTGTGTCCTTGGCTGAACTTGTCTTTCCCCCTGGAACTATTCTTCCTGTGATCATAGACCAAACTCATTTTTGGTTTGGAGTACCACCATTTACCCAGTCATTCAGCCTAAAATTCTGAGTGTCATCCTTGGTCCCTTCTTTTCACAGTCTCTTTATACCTCTGTACTGCCCCCGTTTTGAGTGTCCTCAACTATTTAGCAACCCCCCCCACCCCCCCCACCCCCGCCAATCTAATTTCTTCCTGGTAAAGAGAAAGCACGGGGCCTTTGGTCTCACCATCTCTCTTTTCCTTTTCTCTCCTTATATTTCCCAAACTTGTTGGAAAATTTATGGAAACATAATGCAAATATGTGAATAGGTTGCTTCCCCATCGAAACAATTAAAGCTTGGACACTGTAGGGGCGCCTGGGTGGCTTAGTCGGTTAAGCGTCCGACTTTCACTTGGGTCATGATCTCGCAGTTCGTGGGTTCGAGCCCCGCGTCGGGCTCTGTGCTGACTGCCAGCTCAGAGCCTGGAGCCTGTTTCAGTCTGTGACTCCCTCTCTCTGACCCTCCCCTGCTCACGCTGTCTCTCTCTCTCCTAGAAATAAATAAAACATTAAAAAAAAAACATTAAAAAAAAAAAAAAAGCTTGGACACTGTACACAAGGCCCTTATGATTTGGCCTCCACTCACTTCTTCAGCCTGCATCCTGTCTTTTTATTTATTTTTTTTTTCTAGGAGAGAGAGAGACCGCGGAGCAGGGGAGGGTCAGAGAGAGAGGGAGTCACAGACTGAAACAGGCTCCAGGCTCTGAGCTGGCAGTCAGCACAGAGCCCGACGCGGGGCTCGAACCCACGAACCGTGAGATCATGACCTGAGCGAAAGTCGGACGCTTAACCGACTAAGCCACCCGGGCGCCCCTATCCTGTCTTTTTTCAAATTGAACATGTGATTGTACACTTTCATTCTATTCGTATGCAGTTGCTTGTGACTAGAAATGCCCTTCTCTTCTATTTCAGTGGCCAGGTACTATGACAACATAATGTGGTAGATGATATCCTCATTTCATCCTTCTAAAAGCAGGCCTTTCCCTTCTCTGTACTTCTTTGTACTTTCTATAAATTTATGATACAGCTCCTCTCATTCTAAATTGCATTTATATATTTTCATTTGTCTTTCTCTAATGGACTAAAGGTCTGATGTGGTAGCAACGTAATCTTGTTTGTCTTCAGTTTTCTCATTTGTAAAATGGGGATAATAATGAGACTTACCCATAGGGTTGTAGTGAGGATGAACACAGTACTTGGTACTCGGTCAGGGCTCCCTATATGGTAGCCATTATGATTATATTTGCTTTGTATTTTCACTAACTTGTTTAACAATTGTAAGGAAGTACTCATTACATATTTCATATGTATGACTAGAAAACATTAATGAATGAATGAATGATTGAATGAATGAATACAGACATTTATATTCCAAAAGATAGTACTTTATTAGTTTGAGTTCTGTGTTTTGCTTTAGCACAGGGGCAGTTTGGGATAACAGGGGATGTGTGTAGAGAATTTTGAATGAATTTCAGATTGAGAATGTTGGTTGATTTATGGTAGATAAAAGATCTGTTCATAGAGTGCATTAGCCATTATTTGGAAGTGAAATTACCAGTTGCTCATTTCTGTGCTGATATGTGTGGTGTTATAGGGAAAGAGTTATTGCTTAAAGTGGAGTGGAATATGGTCCAGGGGAAAAGATTTGGAAGACTTGTTACTTAAAATGCATTTCCAGATTATTTGGGTTCAAATACTCTTTTAACAAGACACAGATATCTCCTGGGAAAGAAAACCATATTAGTCAATTATCTAGAATAGTGCTGACATACATAGTAGGCAATCAGTTAATGTATGTTAAAGACATGGAACATAATACCGTAATGTGGTGGCGGCAGTAATGGTGATAATAACAATAATGAGAAGAATCATAACAATGGCTGGCACTGTGGAAGTGTGTTATACATGCTAGGAATGTGCCAAGTAATTTGCATGTACTTGTTTAATCTTTACAACAACATAATGTAGGTAAATGATATCCTCACTTTACACAGGAGGGAGCAGGCACAGAACATTTAAATAACTTGATAAAACTAGTTAAGTAGTGGAACTAAGATTCAATCTAGACAGTTTTATTCCAGAATTCAGTCTTAGTCACGATGTTCAGTTATATATGTGTTAGGATTTCCATTGCTGATACTAAGGTAGGGTAGAGGTAAAGGAATGTAAAAAAAGAAAAGAAAGGTTCTGACAACTCTCTTGGAGTGGACCAAAAGAAATGAGTGTGAATGCTGTGAAAATGGAGGCAAGCGGAAATGAAATTTATAGATCTACCATAAAAAACTTTGATCTAAAAGTCATACCTTTTTTTATTATTGGTATAAATACAATGTCTAAGGAATCTCAAGGTGGAACTTTTATATTCACCGTCTTCCTTTCAGGATTATAGGAGAAACAACAGTGTGTCTGTGAAATTATTTTAGCTTCTGAAGGTGGACAAAATTATAGAAAGTCTGGGATTTTTATTGGAGCTTTAATTTTCAATTAATGAGAATAATGTTAAAATAGTTACATTTCTTTTTTTTTTTTTAATTTTTTTAATGTTTTATTTATTTCTAGGAGAGAGATAGAGACAGCATGAGCAGGGGAGGGTCAGAGAGAGAGGGAATCACAGACTCTGAAACAGGGTCCAGGCTCTGAGCTGGCAGTCAGCACAGAGCCCGATGCGGGGCTCGAACCCACGAACCGCGAGATCATGACCCAAGCGAAAGTCGGACGCTTAACCGACTAGGCCACCCAGGCGCCCCTAAAATAGTTACATTTCAATGTCAGCTGCTCTTGCAGGTCACAGGAGCTTCTCCCAACAACACTTGTTTCCTACAAGGAAGATTAGTCTGTTTTATAAGTTTACTTATAATTCACTTATTTTCTTTTCTCTCTAGCTTCTTCATAAAATAATTGATGGCATTTGTGGCCGAGCTTATCCTCTGTACCAGGATTATCACAATGTTTGGGATTCAACAGAATGGAAGAGTGTTCTAGAAGATATTACCAAATTTTTCAAAGCTGTAGTTGGTAAAAATTTACCTGATGAAGAGGTAACTTCACTCCAAATTTGTATATCTTATAATAAATAATAAGTAGTGTTCAGGTTTTTCTCGAGTTGGTCTTTAGGGCACTATATCATACAAGAGCCATCATCAGTAAGTATATGTTCTATTGCAACAAAAACATCATAATTTTGAGTAGGCAAATCTGATTGTGGAAGTTCTGGTTTTTTAGTTTTGTTTTGGTTCTTTGTGTTTGTAAAATTGTGATACATTTAAATCATGTAGAAGGAAACCAAAAGTTAGATAACTGACACCTACATACTCATTATCACGATTAAACATTTAGTAACATTTTACTTTATGTATTACAGGTTTGTGTGTTTGTTTTAGAAACAAGGCATTAGAAATATACTTAAATACCACCTCGCATGCCTCCCTTCCCGAACAGATCACAGCTTGTTGGTGTACATATTTTGTATTCCATATTGTAGGAATGTTTACCTCTTCAAGTAATATAGGTATTTGAGCTATTTGAATGTGTAACTTGATAATGTATCTATCCATACATTGTGATTTGTAATTTTTTGTGGGATAATGTGTTTTGGACTTAACAGTCTTGCTAAATGTAGATCTGGTTCTTGTATTTTAACCTCCTGTAGTATTTGATGATAGGGATTAGCAGGACTTATTTTTCTAGCCTCCTGCTGATGAACCATTGATCTTTGCCGCTTTCATTATTATGTACAGTACTTTTACTGACATTTTGTGTGTGTCTCCTTGTACACATATTGGCCAAGTTTTGTAGGATAGACATCTTGAAGTGAAATTACAGGGTCATGGGGTGTCGTTCCATTGAATTGCTTTTGTACCTTGGTCAAAAGTTATTTGGGCATGTTTGTGTAGGTTGCTCACTTTAAAAAAATGTAGTTTATGTATACTCATCATTTTGATTTGGATGATATTCTGGGTGGGAGTTCTTTGTTAGATATAGGTATTTTAAATATCTTCTTCCATTATGTGGCTTGCCTTTTTACTCTTTTCTTTTTCTTTTTTTTTTTTACAAATAGTTTATTGTCAAATTAGTTTCCACATAACACCCAGTGCTCATCCCCACAAGTGTCCTCCTCCATGCCCACCCTCCTCCCCCGACATCCACCAGTCCTCAGTTTTTGTCAGCATTCAAGAGTCTCTCATGGTTTGCCTCTATCCCTTTCCCCCACCATTTCCGCCCTTCTTCTCCCCCTCGGTCCTCTGTTAAGTTCCTCCTAATCCTCCTATACGTGCACACATATGATATTTGTCCTTCTCTGCCTGACTTATTTCGCTCAGCATAACACCCTCAAGGTCCATCCATGTTGCTACACATGGCCAGATTTCATTGTTTCTCATTGCCATGTGGTATTCCATGGTATAGATAAACCACATCTTCTTGATCCATTCATCTGTTGATGGACACTTAGGCTCTTTCAGGTTTTAGCTATTGTGGAGAGTGCTGCTATGAACATTGGGGTCCATGTGCTCCTATGCCTCAACATTTCTGTATCCCTTGGGTAAATTCCTAGCAGTGCTATTGCTGGGTCTTAGGGGAGTTCTATTGTTAGTTTCCTTAGGAACCTCCACACTGTTTTCCGGAGGGGCTGTACCAGTTTCCATTCCCACCAACAGTGTAGGAGGGTGCCCGTTTCTCCACATCCTCGCCAGCATCTAGAGTTCTCTGATTGGCTCATTTTAGCCACTCTGACTGGCGTGAGGTGGTATCTCAGTGTGGTTTTGATTTGTATTTCCCTGTTGCCTTTTCACTCTTAATGGTATCTTTTTGTGAACAGAAGTTCTGAATTTTAATCCAGTCCAGTTTTGTCAACATTTCTTTTGATGGGGTTTAACAAATACTTGTGCCAAAGTCATGAAAGATGTTTTTGTTAGTTTTCTTGTAGAAGCTCTCACATTTGTAAAGCTCTCATATTTATGTTCCTGGTGTGTTTTGAATTCATATTTGCGTGTGGAGTAAGGGTCAAGTTCACATTTTTTCACATCAATAGCCAGTTGACCCAGTACCTTTTATTGAAGTAACCATCCTTGCCCCATAGAATTTCTGTGCAGCCTTTGTTGTAAATCAGGAAGCTGCATGTATGTATGGGTCTATATCTAGACTCTTCTACTCCATTAGTCTTGTCTATATTTCCCAGTACTACACTGTCTTAATTACTGTAGAATTAAAGCTATGTTACATAAAGTCTTGATATCTGGTAATAGAAGACTTCCAATTTCATGCTTCTTCAAGATTGCTTTGGCAATCTAGGTTCTCTGTATTTTCATGTACATTTATAATCAGCTTGTCAGTTTCAACAACAACAACAACAAAAAACCCTGCTGGGATTTTGATGAGTATTAGTCCACTTGGGCTGCCGTAACAAAATACCATAGACTGGGTAGCTTAAACAATAAGAATTTATTTCTCACGATTCTCCATGCTGGTAAGTCCAAGATAAAGGTGCTAGCTGATTTGATCCCCTGTCAGGAACCCTTTTCCTGGCTGCAGACTACCTTCTTGCTGTGGTTCTCACATGGCAACTGGAGAGGGACACAGTCTTTCTTGTGTTTCTTTTTATAAGAGCACTAATCCCATCATGAGGGCCCTACCCTTATGACCTGTTAAACCTAATTACTTCTCAGAAGGCCTCATCTTTAAATATCATCACAATGAGAATTAGAATTTCAACATACGAATTTTGAGGTCACACCATTAAGTTCACAGCATGGGGATTGCACTGAATCTGTATGATCATTTGGGAAAGAATTTCTGTCTTAATATTAATCTTCCCAATCTATGAACATAGAATAACATTCCATTTATTTGGATTACTTCAATTTCTCTAATATTTTGTAGTTTTCAGTGTGGAGGTCTTGCAAATATTTTCTTACATTTATTTTTAAGTAATTGATTTTTTTTGATGTTCTTTAATTTTGTTCTCCACTTATTTATTGCTGGTACATAGAAATATTTTTTATATCTTTACCCCATATCCAGCAATTTTAAAAAATTATTTAATGGCTTATAAAACATTTTTCTGGATTTATTTTTTGTGTACAGTCATTTTCTTTTTAAATTTTAAAAAAAATATTTTTTTATTTGAGAGGGAGAGAGAGAGCATGCAAGAGCAGAGAGGGGAGGGAGAGAGAGAATCTTTTTTTTTTTTTTTTTAATTTTATTTCTAGGAGAGAGAGAGAGAGAGAGACCGCATGAGCAGGGGAGGGTCAGAGAGAGAGGGAGTCACAGACTGAAACAGGCTCCAGGCTCTGAGCTGGCAGTCAGCACAGAGCCTGACTCAGGGTTCGAACCCACGAACCACGAGATCATGACCCAAGCGAAAGTCGGACACTTAACCGACTAAGCCACCCAGGTGCCCCATTTTCTTTTTAAATTTTAATACCCACTTTTTTCTTACCTTATTGCAATGCCTAACACCTTTAAGACAGTGTAGAAACAAAAAAGCAGTGTCTTATTCCTGACCTTAGGAAGAATGCATTCACTATTTTATCATTTATTGTGTTAGCTGTGTGTTTTTATAGGTATATACTGTAAGATTAAAGAAGTTTCCTACAGTTCCTACTTTGCTGAAAATTGTTATCATTAATGGGTATTGAATTTTATTTAAACATTGTTTTCCTAAATTTGTTATTTTTTCTTCTTTAATTTGTTGATGTCGTGTCTTTCATTGGATATTTAAATGCTAAACTAACCTTGCATTGCCAAAATAAATGCCACTTGGTCATGATGTGTTATGTTTTTATGTATCTCTTGATTTGATTTGCCATTATTTTATTTAGGACTTTTGCATCTGTTTTTGAGTAATATTGGCCCATAGTTATTTTCTTTTCTTTTCTTTTTTTTTTAAATGTTTTATTTATTTCTAGGAGAGACAGAGAGACAGCGTGAGCAGGGAAGGGTCAGAGAGAGAGGGAGTCACAGACTGAAACAGGCTCCAGGCTCTGAGCTGGCAGTCAGCACAGAGCCCGACGCGGGGCTCGAACCCACGAACCGTGAGATCATGACCTAAGTGAAAGTCGGACGGTTAACCGACTAAGCCACCCAGGCGCCCCGGCCCATAGTTATTTTCTTTGTAATGTCCTGGTCAGGGTGTCAGGTTTTATTCTAGTCTAATAAAATGAATTAGGAAGTTTTTTTTTTCTTTTTTCTTATTCTTTGGAAGAGTTTGTGCAAGATTGATTTTATATCTTCTTTGGTACTGTGTTACTATGTGGTATAATCTTCAATATTTGGAAATCTTTTATGATCATGCTATGGTAAAAAATAAATAATTTGATTGCAATCCTTTGAAATCTGTTGTGATTTGCTGCATGGCTTGTCTTGTGATTCATTCCGGTGAATGTTCCATTTGAACATATATTTGAAAATAGTATGTATTGTAGTTGTTGAGTATAATGGTCTGTGTATCAGTTAGGTTAAAGAAAGATAGTATTTTTTGATTCTATATCTTTACGATTGTTCTGTGTGTTTTTCTGTCAGTTATTGGAAATGTGTTAACATTTTGGTTACAAATCTAACAAATCTAATTAGGCTTATCCATTTCTCATTTTAGTTCTGCCAAGTTTTGCTACTCTGTATATCTTGAAGCTGTTTTATTGGGTGCACATAAATTTATGATTGTTCTTTCTGTTGAATGGTCCTTTTGCCATTCTTTATTTCTTGTAATACTTCTTAAAGGCTCCATTGTGTGGTATTAAGAGCGCTGAACCAGTGTGAGTGGTCTTTGCTCTGATGCTGCTGCATCAGTCAGCTCTTTACCTTTTCGGTTTGCAAAAGTCTGTGTAAATCTCTTGTTTGTCAGTTATACATTATCATTTTATTTTAGGCAGAGGTATTCCTTTTTTTTTCTTTTACTATCATTTTAAAGGGTTTGAAAGAGAGGAGTGGAGCTATATGTTTACATTTTTAACAAATTCCCTTTCACTTTCTATTTATTTTTATTTTCATAGATATTTCAGCAGTTGAATCAGTTGAATTCATTTCATCAAGAAGCTATCATGAAATGCTTGAAAAGTAGGAAAGATGAAATCAAGAAGGTTCTGTTAGAAGAAATAGTTGATATTTCTTCTGCACAGCTACAGGATTTTGATTGGCAGTTAAAGGTGAGAATCTGTTTACAGGCATGTAAATTTGTACTCATTTTTTTTTAATAGAAAGAAATATTTATTCTTTTTTTATAATATGCATCTAAAATTTCTGTTGTTTTAAGAATACAGTGTCAAAAATCATATTTTTTACATTATTTAGCCATAAGTATGGTACAGACATCCAAAAATATGTAATAACATTACATTGATAATAAATTTAATTAACTAGAGCTATAAATCATTAACTATCTTAAGTAGTGGAGTTGTATGTATTCAACGTCTATTTTTGGCTAGAACTTTCTAGACTTTATTATAGTCTTCTTAAGATTGGTAAATGTGATTCCACCTCCAGGGGAAAATCTATGTGTTATTAAAAGTTAACTTTAAAAAACATTTTGGAAAAGAGACTTAATGATCAACGGGATTAATAAAGAACAATTTCAGACCAACTTTCCATGCTGTATAGGATACATCAGCCTAAATGAGGAGGTTGTGTTGAAACACGTTGTGTTGAAACACATTGTATTTCTTATTTCAGCATGAACCTGGATGAAGTGTCTCATACAGTCTTTGTGGATAAAGTGGAGAAAAACGTGGAAAAATAACACAGTTACTTGGGTCATAGCTGGATAAATAACTGAAACCAGATGTATTTGCGTTATCCAGGGAGGAGGTCTCTGTGATTCTGGTTTTGGCTCAGTCTTCAACATTTTTATGAATATTATGCTTATCAAAACTGAGACACATTAAATATTAATATAATACAATCAAAGCTGAAAATTGTTTTATAGCAGATTACGATGGACCAAATGAAGCAAATAAGTTAAGCAGAGATAACCTAGATAGAGGATTTTTGTATACATAAAACCAATTTAATATAAAAGATATGAGAAATGTGCCAGAAGTAATATGTATGAGAATATTTAGTTGTTTTGATTTACCAGATGTGGCTTGAGTCAGCAATATGGTGATTCAGTCTTATGTTTTGTTGCTAGAAATGCAGTGTTTCAAGCAATGGGTAGTTCTAATTCTGTTTTTATTCATTTCACTGTTTAGTTAATTTAGTTATTAATACTTTCAGTTCTGACTGCCAAATTTAAGAGATAGTTAAACAAATTAGAGCCAAACCAGAAAAGAATGAACAGGAACTTAAAATCATGAAGGTTTTTTTTAAACACTTGGGAACAATGTATCTGGAAAGGAAAAAACTTAGTAGAAAAATGACCGTTGTCTTTAAAGGACTAAAAATCGTCTCTATGGATGAGGGAATTTTTATATGCTCTTGGCTTCAGAGGCTAGGACAGAGGTATAGGTTTAAGGTGCATAGTTTGCGATAAGGTGAGTTCACATCAATCACATCAACCTAAGGGAAGTGTTTGAACACCTATTAGTATCTGAAGATTATTTTAACCTCTTCTTGAGGTAGCACATTCATCTTGATGGTATTCAAGCATAGACTAAGAAACCACTTATTGGACACACTGAAGAAGAGAATTATCCATCACATAGATGATCTTTGATACTTCTAAATCTCAGATATGGTGAGTCTTGGATTTTGAAGAGAGAATGGAGGAGTTATTTGAGGATTCAATTCTGTAGTGTGTGCACGATGAGGGTGATCTTTGAGGATGTTTGTTAGGGAAGTAGTTCCTTACCATTCATTGCATAAGTAAATTTTTGCAAGTAGTAGCACTTGGAAGATTCACTTATTGTGGAGTTTTCTAGCTCAGATTCCAGGAAAATTTGATTTTTCCTTTGCCATCTGCCAGTGAAGCCATGGTACTTGTTTCAAAAATTATTAGTATCGTAAATATTTGGTTCTTCTATTTCTTCTAGGATTCTCTGTAGACAGAAAATAGGAAGTAGGTTACATGTGTTGAGTGTTTTTGCTGAGTGGCTCTAATTGAACGTGGGATCTTGATAACATGTGTATCAATAATTGAGTAGAGAATCGTGAATAAGCATCTTAATTTCACAGGGTTTACCGGTGTTTTGGGTTGTGTCTTTGTATGCGGACTTTCCCCCTCTTGGATTCTTTACACTTCTTTAAGAATTCTCCGGTTCTTGATGCATTGGACTTATTCAGTACTTCCCAGCTGTAATTCTGCTCTGCATTTCTGCTTATGCCGCGAAATTTGTACTGGTTGCCCTTTTCTCCCAGTCTACGTCCTCTCCATTCATCCTCCTTTCTCTTTCTGTTCTTCTTCTATGTGTTGGTTTGACATGGGTTCCTGTATTTCTTCCCCCTTTTCCTGTACTTGATAGCAAGCAAGAATAATCTTGTATTGTTAATAAGCTCTGATGTATATTTAATATATTCTTTGTTACTACTTATTAATTACTGTTTTCCTCATTTTAAACAGCTTGCACTGTCTAGTGACAAGATTGCTACATTACAAATGCCACTTTTAAACCTTAATCTAGACATAAAAGAAAATGGTGAAGTCAAACCGTATTCTGTTGAAATGAGTAAAGAAGAGCTGCAGAATCTAATACATTCCTTGGAAGCAGCTAATAAGGTACTTGTTTTAATTTTGTTGTGTGGTTTAAAATGTTTGAGAAGAACTCATAAGAAGAAAAACTCATAATTGACTTTTAATGTTTCTTTTCTTTCTGATCTTTTCTGTCAAGCACAGAAAATACCTTGTTGATCTGTTCTGCAACCCCAGTTTTAGATGTTAAATTAATTATAACTTGTAATTTTAACTGCTTAGTTTTGAGCCTAATTTATCAAATAGTTATTTTTGATAGAATAGTAGATTTTTTTTTTTTTTGCCCCAGTGCTCACTAATGATAAAAATAAATTTTTACCTTGGGGCTGTGATTCTGAAGAGTTTTTATGATTGTAAATACTTGTGATCCTAAAGGAAAGAGGGTCTTACTTAACTGGACAAATAAAATTGCTTTTATAATCCTCTAACTATGGGAGACAAAATATGGCTTGTAGTTATAACAAAATGAGGTTGAGATAAGACATGTTAATGAATGACTAAAAATTTTACATTTACAAAGGGTTAGCTAAATAACAGGAACAATTCCCAGTGTGTATTTAGTGAGAAAAATACTTAAACAGTGAAAACTGCTGCTGTCAGTAAGAAAAATAACTATCTTGGTATATGTATATTCCTTTCATTATTGCTCAGCTTTTTCCGTAGTGATCTGAAATCCATGATTAATGTCAGATATCCTAACCACATTTTCTTGCACCGACCAACTTTCTTAGCCTTACTTCTTTTAAGCCCTGCTATACTCAGTTTTCCTCTGTACTCTGCAGATGTTTATTTTAGTGCCATGATGGCTGGTCCACATGCCCAGTAAACACACTGGTAGCCGGGCTTGCTTTTGGATGGGGCTGAATGTCTGCAAGGGTGTGTGGTAGAACCCGATATAAATGTTAATTGATTCTGAGCCATGGATCCTGGCAGGCACGCACCATCTGTTACTGTGCATTGTGCTTGTTCGTTATCAGTTCTCCAGGCCCTCCTTCAGAGATTTCAAAGCATTTCATTAAGCAGATATTGGCATCATTCTGGAATAACCTGATTTCCCTCCTCCCCTGACTTTGTGTTTGAAGGTGGTCCTGCAGTTGAAATAACTGGAAATGATGAATACCAACACTATCAGAGTTCACTGCTACTCCTGATCTGGCTGAGTGAATACTGTGCATTCAGAAAACCTGCAATATACAGACTCCTGCTGTGCTGAGAAAGCAGCAGTGTTGAGATTGCAAAGATAAAAATTTATCAGCTTCCCTAAAGAACAGGAAATGAAATGGTTGACTGGAAATGCGTAAAAAATGCTAGATGAAAAAGCTATAATAGCAGTTTATATTTTCATAATGGCTGTTTTGCCTCATTTATTAAATATTTGAGAAATCTTTATAGATATACAGTTTTATTGAAAGCTGAAAATAGATCCTAAAGTAATGTAAACATACAAAGCACAAATATACTTGAATGTTGCTTAAAGGAATATATGAATAACAAGGATGTGTATTATGAATATATATGGTTAATTTGTAATATTTTAAAAATAACTTTTAAAGAATGTATAAGCTGCATATATAACTCAGGAGATTCCATATCTTTCTTATATTTCAAAGGAAAGATTATAAAATGTAAATTTCTTAGAGAAAGAAGCTCTTCTTCAGACATGAACAAGAAAAAATAATTAAATATGTGTGAACAGTTTTGAGTTTATGAATTATTAAACTATTACTAGAATAGGAAAAGATGAAAATAACACTGTTACTTCTTCATTTCTGTATCTGGGAGGGTGTGCTCTGATAAAAGGAATAGATGTCATTGTATAGTGTATATATAACTCCTCAAGTATCAGCTAGTATTAAATATAGGTCCATTTTTGCTATAAACCCTTAATATTGAAGTTAATTGTTTTGGGTATTAAGAACTTCACTGGGAAACAAACCATTTTTAGTTTTAGTTAACTTTAAAACCAAGCATTCTGGGGCGCTTGGGTGGCTCAGTCGGTTAAGCATCCAGTTGTTGATTTTGGTTCAGGTCATGATCTCATGATTTGTGGGATGGAGCCCCGTGTCACACTCCATGCTGACAGTGTGGAGCCTGCTTGAGATTCTCTCTTTCCTTTTCTCTCTGCCCCTACCTCACTCCCATGCGCATGTGCACGCGCTCTCTCTCAAAATAAATATTTTAAAAAACCAAGCATTCTGAACAGATAAAAAATGACATTTTATTTTTACATATGGCTTTATTTCAAAACACTATCTACATAATGCAGTGGCGCATTAATCAGTGCATGCTATCTGCAAGCTTTATAGCTCATTAGAGCATCAGACTATTGTTTGAGGTGTTCAGAACACTTATCTCATCATACAGATGAGGATAGGCTTCGAGAGGTTAAAAGAACATCTGTGTGTAATCTAAACAGCGCTACTCAAAATGTGTCTAAATTAATGCTGGTCTGGGGACTGTTTGTTACAGGTCAGTGATTACATGAGGAGCTTGTGCCAGAGTGCTCATCAGCACATTGCTTTTTTTCATTGAGAAATGTTAATTTTGGAAAAAAATATCAACGGAACTAAACAGTGTGCTTGGGAGGTAGGTGACTTACTTCCTGTGCAAGTTCCTTATGTCATTAAGGACCAGAGGCAGATTGTAGGCTAGCACTGTAAATAATACAGATGGTACCTGATTTATGATCGTTTGACTTAGATTTTTTGATTTGACTATGGTACGAGAGCAATATGCATTCAGTAGAAATCACACTTTGATTTTTTTTTTTTTTTCATTTTTTTCCTGGCCTAGTAATGTGTAGGACAACATTCTTTCCTAACAGTGGGCTGTGGCTGCGCTGCAGCCGTGAAAATAAACAGCTGATACACCGACAGCCATCCTGTATCCATATAATCATTGTTTTTCACTTTGAGTACAGTATTCAGTAAATTACATGAGGTGTTCAACACTATTAAAAAACAGGCTTTGTGTTAGATGATTTTGCCCAGCTGTAGGCTAGCAAAAGTGTTCTTTCTTTTTTTAATTTTAAGTAGTTTATTGTCAAGTTGGTTTCCATATAACACCCAGCGCTCATCCCCACAAGTGCCCTCCTCCATGCCTGTCACCCCCCCTCCCCCCACTCCATCTACCCTCAGTTTGTTCCCGGCGTTCAAGCATAAGTATTCTGAGCACATTAAAGGTAGGCCCTAGGTTGAGTTATGTTCGGTAGGTGAGGTGTATTAAATGCATTTTTGACCTATGATATCTTCAGTTTACAGTGGGTTTTTGGGATGTAACCCCATCCTAAGTTGAGGAAGATCTGTGCTGATCTAAGGTCCTGAATTTCAGCCCTCCATGCAGTACTTCCACTGAGAAGCAGAAAATCTTTTTTTTTTTTTTTACAAATAGTTTATTGTCAAATTAGTTTCCACATAACACCCAGTGCTCATCCCCACAAGTGCCCACCTCCATGCCCACCCCTCCTCCCCCCCACATCCACCAGTCCTCAGTTTTTGTCAGCATTCAAGAGTCTCTCATGGTTTGCCTCTCCCCCTTTCCCCCACCATTTCTGCCCTTCTTCTCCCCCTTGGTCCTCTGTTAAGCTCCTCCTAATCCTCCTATACGTGCACACATATGATATTTGTCTTTCTCTGCCTGACTTATTTCGCTCAGCATAACACCCTCAAGGTCCATCCATGTTGCTACACATGGCCAGATTTCATTGTTTCTCATTGCCATGTAGTATTCCATGGTATAGATAAACCACATCTTCTTGATCCATTCATCTGTTGATGGACACTTAGGCTCTTTCCAGGTTTTAGCTATTGTGGAGAGTGCTGCTATGAACATTGGGGTACATGTGCTCCTATGCATCAACATTTCTGTATCCCTTGGGTAAATTCCTAGCAGTGCTATTGCTGGGTCATAGGGGAGTTCTATTGTTAGTTTCCTTAGGAACCTCCACACTGTTTTCCAGAGGGGCTGTACCAGTTTCCATTCCCACCAACAGTGTAGGAGGGTGCCCGTTTCTCCACATCCTCGCCAGCATCTAGAGTTCTCTGATTGGCTCATTTCAGCCACTCTGACTGGCGTGAGGTGGTATCTCAGTGTGGTTTTGATTTGTATTTTCCTGATGAGGAGCGATGCTGAGCATCGTTTCATGTGTCTGTTGGCCATCTGGATGTCCTCTTTGGAGAAGTGTCTGTTCATATCTTCTGCCCATTTGAGAAGCAGAAAATCTTGCTCTACTTATCTTCTTCTTACTACCTTGCTTATTACTTCATTAGTATGTTTAATCACCTTATTGAAGCCTGACTGATATTCTATAAATTCAGTTATTTAAAGTGGACAGTCAGGTATGGGGCGCCTGGGTGGCTCAGTCAGTTAAACATCTGACTTTGGCGAGGTCATGATCTCCTGGTCCATGAGTTCGAGTTCCGCATCGGGCTGTGTGCTGACAGCTCAGAGTCTGGAGCCTGCTCTGGATTCTTTGTCTCCCTCTCTCTCTGCCCCTCTCCCGTTTGCACTCTGTCTCTCTCTCTCTCAAAAATAAACAAAGGAAAAAAATTTTTTTCAATAAAGTGTCAGGTAAATTTTGACATATATACACCCAAGAAAGAATCACCTCTATCAAGATTGTGAACATGGCAATCCTGAAAGCTTCCTTCTATTCCTTTGTAATCCCTGCTCCTGTGTCCCCCACCCTCCCAAACTCTGATCTTCTTCCTGCCACTTGTAGAGCAGTTCACACTTTCAAGGGCTTAATATTAATGGCATCATATAGTATGTACCTTTTCTTTTGATCTGGCTTTCTTCAGTATTGGGTTCATCCATGTTGTTGCATATATCAATAGTTTGTTTCTTTGTATTGTTGAGAAGCATTAAGTTGTAGAGTTACCATAATTTTTAATTCACCTGTTAAAGGATATTTTGGTTTTTTAAAATTTTATGTCTGTTACATAACACAGAATCCTGTAAACATTCTTGTGTATACTTTTGTATGGATATATGCTTCCTTTAGAGTGAATACTTAGAGAAGTGAGATGTTTCCAAAGTCTGGGAGAATTCACCTCCATTTGTTTGCTAACACATGCTTTGGTCAGTCTTAATTTCAGCTACTGTAATAAGTGTGCAGTGGTATCTCATTGTGGTTTTAATAATTTTTATTTCCCTGATGACCGATGATGTTCATTGTCTTCTCATGGGCTGTATATCTTCTTTGGTGAAGTGTCTGCAGTTTTGTTGCCCATTTCTAAATTGGGTTGTTTTCTTACTGTTGAGTTTTAGGAGTTCTTGGTAGCCTGGATACAAGTCTTTATCACACATGTGCAGGTATTTTCTCCCAGTCTGTGACTTTCTTTTTTCTTCTATAAATGGACCCTTTTTTATTTTTAGTTTAGTTTTAGTTTTAGATTCACATAAAAATTGGATAGAAACACCCCATATACCCCACATCCAGTTTCCCTTATTATTAACATATCAGTATGTACATTTGCTGTAATTAATGAATTGATGTCAATGCATTGTTATTAACTAAATTCCATAGTTTATTCAGATTTCCTTAGTTTTTACCTGATGTCCTTTTTCTGTTCTAGGATTTCATATTTAGTTGTCATGTCTTCTTAGCTTCTCTTGCTGTGATAGTTTCCCATCCTTTCTTTGTTTTTGATGACCTTTATAGTTTTGAGAAGTGTGGGTGAAGTGCTTTGTAGAATGGCCGTCTGTTGGAATTTAATGTTTTTCTCATGCTTAAGGGGGAGTTATGGGTTTGGGGGAGGAAATCACAGAGGTAAAGTGCCATTTGCAATACATCATATTGAGGGTGCATATTATTAACAGAATTTATGACTTGACATTGACTTTGCTAGCTGAGGTAGTTTGTTAGGTTTTTCACTGTAAAATTCTTCTTCTTTTTTTTTTTTTTCCTTATTGTACTCTGGAAGGAAGTCACTATGTGTGGCTCATCTCTGAATGATAGAAAGTTATGCTCCCCCTTATTGAGGTCAGAAAACCTACATAAACCTTTTAGAAATCTGCACAGATTTGTCTCTTCTCTCCTATTAATTTATCTAATTATTTATATAACGTGGACTCATGGATATTTATTCTTTTGGTTATAATGCAATACTATTCACTATTCAAATTGTTTGAATAGTTTGGCCATTTGGAGCTCTTTCAGTTGGCTCTTTTATATTATGTCCTTAACTTTCTGGCAATAAGATACTCCAGGCTCATTTTGCCTATTTCCTACCCAGTCCTAGAATCAACTGTTTCTCCAAGAATCCCTGGTTCATTTTATTGAGGAATGGTAATAGAAATCAAGATAGATGTGCTCATTGCTATTGGGGTATTGCTTAAGTCCCCTCAGTTGACAATGAAGAAATATATATATATAAACTAAGCCAAGTATATATACCTATATGTAAATATTTCTTTATTATATAATCAACTATGTCTATATTAAGCTACACAAGTTCACTCTGATGTCTTCAACTGTAATTCATTACCACATAGATCACATTCTCACTTGCTACGTTTCCTTATCTGTAAATTCACAGTCTGGCAGTAAGAAACCTGAGTCCCAGGTGCCTGGGTAGCTCAGTCAGTTAAGCATCTGACTCTTGACTTCAGCTCAGGTCATGATCTCATAGTTTGTCAGTTCGACCCCTGCATTGATGCTAGGAGTTCTCTCCCTCTTCCTCTTCCCCTTCTGATGCTCCCCCTCCCCACCAATAAATAAACGCTAAAGTAAAAGGAACCTGACTCCTGCCATCGACTATCCATTTGCTTAATTATTTAATTCTAGTGTGTGTGTGTGTGTGTGTGTGTGTGTGTGTGTGTGTGTGTATAATTGTTAATCTATGGGAAACAACATTATCACTACCAAATGCTCCCCACCCCACCTTCAGTGAGGTGGTTTTATACATTTGTAATACAGTTTGACCTTTTTGCCATAGTCTGTATTCCTTCCTGGGATTGCTTGGCTTCTTAAAGTGATTTTTAAGTTTGCATACATTAAGTTTTACTCCATTAAATAGCTGTGTGTTTCGGCAAATACCTACTGTTATGAATCCACTTTACAGAATAGTTCACCCCCAAAATCCCTTGTGCTTCACTTATTTATTCCTCCACCTTCCTCTGAACCCCACAATCAATGATTTTTATTAATGTCTTTATAGTTTTGCCTTTTCCAGAATGTCATATAATTAGGATCATACAGTATGAGTCTCTTCAGACTGGGTTCTTGCACTTAGCAGTATGCATTTGAGGTTCTTCCATGTCTTTTTGTGGCTTGATAAGTTATTTTTTATCCTTGAATAATATTTCATTGAATAGATGTATCAGTTTGTCTGTCCATTCACCTATTAAGGGAATTTGGTGATGCCTAGGAGTGTGATTGCTGGATCACTTTATATGACAAGCTTAACTTTGTAAGAAACTACCAATTTTTTTCAAAGTGGCTGTACCGCTTTATATCTTTTTTTTCTTCTTTCAATTGTGGCAAAATAAAAACACAAGACTTGAAATCTCTCAACAATTTTCGAAGTGTATAGCACAGTAGTGTTAACCCACTGCACTGTTGTACAGCAGATCTCTGGAACTTTTTCATCTTCTACCCATTGAACAGCAAGTCTGTTGCAGGCGAAATGACACAAAGACAAGACACACAAAAGACAGACAAAGACACAACTCTGGCCGGAGGGAAAAAATTCTCTGCAAGCCCTGTTGCAGTTTATTTTTATACCCCGGTAGTTGGACACATACTGAAATCTAAGAAATTCATTCTTTTACCAAATAAGGACAGACAGCCAAGCACATTCCAAGGATGGGGGGGAGCAAAGGGAGGAAGTGACCACAGCATGTTTACTAAGAGGCCTGCCCAGAACTCCAGCCTCTTCCTTATTTTTAAGGAGGGCATGTTCCCTCGTATGTGAGCGGATCATTAACCTTGGATATTGTGTGCAGGCCTCTTGGCAGAGCATCCTGTTTGCAAGCATGATCTGCCCAAGCAGAGAGTCTTGTTTGCCGGCACATCTCTGCTTCCTTAACGATTCTTTCTCGTGGTCACTGTCGAGCTCCTACACAAGTCCCCATTTCCTCATCCTCCAGCCCCTGGAAGTCACCATTGTGCTTTCTTCTTCAAGAGTTTGACTACTTTAGGTACTTCATGTAAGTGGAATCATGCAGTATTTGTTCTTCTGTAACTAGTTTGTTTCACTTCATCATAATGTCCTCAAGGTTCATTCATGTTTTAACATATGACAGTTTCCTTTTGAAAGGCCGAATAATATTCCATTGCATGTATATACCATATTTCTTTGTCCATTAATCCATCAATGGACATTTGGGTTGTTTCTGCCTCTTGGCCATCGTGATTAATGCTGCAGGGAGCATAGGAGTATAAATACCTCTTCAAGATCCTGTTTTCAACTCTTTTGGTTAAATACATTGAAGTGGGATTGCTGGATCATCAGGCAGTTCTATTTTTAATTGTTTTGAGGAGCTCTATGCTGTTTCCCATAGCGGCTACACCATTTTAGAATTCCACCAATGGTGCACAAGGATTCCAATGGCATATCCTTGGCTGATACCAGTTACATCACAGATACACAAATAACCTATCTTGCCTTGGCTTCATATTATCTATAATTCTTACAGCAAACTGTAGGCATGCTAACTATATGTTTGTTATTTTTCTTTTTTTTTTTTAAATGTTTTATTTATTTCTAGGAGAGAGAGTGTGAGCAGGGGAGGGTCAGAGAGAGAGGGAGTCACAGACTGAAAGAGGCTCCAGGCTCTGAGCTGGCAGCCAGCACAGAGCCCGACGCGGGGCCCGAACCCACGAACCGCGAGATCATGACCTAAGCGAAAGTCAGACGCTAAACCGACTAAGCCACCCAGGCACCCCTGTTTGTTATTTTTCTAAAAAGGCTAAGTGTCCAGTTATTTCTTCCATTCCATAAAACAGTCTTCTGGAAATAACAACCAGTGTAGGATGTCTCTCAAATCCTTGGCAGCTCTGTAGGCCAAAGGTCTGCTGTTGAAGAGCTGATTCCCAGGTATTTTGCTGGATGGATGTTAAAGTCATCTCTAGGCTGGAAGTTACTGTCATTGAAAAGCTGTTCTGCTAACCGATTAATGGATATATGAATTATGAATTTCATACCTTTAGTCTGTTCATTATTTTATTATCAACATATTATTTATGAAGGGACACAATGAGTTTGGAGTTTGGAGTTCCTGAAGTTAGGAAAGACTGACAAATAAGCCAACTCTAATATTCATATTTACAGTGGAGGTTTTAAAAGAAACTTGACATAATGCACCTCACCAATGGATGCTATTAAAGTCCATCTTAGGCATCAGTTTTGAATACAAGAAGATTTAATTTCTTCTTTTTGTCTAATATATCAACACTCCATACGTCCAAATGTTTGTAAGGCGTGTTATCTTAAAGAATCTCCCCCCTCCACCCCCAGAAATCAAAGTAGTACAGAAATAAGCTTCTGGAAAAGTGCTGGTATTTTTTTCCCCAAATGTTGGATAATACTGCAAAGAATTTCTTCCAAATAAAGGGATTTTACTTTGTATTAGGTTTTACAATAAAGACTCTCAAATGGTGGATTCAGAATTCTAAACATTTTTAACGATTATAAAAAGATATGCCTGAAATCTTACATGTTTTTGAACATAGTACAAACTAAGCTTTTTGTATGTAGGCGTTTTTAATAAAAAAAAAAGTTTTATTTTTGTTTTAGGAATAAACAAGCTACCATAAAATGTACATATTTACAGCATTCAACTACATTGCAGAAGCTGCACAACGGCTTTTGTGAGTATAGCTGGTGGTTTTTGACACCAGCCTTCAAATGTATTTTCTTTCTTTCATTTGCCGAAACATTTAAAATCCTGTAGTACCCGAGCAAAGAAAACAGCAACTTATTTTATAGCAAAGCCACACAATTAACAAAAACACTGAGTGAACTACAGTCCTGTGACTGCTAGAGTATCTGTGAGTCCTGATCTCGAGAGCACAAGCGTTTCTTGTGTCCATACCTGATTGCATGTAAGTTGATTTTCTATTTTACAAGAATACATGATTACTCAATGAATGATTAAGAATAGAAAAAAGGCCATGAAAGGTAAAAGGGTCAGGAATCAGAAGACACTGAACAGTTCTTGTTTGCTGATTCACTGCTTAAAGGAAACTCTATTTCTTCTTTCATGTGTATAAATCACAGTCTACAGGCTTCATGGATTTTGTCCACAGATAGTTTTTGAGATAGCAAAGTCATAATGGCACATACTTTAAGCACTTAAAAAGGAATTAATGAAACGCTTAGGATATTTTAATCAAATCCCTAACAGAAAGATTATAGTCAAACACACAGTATGAAAGTTGATTTCAAATGTAAAAAGCAACCACAGAAAATCTCAAGTTTCATTAAACACAGCAGTAGTTTCAATCAGAAAATGCAGCATATATTGATACAAAATAGAAACTGGAATTATAAAAGCAAGGAGTCCACCTTTCTTTTCTTGGCATTTTTAAGACCTATCCCATTTCATTAAAGTTTATTGGTTTCCAGAAATACTTATTCTTGCCATAGAGCTTTTCTAGTGGTCTGATAGGTTATATAAAAGTATTATCTGCTTATGTAAGAAAGCAAATGCTATGTCAAAAGAACATCAATATACTGTTTCTTTCCAATTAAAGAAGTTCTGCCTGCTGAAAAATAAAGAGGGAGAAAGGGATTCTTTTATTTACAAGAACTGTGTAATACCAGTCAGGACATAAATTAGCTAAATCATGGTCGGTAGGAGGGTAAATAGACGATTCAGCAAATTGATTAGTGGGGACTTAAAAACACAAGGAATAAAACATTTACCATATTCTAACATATTTGATGAGCTAAGCACAATAGATTTTGAGAGGCAAAATTCATAAGGTATGAATTTTTGTGTATATGTAGCACCTGCTTTTGAAAGCCCCAGCTATTTAGGACAGGGTGCTGTGAATTAAAATAGCAGGAGACTGGTTTGGAAAGTGTACCTCATTTTTTGATCCAATCAGGTTTTTGGTGAGGTGGTGCCAAAGAGGTGTTCCATTGCTGGCAGGAAAAGAAATTATCCCGTTCTTTAGCCTAAGGAGTCCTGCTTTCCCAAACCTCCCAAATCACTGTGAAAGGATGTTTGCCTCAGGTTGAGTCTCCTTGGGTAAAGTCACAGGAGTGAAATTATTAGTCAGAGATGATGGACAGCCAAGAGACTCTTCAAGCAAGCCACCCTAACCCAGATGTGTTTCTCTCAAAAACAGTTTTATTTGTATTTGTACAATGTTAAAGTTTCCAATTTACATTTTCATTACCCTTTTAAATGACACAACAACATTATTTCACATTAGCCATTAGGTTCCCATCACAATGGCACAAAATGCTGCCTGGTGGTCAGAAATAAAAAGCTTATTTAAAGATGTCAAAAATTTTTTGGTGCTTGTAAACATTTAGAATTTCCGAAAACCTCATGCAACCTTGACTTTGGAATAATGCTGCATGGTAGTTGGTATCGAGAGGGTTCATGGACCTCTAAAATAACGAGTTGAAACAACACAGTCAATAAATACATGTGTATCTAATCACAAGCATTCCCTACTTAGTAGTGGATGTTCTGAATATGAAATATCACTATATTTATAATTCTGCTTTCCATGACACTGCAGTGAGTTAGAATAATCAAGGGGCTTCCCTAAAAATGTCTCAGGAGCATTGTTGCAAAATATAAAATATTTCAAGCTTTATCCAGTGAGTATTTTAAAAAGATGTAGGAAACAGATTAACATGAATTGATTAGCTTAAAAAAAGAAAAAGCAGATACATTGCAATTCAATGTATTTGGGGGAATATCAAGTAGAAAAATACGTTATCTAGTAAAACTGGGGTGGCTGGTTGCCACTCTGAGGTAAGGCTTGCAAATGATATATTTCCTTATGCAAATTTGTAAATAATATATAGAACCGGGGAACAGGAAAGTTCATGATTGAAAGAAGGGCTCCAGGAAAGGTATTTCTCCATACATCTATTTTATGCAGTCTTGAGGGATGGCGAACTGTCCATCCCTCTTGAAGATAGTTCTAAACCTTCTGTTCATTTCTTGGCAGAAATGAAATCTGGTGTGCAATACCCTCTGGAAGTATTCTCCTAGAGTTCACACTGGAGTGTTCCAATTAGGCAATGCAGTCCCCGCTTTGAGAGTAAACACCCCACACAACCTAGATGCAGAAGGCTTTTAATAAGGCAAAAGGGAGTCTATTGGGGGGGGGGGGTGCTGGTAATGAAACTTCAAACGAAGAATTTCCCAAAGTTAAAGCAGTTGTAATCAGCACACAGAGTTCAATTATGCCAGAACTGGTAGAATTTAGAATGGAGTTACTGAGATTTAGTCTGTTTTAAGTCATAAGCAGTGGAGAAAATCTCAATGACCACTTTGCACAGACCCGGGTTTGGACCTGGGTTCAGCTGTAAGTTTGTATGTGTTATCTGTTTAGAGATTGTAGGCCTAGGCTCTGTGGAACTAAAATACGTTGGGGGAAGGTGTGGGTGGCACCTGTTTCACAAGTCATTATCTGTAATCCTGAAGTATTTTCCGTAGGAAATTTTTCTGTTCCCACATTTACCAGTGTAGGCATTCAATCAGTATTTACAGACTCCCTACCACAGACAGAACAACACATGCTTTGGGCAATAGGAAAGAATTAGAAAATGGGACATTTACCCTTAAGGACCTTATTTCAGGAAGCAAAGCATCTGTTTCCAAAACTACCAGAAGATACACAAATTCAACACCTATTATTATGGACTAAGTGACCACAAAAATTGAGGGAGGGCTAGCAGGAGACTAAACAGAATGAGGAAAGGTTGCTCATGGATGGCTTTTTGGATGGTGTTGGTTTGATCCATAATCCACTGTTGAGGAGGGGCAAGGAAAGAGGAAAATCTGGGCAATGGAAAAGAAATGTGAAACTTTAAACAGCAAGAGCACATTTTGGGATAACGTGTCTGCTGTTGCAGCGGAAATATGAGGATTAGTTTTCTTGAAGCTGGGTAAGGGGAACAATGAGAAATAAAATGTGTGTGAGTGATGGAGAGACAGGTCAGACCTAAGTGATTCATAGGAAGCCAAGGCATATATTTTCTCCAACGTGTTAATATTAACTTATTAAGATTTCCGATACCCACCAGGGATGGGGATTATGAGACCCATAATTAGTGTGACTACATAATCATTGTCTAGATGGACAAATCTGAGAGTGAAGTGTGGTTGTCTCAGGGAAACTGGAGCATGTGGTCCCCTAACAGTAATGTTATCCAAAAAAGAACTGGGGCACACCTCTCAGGCTATTCAGTTGTTGTTCAAGCTATTCCTTCTACACTTTCCCTCAAGAGAACAATGAAAGTCTTTTGTATGTGTTGGGGGGGGGGTGTGTGTGCAGGGTGGAGGAGAAAGATAAAAAAGAGCAAGAGTGTTTACTGGCCACAGTATCTAGTATGGAAATTGCTCTTTTTCTTCCTACTCTCCTCTTATCTTTGAACCACCCAAAACCTGGATCATAAGGTACAAAGGATTAGATCCAGGCAGTGTGCCTAGAGTAGACATAACTTTGCCTTTGCAGTCAGGGGGGAAAAAAAAAAGCTCAGATTGAATACTAACTCTATCACTAACTAGTTATCAGATTTTGGGTAAATCATTTTACCTATTTAGCCTCCATTTCCAGATATTGGTATCGTCGTCATAATTTTCACAGGGTTGTAGTGAAGATCAAATCATGAAATTATGTGTGACAGTCTTCTGAAACCTTAGACCTGATGTGTGACAGTAGTGTTTGGATCTACCCCAAAGCCATTCTTCCTTGTTTTTGTTAACATATTGCATCTTTTATTCCCCCAGGCACTGGGCAACTCATTGGATCAATGTTGTAAACCCGTCATGATAATTTCATTCTTTTTATCAGTGACTGGTTCAGGAATGGTTGTGTAATCCAACCCTGGCCAATGGAACAAAAAAGATGGCTTGGGAGAGTCTTCCAGAAAAAGATGTTCTTGTTTTTATAAAGAGACCTAAGGCAGGACTTTCCCTTGTTTCTGCCACTTGATATGAGTGCATGAGTGTAGCCATTTTGCAACCACAGTGGGTGCTGATAACATAAGGAGTTAGGAAGAATTGGTTCTGGGAGGGGTCCCAGGTCCTGGATGACATCATTGTGCTATTGAAATAATTAACCCAGGAACCACCCTGCATCTGTACTTACTGTTCTATGAACCATCATTTTGGTTAAAGTTACTTTAGTTTAGTTCATTTTAGTTGTATCTTTTGTTACTTATACCTGAATGAATCCTAATTGATATATATATTGATAAGTATTAATCTCAACTTGGTGAGAATTTGAAGACTTATAAATGCTTCCTCTGCTTTTAAAAAGATGACATTAATTATGAACCCATCTCAAAGGTGTAAAGTATGAGAAACCTGAAAAAAGAAAACTGTTATTTCCCTACTTTAAGAGCACACCTACATATAGGAAGGCTGGAATAACAGCTTTATGCACTGTGAGAGGTCAAGAAGCAGAATATTCGGCTAACTACAAAAAAAAGAGGCCGTCTCATACATAGACTAGCCTACAATGGAAGGGATGAAGTTTTAGACACTCTCCCAGCAATTATGAATGGTCAGGGGGCTCCCAGGAGAATCATGGGAGTTTAGAGTTGGTAAGTATCTTCTGAAAAAGGGAAAAAGTTAAGAATATCTGTGTGCAGGAATCACATTGGGGGTCATGTTCAGAGACTGGAGTGGGGAGGGCACATGCTTTAAAAATATAAATAGTCAGCAATGTTAATCACAATTTAATATGTAAACTTGCAGTTTTGTCACAGCTGTGCCTAAAACAATTGGCACATTGAACGAGTCAGGTGGGGAATAGGAAGGTGGTTGGGAAAGTGGGGCAAGGAGAGCAGATAACAGAGGCTCTGAAGACCTGGGATCTTCTCCACTAGAAAAGGGGAGGTTGCCCCTTGTCTGAGAGCTCAACCCTGTCTGGCTATCCCGCTTACAGAACACAGACAGTGATGGGGTCCCACACTGGGAGAAACATTGAAGGGGACTGCAGATCATTTCTGCTCAGATGCTACCTAGAGACAGGCCCTTCCACTCTGGAGGGAGCATTTCAGGGCTTTTCCTGACTGAGGTGCAGAGAGTGGCCTAAGGGATCTACATCTTCCAGAGATCTATTCTTCCAGAGAACTGATTTATGTTGCTTGAGACTCTCCAGTGCTCTTGAAGGGAAATAGTTGTAGTATAGACCAATACTAAAAAATTTAAGAAAAATTTTTTACCGTATGCCTGTAAATTTTGATTTCTAAATACTTTAGCTTCAATGTATTTTTAAAGGAATATGAACAGGTATTGAATTTGATTCACTTGACACCAGACGGCCTACTCTGATGACTTACTCCCAAAGGTATACAACAAAGAATATTTGTGGGGCTGTTTTAGTAGAGACTAGAGTGTTCCTGTATCTTTCTGGTAACTTCCTGCACAAAGGAACCTCTCTAAAATGCCATTTGAAATTTAGTTGGGAACTTGGTTTCCAACTAGTTGAAATTTGGAAGGGAACTTGGAAGTCATGTGATGACATTTCTTAAGTCATACAACCAGGCAGTTGTAGAGGTACCATAAAGGCCAGGTCATGCAATTCTAAGTCCAGGGTGTCTTCCATCCACTATCATTTCCCTCACTCCACCACATAGCTCATTTACTGTTAACTTTTTAAAGTTATTCTGTACTTTGTTTGGTGTATGTTTAGAGAACTCTCTGTTCTCTAAGTACAGAAATGATATTTGGAAGAAAAAGGTGTTCTACATATTTGAGAAGGGCTATTTAGACAGCTTTGCATTATGACTTGTCTTACTACATTTAATGTCTGCTAGAAGGCTGAGGGGGCCTGGTGGGAGATGCATGGAAGTGGAATCTGTAACAGGAATAAGCGACTGAAAAGATAAAGTGGGTCAGGTTCCCAGAGGATGGTCTGTAACCTGTGGTGTACTACATGAATGAGAAACCGTTCTGGAAGGAAGAATAATAGGTTTAAAAGGTGTGCAATTAAGGCTAAAGGAGGGCATGAGAAAACAAGTTTGATGGAAAAGAGCTGATAAGATGTGCATCCCCCATATTGGCACTAGAATGTTAAGGGGCCATTGTTATCATCAAACTTTGGTATAGATAATGTGAATTTTCCTAGGTTTGAGCTGAAGACTTTTATTTCCACTTTATTTTTAAAGTAGGCTGGGAGAGACAAGGTTTATGTAAACATGTACTCTTTACAGAAAGGACAGAAAAGCAGAAAAGAAAAGGAACCCAAGGCAGTTCAGAGGAGGCTATCATGATGACATAAGCTACCTCCAAAGACCTTTTCAAGGCAACAAGGATAAGCATTTGGGGAAATCATTAAAGTTCATTGTTTTTGTGAATTCGATTGAAGATATGCAATGTAAGTTCAAAGCTGAAGCTCTCAGCTATGCCTGGGAAAGATAACTTAGGAGGTTTGAGTGAGGAAGAGGAGAAATAAACTGGTATCACTGGGTTAAGGCATGAGGTTGGGTGGCGTACAGTGCTGGGAAGGAGCGAACACAAGAGAGGTCATCTGTTTTACACAGCCACATGCACACAACGCACACACATGACACATTTTAATAAGTTCCACCCATAAATAAAGTTATATTGGAAAATATTCCCCCTTTCCTGTTTCCCTTCAAAAGGAAACCCAGGGAGAGGTGACAGCTGGACAGCAATAGTGATTGCTTGTATTCATCCTTTGGCTTCTAACGTGAGCTGTTTTAAGCTAGTGAATCTGTGACCCTGTGTACCTAAGGCAAATGCATAATGTTATTTGGCCTCTCTGTTTATTGATTTATTTTTCTATTGTCTTCGGGACAGGATATGCAGGTAGAATCATTCATGAGAATGGGTTTCTCTCCAACTGGTTAAAAAACACACTTGTTTTTCCCACACTGAATTCCTACTGGTCCTTGTGGTGAGTTCTGGTCGCTCCAGGACCTGTAAGGTCTCTGGGAGCCAGTCAGGAGTGACTGTGAGACCCTTGATATACCGAGGACTTTTTGATGAGGGAAAACAAAACAAAACAAACAACCGTTAGGCCTCTTCAGTTCAAATAAGGAAGTTCTTGCTATCAGAGAAGTAAAAATAAACTCAAAACTCTTCATCCTTACCCCCCTAGGAACTTAGCATTTTCTGGTTTGCAATTCTATTAAAAAGGATTTCCTTTCAAATGCTGCTTATGAAATTACAACCTTTAACAATGAAGTTTCTGTCAGTTTAGTTGGTTTCAGTTATACAGAAAAAATATGATGAACGTAAAAGCACAACGGATTCTAAACCTAGAAATTGGCTGACCTTGTTAGTTCCTACAGGGCATTTTTCTTATTTGATCGCTGGTGGACACTGGTTGGGACATTCTGGAGCCAGAATGACTCTCCAAGTACATAAAATCTTGGCACAAAGAACCCTGCCTTGCTAAATTCCTAATTCCAAGAAAGATACTGTGTACTGGAAAATGTCACTAAGAAACCTACATGTGTCCCAGCTTGCTAGGCTATTCCAAACTTCTGCAGACACCATCACCATCTCTGGGACTGCCAGCTTGCGTGGAAACACATCTTATGGCGGAACATCCCACCATTCTGAAGTCTTTTTCAAGGACTTAGGAAAAATATATGTGAAAATATTTAATCACCAGATTCTAATTTTAACTAGCACATATCAAACACATCCCGGGCTCCCAGTTGAAAAATATTTGCTTTAATTCCCAATATTTCTCTTTACCTTTTAGAAATGGTGACATGGTTACTTCTGAATCTTTGCGGGATGAATTGGCCAGTTGGTGTTATCAGTGTCATTCACTGTCTCTTCCTTTTTTCCTTCCCATGATTTGACATTGGTTTGTTTACCCTGATCACACCCATCCACTCACTTCTAGTCTTATTCAAAGTTCTGACAAACGCCGTGGAAGGAAAAAAGGTAGAAACTAAAGCTACTGGTGCAAATGCTGCTTTGGATTACCTGTGGATTTTGAACATCCCTTCCATTCCTGACCCCTCAAACAGAGTGGATGATTTGGTATTTCAATATATGAAAAGCCACGGATGACTGATAAAAACACACCACGTTTTCATGATATGGTTCCAGGAGCAGCTTGTTACAGTTCCTGTCTTTGCTGGGGCGCCGTCCCTGAGCCCCATGGGAGCACAGCCTTGTCCGCAGCTACTGTCCCTCTCTGTGGGGATGGGGTAGGAGGCAGTGACCACAGACACCCAGCAGTGACACAACTGCACACGCACAATGGCAGAGAGAGAGCAAGAGCTAAAAAGATTCTGGTTTGGGCCCAAGTCACTAGTTGCTTCACTTCATGAACAAAAGCAGGTGCCTTATAAGCTTACATTATTTACAGTGCTCAGATTGTTCAAACATCCACCCAAAGCCGAGGACCACCACGCAACAAAGAACAATTCAATGAACTATGTACAGAATTTACAAGGAAGTTTACATAATATTCTACATTCCGTTAGCAAGTTTACCTTTGTTTGCTTTCAGGAAACTGAGATATTTGTTCGTTTTCTGTCTTTTTCATCCCAGTAATTGCTGATTAAACCAACATGAACAAATGCTTGCACATTTTTCCTCCCTCCTGGGATATAGGATTACATTTTGTTTAGGAAAAAAAAAAAGTGGCACATCACCCTTTGGTGAGATACTATTCAAAACTGTCCGTATAAGAAATCACAGAGGTCGTTTCCTTCTAGCATGATAAATATGTTTTCCTTGTTCCTTGAACTTGGTGAATTTCAATTGAGCTCTTTCTTAAATGAATATTCCTAAAGGAATCAATTGATTTTGGAAAGACGGAATTTAGTCAACATTTCTGTAAGTTGTACATAAGGTTTGCTATCTTTGGATCCAGAAGCCAAACTTTATTCTCTGCACCACATTTTTCTCTTTGCATTTTCAAGATCTTTCATTGATTGTAATGCACAATAAAGATGCTATATATGATATGAAAACACGTATCATTTAATAGCAGAATTGCCAACCAGTCTGCTGTTTCTGTTTGGCAATATAGAGGACAGAGGCAGTAATCCTGGATGACTTAAGCTAAAAATGTGTCTTTATCTGAGTCTGCCTCACAAAGCTGGTACACGTAACATAC
Source organism: Proteles cristata cristata (assembly GCA_017311185.1). NCBI lineage: Eukaryota > Metazoa > Chordata > Mammalia > Carnivora > Hyaenidae > Proteles > Proteles cristata. Next base: position 41,603 of record JAESUZ010000393.1, on the reverse strand, counting down.
ATGTCACCTCTGATATCTTAAGCCAAGGAATGTTGAGTAGAAAAAAATGAGTGTGTAGTCATCATTGCCAAATGAAAGATGAGATTTCTGCTGGGTCTACACAGGTTAAATCTATGACACAGTTTATGAACTGTGAACATGGGGTCCCCTGGACATGACTGTGGCATAGGAGAGTGAATCTGTGCAATTTTCCGCCCCTGCTGCCACTTCAGTAATGCAGGAGATTATGGCTATTTTCTTGGCAAAAATAAAACAACCCAGTAATAGCGAGACAGTAACCACTCGATAATGTACTGATCTGAATCTTTCAAAAGTGGGGGCTGGTTTGAGGGCACTTAGGAGTGTCTAACAATTTTTATGTGTTATGTACATCATTTAGAGCAAGACAAGGAAGAAAGGCAGAGAAGGAAGTAGTTTTTTCCATGCACTGTTAAGCCTGGAGGGAGTTTGGGTAGGGGCCATGGAGGAGGGGATTTGGCTGGGAGGTGTCCTAAAGAAGGAAGTGGGGACAAAGGTCATTAACCGGAAATAGGTCAGTTTCTCCATTTTTCAGGCTGCCATTGCCTCTAAATCAGAGCTCTTAACAGAATTTGCACAATCCTGTGGCTGTGCCCTCTCTAAGCCTAGGAAGATACACAATGATACTATTTTGTGCCTGTGGTAGATTCAGGCTTATTAATTTTACAGTTTACAAAGGTTAAGATACAAGAATTAAAAAATGTTCTCTTTTTCTCAGAGATGCTTTACATCTAAACTACAAGCATCAAATTCTTTAGACTTTTAAGGCAAGATAAAAAAATTAATAAAGATATAAATTACCTCAATCTTTTCCAAGGAGAATGATCTAAACAAGTGAATAAAGAAAAATTGTTTTGTTAAGGAACATAGATCACAGATACTTCCTAATTTAACATTTCATCCTTAAAAGCTTTTTTAAAAACTTTGACAACAGATAATTCATTCCTGTTGAGCTTCAGCCCAAAGTCTCCCCTCCTGTGTTTAAAATACACAGTATTTTCCTGAGTGGTCATTGGGAATATTAACCTTACAGTCACTGGAATGGGCATATTCCATTCTATTTGGGCATTTCATGATGGCAAAGCCTCTTTCCCTGCTGAGAACTAGTCAGTTTCAAAATGGATCCCTTCATCCCCAGAGGCTGGAGATTTCCTTGACCATGGAACTGTGATTATGCAATTGAAAACCTAAATGAGAATTTGGTCCCCATACCCTACTAATTGCTTATGAAACCACTGAGATATTTTTTTCCAGTAAAAGAACAGTTTTTAAGTTCTTACTAGTGTATATTGTCTTTGGCTGTAACCATTCATTTATTTTAGGTTTCTCTTTTCTTTTTGCTTTCTAAAAAGAGTATCTCAGGACTCTGTCCCCTTGGGCTTATCAGCAGGAATTTTAGCTTTCCAGTTAAAACTATAATTTCTAGCAGCTGATGCTATTGTCAACACGGACCCTCATCACAGCTTTAGAGAGAAAGCCAGATCATCAAATGATGCAATCATCCTTATTATTACCTAAACCCTTATTTGACATCTAGGGGTCAGATCCCCAATTGCCTCCATCACTGATTGGTTGTTTTAAGGTTTTGCTCAACCTTGCGCGTGAACGTACAGAATTCTTAAGATACTCAGGGTGAGAAAAAAATTAATGAGGCTATCATGACATAAAATGGGATAAATCTCAACCATAGCTGGTTAGACATGTTTAGAACTGTGTGTTGGGCTACTGAGGGATGCCCCTCCTGTGACGATCATGACCACAGTAATCCGTGAGCAGAGAGAAGGCAGAGCAGTAATGACTGCTGATTAATAATTAATGAGTGCAGGTGTGGTCTATGCTTTAGGGGCTGGTATAAATGTTTGAAGGCCCAGTGATTTTGTGATGGTTGTTATCTGTGGTTTCCCTATTTTGAAATTCTTCTTTAAAAAGGAAATCTGGCCCCAGAGGAGAATGACAGCAAAATGGGTGTATGTGCATTTCTGGAAGCTTTCATCTCCTACTTTGGAATGCAGAGCTCAGACAGGTGAGCCCTAAGGTATTAGCTGGGGCCTGTGCAACAAGGCCTGTCACCATTAGGTGCTCTCTGGAAGGCTAAGAAGTATATACTATCTGATTTAAGATTTGGCAGTTTAAGTAACTGCCAAGGCACCCTTTTCACAGCACATAAGTCTTACCTTCCTAATGGAAAGGGCAATGTTTTTTACACACATACAAAAATGCTCACCATCCTGTTATCAAAGCCTTCCTCCCCCATTCGCTTCCTCTCGCTCTTTCTGGAGCAGGATCTAGGGAGACGTGAAAGAAAGCATGGCTTCAGGCCACAGAGGCAAGCAATTCCAGGGTAATGAAATAAGTTCAAGGCTGCTCATTTGAGATAGTCAGTTAAATAAATCTCCATTGCCCCAAGACTCCTTATTCTTAACAAGAAGAGAAAAATGTTCTCAATGGCCACTAGGATGGATTTGAGTGTTATTTTAAACCTGTCTGCAAGTTTGAGAAAGAAGCAGTTTTTTGTTTGTTTCGTTTTGTTGTTTTTTTCTGAATATCCAGCTTAATAGTGAGGTGAAGATGGCAGATTTGGTTTGCACAACCTCCATCAACCCTTGCCAATCCCTCCCTCCTCTCCCATGGAGCTGGGATCCCTTCTGCAAAGGAGCTGAGGGGACCTGAGGGCGGAGGGGAGTCTTCCTTTCTCTTCTAGGCTCCTTTTATCCCTCCTTCTTCCTGGAAATCTGTAACTTGTCAATGGCTTTGTGTTTTCTTCTGAGATCCTGGAAATTGTGTGTGTTTTTTGTTGTTGTTGTTGTTGTTTTTTGTGGTTTGTTGTTTTTTTTTTTTTTTTGGCAGCATGAGATTGTTACAGTTTACCGGGAAGCAGTGCGCGCAGAGAGCTAAGTCCTCTTTTCCTTCTGATTTAAAAATAATAATAATAAAAAAAACTCCAGGGCAAGAAGGTAGGACTGCTAAAGATCTATCTATCTAACTTCTCTCTTTGTGTGTGTTTGTATTTTGTTTGTAAACATGGCAATTCATAGAGCTCTGACAGAGCTGATAACCTGGACCACAGTAGACTTGGAAAAAATAGTGTTCTTTGTGGCGTGTGTGTGTGTGTGTGTGTGTGTGTGTGTGTGTGTGTGTTGTTTTTGGAAGTAAACATGGTGCAGTAATAAAATTGATATGCAAGACCTAAAACCAGTCGGATGGCTGCATCTCTTACCTCAAAAAAAAAAGCACAGCAGTGTCGCTGCTGGGGGCCTGTGGGGATTAAAAATCAAAAGAGGAAAGGAGTCGTTTAGGAACCCTTAGGACAGACCTTAGTGTACATAATAAAGCCAATAAACGACGTTGAAAAGAGAAAAGGTGATTGGGAAGAACATTCGGGACCACTTGTCTATGGAGTTCACATCAGTCAAGTCGGGGATTTTGACTTTGAGCTGCGAGGCGCGCCGGCGGATGCGGCCCTTGCTGTGCGCGCCGTGTCGGTCCAGCGCGCGCCCCCCGTAGGCCTCTCCGCGGCTGCTCAGCGGCTTGCGGTACTGGATGCTGGCGCTGTCGTAAGAGTACATGCTGCTGGCCTTGGGCTCGCTCACGCCGGTGAGCACCTCCGAGCCGCTCGTCTCGTTCCTGATTTCCAGGGTGCTGAGCAGGATGTTGCCGTGGGCGTCGACCTGACGGGAAAGGACACGCTCAGGCCCCACTGCCGGGCAGGGTCTGTTTTCATGACCCTGTAACTGATGGCACCGCGCCCCCCTCTCTTTAAAGACTGTCGCTGGACGTCCCGCTCTGCGTGCCTCCTGTAACTGGATCTAGTATCTGTGTGCCCATCGTCATCTAGTTTCCTAATCTACCACTGTCTATGGAATCCATCATCTGTCTGTGTCTGTTTGTTTCTATCTAGTCCATGAATCTGTCTATAGCCGGCTCTGTCTGTCTAATCTGTCATCTATCTGTCTGATCTACTATCTACCTATTTAATCCATCATCTCTTTGTCTGACTAATCTACCATCTATCTAATTCTATCTGTCTCTCTCTCAATCTATCTAATCCATCCAATGCATCGTCTGTCTATATCTGTTTGTCTATCCAATCTATCATCTATCTGTCTAGTCTACCTAATTAACCTACCATCTGTTTATCTAACTAATCTGCCATCTATCTAATCCTATCTATCTATCTATCTATCTATCTATCTATCTATCTATCTATCACCTATCTTTCTATCTAATCCATTAGCTGTCTACATCCGTTTCTGTCTCTTTATCCAATCCTTATCTATCTGTCTAATCTACCTATTCAACCCACCATCTATTTGTCTAACTAATCTGCCATCTATCTAATTCTATCTGTATCTTTCTCTCTAATCCTTCCTCTGTCTAGCACTTATCTAGTCTACTTATCTAAACTGCCATCTATTTATGTCATCTATTTCTTCATTTATCATCTGTCTAATCTACCACTTATATAATCTACAATCATCTATCTATTTAATCCATACATCATTTAAATGTATGTATATGGCATTATTTCTTGTCACAAAAGTAGCACATGGAAGTAAAAACTAGTAAAACTAGAAACAAACAGGAAACAAAAATAAGAACAGAAATTTATAATTTCACTTTTAGAATCCATTATTTGTAGTCTCCTGCTAGCCTTCCTCTTTTTGTTCCTAATTGTATATACTTAGAAACACAGATTCACCTGGTATAGTTTGCTCTACAATCTGCTTTTGTTACTTAAGAGTGTAGCATGGTCCTATGTCCATGTTAATAATTATTCCTCTGTGATATTATTTATTAACAGTTTGTGTGGATAAAGCATAACTGGGTTGATCTGTGAGATGTGAAGGTTTGTTTTACTTTTGCAGTATTATGATAAACAAGCCTACAAGGGACATCTTTTAGCTACCTCTTTGTGCATCTCCATAATTATTTCCTCTGGCTAGGTTGCCAAAAGTAGGGTTCGGGGGTCAAAGGGATATGCCTAGCTGTGCTTTAGCTTTTGTGTCTCCACCATTACTTATTGTTGCTTCCTGCCATTCCAGTGGCACCTATGCCAGATTTCCTGGTTTTAGTCTATGCTATGTCCACATGCATTTACAGAACTACAAATGTGCGCACATTTGGCCTATCACGTGGCTTTGTTTAACTTCAAGCTGATGCACTTTGCAAACTGATTTACCTTGAAAGGACATGCTCATTTATACAAATGAGTTTGAAGTACTTCCAAGGGCAGTACAGGCAGCTGTGTTTAAATCCAGTGTTATTAGCATCGTGCCTGAGTTATAGTAAGTGGTCTATAAATGCTTTCAAATGAAATTAATCTCAGAGAACACTTTTGAGTGTCAAAGGTATAGGAAGGAGACAAAAAAAAAAAAACAGGTGACAAAGAAAGAGTAAAGTGTAGGAGGAGGCAAAGACAAACAAGAAAGAAGAGAAGGAAAGGTGCAGAGTGGTGGGCTGTGATGCTGGTACATCACAGAGGAGAGAACTAAGATGTATTGAGGGTCCACCGAAAGCTTAGCATAAGGTAGCTGCTTTGTATCTATTCCTTGTTTATCACCTGCAACAGCAAACTGCCTCAGGTTTAATCTGCTACTAGATCTGAGATTATGACCTGGATCCTGTCTGATTCAAAGTTTATGTGCTTTTTACTGAGAAAGGACCACTTCATAGTCTTTGGCCTTCACCACATCCTGCAGTGAATTTAATGATGCATTTGATAGCTTTAAGCTCAGAGGTAGTGGGAGAGAACGAGAGAGGGTGACTAAACCTGGCCTCTCCCTCCACTCCCATCTATCATTTCTCTTTGCAAAGTGGCTCTAGCCTAACTGAGCTACCCGTATGTCCTCACTGGCACCTTTATTGCCTTCTTTATTCAGGGAGTTAGTATTAAATTTTGTTGTTGTTAAAACTGCCCTTTTTTGAGTCCTACTACATGATTTATCTCAGTTATTTCTTGTAACAACCCTATGAAATATATAATATTATCCTAGTTCAGCAGACAGGGAAATAGAGACTCAGAGAGCTGAAGTAAACGGCCTGCTATTAGACAAGGAGTAAGTGCCCAATTTGGGATTAAATACAGGGTATTCTTTGTCTCAAATATAACTTTCCCTCCCATTTGCATGTTAATCAATATATTTTCCTTAAGGTCCAATTTAATCCGAATTCTTGTGTGTACCTGTATACCTTCCCTGATTACAGTAACGTCAAAAACCAACTTCCTTTCCCTCTCTCAGGAAAGGATTGTTGAGCACTTACTTTGTGTCAGGCCCAGTGAAAGGTGTCAGGGATGTGTGTGTGTGTGTGTGTGTGTGTGTGTGTGTGTGTGTGTTTATGGATGAAAAGACATGCATATGAAAGTTTACATTATGAAAGGATGGTAGGGTTGAAGTGACATGGAACAAAGTGCTGAATTCATTAGAAAAGGGACAAGTACCTTAGAAGGTAATAATGGTGTCCATAATCCTGTTAGGCCCTACAGTGTTTCAGTCAAGAGTATCATAAAACATGGATTTTGTCCTTGAGATGGTAATCTCCTTGGAGAGGGGACTGGATGGCTCAGTCAGTTAAGAATCCCACTCTTAGGGCACCTGGGTGGCTTAGTCGGTTAAGCGTCCGACTTTCTCTTAGGTCATGATCTCGCGGTTGGTGGGTTCGAGCCCCGCCTCGGGCTCTGTGCTGACTGCCAGCTCAGAGCCTGGAGCCTGTTTCAGTCTGTGTCTCCCTCTCTCTCTGACTCTCCCCTGCACACGCTGTCTCTCTCTCTCTCTCCTAGAAATAAGTAAAAATATTAAAAAAAAAAAAAGAATCCCACTCTTGATTTTGGCTCATGTCATGATCTCACAGTTTTGTGAATTTCAGCAGGCCCTATGCTGAAAGCATGAAGCCTGCTTGGATTCTCTCTCTATTTCTGTTCTTTCCCCACTGGCACTTCCCTGTCTCTCTAAAACTAAATAAACTTAAAAAAAAAATCTCCTTAGAGATAGAAGAGTAAGATGTAATTTTGGAAGTGACAAGAGTTTTTAACCAAATGCTAAATGGTACAGGATAGACCATGATTAAGGTTCATAAAACTCTGAGGGTCAAGGAAGCCTTCATGAAGAAGGTGCAGCTCATACTAGGCCTTAAAGATAGAACAAAGGATTGAGAGGTGAAAACTATACTCTCAGCATGGTTTTGTTATTAAATCCATTTCTTCATCTATAAAGAAAAGATTTTCACTAGGGAATCTCAAGGGTTTGCTTCCAATTTTTCATAGTCTTTGATTATGAATAATATTCCAAGCAGAAGACACAGTAAGAACCAAACCAACCAAAGGAAAAAAATCATATAAAATTGAATCACTTGATCTGTACTGTATGCATCATTAAGCTCCATTATTATGAAATCTCCCTAAGTAAACAAGTTGCTAGAATTTAGAATCTGTCAGTAAAGCATGTAGATGCTCCTCATTAAACCGAGGTCACGCAAAACTACATTTTATGAAGATATTTTGGTTAACTTTGGTACAGATTCTAATGCACCTATAAATTGCATGATTTTTCTTGATTAGTTTGTTCAAACCCCTCAAAATATTTTGTCATCAGGCTAGAAATCATAGCTGTAAGTGATTTGACATATAAAATAATGAATCCGGTTCTACTACTACCCATGAGAGCTGACTGCATTACTATACAGCTGAATCAACATTACCGTGTCCCTTACTAGGAAAATTTAAGAAGTGTCATATAACGGTTATGACCAATCTCCAGTCTTTCTCCTACACAGTCTAAAACTTATCCTAAAAGCCAGTGTTACAGACTCTGTGTGTGTGTGTGTGTGTGTGTGTGTGTGTGTGTGTGAGTGTGAGATGGTGTACTTGTGTATTTCTCCTGAAGTGCATTTTCATTCCCTACCTCTTAAGCGCTTTGCTCCCTGGTAAGGTGATTGTGTGGCAGCAATCCCACTGCTGACACCATCAGGTTTCTGGTTGGCTCTGCCCTAACCCTTGTCCTTTGGAGAAGAGTGGCTTTCCATTTACCTCAACAGTATGAAAGCACCAAAAGTATCTTTATATCCACAGCTGGCACAGCTTTCCAAAAATAATATCCATGGGAAAAGTGGCCATTGTCTTTTCACATCTTCAGAAACAATAAGATGACATGTCATAGATCCCCTCAACATCTGCAATGGTTAAATGATGCCTAGTTAATAAGGGATTAGACCAACTGCTGAATGGGGGATGGTCTAGGCATCAAAGATTCTTAAATCTTGAAACAGAAGGAAGTGAGGCAAATGCAAATGTCCACACAGTGGATTTCCAGGGCATGTACAGACAGATTTCCTAAAGCGTTCATTGCCAATGTTGAAGTAGCTGTTCATTTGGATAATCATTCCTCACACCTCATGATGCCATAAAGGGAGATTTTCCACTCTGATCCCTGGGAGAGAAACTAATGGGTCAATACTTCCAGCTTCTTTTCCCTTTCTCCTCTCCCACTGCTCCCCACTGGGCATATTTGGGAGAAGGAGGCAGGCGTACTTGGCTCCTTGTCTTCTGGATATTGTTCTCCTTCTGATCTGCCTGCAGAGAAGGCACAGTCCCGTTAGGGATGTGCGTGTTGAACGTGCTGGATTGGTGAGGAAGGCCTGTCATTGTTAGGTGGTTCTGGTGACTGGGGAGATAAATCTAATATTGGGGTGGGGCGCCTGGGTGGCTTAGTCGGTTAAGCGTCTGACTTTCACTTAGGTCATGATCTCGCGGTTCGTGGGTTCGAGCCCCGCGTCGGGCTCTGTGCTGACTGCCAGCTCAGAGCCTGGAGCCTGTTTCAGTCTGTGACTCCCTCTCTCTCTGACCCTTCCCTGCTCACGCTGTCTCTCTCTCTCTCCTAGAAATAAATAAAACATTAAAAAAAATAAAAAAAAATCTAATATTGGGGTGAATTACTATATTATATTAACCGTATATTCCCCAGACAACATCACTGATTTTTTAAAAGTTTAGATCTGGGGCGCCTGGGTGGCTTAGTCGGTTAAGCGTCCGACTTTCGCTTAGGTCATGATCTCGTGGTTCGTGGGTTCGAGCCCCTCATCGGGCTCTGTGCTGACTGCCAGCTCAGAGCCTGGAGACTGTTTCAGTCTGTGACTCCCTCTCTCTCTGACCCTCCCCTGTTCACGCTGTCTTCCTCTCTCCTAGAAATAAATAAATTAAAAACAAACAAACAAACAAAAAACAAAAAACAAAAAAAAAGTTTAGATCTATCATTAAACCTAAATGTAGAGCAAACGATTACAGTCGTTATTAAGACTTCAGGAGGACCAACAAATAAACCCTCTCTCTTCCCTTCAGATAGATGATCAAAATGCAGGCTTGGAGCTGAGTAATAATGGGGGGCAGAGAATGTGGTTTTAGACCTGCAGCCCTAAGCGTTCGCTAATTGTTCATGCTCATCTCATTCCATGTTAGGCAGGCATATTTCATGCACCATAAGAGGTAATTTTAGGTGTGCCATAGATAAACATTTAACGTGTTAATCATTCATCACTCATTCATTTTTTCAGTAAATGTTTACTATGAGTCAAGCACTGTTCCAGACACCAATGAAGGACTCAGCCCCTCCATCCTCCATAAGTAATAGGACTTCATGTCCCACATTTTAGAAACTCAAAAGATCTCAAGTAATAAAGCCTTTTAACTTTACACTCTCCTGAACAAACCCCAGGGCTCTCTCCACCTCCGATTGGTTCTAAATGTTTTCTTGGAAATGGGCACCCTCTTGCACTGTTGGTGGGAATGCAAACTGGTGCAGCCGCTCTGGAAAATAATGTGGAGGTTCCTCAAAAAACTAAAAATAAAACTACCTTATGATCCAGCATTAGCACTGCTAGGAATTTACCCAAGGGATATAGGAGTGTTGATGCATAGGGGCACATGGACCCCAATGTTTATAGCAGTGCTTTCAACAATAGATTATAGAAAGAACCTAAGTGTCCATCAACTGATGAATGGATAAAAAAGATCTGGTTTATATGTACAATGGACTACTACTTGGCAATGAGAAAAAAATGAAATCCTGCTATTTGTAGGAACGTGGGTGGAACTCGAGGGTATTATGCTAAGTGAAATAAGTTAGTCAGAGAAAGACAGATACCATGTGTTTTCACTCATATGTGGATCTTGAGAAACTTAACAGAAGACCATGGGGGGAGGAAAGGGGAAAAAAATAGTTACAAACAGAGAGGGAGGGAAGCAAACCATAAGAGACTCTTAAATACAGAGGACAAACTGAGGGTTGATGGAAGTGAGGGAGAGGGGAATGTGGGTGATGGGCACTGAGGAGGGCACTTGTTGGGATGAGCACTGGATGCTGTATGGAAACCAATTTGACAATAGATTATTTAAAAAAATTAAAAATAAATGCAAAAAAAGAACTACTTAAATTATTATTTTAATCTCATTTTCTCTAATTAAATTAAAAAGGTATTTGGTAAAGAAAACTATATGGTAACTAATCTAAATTGTTTTCAATCTACCAATTTTAAAGACTGTTAAAATTGTGATATTATAAAGATTCATGTGATCAAGAGATTTGCAATAAAATAGCACATGTAAATTCAGAAGTAAATAAAATTAAATTAATGTTTTCTTGGACAAACACTGTGACCTCTTTTACACTCAGGCTATTAATTCTTTTTTCCAACACTTTCTGAAATTCGCTTATTTGTGACCATGAGCTCTGCTCTGCTTTCTCCTTGCCTGCCAAACCTTTCTCTTATCTTCCCCCTCAAAGATCTCCTTGAAGCCTGCTGACCACCAGCAAATCTTGGAGGGGCTCCTCTATAAAGGAAAGCCTGGGGGTTCACTGTGTAAGGACCTGACGTAAGGAAGAACAATCCAGCTTCTGGCTGGTGAGCCCTCTCCTTCCTTCCTGAAGTTCAATGCTTACCGACTACAACATCTTGGCTTTAAGTTCTTAGGACACCACAATTCTGGCAAGATATTGAACAAAACACACAAGGTCCTTGAGCTATTGGCACTTACATTCTTATGGAAGAAAACAGGCAATACCCTTCTTCATTTTAAAAGTAGTTTTTTAGGGGTGCCTGGGTGGCTCAGTCAGTTAAACATCTGACTTCAGCTTAGGTCATGATCTCACGGTTCATGGCTTCGGGCCCCACGTCGGGCTCTGTGCTGACAGCTAGAATCCTGTTTCGGATTCTGTGTCTCCCTCTCTCTCTGACCCTCCCCTGCTCTTGCTGTCTCCCTCTCAGAAATAAATAAAACATTAAAAAAAATAAAATTAGTTGTTTAAAAAAATCAGGTAGTATTATGAAGAAAACAAAGAAGCATATATATTGCTTTTAGTGTATTGGGAAAAACATAGCCAGCACACTGTATGGATGAGTGTGTGTGTGTTTTTCTTAACGTTGCATCCATTCTCAGGTTTCATTGTAATGCATGAAAAATTTAAAGTAATGCATATTTCCTTACTTTCTCCTGGACCTTACTAGTGAACAGCCTACATGGTAGCTCTACATGGATGTTTAAAGGTTTCTCAGTCTCAAAGTAGCTAGAGTAGAACTTCTTAGCCAACCTGTTCTCCCACTGAGTATCCCACTAGAATGTCACTCTAGGAGGCAGGAACTTTGTCTTATTCACTATGGTTTTCCCAAAGCTGAGAAAAGTACTTAGCATATAGATGCATTCAACAAATACTGAATGAATGAATGAATGAATGAATGAGTGATTGAACAATAGTACAGGTAGCGAAAGGACATGATGATCAATCGTGTGTGTCAACTTGGCCAGGGTATGGCGTCCCGTTGTTTGGTCTAGTAATTGTCCAGGTGTGGTTGTGAAGGATCTGTTGTAGATGTGACATTTCCAATCAGTTCTGATAAATAAAGGAGATTCCATTTGATGATGTGGGTGGGCTACAACCTGTCATTGAAAAGTATGAAGAGCAAAAACTGAAGTCTCCGGGAGAAGAAATTCTGCCTCAAGTTTGTAACTTAGAAATTTTGCCTGAACTTCCAAGCCTGCCCTACAGATTTCACACACAATTGTATGAGCTAAATCCTTAAAATAAATCTCTTTTGTTATGTATATTGATTCTGTCCCTATTGGCTCTGTTTCTCTGGAGAACTCTGACTGATAGAAAGGGTATGGCGAAGATCATGAGAGTTGTTTTTCAATGACTCAAGTCCGGAACACATTGATGTGATGGCTCTATTTCGTCCCTCAACCTGAGCAAATGTACAAATTTATTTTCTAGCCTGGGGCTAGGCTTTCTCCCACCCCTTGCAACTTACTCCATCTGCCCGCTCATCCCCAACATCCTCGAACAGTGCCTTAGGCTGTGAAAAATGTAGCTACTCACTGAATTGAACTGTTCTGGATGTTTTCAATATGTAAATATAGCAGAACTCATTTCAGTGTAATTGGAATAAAATATAATCTTGTTTTCAGTGGCAGTTTTAAAGCCCTGTTGAGAAATACCTCTGGGCTCAGTCTACTTTGCAAACAGGAAGTTATTTCCTTCTTGCTAGCTAATTCAGTTGGATTCACATGTACTGAGTGGTTCTGAAGTACAGCGCAGGAAGCCATGTGAAGTGGTGGTCGCCGCAGAAGGAGCTGTCTTCCAGAAGCCTACAATCTATTTAACTGAGTTTGTCCAGTGCAGACGGCTGCCTTCACCCATAGGGAGCAGAGAGCCACACAGCCACATCTCACATCTGCTCATCCTGCTCACAGAATGTATCACATTCACGCTGTTGCTGTCAATCATTAACTCTCATGAGAGCTGCACTGAATGCCAATTCCCTAGGTCTCAATTCCTGAAACCTTTTGGTTTGGTGGGGGGGGGGGGAGGGGATGGGAAGCTTTGTTGGAGGTGATTTGCGTGTCTCTTTGCAAATGTCCTGACAACTAGTGATAGAAGAGAAAACTTCTTTCAATATGCCATAGAAGACTAAGTACAAACCTACACACATCTAAGCAAATCCAAACTCTGTTATTTAGGAAATTGAAATCGAAAAATGGCAAATGAAACAACTGGCAATTTTCCAGAATGTGACTCAGGTAGATAAATTTATCCTGGACCCCTTTCTTTGCCTTCTTTCTCCCATACATTGGTATGAGAAATCCTAATGGCTTTGGTTTTGACTACAGCCTGATTCTGACCAACTCTGCCTCACCATCATGTCTTGCTGCATAATTGGTCTTTCTCTTTCCAGGGAGGAGTCCTGTGGTCCTTTCTCTACAGAGCAGCTGGGGTGACACTTAAAAAATGTAAAATAGACCATGTCTCCTCTGTTTAAATCAAATGATTTCCCAAGACATAAAATAAAATGCAGATTTCTCATCCAAATTCACAGAGTACCATGCGATTTAGCTCCTGCAGAGACCTCCGCCCTCACTTCCTACCACTCTGCCCCTTGAGCTCTCTGCTCCAGCCACACTTGTCTTTTGTTGACTGTTTCCCTTGATGCTCCTAAGTCCTCAGGGCACTGTCAACTGCTGTTCCTCTTTCTTGGAATTATCTTGCTCAGATTGTTACCTGACTAGCTCCTCACCATTTTCTTCACCATAATTATCATCATCTGCCATTATATCATGTACTTATTTACACATTTGCTTTATTTTATTATTATTTTTTAACGTTTATTTTTGAGAGAGAGACAGAGCATGAGTTGGAGAAGAGAAGAGAGAGAGAGAGGGATGCAGAATCCAAAGCAAGCTCCAGGCTCTGAGCTGTCAGCACAGAGCCGACGCGGGCCTCGAACCCAGGAACCATGAGCTCGTGACCTGAGCCGAAGTTGGACACTTAACCAGCTGAGCCACCCAGGTGCCTCTATTTACATATTTGTTAATTATTCAGCTGAAATGTAAGCTCCAGGAGCACTGCTGCTCTGCTATTACTGGGTTGTTCATCACTGTAAATCCCCCTGGCTCTTCCAGAAAAGAGACTGATACTCCTAAGGAGGGGCTGAGTACATGTCTATAGAATGAGGAACTCTGACACTCTGACTTCGATTAATCTCTCTAAGCTCTGTTTGAGGTTCAATGGCCAAGGACACATACATAAGTGGCTACAATCTCTAGGGTGGTGGTTCTCAGACATTCTCATGCATCTTAATCTATTGGGAGCTTGTTAAAAATATAGGTTTGAGCTCACTTCATACTAGATTCAGGCATTCCCAGTTTGCATTTTATACAAGCATTCCAAGGGTCCTAGCTGATTTTGGGGTACCTAAAATCCACAAAGTTGTTAACTTATTTCAGAGAGCTAAGAATGAATTGCAAATATGCACTATTCAAGCCTGAGCTACATGACATGAAGGTTAGGGAGTAAATTCTTAAGTTGATGTTAGTGGGTGTTTATTGAGCTTTGAGTAGAGAATGATAGAAACAAGAAACTAGAAACTATTTTATAGATAGGAGCATTTTATACATAGACTTAAGGAGACCCAATGTTTGAGATGAGTGCTTTTACAATTAAATATAAAATGCATTATAACCAGCAAATTCACTGAATTCTGAATGATGCAAATAACGGTCATTTTTCAGATTCATCTTCAGTGAATCCCCTTAAAAAGTCATCCAAAACCTCTTAAGTGTTTTGTTCTTAAGGGAAATATAAGAGTGGTTTTGGTCAAAGTAATTACCACTTTTCGCATGGTTGAAAAAGAGGTATTCAAAACGTGGGATGTTGGGGCACTTGGGTGGCTGAGTCAGTTAAGCGTCTGACTCTTGATTTCTGCTCAGGTCATGATCATGAGGTCCTGAGATGGAGCCCCATGTCAGGCTCCATGCTGGACATGGAGCCTGCTTAAGATTCTCTCTCCCTTTGCTCCTCTCCAGCTCTTGCTTGCCCACGCATGTGCACACATTCTCTCTCAATCAATCAATCAGTAAAATGTGTGATGTCAATGTATGTGTGCATGTCTTGAAGTTTATGGACTACTACACTCCTGTGGATGGGTCCTTGTTACTGTTATCACATTAGGTATGGTCTGTGTTAGCCATAGGTTTCTAAGGTAATCAACAAAACCCTTCTACACTTTCTTCCTTCCAACTGGAGAGTACCATGAAGTAAAGGCAGAGTGGAGTTATCAATCTCTTTAGATTCTAATATAGAGATTTCAGGAGAAGGAATTGCTGAGAAAAGTATCAACACAGATTGAAAGCAATCTAGGAGCACCTGGGTGGCTCAGACTGTTAAGCATCCAATCTGGATTATTGCTCAGGTCATGATCTCATAGTTTGTGAGATCTGAGCCTGGCATCAGGCTCTGCTCTGATAGCACAGAGCCTGCTTGGGATTCTCTATCTCTCTCTCTCTCTGCCCTTCTCCTGCTCATGCTCTCTCTCTCAGAAATAAATAAACTTAAAAGAAAGCGCTCTATTAATAGCACATATCTATTATTACCATTGACTGTCCTTAATCAAAATAAATGTCCTTCATTAGGAAATATTTATATATTTTTTAAATTTGGAAAGATACTCAACAATTCTCACTTTAGGAGAGGCTTACAAATTTTATTTTTGTAACAATAGAAATATAATAGAGAAAAGTTTCCAATTGTATATGAATTTTAAGAACATCCTGCTTGGTTTTGTAATTAATTCATTAGTTCACTTATTTTGAAAGTCATTTAAGTGCCTGATTTGTGCCAGGCTCTTTGTCAGGCATTGGAAAACCCAAAGTGGAAGATGAAGTGTTTGCATTCAAGTCCTACTCTGTTTTCTTTATAGCGTTTACTATTGCCTGGCATCATGTGTGTGTTTGTGAGTGCCACATTGATTGTGTGTGATGTATTTGTGTGTATAATGTTCATCTTTCTTTCCCATCCAAATGAAAGGTTTTGTTTTATTGATTGCTGACTATACCTAGTGCATACAGAGTATTTTCATAGTATGCCCTCATTAAATATTTGTTTAAGTTAAATATTAAATATTTTTAAGTGACTGTTATTTTTGAGAGAGACAACAAGAGAGTGCAAGCTGGGGAGGGGTGAGGGAGAGGGAGAGAAAGAATCTTAAGCAGACTCCAGGCTCAGCATGGAGCTTGACACGGGGCTCATGGGGCTTGATCACACGACTGTGAGATCATGACCTGAGCCAAAGTCAAGAACTGGACACTTAACTGAGCCACCCAGACACCCCTAAATATTTTTTAAATTAAACAAAAATGGTAATCATAGTGTGCAATGGAGAGCTATAGGAGAAGCACCTGATTAGTGAGGGAAGACATCAGTCAAGAGGTACATTTTGGGGAACAAGCCAAACTAATTTACCAGAGAATGAAAACATGGCAATTTGGGAAAACTGTGAGTTGTTCTTCTAGAGCAAAGTGTGTTCTGGTGAAGGGGAGAGAGAGGAGGAAAGAGGCAGAAGATGAAAGCAGAATGAGATTACCATGGGTGCCAGCATTAAGGAGTATGGATGTTTTCCTTTAGGCAGAGTCTAAGGTGAGTTATGACGGCTGTCTATTGGTTTGGCCTGTCTGATTCCATTCCACCTTCTAATGATAACATTACCTGACATTTCTTGGTGCATGTGTTTGAAGTGGGCCTACTTGCATCTTTAAGGCTCCAGGGACAGGCATGTGACCCAGACCTGGGCATTTAGTGTTCCCCAACTTCCTAGTCAGAGAGATTGATTTCTGCATGAGAATATGACTCAAGTTGATCCCAAAGACTCAATTCTAAGACGTTATTGTTGTAACTATTGGCTATAAGAAAGTACTTTTGGGTTAGGGTTGCAGAGCTTTGGCATTTTAGAACCACCATGAGGAAAGTAAATGGTTAATGAAAGTAAAGCCATTTTAAAGGAAAGCGGAGTTAACCGATGAAGAGAGATGCTTTCTGATGACAATGTTTAAATATCTGGATACAGCCACATATGAAATTAGAACCATTCATGGACATTCCAGTTGTGTGTGCCAGAAAACACCCCCAACCTTTTTCTTAAGCCTGTTAAGTAAATTTGATTTCTTCCTCATTTACAAGAGAATCCTAGATGTTTGGGTATAGATAAAAATGAGAAGGAGAGAGGGAGAGAGAGGAGGGAAGGAAAGAGAGAGGAAGAGAGAGAGAAAGGGAGAAAGAGAGATTTTGAGATTCCTAAAAAGGAAAATTAGACTGTTGAAGCATCTGGAGATTAGCTACATTAAGCCAAGACTAGAGAACAAAGCATGAACTGAGCCAGATTTGGGTATGGATTTGAAGGCTAAAGAAGTTCGTGAATTGCTAACATAGGCTATCATTAGAAATCAAAGGTCCTGCCCGAATTTCTTCAGAATCGAAGATGCTAAGTCAGAAAGGTTAAAATTTCATCAAAGCCTGAGAGCAGTGTCTTAGGTGGCCGGAGGACAAGGCAGTGATGTGGGGTAGGTTCTAGGCTCCAAGGCCAATGTAGGTATCCATCTGTTTCAAGCGTGTTATAGGGAAAAGCTGTTGACCGTTAGGATGCCTGTTTTCACATGCAGTATGTATCCTGGAATTAATCACAGTATGGAGCTGAATTCCATTTAGCAAGTTGTCTGAAAGTGTAGATGTCTGAAAATGTCTGATAATGTAGATGACACGCCACAGAGATTAGAAGTGAGAGAAAAGAGGCCAGACTACAGTATCAATATCTGATTCTGAATGGAAATTCTGTTTCTTAACTGTTGGAGATGCAGCTGCACCTTTGGTGTGAATTTTTGGCAGATCCCACTGGCACCCCCCATGACTTGAAACGGTTTCATATCATTACCTGATTATAGACTGCCAACCCATCCTAGGTGCAACTATTTGCAAATGGGCAGGCATGTGGCCAACAGACCCAAGCATGTATATTCCAGGTTAGTCTAAAAGTGGCCCAGAAGTAGCTTACTTACAGCCTACTAGTACTGCGAATCTATCTTTCAAAACTCTAAATACCCTCTCTAGTCATCATGATGGCCTGAGGGGTTCATCATGATGCCTGAGGGGTTCATGAATCTACAATCTTTATCACCTCGGAGGTTGAAACTCTCCTAATGTCTGGATTCAGCATCTGTACTCCTATAAAAAGATGCTTGGGTGCAGCTGGTGGTAATACAAATCAAGACAAAGCAAGCACTTCTGAAACTTCAGTACAAATGACCCTTGACATGACTGCCCAGCCAAAGCTATCAAGAGTAATGTGTAATAAATGAATAATGCCACGCTCTGCTCTAAGGTACCAAGGCAAATATTAGGGTCCCTCAAATGAAAATTGTCTGAGAGCACAGCACATACATCATTCTCATTCAACTGTTTACAAGTATCTAAAAGGAAAGGGGAGGATCATCCAAACTTTTATATGAAAGAAAAAAATTTGATATCATTTTCTATTTTTTAAATTTCACCAGGGGATAGCATTTTTAAATACCATACAGGTCACATTATTATCTTAACTGCTGGAGATAATAGACCGAACAGATGAAGTAATACACTTGTTTTGTTATTGAAGATTATATCTATCTGCTGTTATATGACACTGAGATTCAGAAAGAATAGCAGGGATTGATATAAATCATGTTTTAGAATATATTAAAAATCAAAGTGATAGAAACAGTAAGAAAGTTTGGAGCAGAAGATGAAGCAGTCTACAGTCTCTTTTTCTTATTATGAATATATATGCGTTTGATAAAACATTATGATGTAGCATTCAGTACCTTGGGTTACAGTATCTGAGAACTCATCCTGAATGGAGAAGACCTCTCTAAATTTATTCATTCAGCAAATACTTATTTGTTTTTTCCTCTGTTCTAGCCACTGATTAAAGAACAATAAACATAATAGATAAGGACCTTGATCCCAATCCTTGGGAAACTTGCAGTTTAATAGAGAGATAGATAGACATTAAAGAATAATTACTTAAACATATATATTCACTATTGAGGTAAATCCTATGGTGGAAAACCCCAGAAAGCCATGAGGACAAATAACAATGGGACAAAATATAAACCAAGAGTGTGGGGTGTCAGTTAAGCCTTTCCTGAGGTAGTACCGTTTATGGTAAGAACTAATGCAATGGAAAAATCGAGAGATGGCCAATATTAACTTTAATTTCACTAATTCTTTCTTCTGTTTTATAAAATCTGTTGCTGATTCATCTAACGCGTTTTTATTTTAAAAAATTTTTAATGTTTTATTTATTTCTGAGAGAGAGAGAGACAGCATGAGCAGGGGAGGGTCAGAGAGAGAGGGAGACACAGAATCTGAAACAGGCTCCAGGCTCTGAGCTGGTGTCAGCACAGAGCCCGACGCAAAGCTCGAACCCACGAACCGGAGATTATGACCTGAGCCGAAGTCAGACGCTTAACCCACTGAGCCACCCAGGTGCCCCAATTCTTTTTAAATATATAAGCAATTTTTATTAAAGGATATATGTAATATATAATGGATATTCTCTCAACTATTTTGAGGGGGTGGAGGATTTGATTTATGCATTATCCTTTGCTAAGGATATAATAATCTAAATAGAAAAATTGAAGTGTATGTAATCTTTTTAAAAAATTTATTTAAATTCAAGTTAGTCAACATACATTATAGTATTGGTTTTAGGAGTAGAATGCAGTGATGCATCACTTACACATAACACCCAGTCTAATGCATTTTTCAATTCTATGATTCCCATTAGTTCTTTTTCACAGTTTCAAATCTTTTTCTGAAACTCCCCATCTCTTCATATATTAATCTGTTCCTATGGACTTTATTTAAAAATTTTTCTTTTGAAATTATTGTAAATTCCTAGAAAGTTGCAGAGATAGCACAGAGAGATCCCATGTACCCTTCACCCAGTTTCTCCCATTGACAACATCTTACTTAACTATTGTACAGTATCACCCAGGAAACTGACATTGCTATAAAGTATGTATAGGTCTATGTAGTTTTATTATGTGTGACAATTCATATAACCACCCCTGCAAGATGCAGACCTATTCCACCACTACAAAGGTCTCCCTTGTGATACCCCTTTCTAATTAATCACACTCAACCCCTCCCCCCATCACTAACTCCTAGTTACCACTGGTCTGTTCTTTAATCTTTATAATTTTATCATTCCAGGCTTATTATATAAATGGAATCAGACAACGTATAATCTTTTAAGATGGACTTTTCTTTTTCTGTCCAACATAATGCCTTGAGATCCATTCAAATTGCTGTGTGTATCAATAGTTCATTACTTTTTAATTGGGCTGGTATTCCATGGTATGAACATACTACAGTTTGCTTAACCACTTGTCTATTATAGGATATTTCAGCTTCTTTCAGTTTTGGGCTCTTTCCTATGAACTTCTACATATATTACTTATAGTAATTATTATTAATTATAGTCCTTACCTTTTAAGCCAACATCTGAGGCTCTTGCAGTTCTGTTTCTACTGACTAAGTTTTTTCTCTTAAGTATGGGCATGTTTTCCTGCTTTTTTCTCATGTCTAGTAACTTTTTATTATAAAGTAGCTGTTGCTGATGCTCTGTAGAGACTCTGGATTCTATTCTTTTCCCTAATAAGTGTTGGGTTTGGTTTCAATAGGCAGTTAAGGGGCACCGTGGAGGCTTAGTTGTTTGAGTGTCCGACTCTTGATTTCGACTCAGGTCATGATCTCAGAGTCATGGGATCAAGCCCCATTTTGGGTTTCGTGCTTAGCGTGGAGCCTACTTAAGATACCTCTCTTTTCCTCTGTACCTCTCCCCCTGATCTTTCTCTGTCTCTCTCTAAAATTAAAAAAAAATTAATAATAATAAAAGGCAGTTAAATTACTAATAATGTCACCTAGAATGTGTAGTGAGTGGGTTTTATGTCTAGTTAGGGTGAATCTATTTTAGTTTTTCCCTTAACTGAAGGAGAATCCCTTATTTCTGTTCTTTTTTCAGCCTTTCAGGTGTTTCCCCTTCCAGACTTCTGAACATTTTATACATTTGTAATTCAGAGGTCAACCAAGCATTTATGGGAAATTTATATTCAGATGTTTTTAAAAGCTTTCTTTTTTTAAAAAACATTTGTTTCTGAGAAAGAGAGAGACAGAGTGTGAGCAGGAGGTACAGACAGACAGGGAGACACAGAACTCTGAAGCAGACTTCAGACTCTGAGCTGTCAGCTCAGAGCCCCAAGCATGGCTCAAATTCACAGACTGTGGGATCATGACCTGAGCCTTAACCGACTGAGCCACCCAGGTGCCCCTATATTCAGGTTTTGCATTTCTCTTGTGGTTCACTTCTTTCTAAGATTTCTAGAAACTCTGGAAGTATCAAATTCCATGTTTTGACTCATCAGACCAATAAAACTGCAGGTTTTTTGGCTGAAGTTCTTTGGACTGGGGAGTGGCCTCAGGGCAAAGCTATATAAACACAGATTTAAGATGGTGTCATTCCCTTTATTTGAAGGTTGATTCTCCTTTAGTTTTTGCTTGTTTTCAGTTAGTCTCTTATGTCTTCAAGAAGATTTTAAAAAGTTTTTGCTCAGGAAGCACCTGGGTGGCTCAGTCAGTTGAGTGTCTGACTCTTGATTTTGTCTCAGGTCATGATATCACAATTGTGAGATCAAGCCCCGCCTCGGGCTCCATTCTGAGTGTGGAGTCTGCTTAAGATCCTCTCTCTCTCACCCCCTGCCCCTCTCCTCTGCTCATGCTGTTTCTCTCTAAAGTAAAAAAAAAAAATGTATTTTTTGCTCAGGGTTTATAATTTTTAATCCACAAGAAAGTTAGTTCAATATAAACTACTCTTTCATGTCTCAACATGATTTTTAAATTAATTTTGGCATGATTTTGTCTGTTTGTGTTTCTGTGAAAAGCATTTGTGAAATTTCTAGTCTAGCTTTCCATAGATAAAACCACATTTTTATCTTCTTTAAAAATCCTTGATAATTGAGGGATTTTTCTATCCTTTTTACTGGAATTCAAATTTAAAATGTCAGTTCATCTGGAATAAACATTTCCTGACTAGAGTTCCAGTGAAACCTTACTATGTTTGAGCCCAATGTTACTCAAACACAAAGATCAGTTAGATAGAAACATTTTACTTATTAATTAGTCAGTCACTAAGCTGTCTTCAGAGCCATATGTATTATACATCTAGATATGAAGTGACACAGGGGGCTTTCCTTTGGCCTTTATTTGTCCCTTAGCATCTTAGAAAAGTCCTCTGATATCCTGGGGTGGAATCAAGGCAAATGACCAAAGAGTTTGTTTAAAGTTTGTTTTATGATCTTTTTAAATTATCTGAATGAATTGATTTCAGTTTGCTTGACCTTTCCACTTAATTACCTTTCTAGAGAACACTGCCTTGCTAGCCAATTCCAAGGCCCTATTTTCTCCTTTACCTTTCCAAATCGTACTCATCTTTGAGTGTCCATCCAGTTCATAGCTTCAGATTTTCACACCAGTGAACCTATGCCACTTTATGTATGTAGGGCTTTCCCTCATGATATATCCATTAACACACATTCCAAGCTATGAAGAGGCTTAGAATGCAACTGAGATGAGAATGGGAACAGAAAAGAGGTGGCCTTAAAAACTGCTAACATACTTTTAAAGCTAGTATGTTTACAATCAGCCTTTTTCTGTCAGATACACTCCTCAAGGCAGGCGCTGTCCTGTTTCATCTTATAATCTAATCACCTCCTCTGAATATAATTTTCTTTCCCACAAAGATCAGAAGATTCTTCAAGGCAAGTATCATGTTTCCTCCTTCTCCCATAGAATCCAGAATAATATTTCACATAACAGTGAAAACTTACTGGGGCACCTGGGTAGGTCAGGTCGTTAAGCTTCCCACTCTTGATTTCAGCTCAGGTCATGATCTCATAATTCGTGAGATCAAGCCCTGCATTGGGCCAGAGCTGACAGCGTGGAGCTCACTTGGGATTCTCTTCCTCTCTTTCTTTGCTTCCCTCACTCATGCTCATGCTCTCTCTCTTTCTCTCTCTCTCTCTCAAAAAAAAAAAAAGTAAACTTAAAAAAGAAACTTTTATTTTTTTTATTTGTTTTTAAATGTTTTATTTATTTCTGAGAGAGAGGCAGCGTAAGCAGGGGAGGGTCAGAGAGAGAGATACAGAATCCGAAGCAGGCTATAGGCTCTGAGCTAGCTGTCAGCACAGAGCCCGATGTGGGGCTCGAACCCACGATCCATGAGATCATGACCTGAGCCAAAGTCAGACACTTAACTGACTGAGCCATGCAGGCGCCCCAAAAAGAAACTTTTAAAAAAAGAGTTAAAATTTATTTGAATGAGTTACTTTGAATTTTGACCATTTGGCTGAATCTGTTTGGTATTTTGCTTACAAGTTTCTAATTACCCGACAGTGTTTGTCCAGTTTTGATATCCCACCAAAGAGCATGAAGATGCATCTTGAAGATTTATAGTTTGGCTTCTGCCTGATTCTCCAGCCACCTTTAATACTACATTTGCTCCCTCACTTACTACATTGGTCTTCTCTTGGTACTTTAACACCTCAAGCAATTCTGTCCTCAGAGCCTCAGCACTTGTTATGTTCTCTGCCTTGAATGGGCAAGGCATGGTTACTGCCTCTCATCACTTATGTCTCAGATCAAATGGTCATGTCTCACAGAGGTCTTCCTGATCTCCCTTGTAGCTGATCCAAATCATTCTCTTACCCATCACTCTCTTTTACTTCCTTCATTGCACTCACTACAACCTCATGTACTATCCTCCTAATATGTGTTTACATGTTTATGGCTTGCCTTCCCACATTAGAGTCTAAACTCTATGAGAACCAGGAAGCTTCATCTCCTTCAGAGAAGTATCCCATGCTCAGAATGGTGGCTAAATGAGTGAATCTTTGAGTTGTCGCCTTGTGTGCCATCTTGAAAACAATTTATAGTAGATACAGTATTTCAGTGTACACAATTTCAATTTGATTTCAGTGAAACATGGCTTAGAAGTAGAGGCTAAAGAGATGTTCTTAAAGAATAAAGAAAGCATTAATGAAAGCACAAGTCATAAGTTCTACCAATGAAAAGCAAAAGAAAAATAGTGACAATGTCTTGCATCTAAGGGTAATAGCCACCTAGCTATAATGACAGTGTATGCCTATTATGCTCCAGGTATTGTTACAAATATCAGACTTAAAAAAACCTCATTGAGTCCTTATAACAACTCTATGAGATAGGTATACTATAATAATCTCCACTTTATGGATGATGACCTTGAGGACAGAGACTAAATGAGAGGTTACATAGGTGGATGTGCCTGAAGTTACAAAGCCAGTAAGTAGCTGAGTTGGGATTCACACTCAAGCAGTTTAATTCCATCTGTGGTTGTAACTACTGGGCCATATCTCCTCATTTCCACTTAGTACAGAACTGATTCATTTTCGTTCTCTCATTTATTTATCAAGCAAATCTGGCATGATTCTTCTGCCTATAGTTTCACAACTACATAGTTTAGAATAAAGAATACTGAATTTAAGGTTGAGTTTTAGGCCCAAGTATGTTATTAATCTATGTTAACTTCAACCTAACTTCTTCAATTCTCAATTCTCAAATATGTAAAAGGGAGGGTGCTTCGGCTGTATTAAAGATAAACTAATATACTTTTTTTTTTCTTGTTATGGGGGCCCTGAGCACCATGCCTCTGATAAATTTTGGAAGAATTTTGTAAGGAATATTTAATACATTACCTGAACTTTATTCATCTCCAGTTTGTTCTTCTCATTGGCACTCTGGTCTTGTTTGCCCGCTCCCTTTTTCTGCGGGCCTTTCCCGAAGAAGATGTAATTTACAAAGGCATATTCCAGGAGAGCCAGGAACACAAACACAAAGCAACCCATCAGGTAAATGTCAATCGCTTTGACATAAGGGATCTTTGGCAAAGTCTCCCTGAGGTGAGTGCTGATGGTTGTCATCGTCAGCACGGTGGTGATTCCTGTGAAACAGGAAGACGCATCTTAGCTGAACGCACTTTTTTAATGTTTTTATTTATTTTTGAGAGAGACAGAGTGAGTGGGAGAGGGGCGGAGAGAGGGTCACAGAAACTGAAGCAGGCTCCAGACTCTGAGCTGTCAGCACAGAGCCCGACACGGGGCTTGAACTCACAAGCTGTAAGATCATGACCTGAGCTGAAGTCGGATGCTCAACCCACTAAGCCACCCAGGAGCTCCCTGAATGTACTTGTTAAGCTCCTTTAAAGACTATTTCCTTATTCCTGCTCTTTCCTTGTTGGTGTCCCAGAATGATGGCAGTGACATGATAAACTGCTGGGCAAAAGGAGGAGATATTTTGAAGGACAAAGCCACACACTCTTCATACAGTCCGTGAACAAATCATAAAACAGGATGTACCATTAATGGAGAGTTGGAAACCATTGTTTTAAAATAATGCACATAGTAAAAAGAAGAATAAATGGAATTGCTTATCAAAATCCCACTGATAAGCTACTGTTTAGTCAAATGTCCCTCATTCTGTTACACACCACATCTTCTGTCCCTCAATATCTCTTTCATTTTCCTACTAAATCTGTCCTTGTGATACTAATGCCCTAATGCCCACAACAGCCACTAACAAACTGAAAGTTGGATTTTGAGGAGACCTACTTCATTCCAGAAATCTAAAATACATCCAAGCCACAAGGTCAGTATTACACGTTAGAATAATAATGTATCATTCATAGTGAGACAACACTAAAAGACGAAATATGGAAGAAGTTTCATGATTTTCATCAAACATGCGATATACGTATTTTTTAGATACAAGTTTCTTGCTTTGGTTTTTCAAATATTACCTCTAATTCTTGACTCTAGAGCCTGGAGTGAATTAGTTCCCTGGAGTCAAGAAAAGATTTCCTGAAAAATTCAACTTGGATTTGTTGCAGAAGGTTGAGACTGTAAACTCTTAAAAGGAAAATTCTGTTTTGTCTATTTTGTTAAACACAGATTTCTTTTTAAAAAGAATTTTTTAAAAGAATTTATTTCTGAGAGAGAGAGAGAGAGAGAGAGAGACAGCATGAGCAGGGAAGGGCCAGAGAGAGAGAGAGATACAGAATCTGAAGCAGGCTCCAGACTCTGAGCTAGCCATCAGTACAGAGCCCAACACAGGGCTCGAACCCACAAACCGTGAGATCATGACTTGAGCCAAAGTCAGAGGCTTAACCGCCTGAGCCACCCAGGTGCCCCTCAACACAGCTTTCTTGCCCATATAATCTTTGCATGGCTGTGTAATAAATATTTGGTGTGGATGATGGCAATGATGCAATGTAGTTGGAAAAAACAAAAGTGAAAAAGAA
The DNA here is from genome assembly GCA_017311185.1 of Proteles cristata cristata. Classification (NCBI taxonomy): domain Eukaryota; kingdom Metazoa; phylum Chordata; class Mammalia; order Carnivora; family Hyaenidae; genus Proteles; species Proteles cristata. The sequence goes on along the minus strand of JAESUZ010000393.1, from coordinate 15,347 downwards.
GTTGGAATCTTACGTAGATAATTTGTGTTCTAATACTAATACTACACATTTATATAGCATATTACAGTTTTATTTTTTTTAAGTTTATTTATTTATTTTTGAGAGAGAGAGATAGAGACTGGGATAGGGACTGGTGGGCGGGAGAGAGAGGGAGACAGAGAGAGAATCCCGGGCAGGCTCTGCGCTGACAGCCCCAATATGGAGCTTGATCTCATGAACAGCGAAATCATGACCTGAGCCCAAATCAAGAGTTGGATGCTTAACTGACTGAGCCACCCAGGTGCTCCCGCATTACAGTTTTAAACACAGTTATGAATTATCTTATATGGCTGTCATAACAGCTTGCTGAATATGATAAGGCAGGGACATTTTTTCTGTTTTATAGATGCATTAATAGAAACTCTGAGATTAGTTATTTTCCATCTATCACCCAGTTAGGGGCAAAAAAAGAAGGAAGTGTTCAACAAAGGCACTTAAAATGAAAACGGAGATGAGAAGATAAAACTTGAAATTTGATGACAGTCCTTAAAAATAAAGACAGGAAATGTTAAAATGGATGTTAATAACCAAGGACATCTGGCAAAGAGAATAGAAGGTAGGAAATGAAAAGGGGGAAAAATAGTTAAGCGCTCATTTGCCCATGAGATTATTCTGGATACATTCCCTGACTTGACTATTCAACTTTAAGGGAACAGATAAAATAGGAAGTCAGGGTTACCACACAAAAAGTTAAAATGTTTCAGATCAGTGATGAATTCAAAAGTGCTGCATTGCTCTGAAATGCCATCATGAGTGGTCTTACTTATTTCTTTGAATACAATTTTAAAGTTCACCCAATATAATTCTAGATAATGTCCTTGGCAGAATAAACAGTTAATTTACAAATCTACTAATTCCACTTCAATTTCTACTCCTTGGCTTAAATTTTTAAGCCAGAGGGGTTAGTTATCAAATGCTTTTTTTTTAACTTAAGTTTTAAAATATCACAGATTTTACATTTCAAAGAAAAGATTAAGTCAACATTTTTATGTGCTAACATCTTTAATCAAAATACCATTAGCTTTGGGGATAGATGTGTAAGGAGAACCACAATTCATGACCTTGATAGTTGTTATTCTCTTATGTTGACGTCATCTGCTGTTTTTTCCTTAACCATAGTATACATGTACTCATGTTCACATTCAAGTAATATGTGCAGATTCATACCTATGATGTGATAAACTATTTGTTGGCTTTCCTTAGTTTTGGAATGTTCAAAGATTGTTAAGCGGCTGCCAGCACTTGACAGTGAGCCATTAGAAATCAGCTACAGAGTTGACAATTAGTTTGGGTGTGAATGGTTATGGTGAGCATGTAACCCAGTGCAGCAATCTCAGAAGTGAGAAGAAGTGATGTGTATGTCAGCAATCTCAGAAAAAGTGAGAAGAAGTGTGTGCATGTGTGCGCGCATGTGTGTGCACACATGCACACATCTGTGAGAATAAGCCCCAGAAAGTGATAACTGAAAGGGCTCTAGGGTCAAATAATGAGGCAGACCCATACATAATCTGATTCATCAAACAGACCTTATATATTCTGACTTTCCAAGGAACCCTTTAAAGTCTCAAATATAGCCCTTCAGCTTGCAGCAATTTACTCAACCATGGCAAGATTAATTTTGAATTTTGTTCCTCCAGTAAGGAAGCCATTTTTATTCTGTGCTGATCACAGATCATTAATATAGCTGATAAATGCCTGTGCCTTATTCAAGGGCGATGAGCTCCATTTAAGGGAAACTCAGATCGATACCTTAACTTTAGTTAATGTTCGAGAGAGAGTATTTTTCAACAATTGACACATCTTGTTAACAGTCACAAGGTTTAGCTTTCTCCAAATCCATTTGAAACTAATGCATTGTAAATGTTCTTCACTGTAAAAAGCAGAGACCAAAGAGGAAATCACCACAAAGTTAGTAAAAATTTGTGTAATGAAAATTTAAAAATAGACTCTAAGAAGCACAAATATAGTTAGTATTAAATATATTTTAAGAATTTTTTTTGGTAAAATGCTAAAAAGATATTGCATGTAAAACATTCATCCTGAAAATGCTTACCCTTCGATGTTTCACTCTCAAGGACTTTTCTGGTAATCTCATTCTTTGACTTGCTCTAAGAGTAAGCCATTGCTTATAATTTCTAACATTGTTTGGTTGGTTGAAGCTAAGCCCTGACAGTTCTTTGCAGTGCTGGGAATGCCTTACCTAATGCAACTCTGGCTGCAGATGCATCATAGTTGATCCAAAAAGACACCCAGGACAGAATTGTAATCAACGTGGAAGGCATGTAGGTTTGCAAAATGAAGTAGCCAATATTTCTCTTTAGACGAAAACTCAGCGACAGTCGTGGATATGCCCCTGAGTTATAAAAGAAAAAAGAAAAAAAAAATCAGATCTCCATTTGGTAGGAGTCATCTTCCTCCTTTCACAGTGCCCCGAGTTCATCTGGGGGGAAAACGTCCTCACCGGTTGTGAACTCCACTTTCTTGGAGACCATCTTGTAGTCGACAATTGAAAACTGAGGAAGCTCAATTTTATTAACTCCAGTTACTGCTCCCTCTCCTCCATTCCAGTAAAACTCAATGTCATCGGTGGTATAGCCGTCTGAAACCAAGACATACAGCACAGTTAAATAGAGTTAAGTTGATCTAGGCATTCATTTTGAAGAGTCTTGGAAGTGGAGAGAAAATTCCCAGCAAGTAGTAGTAGGACGACAATGCTGTAAATCAGGATGGCATATAGGTCTCATAATGAGCACTATTCCTGCATTGGGAAGAGGGATGCATCCGCTCTAGTGGACATAAATTCTGATCGTTCAGTGATGTCTGATATCATTGCTCCTTCTTTGTTTTCTTTGCGTCTATTAATGGGAATTCTTTGGTTAGATAAGGGGATAGCTGAATTCTAGTACCTGAACATAGATTTTTACTGTGCACCATTTAACAACAATACATAATAATAGTTGAGCACATATTTGTTAAAAGGAAAATGGAAAGGGCAAAATGGTGGAGTATAATGAAAAATCAAATTTGTACATACTCATGTGATCAAGACCTTTAAAAAAGAAATACATATCTATTTTAGAAAATAGATGAACTTCTATTCATATACATATATTTAATATTTATTTATTTTGGGGAGACCGCAAGTGGATCAGGGGCAGAGAGAGACAGTAGATCTGAAGCAGGCTCTGTGCTGATAGGCTGAGAGCAGCGAGCCCGATGTGGGGCTTAAACCCACCAACCGTGAGATCATGAACTGAGTTGAAGTCGGATCCTCCACTGACTGAGCCACCCAGGTGCCCCTCATATATTTTTATTGTATCTAATATATAGGTGAAAAATCAAGAACTATATGAATTTTTAATTAAATTTTAAAGTGAAGTACAATTCACATATAATATTGTATTAGTTTCAGGTATACAATATAGTGATCAATAATTCTATATATTATGATTGCTCCCTGTGTAAGTGTGAAGAACTTTATGAATTTTTATTTAGTGTTTATTTATTTTGAGAGAGAGAGAGAGAGAGAGAGAGAGAGCACAAGTTGGGGAGAGGCAGAGACAAAGGGAGACATAGAATCAAAAGCAGGCTCCAGGCTCTCAGCTGTTAGTACAGAGCCCAACGTGGTGCTAGAACCCACCGACCACAATTTCATGAGCTGAGCTGAAGTCAGATGTTTAGCCAACTAGTCACCCAGGGGCCCCTATGAATTTTGATAATACATTTATAGCTTAATATTTATGAGGGAGAGCTTTTGTTAATTTAAGAGGAATGTGTAGAGGATTGCAATTTGCATTATTAGGGGCTACCCTGAAGTCTATTGTCTTCTCCTTTTCTCTTCTGCTTCCCCCTTACCAGAGGTCTAGCTGGGTTATGGTCATATAAAATACTAACTTCTATAAAAACAATGTATGGGTATATTTAAAATTTTTAAAAAAGTTTAAGGCATATAGAAGGCTATAGTTGTCTCTTTCTACCTGGTTTAGATAAAGAAGATATTTCTAAGTTCATTTTCTCTTTATATTCATCTCCAATAAAAAAAATCAAATCCTTTTTTTCCCCATTAGAATTACTAGGGCTTGTGTTTTGAAGATAACCACATAATGTAGTAGACATGAAGCTGACCTACTTTTGATTAAAGTCAGTAATATTTTACAAGAGATTTTAAAAAAGAACATATTTAAACTTTAGAAGAGTGCCAAGTGGTAAGGATCACTGAAAACATATCCCTGCAAGGATGTAGGAAATTTTAAGCTACTCTTTTTTTTTTTGAGGGGAAATGAATCTGTCTTAATTTTATTGCTTTATACATTTCTCACTTATCTTCAAAAAAGGCTCTTTTTTGAATTCTTATTCTTAAACTCGTTGAACCCCCAACTGTTTTATATTTGTTACTTTTGCCACTCTATGGAGGTTATTACTTACTGTGATAAGTTTCAATTTAGCTTATTTTATTTCTCTTTAAACCATTTCCTTCTAGGTCTAAGAACTTGCCTTTTCTTCAAAGGGTAATATTCCATATTCAGTAACCCATTGTACAATGACTAAGGTGTAGCCATAGGAACAGAAGATATTTACGTTCAGCTATAACCCCTGGTGTCCAAAAAGCTGCGAGAACATCTTTACCTATTGGACTTGGAGTAATCTACATTTTATTGGCTTATTGACTTATTGGCATATTGGGGATTTATGATATGTCTGCATAGGTTGCAACAAATGTACAGCAGTTGTAACAAAGGTACTATTCTAGTTGGGGCTGTTGATAATGGAGGAGTCTATGAATGTGTGGAAGCTTGTGGCATATTGGAAGTCTCTGTATCTTCCTCTCAATTTTTCTGTGAACCTAAAACCACTCTATAAAAGTAAAAGTCTTTAAGAAATAACTTCTAGGGGCACCTGGGTGGCTCAGTCAGTTGAGTGTTCAACCCCACTTCCGCTCACATCATCAACTCATGGTTCTTGAGCTCAAGCCCCACATCAGGCTCTGTGCTGACAGTTCGGAGCCTGAAGCCTGCTTTGGATTCTTTGTCTCCCTCTCTCTCTGCCCCTTTCCCACTCACACTCTGTCTCTGTTTTTTTCTCTCTCTCTCTCTCTCTTTCAAAAATAAACATTAAAAGTAAAAAAAAGTAACTTCTAAAAAAACTTCACAGAAACATATACATACATATGTGTAGATAGATAAATGGATAAAAAATAAAATAAATACATAAATACACAAATAAATAAAATTTGATGGTAATTTCTGAGGACCATGGATCCTGTAAAGCCCATTTATGGATTCTAGAATGAGAAAATGGCTAGTGGCAATATGATAGCTTAAGTTCAACCCTGATGTTCTCCCTTCCATTTTCAGTTCAACTATGATCTATTTCTAACCCCAGCGTTGAAGTATGACCTGGGGAATGTGAGGTCTCAGCTCTGTCTGGATCTAGTGGACAATGGTGTCATGTTTTTTTTTTTTTCTCTGCTCTGGGATGAGAGAGAACTTGGGGACTAGTGGCATGGAGTTCTTGAATGGGGATTGGGACAGTGAGATTAGCCAAGAAGGCTGAATTCAGGGGCTTGTTGGGGCTGCTAAAGGGCACTGACACTTGGGTGGCTGGAGGAATTGTTTTGAGAGGTGGGAGAGTTGAAAAGGTAGCCTGCCTCAGAGACAGAGATTATCTCCTGGCGTATCAGCAGGAGAATGACAATTTACCAGGAGCTCAGGATACTTTTCAGCTAGAACATTGTTTCCATTAACAGTGCTCTGGCAGCTGGCCCCAAACCACAACGTGTATGTAAGAAAAAAACAACAATGCTTATAAGAGAATCCAATAGTCCTAGAGGAGAAGGGCAAGCAGAACATCCAGAGTGTATGGCCCCTAGTGAAAAGAGCTGGTGGAGGAGGAAGATGATAGTTTGAACTCTTCATTTTCCATCCTTATAAAAATATAGGAACACTGATATTATATATATCTCAACACTTAAGTATATTTGATTAGAGCACAGAAATTTTCCTTATACTAAAACCCATAGATTTTAATAAAAGATGTTTTAGATAAGTTGAGAAGATGGTCACTGGTGAGGCCAGATTAATGTCTCAGCTTGAAAAAATATCTCAAAAGAAAACAAAATTACAGAGATTTGGAAAGTATGAAGAAAACATAAAGGACTTTAAAGGACTCATCTAGAAGTTCTAATATATAAACAGTAGGTATTCTTTTTTTTTTAAATATTTTTTTATTTATTTCTAGGAGAGAGAGAGATCGAGAGGCAGCGTGAGCAGGGGAGGGTCAGAGAGAGAGGGAGTCACAGACTGAAACAGGCTCCAGGCTCTGAGCTGGCAGTCAGCACAGAGCCCGACGCGGGGCTCCAACCCACGAACCGCGAGATCATGACCTAAGCGAAAGTCGGACGCTTAACCGACTAAGCCACCCAGGCGCCCCTAAACAGTAGGCATTCTTGAAAGAAGATGAGCTATAAGAAATAAAAAGAAAACCCAAGTTCTCTTGAGCTTAATAAATATTTTGCAAATTGAAAGGCTCATTATATTGGGTAATTGTGATATCATTCCTGAACTCCAAAAAAATCTTAGAATTTTCCAGACAGAAAGTTCAAGGTATTTTCAAAGGAAAACATATTGGACTTCTTATATGGAAGGGAAAAGTTTAGGGAGTAATGTCCACAGAATATCTAGAGTATAGGCCAAAAAGACAGCAAATTTGAGACCCCAGTGTCCCATTCCCTGCCCAAATATTGCTTCTTCCAGAGATAATATACAAAGCTACAAAGATTAGAAAACATATCACCCAGGGACCTATTTGAGGAAACAATTCTACAGGAAGTCTAATCACATAATGAATCAGGATGGATAACTAACACATAATAAGGGAAATCACCTTGGAAACAGGGCTTGTAAAGAATCATAAGACTACTTTGTTCAAGTCTATGCAAACAAATTAGCAACTCTGAATGAAATGGATACATTTTTCATAAGAAAAGCATTTGTCCAAATCAGGAGAGATAGATGATCAAAAGAGCTTGATTTCATTTTCTATAAACAAACACCCACTAGACTCAAATATTTAAGAACTTATAATTCTATTACTACTTAAACAGTTCCAAAGTAGAGGCAAAGAGCGAATACTTCCAAATTATTTTTAAATAAAGTAAGCAAAACATATTAGTGAACAAAATCCAGCAGTACATTAAATAGTAAGGCATAACCGGTGGGTTTTCTAATCTGTGAATTGTTCAATATTAGAAAAATCTAGTGATATATTTTATTATATTAACAGATTTACAGAGAAGGAATGAATATGATTTTTTACAGAGGGGCCAAAGGGGCATTTGAAAAAATGTAATAACCATTTAATCTTTTAACATAACAACGATACTCAATAAATTTGAATAGATAGATACTTCCTTACATAGCAAGGTATATCTATCACAGTCTCAAAGCTAGCATCATGCTTATTGTAAAAACACGATAACATTCCCACAGAATTAAACAGATAAAAGTATCCACTACCACTTCTCTTATTTAACGGCATTCTGGTAATACTAACCAATGCATTAGGCAAGGGAAAGAAAATTGAAGTATAAAGTTGTACAGCTGCTTGTTAAACTGATTTACAAGTTATACAATTGTATACTCAGTAAACCCTAAAGGGTGAACTTAATGACAGTCAGAAATAATAGGATTATATATGATAATGCGCTACAAAATTACTATATAGAAATGGGTAGTTTCATGTATAAAGACAACAATTTATAATATGTAATGGAAGAATATTTTAAAATAGAGACAAAAATATCTAGTAATAAACTGAAAAATACATACAACATATGCAACATTTAAAACATCCTTGAAGGGCACAAAAGAAGCTGTAAATAAACATGTTTTTGAGTAGAAAGACTCAACATCATAGGTTCATTTATAATTTAACGTGAACGCCTATACCAATAGGTGTTTTGTTTTATAAACTGAACGAAACGATTCCAAAATGAAAATAAACACATCAGAAATTCCAGGAAAACTCTAAAAAATAAGAGAGATAAAGGGTACCTATTTTTATCAGGTAGTAAAATGTACTAAAAACCTTTAATAATGATAAGTGTTATTCTAATGCTGGTAGAGACAGAGAGATCAATGGGCCACACTTGAAAATTCAGAACCAGAGCCAAATGAACAGGAATTTAGTATATAATAGAATTGGTACCCGGAAAAATTGGGAAGAAGACAGTTTCATAAATCATGTAGAAAAAACTGGAGAGCTACTGGAAAAAATTAGTTTGGACTAATAAATTATTATTATTTATTATAAACTTCAAATTAATAATAGTTTTATCTAGTTTCATTCTTCTGCATGTTGCTGTCCAGTTCTCCCAACACCATCTGTTAAAAAGGCTGTCTTTTTTTCCATCGGATATTCTTTCCTGCTTTGTCAAAGATTAGTTGGCTGTATACTTTTGGGTCCACTTCTGAGTTCTCAATTCTGTTCCATTGGTCTATGTGTCTGTTTTTGTGCCAATACCATACGGTCTTGATGATGACAGCTTTGTAGTAGAGGCTAAAGTCTGGGATGGTGATCCCTCCCGTTTTGGTTTTATTTTTCAGGATTCCTTGGGCTATTCGGGGTCTTTTGTGGTTCCATACAAATTTTTGGATAGTTTGTTCTAGTTTTTTTTTTTTTTTTTTTTTTAAACATAGTTTATTGTCAAATTAGTTTCCACATCCCCCCAGTGCTCATCCCCACAAGTGCCCTCCTCCATGCCCACCCCTCCTCCCCCCCCACATCCACCAGTCCTCAGTTTTGGCAGCATTCAAGAGTCTCTCATGGTTTGCCTCTCCCCCTTTCCCCCACCATTTCCGCCCTTCTTCTCCCCCTTTGTCCTCTGTTAAGCTCCTCCTAATCCTCCTATACGTGCACACATATGATATTTGTCCTTCTCTGCCTGACTTATTTCGCTCAGCATAACACCTCAAGGTCCATCCATGTTGCTACACATGGCCAGATTTCATTGTTTCTCATTGCCATGTAGTATTCCATGGTATAGATAAACCACATCTTCTTGATCCATTCATCTGTTGATGGACACTTAGGCTCTTTCCAGGTTTTAGCTATTGTAGAGAGTGTTGCTATGAACATTGGGGTACATGTGCTCCTATGCATCAGCATTTCTGTATCCCTTGGGTAAATTCCTAGCAGTGCTATTGCTGGGTCATAGGGGAGTTCTAGTGTTAGTTTCCTGAGGAACCTCCACACTGTTTTCAGAGGGGCTGTACCAGTTTACATTCCCACCAACAGTGTAGGAGGGTGCCCGTTTCTCCACATCCTCACCAGCATCTAGAGTTCTCTGATTTGCTCATTTCAGCCACTCTGACTGGCGTCAGGTGGTATCTCAGTGTGGTTTTGATTTGTATTTCCCTGATGAGGAGGGATGCTGAGTATCGTTTCATGTGTCTGTTGGCCATCTGGATGTCCTCTTTGGAGAAGTGTCTGTTCATATCTTCTGCCCATTTCTTCACTGGGTTGTTTGTTTTTCGGGCGTGTAGTTTGGTGAGTTCCTTGTAGATTCTGGATATCAACCCTGTATCTGATATGTCATTTGCAACTATCTTTTCCCATTCCGTTGGCTGCCTATTAATTTTCTGGGTTGTTTCCTTGGCTGTGCAGAAGCTTTTAATCTTGAGGAGGTCCCAACAGTTTATTTTTGCTCTTGATTCCCTGGCTTTTGGGGATGTGTCAAGTAAGAAGTTGCTGCGGTGGAGGTCAAGGAGGTTGTTTCCTGCTTTCTCTTCTAGGGTTTTGATGTTTTCCTGTCTCACGTTCAGGTCCTTTATCCATTTTGAGTTTATTTTTGTGCATGGTGTGAGAAAATGATCTAGTTTCATTCTTCTGCATGTTGCTGTCCAGTTCTCCCAACACCAACTGTTAAAAAGGCTGTCTTTTTTCCATTGGATATTCTTTCCTGCTTTGTCAAAGATCAGTTGGCTGTATACTTTGGGTCCACTTCTGAGTTCTCAATTCTGTTCCATTGGTCTATGTGTCTGTTTTTGTGCCAATACCATACTGTCTTGATGATGACAGCTTTGTAGTAGAGGCTAAAGTCTGGGATGGTGATCCCTCCCGTTTTGGTTTTATTTTTCAGGATTACTTTGGCTATTCGGGGTCTTTTGTGGTTCCATACAAATTTTTGGATAGCTTGTTCTAGTTTTGAGAAGTATGCTGGTGCAATTTTGATTGGAATTGCATTGAATGTGTAGAGTGCCTTAGGTAGCAATGACATCTTAACTATATTTATTCTTCCTATCCATGAGCATGGAATGTTTTTCCACTTTGTGTCTTCTTCAATTTCCTTCATAAGTTTTCTATAGTTTTCATCATACAGATCTCTTGTATCCTTGGTTAGGTTTATTCCGAGGTATTTTATGGCTTTTTGTGCAATTATGAATGGGATCAGTTTCTTGATTTCTCTTTCTGTTGCTTCATTGTTGGTGTATAAAAATGCAACCGATTTCTGTACGTTGATTTTGTACCCTGCAACTTGGCTGAATTCTTGGATCAGTTCTAGTAGGCTTCTGGTGGAGTCTGTCGGGTTTTCGATGTAGAGTATCATGTCATCTGCGAATAGTGAAAGTTTGACTTCCCCTTTGCCAATTCTGATGCCTTTGATTTCCTTTTGTTGTCTGATGGCTGATGCTAGACTTCCAGCACTATGTTAAACAACAGCGGTGAAAGTGGACATCCCTGTCGTGTTCCAGATCTCAGGGGGAAAGCTCTGAGTTTTTCCCCGTTGAGGATGATGTTCGCTGAAGGCTTCTCATAGATAGCTTTGATGATGTTTAAGTAGGTTCCTTCTATCCCGACTTTCTCGAGAGTCTTTATTAAGAAGGGATGCTGTATTTTGTCAAATGCTTTTTCTGCATCTATTGACAGGATCATATGGTTTTATCTTTTCTTTTATTGATATGATGTATCACATTGATTGATTTGCGAATGTTGAACCAGCCCTGTAACCCAGGAATGAATCCCACTTGATCTTGGTGGATGATTCTTTTTATATGCTGCTGGATTCGATTTGCAAGGATCTTGTTGAGAATTTTTGCATCCGTATTCATCAAGGATATTGGCCTGTAGTTCTCTTTTTTTGCTGGATCTCTGTCTGGCTTGGGAATCAGAGTGATGCTGGCTTCATAAAATGAGTCCGGGAGTTTTCCTTCGCTTTCTATTTTTTGGAATAGCTTGAGAAGAATTGGGATTAATTCTGTTTTAAATGTCTGGTAGAATTCCCCAGGGAAGCCATCAGGTCCAGGGCTCTTATTTGTTGGGAGATTTTTGATCACTGATTCAATTTCTTCACTCGTTATGGGTCTGTTCAGGTTTTCTATTTCTTCCCGTGTGAATTTTTGTAGTGAGTGTGTGTTTAGGAATTTGTCCATTTCTTCTAAGTTGTCCAATTTGTTGGCATATAATTTTTCATAGTATTCCCTGATAATTGCTTGTATTTCTGAGGGGTTGGTTGTAATAAGTCCATTTTCATTCATAATTTTGTCTATTTGGGTGCTCTCTCTTTTCTTTTGGATAAGTCTGGCTAGAGGTTTGTCAATTTTGTTTACTTTTTCAAAAAACCAACTCTTGGTTTCATGGATCTGTTCAATTGTTTCTTTGGTCTCGATGTTGTTTATTTCTGCTCTAATTTTTACTATTTCTCTTCTTCTACTGGGTTTAGGGCATTCTTGTTGCTCTGCCTCTAGTTCCTTTAGGTGAGCTGTTAGATTTTGGACTTGCGCTTTTTCTAATCTCTTGAAATAGGCCTGGAGAGCAATGTACTTTCCTCTTAGGACTGCCTTTGCCGCATCCCATAGATTTTGAATTGTTGTGTTTTCATTTTCATTTGTTTCCATATATTTTTTAATTTCATCTCTAATTGCCTGATTGGCTCATTCATTCTTTAGAAGGGTGTTCTTTAACTTCCATGCTTTTGGAAGTTTTCCAGACTTCTTCCTGTAATTGATTTCAAGTTTCAAAGCATTGTGATCTGACAATGTGCATGGTATGGTCTCTATTCTTTTATATTTATTGAGGGCTGCTTTATGTCCCAGTATGTGATCTATCTTGGAGAATGTGCCATGCGCACTTGAGAAGAAAGTAAATTCCCTGGCCTCAGGATGTAAAGTTCTAAATATATCGTCAGGTCCATCTGGTCCAATGTATCTTTCAAGTCCATTATTTCTTTAGTGATTTTCTGTCTGGTTGACCTATCCATTGCTGTAATTGGAGTATTAAAGTCCCCTGCTATTAGCACATTCTTATCTATAAGCTTGTTTCTGTTTGTGATGAATTGTTTTAGATATTTAGGTGCTCCTATATTCGGTGCGTAGACATTTATGATTGTTAGTTCTTCCTGATGGATGGACCCTGTAATTATTATGTAGTGCCCTTCTTCATCTCTTGTGATTGTCTTTAATTTAAAGTCCAGTTTGTCTGATAGAAGTATCGCTACTCCGGCTTTCTTTTGATTTCCTGTAGCATGATATATATTTCTCCATCCCCTTACTTTTAATCTGAAGGTATTTTCCCATCTAAATGAGTTTCTTGTAGACAGCATATAGATGGATTTTGGTTTTTTAATCCATTCTGCTACCCTATGTCTTTTGATTGGAGCATTCAGCCCATTTACATTCAGTGTTATTATTGAAATATGTGTGTTTAGAGTCTTTGTATCTTTTGTCGCGTTCATGTTCGTGGTGGTGTCTCTGGTATCTTTGTTCCTTGCAACATTTCCCTCAGAGAGTCCCCCTCAGGATTTCTTGTAGGGCTGGCTTAGTGGTGACAAATTCTTTCAATTTCTGTTTATTTGGAAAGGTTTTTATCTCTTCTTCTATTTTGAATGACAGGCTTGCTGGATAGAAGATTCTTGGGCTTGCATATTTTTACTGTTCATCACATTGAAGATCTCTTGCCATTCCTTTCTGGCCTGCCACGTTTCAGTAGATAGGTCTGTCACCACTCTGGATGGTTTCCTTTGTATGTGAGGGCCCTTTTCCTAGCTGCTTTCTCAAAATTCTCTTTGTCCTTGCATTTTGCCATTTACGATGATATGTCGTGCAGAAGATCGATTCAAGTTACGTCTGAGAGGAGTCCTCTGAGCCTCTTGTATTTCCACATTGACTTCCTTCCCAGGTCGGGGAAGTTCTCTGCTATAATTTGTTCCAGGACTCCTTCAGCACCTTTCCCTCTCTCTTCCTCTTCTGGGATTCCTATGATACGGATATTGTTGTGTTTGACTGTGTCGCTGAGCTCTCGAATTCTTCTTCCTGTTCCTGGATCAGTTTGTCTCTTTTTTTGTCAGCTTCTTGTTTTTCTAGAATGGTGCCTTCTAAATCACTTATTCTCCTTTCTGCCTCTTCAATCCGTGCATCGGAGGCCTTTAATTTATTATGGATCTCATTTATCGCATTTTTTAATTCTTCATGCCTATTTTTATTTTCCATTCTGTCTGTAGCCATAGTTTCTTTGATGTCGCCTATGTTTTTTTCAAGCCCTGCTATTAATTTCACCATTATTATTCTAAAATCTTGTTCACTTATGCTGGTGATATCTGTTTTGAGCAGTTCATTAGCTGTCATTTCTTCTTGGAGTTTCTTTGGAGGAGAGCTCTTTCGTTTCGCCATTTTAGTTAGCTTTCCGGCTCTTGTTGGTTTTAAAGACCTGTTATGCTCTCTGTTTCTATGAGCACTGCTATATCCAAGAAACTCTTTGACTTTCCAGGGCCTATCCTTTCAGAGATTGTTTTTTGAATGGTATCCCTCGGTCACTCTTGTTGGGACCTTAGTTATTTTATTTTCCTCTTCGTAGTGATATTTGGGACTCTTCACCTTGTGTACTCTAGCTTGTTTCTTGAGGTAGCCCTGAAAAAGAAAACAGACAGGCAAACACACAGGGAGCAGGAGTACACAAACGCACAGGCTGATTCAACTAACATGCAAAGTGAGAGGGAAAACGAAAAAGTTAATAGAAAAGACGGAGGAGGGAGGGCGAATAGGGAGCATAAAATACATAAAGGGTCAAAAAGGGGAAAAGAAAAGGAAAAAAGAAGAAAACTGATGGACAAAGAACGGTTTAAAGCATATACCTGGATTTCCCAGCTACAGTTAAATAGCCGTGTGTATGCAGTGCTGGTTGAAGAGCATAGAGAAAAAGAGAGAAGGCAGGGTGAGACAAGGCAGATTTGAAAATAGAATGAACAGGCAGAAGGGATAAGAAACTTTTTTTCAAAGAGGTAAAGGGTAGAATGTGGTTGGATAGGTGAGAGAAGGATGCTGGAATTATCCAGAGAAACTATATAGTCCAATTACTCCTGAGAGAAATAGCTGAAAAAGTCGGTAGGTGTAGAATTTACATTTACAGAATGGACTTGTGATTGTTTAAGCAAGCTGGCGACCAGAGTTAATCAGGTCAGTGTTTTGGGGAAAAAAGCGAGAAAAGAGAAAAAAGAAGAAAATAAAAGAGAAAAGAAAGGGGAAAAAAAGAAAGAAGAAAAAAAAAGAAAAAAGAAAAAAAAGGAAAAAGAAAAAAAAAAGGGGGGAGGAGGGCACCTCTCTGGCAGGGATGGGCGTGGCGTGATCCGATGCCTCAGGCGGGGGTTCTGCCTTGGCGATTGTGGGGAGGAGAGTGACGGTGCTCAAGTCCCTTCTTGAACCCCGCGCTGCAGCTCGCTTTTTTTTTTTTTGGCGTGTCAACTCCCCGTTCCGGGGACGCAGCCGAAGTTGGTTGCACTCTTCAACCCAGGCCAGTTCCAATCTCCAAATCCCAGCCCGCGCCCGCTGAAGTTGCCTTAGACACAGCTTCCCAGACAACCCCCTCGGGCAATTCCAGGCTCCCTGCTGAGCTCTGGGGGCGGAGTCAGGATCGCTGCTTTCTTCTCTGGTCGGCTCTGGTGCGCATGCGCCGGGGCTTGCCTGCAGCGTCCGCGTAGCCTGAGCCCGCTGGAGTGAGGAAAACCGGGTCTCTCTATGGCTCGTCACCCGAAACATGAACTCACAGGCAAATTTCCCAGTTTTTAGCTCTTTGCCTTCCCTTTCGAGTTCCAGCCAGCCAGGAGCGCGGACGCCCGGTGTCTGCGCGTCTCCTTCAGGGGTCCCAGCCGCCCTGGAGCTACAATGGCGGCAGGCACGCCGCAGCTGGAGTGAGGAAAACCGGGTCTCTCTATGGCTCGTCACCCGAAATACGAACTCACAGGCAAATTTCCCAGTTTTTAGCTTTTTGCCTTCCCTCTCGAGTTCCAGCCAGCCAGGAGCGCGGATGCCCGGTGTCTG